>OX411559.1:32862714-33555214 GCA_948146395.1 Fragum whitleyi | reverse complement strand
GGGTTGAATGTCTACTTAATTATGATTGGACAATGATACTAGAGTAGGTTCCTCGAATTAGTTCCTTTCATGTTTTAATTATAATGTGCCGCGACATTAGAAAGAGAAAGTTTTAACCTTGTATGTTTTTTTTTTATACAATAAACGTCATCGTGAAATTGACGAGATGTATAAATTTGGAATGATTTCGGAATGAAATTGCATGAGTGTGTGGGGCGAGTTTTGAGTGGAATTCTAAGGAGGCAATCTGATATCGCTAATTTTGTTCATCCCGAACAAAATTAGCTATATGTATTACCTCCCTTTAATAAAATATGCAAACAAGTTCTATAAATAGCTTCCTATCTATTCAAAAACAAATCAGACGCTTACAATTTCAATTATGTCAGTGTAATCGTATTTTTTCGACGTATATTTATTTTGAATGTATTTGCTGATTTTATCTTTTTAATCCAATTAAAGCGTTTTTGAATGGTTTGAGTCAGTGTTTAGAATGAAAATGGAACAATGATTGAACGATTAAGTAAGGTTTTGATCGAAATAAGATTCAATTTCACAATGTTTTGAACTGTATGTAAATGACATAAATTTGTCACAAATGATCACGGCAAATCACGGCCTTTCGGGGTGATTTGAGAATAATATTGAATTTGTTCTAATAAATTTAAAGGGAGGTAATACAATATCGGTAATATCAAGAAAACTAAATTATGGATATTGTATTAGTTCCCCCTTTAGTACTTTTCTTTGAACAGATTAATAGTCCGTTTGACTTCTATATGGACCAACGTTTCGCCGAAAATCTCAGTATTGAGTTTATGAAACGTAGTTTTTTCTTGTCATATAATATTTTCCATCTAATACCATGGCGAATTCTGTTTTTCAGAATTTTTTGATGTAAAATAATGATTTTGACCGACCGTCTACATGTTAACTTTCGGCCTTTCATACCTCATTGTGTCCGCATTAACCGGAACAGCGAGGTGTATATCCATAAATAGCTCTGATTTGCATAGGGGCAAATTCAAGTGTAAGATCTTGAGTGAGTCGTTTTAGTATAAAATCGAGTATTTTTATAAAATTAATTTTGTCGATTTTTTTACTCTCTTTGGATATCAAATCTGAATATATTGTCTCTTTATTCAAAATCGTTTGATCAGATAATTGAAAATTGTTCTATATATTCTGAGATGAACCCCATATCCACAAATTTAGACCAATCAAAAATTATTTTTTAACGAAGTCGTTGGGAATTTCACGAGGAAAACATGATAAGAAGGCTAGTAGTAACGGTACAAAGCACGTGATATTTTAAGTTTAAGATGTCATGACCGTCGATATGCTAATGAGCATGTCTAAATAAGGAATAATGGACATTTCTCCTTTCAAATGTTTGGCCGAAACCACGTGTATTTACTATTTGTTTACAAATTCTTACTATTTTTAACAGCCCTAATCACCCCTCGCGTTTAAGAGAGGAAAATGCGAAAATATTAACATTAACTAGATAGTCAAAATCATTATTTTGAAATCATTTTATTTTCAAAAAATATTTTTTTGAATGGTATTAAGCTGAAATTAAGATTTTACCACATACAAATCCTTCATTCAAACGCATTTTTATGTAATTGATGAAAAGGTTGGTCCATATAGAAGTCAAACGGACTATAAGTTGCTTCATTGACCAATCAGTCGCAAGAATATACACAAGTGAATAGGCCGATTTATTGACTCCAATGAAGTTTTGGAACATTTTCAACACTATCGAAGCGTTTTTGAATCTATTTTGGTACCTTTGCGAATGTTTTGAACGGTAGGAATAACCTGCATGGATCGCGGGGCGATCGAGATAGAATGATTTTGATCGGGGTGAGTATCGCTGTTATGATGTTTTATACGTACATGTATGTAAACAAGCTGGACGGACTTAGCGATATATTAATTTCTCCCTTTTTTCTTTCAAAACTCAGTCATCTAACTCATTTACGTTCGTACCCTGTTCATTCCAATATCATTTATAATGTCAATTTCACGCTGTTTTTAATGTAACAACCAAACAAATACTATCATCCGTTTCGTCTATCTATAATGTGCGTTCAGATTTGCTAATAATAAAGTATAGTTAACAACATCGTGAAATTGACTGCCATTCCTATCAAAGGCATTCTAAGTCGCTTACTTAACGCTACATTCATTTAATTCAAACACTCACTCAAACCATTCAAAAACGCTCCAAATAGAACATAGAAATTGAACAAACCGATCGCCTTTGCATTCAAATCCCCCAAATAATTCCACGATTTTGTAAGATGATGAGGGTTTTAGAGCGTCTAATTGGGACGTGAACACAAAAGCAAATGGAAAGTTCGGAAATTGTGTTAAAGGGAGGAAATGAAAATCGCCAATTTCATCCAATCTATTGTAAGGTGTTTCAGCCACATCGAAATGACTGCAATACAGTTTAAAGCGGTGTTAAGCCCCGTGCGAATAACAAATTGAATATAACATGATTATCTTCATTTTTTAAATGAAAAATTAAGGGGGAACCAAACAGTACTTTACAGTACTTGTCTCAAATTATCTTCTTTTTTTTGTCTGTATGGAATAAATATGCCAGCGAGTAAAACAGTTCTTGTTGCGTTTTTGATTTCATGTAAGCCTTTACATTATTACAATATTTCGCTTAGGCTACTTCCATACAATCACATTTGTGATACTTCTCCAGTAAAAACCTTCCGTAAACATTGTGGAAAATGAAGATATTGTTCTGCTGCCACACTGACAGCAAAAGGTTAGTGTTTGTTGAACAAAAAAAAAAGAGTTTTCTTCGTTTGAAAATTTGAATTTTCTCTGCACATATCATGTTTTTGGACTTCTTCAAATGAGGGTTGGTGTCTTCTTTTGTCCCTTGCTCGCAAAGTATCTGTAAATTAAAAATAATCTTTCTACCACGATTAGAAGATGGCTTGAGATTGTTCATGTATGCAAAAGCATAAACTTATATTAAGGAATTCTCTTTATTTTTTCCAATACTATCATCTTACGGAGTAAGCGATGTGATTTATATTCCCTGGATACAAATTACAAGTTGAAAGACAAAAGCAATTACGTTCGCTCACCATGTAACTTAATCGGGCTGTTCGCTCAATAATTATACGACACGATTGCGTGTTCGCACGAAATTTTGTCATATTTCCTGGTCTTAAAATACACAGGTTGAAAGGTAATTGTCGAGCTTAATTGTGCCAAATCGTATAAGCTCTATATATGGGTATACGTCTATAAAGAAACATTGTTCGCATAACTGTCAGAAGCCAAACGGGTTCATATCAAGGCTAAATTCAATAAGACATTAACCCTTACCAAGCTGATTTCATGTATCGTATCAAACTAATTGCCTTGTAATTTCAACCCACTTTTCCACATAATTAAAAATCAGACCGTGTAGGCAAAGATTAGACTGCGGGGTCTGTAAAGGTTGGCCTTAGTCTATGCTGTGCGCCAAAAGTATGTGTACGTGTGGCGTGAACTGGATCAAGTGGGTTAAAACAAGGGTCAAAAGGTGATTATCTGAAATTATATACAAAACACAAGGGAGAAACGTAGTTCGCATTTCAATTTAAGACAAACCGTCGTTATGTCAATGTCGTAATTTAAATAATTGATTGATTGAATGGGGTTTTATGCCGCTTTCAACATTATTTCAGTTATATCGCGGCGGCTGGAGCACCTAACAATGGATTCCTGGTATTTCTCACGCCAGTACTACCATTACATCCTTTCCTAGCCTCCAGCTACTATCTCACATATCTACGATTATCGACCCATTGGTGAGAGACAAATAGTCCGAAAGAATGAGTGCCGCCGTCGGGGATCGAACCCGTGACCTCTACTCTGACAGTCCGACGCGCTACCAACTGCGCTATAACGGCGGCTGTAATTTAAATGATACGGCGTTAAATTTCAAGTTAATATATATCAATAAGTCTTCCATTTTTATTACAGTAATACCGTTTAGCTTTATATAGCCTATTTTAAATTGGGCTTTTCGAGCTCAACAACGCCCGTAACTATGGCGCGCGAACGGGGTCAAAAGTCAAACTACCGCTATACCCACAAAATAATGGAGGTATACCTGTAATATTATATCGGTATACCGATAAAAATGTGGGTAAACCTATAAAATGAGGGTAAACCTGTAAAAGATGGGAGTATACCGATAAAAAATGGAGGTTTACCGTTATTTTACAGGTATACCCTCATTATTTTTGACCCCTTTCATGGAAACCTCATTATCCAATCAGAATGCGCGTTACATCCCGGCCTTTCGGTACTTTCCGTACTTTTCTGCGGCGCTGTTTTGTTTATACTGGAGACCGACGACCGGTTTTAACCCCGAACAACCAGTTTAACTGGCATTTAAACAACGATTTCTGTTATTTACGGTAAGATTGAAAGATTAAAAACTATTTCGCGATAACAGTTGTTAAACGTTGCGAAAAAAATGTATCAATGAAAAACTGAATTCGTCCCATCGAATTTCGTTCCAATCCTGACAGTGACATATAACCACACTCCTACTATAGTACACTTGTTATACACATTTGTTAAATGATAGAATTATAGAAACTAGGTAAATAGTGTTGCTCCTGTCAACGAATACGCAGAACCTGGCAAGCTCCGCCGGTAACGCATTTGGCTGACTTTCAACAGCATGGGGCTGTGAGTTTGAACCAAGTGTAATGATCGACAGTGGGTAGAGTCATGACCAGGTACCCGGCCAGCTCAGTTGTTAGAAGGCTGTGCTAGTGTTCTGCAGGTCATGGGTTTGAGTCCCTTGTAGGGCACAACGTTTTTCTTCCTTAATTTACTTGTAAGGCTCAGCTAACTTTCATGTGACATTTGACATGATAAGTGGATGACACAAGTCATATGTCTCCAAACAATCAGTATCCAAGATTACTCAGTTCTCAATAGGGGAAAACCCGGTATGAATATCTCTGTTGTTTTCCAGCAACATGATGGAGCACATGCTTTTTAATTCCAATCTAGTCATTGGGTAATCCTGTGTATGGTCTAAAGCTGCACAGCTATATGACATCTTGAAACACAAGAAACTGACCATTAAACCTGAAAACAAATAACCTGTTTTTTTTTCATGTTCAGCATGTTCATGCTCAGTTAAGTTTAAACACTAATTTAAGGTTGCATGTGAATTATACAGAAAAAAGATTCCTGACCTTTATCAATGCTTTTCTTTTATGGGTATTAAAGTTAGGTTCTTTTTTGAACTGCACATGTCTAGCCGACAAAAAGTATGTTGATAAAACCTATGATCATCACCTGATTCTGTGATTTAAGGGACAGTTTGTTCAAGATAAAATGTCATGTACATTGCCAAAATAGTTAATAATTTCAGTCGTGTATTGACTTTTTGTGTATATGAGATATATGTACATGATTGATGTACTTGTTTTTCTTATGTGTCCAATGTTAACCAATAGGACTGTATATGATTGTTGAAAAATTATCAGCTTGTCTAAGCCGAAGTTATGAGCCTTTGTTAACCCAACGATGAAATGTGTTCACTTACTCTTAGCACGCGAATCGTTTTGGTTTTAGGTTACAGTTAATTGCACTCCTAAACGATGATTGAGGACTAACTTTTGAACAAACCCAATATATTAAAAAGTAAACTTGCCAAATTACGTCAATGCTAAACCACGCCCTGCCAGGTCATTTACACCGCAGAATACCTTATCCAATATTGACATCTATTTCGAGACTTGAATGTTAGATGATTTAAATAGAATAGAAAAAGATAGCTGAGGTAGAGACATAAAAGTAATATTGAAAATCTTATTGTACATGGATAATGAAGGGTTTTAAGCTCTACTTACCAAACCCTGCAAGTTAAGTTGTCATTGCATTGTGTTCATCGTGTGTCTGTCAGTGCATGCATTAACTTCCTTTAAACATCATTTCCTCCTAAAGCAATTGGTGGATTTTAAAGTTATTTGACAGAAATGTTCCTGGGGTGAGCCTTTTCTGAAATTGTTAAAAAAAAATATTGCCCTCTCCCCTCCTCAGACTTGTGCCTGAATGTTCCTTGTGTAACCCTTTACTGAATTCAAGAATTTAAGTTTCACCTTTAATATCGGTGTGGTATGGATAGCTTTTTTTCACTTTGAATTTTTATGCCCCCACATCAAATGATCGAGGGCCTATCATTTTACCATTGTCCATCTGTCTGTCTGCAAAACGTAAACAAAATACTTAACATTGACGATTACTTCAAGGCTATTCGAGATACAAGATACTTGTATTTGGTATAATGATCTGTTTCAATGATACACATCTACTGGTACCAAGGTCAAGGTCATGTGACAAGGTCAAGATAATCTGTCAAGGTCATTTTTTTCAGAAAATTGCTGTTTCATTCATATTCCAGTTTCACAAACACGTCTTGTTTAAAAATCTTCTCCTACCCACTCATGGTTGTCAATTCCAATGTAACTTGGCATTGATGTTCTCTGAGTGACCTTTTACTCCAATTGTTCAAGAATCTTTGATTGACCCCAAAATATGGGCAAAGCAAGAAGTACTTAAATATAAATCTTTTAAAATCTTCTCTTCCGAAACAATTAGGTCAATCTCAACAGAACTTGGCATGATTGCTCCTTGGGTGACCCTTTACTGAATTTTTTTCAAGAAAATTTGATTGCATCCTTAAAATAGGCATGGCAATGCTGGGCTTTTTTAAGCTCACCTGAGAACATTGTGCTCAAGGTGAGCTTTTGAGATCATTGAATGTCTGTCATCCGTGTGTCATCCGTCGTCTGTCATCCAGCGTCAACAATCTAAGTGTTTACACTCTATAGGCAACAAATATGGTTCAATCTGAAACTTGGTCAGAATGTTTGCCAGGTCACATGAAACTTATTTAGAAAAGGCTAAAATCTTATGCAGGGATCATAGGAATAGAATAAGGTCTTTCTCTGAAGAATTTAATGATCATTTAATGATCTTTAAAGCATTTAGTTTTGCTAAGGGAGGAGTCAAAGAGACGAAGGTGAGCGATATAGGACCATTATTGTCCGCTTGTTTATTGTGAACTCGCATTGATAGATCGGGGCATATTGTTTTACTCATGTCCGCTGTCTGTCCATCTATCTGTCTGTCTTCAAATCTTAACTAAAAAAATTGAAAAACTATTCAAGATACAAGGCTCATATTTGGCATGATGTTAAGATAACAAATATTAGTTCAGTTTTCTTTTCTGGACTCTAACTAAAAAACCAAGTGACCTACAATCATGAAACTTTACGCCAATGTTGCTTATGACCCAAGAAAGTACCCTATTGTTTTTGGGTTACATAAGTCAAAGGTCAAGGTCACAGTCAATTTTTGTTCCATTTTTGTTTCCTGACTCTAACTTTAGAACAAAGAAACCTAGAATCATGAAACTTCATGCAAATGCTGCATATGACCTCAATATTTGTTACAAACACATCCTGCACTAATAGCACTTACATTTTGACAAAGTGCTTGTGGGGGTATAAGTCCACTCTGCGACAGTTCTAGTTGTTAATATTTCTTTTTCAAATCTGGCAATGTTATAAAACCCTTGGGATGCTGAACCAGTAATTTCCCTGCTTTTGCAGGAGGTAAAGACCATGATCAGCCTGCACACATGTGCAGGCTGATCTTAGTCTATACTACCTGATTTCCATTTTGAACTGGAAAAGAAACATAGAAAAATGAATTTTCAGACTATAAACTCTTTGCAATGAGTGCATCCAGTAACTATTTGTTTATTCAGTATGACAAGGGTTAAAGCCGACAGAGAGCAACCATAAAAGTGCTGTGGTAGCACACTGGAATCTTATTAAAAAGGTCCCAGGTTTGATTCCCAATGTCAGCACTCATCCTTTCCAACTACATTGAATTTGTCTTCCACCAATGGATTGATAATCATAGACCTGTTGGATAGCAGCTTGAGGCTAGGAAAGAGTGTAATGGTAGTACTAGTGTGAGAAAATCCAGGAATCCATTGTTAATTGCTTCAGCCACCAAGATATAAATGAAAGAGTGTTGAAATTAACATAAAGCCCTCTGAGAATATTTCTTCTAAAATTGCATTTACCCCTGATATGTCAATTTTACAATCTTAACAAGATTCTCTCATGATAGTATTCCTGTTTACAATTACAAAGCTGTAACTATCAGCTTACAAACTGCCTTTGAAATATATTTTCTTTGTGTTTATAAAATATTTTCTAAGATTTTCAGTAGTCAAGCAAAATACACAAGTGAAGATTTTTTCCCCATAGAAGTTCATTCAAACTCATTTTCCTGAAATTAGGGGCCCTACTCCCTTCCCCTATGCATAAAAAGAATCACTGATATTAGTTTTTATAAAATGCATGTTATTATCATTCATTCATTGCAATTATTAATTAAAAAAAAATACTGATTGGGTCTGGAGAAATTGAGTGTCGACCATAGTCACTACCATAGTAGATAATGCTGTATGCAACGGACTGCTGAAGTGATAGGAAACTATGGGTAGGTCCATGTGCTGCAGCAATATAACTGCAATAATGTTGAAAGTGGTGTTAAACCATTGAAAATTAATCAAACCAACAGATAAGTTTATACATTATACATATGTACATGTATAGAAAATAGCACCAGTTATAGCATACTAAAACTTGTTCACTAGGTAAAAGTCTTGGTCACCCAACCATGGGAGTTAATACAAAAGAAGGGAGAATTGATACAAGTATCATTATCCCTGTTTCAATAGATCAGGCGCATATTTATTTACTGGTGTCTGTCTATCTTTCTGTCTTAAAAAAACCTAAACTGAGAACTAAACATGTTGCTGTATCTTCAACACTATTTGACAGACAATGTTCTCATCAATACACTTCAGTCAATGTCAAGTTCATAGGTCAAGGTCATAGGGTTTGACATTAGTCTAGGAGTTTAGAGGTTCAAGACCCCTTGTTTACCAGTTGGGACTCCCTTCATTTTGCAATCAAGGACTCAGATGGACTCCCAGGATCATATGAGAGAATTTTGAGAAACAAAAGATCTTAAAAATTACCTAAAAAATTGTTGAAGATGACATTTGCTTGGAACTAGTAGTGTATTTAAAGAAAAACAACTTCTTTAGGGAAGAAACTTGTAGCAAGGAAGAGGCAAAGAAGAAATTGCTTGTGACAAGCATTTTTTTTCCTTTTTTCATTATGTTCACCAAATATTAAAATTCAAACTCCTTACTTTGAGATTGGATTACTTGATTAAAATAAAGTGGGAGTCTGATCGACTCCTGACTAACAGAATTTAGTGTTGATCCCTCAGGGTCGTGGGTCAAAGTCAAAGTAACGAAAAAAAAAATGTTGTTTCAGCCTCATTCAGGAATTATTGTTTTATATGAACACACCATGTACTTATATGGGTCTTATTTTCTTCTTCATTTCTGTAAGGTGGTAGCCTTGATAATATTATCATATTGATTTTAACTTTTAAATAAACAGAAGTAACATAATATTACACTTGTTATACCCCCCACCTACGAAGTAGAGGGGGGTATATTGGTTTCACCATGTCTGTCTGTCTGTCCATCCGTCCCTCCGTCCATCCGTCTGTCCATCCGTCCGTCCGTCCATCTGTAGACCTTTTCGTTTCTGGACTCTAACTCAAGAACCAAATGACTTACAATCATGAAACTTTATACAAATGTTGCTTATGACCCAAGGAAGTGCCCTATTGTTTTTCGGTCATAAAGGTCAAGGTCACAGTCAGCCTTTGTTCAATTTTCGTTTCCGGACTCTAACTCAAGTACCAAGAAGCCTACAATCATGAAACTTTATACAAATGTTGTTTATGACCCATGGAGGTGCCCTATTGTTTTTGGGTTACATAGGTCAAAGGTCAAGGTCACAGTAAATTTTTGTTCATTTAAGACAGTCCTGTGTGTTGTCTGAATCAGGGCATCTTATTTAATATTGTGGAACTGAAGAGCTAATCCACACAGAAATTAATGATAGAGCTTTATAAACTTGCATAATTTTGAACATGTATTCACTCAAATTAAGAAAAAATTCAACTAGTTTTTGAAATGAAATGACATCCTCAATCACAAATATGCATTATAATTTCAGTCTTCTTCAATGTAAGGTGCTTAGTTTAACCCTTAGTTAGAAATTTATAAGTTACATTTGTCTTACATACTAGTTTTTGATCAAGTGAAAGATTTTAGGGCCTTGTTTATGGGCATTATTTAGGCTTGTTCTGAATGAAAGCCTTTCCAAAGTTACCTTTGACAATTCCTTTTAGATTTGACAAACCATATGAAAAGGAACTATCAGGGGACTACAGTACTTAAAAACATTTGAAAAAGAAGTTATATATAGCAGAGGTCAACCAGATATACATAAAAGAAAATTATCTCATTGGAAGGTAGAATGCCCATTCTAGAATCAGGAATATTTTTGCATCCCATATCATATAAATCTCTGGCTTATTGTTTTATCAGTTTCTGTTTCTCTGTCCGTCTATTTTTCTTCCGAGACGTTACCCCCTAAATAACGCGGTGCATTTAAGTCATCTCAAGTTGTCCGTATGATCATCGCACATTTTTACGGATGATGTAGACCTTCTGGTTCAAGTTATATATTTTCATTCGAAAAGAATATTGCTGAATAGAGACCGAAGCTCATCAAGGCTACACATTGTCGCAAAACGGACTTCGCATGGTAAGCGTACGGTGATTCGTTTGTAACAATTTACCCCACAATCTTACGGTACCCGCCCTCGTACAGCAGCGTAGATCTAGTTGACTGAATGCGCGGTCTGCTTGCAGGAATCGCGAGATTATCAGATGGTTACGCCGAAACTTACTCTAAGATAATAAAGGGCTAAAGTAACATTATAGTCTAAATGCCAGGCATTGTAATAAATTTAAAGATGAAATTCAAAATCCCGTTCAGCCAAATCGGTTTACGTGCCGTGCAATTGTGTGTTTATTTATATTCATGAAAGCTCTAAAGACTCGCGTTTAGACAGAACTGCCTTACAACTGATATGAATAATTCAACGAAGGCCATGGAACCAAACAAATACGTTTAACCTTCATATCTAACTTTATAGTGTATGGTGTCGCCTTTAACAAATTAAAATAAGGCATCAAAAAATATGAATGTTACAAAAGCGAGTGTCAGTGTTTAAGTGAGTAATCAATATTGACAATGATTATTATTATAATCATTATTTTTATAATTTATAAGAAACAAAATTAAATTATGCAATTTAAGGTTACATCCGATCTTCCATTAAACCAAAGTCGGTTGTTCATCCTTATTGAATGAACGGATATTTCAAAATTTCCAAATCCTAAGGTTGGTATCGCAATATTTCGAATTCATCATTCTGAATTTTCGAACAAAATACCAAATTTAGAAATCGGTCTGCCGTAATTATTCATCGGGTAATGTGGAGTTTTCGAAATTTCGCCGAATCCTTCAATAAGGGCGTTGTCATGGAGAAATCCAATCCAAGCAAGTAACAGAAAGGCGTAACTCCCGTTAAAATAAGCATCTGTTGGAAAATGTCGTTGATGAATAACCATAACATCAAAACTACAGCTTATTCAAGCTGTAGTTACGATGTTTTGATTATTCACCAATGCTCAAATCATAAAAAGGGAGCGGACAGAGGACATGCATCTTTTGTAAGTCATATCACCTTTATCCTATATATTCTTTGGTTGTCGCCTTCTGAGTGCGTATAAGTTTCAAAGCTCTAGATACGCCTATGCGGAGTATCTTTACGTCGGACCGATCTCGAAATTTTACTTTATGCTGTAGTTGAAGAAAGATATTCTATCCACAACTTTGAAATCGGCTAAACATCGACATTTCTCGCTTTTGATTAGTATCAATCATTCCGTGGCCACTAGATTTTCTAGTGGAAATTGATGACGTATTAAAATCGTCCACGTAACACGTGATTAAGACTCAACTCAACTCAACTCAAATTCTTTAATCCAGGCATGTCGGCACTTAATGTGCCTATGGCCAAATAATCATGTACATAATAATATTATACACATACATGGTACAACAACAAGCGAAAACATACATAGAGTTTAGCACTTATCCAAATAGTATGGAAACATCTAAGTATTTTTATCTAAAGAAAAAAAAAAACTTAAAAAAAAAAATTCTATTCATTTTAAACGCACAAATATATGGGGTTTTTTTTCATATGACTTTTAAACTTCACTATTCAAAATTTGTTCTCTTGTGTTCATAGCTTCTAATATAAAGCGAGATAAATTGTATTGAACTTTCTTTTTCTTAGAAGACATTAGTCGTACAAAAGAGGATAAACTAGGGAAATTGATGTTAAGATATTTAGCTCTAATTTCATGTAACTTTGAACAGGTTAGAATAAAATGGTATTCTGATTCAATTTGATTTTGTTCACACATTTTACATGTTCTTTCTGATAAAATTATTTCATAATACCTTCCCCTTTCAATGGCTAATTTATGATCCGATATCCTTATTTTTGTTAGCATTAACCTTTGTTTATCATTTTTTATATTCAGTAAATAAGATTCCAATTCGAAGTTCTTCTTGAATAATTTGTAATATTTTAACTTTGATGAATTAGATATATCGGATATCCATTTCTGTATGAATTGATCTCTAATTATTCTTTGGATTGTAGGAAAATAGTTAATATTTGATTCCGTGTCTGTCCAAATGTAATGCAATCCGAGATTGTCCAAACATGACTTGGTTTTATAAACCCAACTTGTTGGCGAATTAGACATTTTTCTTAGACTTTCTGAATAAGTTTCTTTTAATCTAATATTGTGCGTTTTACGAATTTTAAGCCAATACTTCAATGATCTTTCTCTGGCTAATAATGATAGAGGATATCTTCCTAGTTCTCCTAGTACTGCGTCATTACAACTGTTCTTTCGTAAACCAAGAATTATTTTGCAAAATTTCAGATGAAGTGAATCTACTTGTTTATTTTCATATATTCCCCAAACCTCTGACCCGTATAAGATGACTGGGGCTACAATTTTGTCAAAAAGCGAAAGTTTCGTCTTAATGTCCATTGGTACTCTTTTGAAAATGGCTAAAAGACCGTACATAGACTTCATAGCTTGTTCATGCAGTTTTTTAATGGCAAAGTTGAAATTGCCAGTCCTGTAAAAATTTACTCCCAGGTAACAGAAATTATCGACTTGCTCGAGCTTTTCACCCTTAATGAGCCATTCGAAATTATTAACACTTTTACGTTTTTCAAATATACAGATTTTAGTTTTATTGATATTAATTTTCAGACTCCATCTATCAGAATAAGTTGAAATATCGTTTAATAATAATTGTAGACTTTCCTTATTCGTAGTAAAAACTGCAATGTCATCGGCGAATAAAAGCATGTAGAAACTTAGCATAGACAAATCATTTGTCGTTAAGTTATCAAAATCGATATTGTCATTTATGTCGTTTATGACTAATAAAAATAATAATGGTGAAAGTGGTTCACCCTGCTTCAAACCAAGGCCTATGTTGTAGAAATTCGAGACATCTTGCTCGGAAAGTACTTTAATACAAGCTGAAACGTTGTGATAAATGCTTTTTAAAATTTTTACAAATTTATTACTTATACCATTTGAAATCAATTTTAACCAAAGAGCATCTCTTTGAATGGTGTCAAAGCATTTTTCATAGTCAATGAATGCGCAAAATAATTTATTATTGTTATGCAAAACCTTTTGGATTATGTTATGCAGCATGTAAATACAATCGACTGTGCTGCAGTTGTCTCTAAATCCGAATTGAGAATTGTCAAAAATATTTTCCTCCTCACACCAAGTATTCAAACGGTTTCGTAGACATAGCGAGAATATTTTGGCAATCGTGTTCACTAACGTTATTCCTCTATAATTACCGGGATCAGATTTACAACCCTTTTTGTGTATTGGGACTAATACACCTTTAGTCCATGAGTCGGGGTAAATACCCGTTTCGAAAATGTAATTATAAATTCTTACTAAATAGGGAGCAATAAAATGTTTTGCGTCGATAAAAAATTCAGAGGGAATTTTATCGATAGTCGGACTCTTATTGCGCTTAAGAGAAACTATAACTTTGATTATTTCTTCCTGTGTAAATGGCTTGTCAAGGGCTTCAATAAAAATAATATTGTTCGAGGGCGGGGTGTCATTATTTATATTGTTTGTAGATTCGTTTTCATTGGCTAATTTTGAAAAGTAGTCAAAGAAATCGTCCCTACCTACAGTATTGTCACTTTGATTAAATTTATTGCCATTTATTATTTTCCAAAAATTCCTTGGGTTTGTCTTACTGAGATAAGATATTCTATCCCTTTGATTGTTGTTAAAAGTTTTCTTTGCTTTTTTTCGGACCTTACGATAGTAACTTCTGCATTTCATAAAATTTTCAAGATGTGTTTGTGTTTTGTATTTTTTGTACTCATTTTTACTATTCAAAAACTGATATTTTGCTTGCTTACATTCAGTGTTAAACCATTCCGCATTTTTTGTTTTTTTAATGTTTTGTGAATTTTTATTTACTTTTTTGCCAAAGTTATCAAAACAAATTTCAAATATTAAATCTGATAATTTATCAATACATTCATCTAAAGAGATCTGATTGCGTTCAAGTTTATTAACTAGATCTTGTATTGAATTTGTTTCATTCGACAAATATTCTAAAAATTCTTCTTTTCTCTGTTCATTCCATTCTATTAAGTGATTTTCGAAGATCCTGGGGTGAAGTGGTCAAATGAATTTTGAAATCGGTTTGATTGAAACATTGTTGAATAAACACTTTCTATCCTAATAAAACAATGTTTCTTGTACATTTTTAATTATCATGTCTTGACAGCTTCTAGCAGATAAAAGTACAAGAAATCATATCATCGAAGATAAAATCGGATTTTTTGCGCTTTGCGACGAATAATTATTTTGCAATTAATTTATACTTCTAACACTCTTAAATCTGTTTTCTATAAGCTATATACTCTACAATGGTTTCTCGGCAGATTCCTTATGTTTTGGGAAAAGTCTTTGAAAAAAGGGACCATCTAGGAAAGTTCGTGAATGAAATATTTGAAAAAGAAATTCGATTTAGCGTAGCTCAACCAGAAGGTCAAATTTCAAAAATGAATATTCAAAAAAAAGGTAAAGTGATCAGTCTAGAGTCAAAAAGATTATCCGAAAACGAAAGGTTTCGACGACCCTGGTCAGCATGCAATAAGCTCGTAACTTCAGAAACACAAATCTCTTTTTTAGAACATCAAGTATACAATTAACAACATCGTGAAATTGACAAGGCGAATCATTTTGGAATGAAATTGAATGAATGTGTGGTGCGAGTTCTGAGTGAATGTAATGAGAGGTAATCCAGAATCGCAAATTTTGTTCAGGATGAACAGAATTAGCGATAATGATTATCCCCTTTTAATAAAATGTAGGCTCATTCAAGAGCCTCTTAGACGCTTTCAATTTGAATTATATCAGTGAAATCGCGATTTTTTCTCTATTCAAATTTATTTTGAATGACGTTGTTGATTCTATATTTTTCAATAGGTTGTTGCGTTTTTGAATGGTTTGAGTGAGTGTTTGGAATGAATGAATGGAGCACTGAGTAAGCGATTAAGAATGGTTTTGATCGAAATTAGTGGCAATTTCACGATGTCTTTAACTGTAGCACATCAAGTATATCGTTTATAAAAGGGGAGGGGGAACAAAAGTCGCTAATTCGATCACTGAAGTATCTTTCAAAACTCAATATATATTGACACCTTACACAGAATATTTACAAAATCATTCTCTTTGTCAAGTACACTATGTTGTTAACCGTAAATGTACATTTTAATATCAATAAGTCAATATATCAAGTTACGTGAGAGATAAGGGTTACAGCCAGAATTCAGTAATATCGCGGTAATTACAGATTTCAATGATAACTATACGATAGAGACGCTGGGGAACAACATGTAATTTCAAACTTGCATGGCATTTCCATTTATACAACGTGTTGGGGGAACATATCAAACAAACTGGTATAATTTGTTTCGGAAACCTTTATATCATCTCTCTTTCTCTGATAACATTTATCATTTAAGTATCTTTTTTTCTCGTTTTCTACACTACTTGACAGAGGAGTTTGTTACCCCTTGTAATCGGATCATGGTTGATATAGGAAAGTATGAATGACCTAAGGTAGTCTACCCATAATGAAAAATATTGCAATCGGCATGTCTCCTGCATTCTTGGATGATGTTTTTTTTTTTTCCTTTTAGATTGATAGCGGAAGATGAGAACAGTTAAGAACATCGTGAAATTGACAAGATGGTTGATTTTGGAACGATTGTAGAATGAAATTGAATGGTTATGTGGAGCGTGTTTTGAGTGAAATTAAAAGGGAGGTAATCCAATTATCTCAATATAATATAAATTTCCACCTTATGAACATTGGCAACGACCCCAACACTTCCCCTAAATTCTGATATCATTATTGTACCACTTTATTATTTTGCAATGACTATTCAATAACAAAACTTGAATGTTTCTTTGTTTCTTAATAGTATGGGCAGGATAAATACTGTCGTTTGGCTCCTTTTTTCCATCTTCTACTTGTTTTGAAAAAAAGATGACCAAAAACACACTTATTACTGATAATACAATCATTCATTCCAAACATCATTCTAAAACCATTAAGAAACGCTCAGAAACCTCTCAAAAGATAAGATAAACAATTGCATTTCAAATAAATATAGCTTGACAAATTAGCAATTTCACCAACACAAATTAAATAATCTCTCTTTGATTTAATTCAAAACTCACTCCTCTCACTTATTCAAATTCATTACAAAATCATTCACCTTGTAAATTTTAGGATATTGTTGATTGTACAAACTTCAGGATTTGACAAGAGAAAAAGATAGACTGGGAAACTTTTACATGTTTTTTGACATACATCTTTTCCTACCGTTGGCATTATACTAAAGATCTTCACGCGTATTTTGTACCAGGAAAACACGTGTTTAATTAATCAACCAATCAATTAACAGATTAATTGAGTTTACACTAACAAGACAAAAGCGGAGTAATGAAAAAGCAAGACAAAAATCAATAATAAGCTGAGGCATATAAATAATCAAAATGGGGAAAAAACACGCCCCCATCTAAAACCGAATACCAATTAGTATGGTTTAGTCTATTCGATAGTACCTTCATTGAAAAATGGTTAAAATATACCCCCTTCCCCCCCCCCCCCTCGAAAAAAAAACACTGATCAATTACGTTAATGTTCAAAATATACATGAGCCATAGAAAAAGAGGGAAATGCTGTGGTTCTTTAGTTATCCTTAAGACCTTAACTGTCAACAAATTAGAAATTGCAACAAGAAAATATCAAACGTTTATGCACCTAAATGATACAAGTCGACATCGCGTCAATAAAGCTGACCAATACTCCAATGTTTCAAAAGGATGCTGAAAAAATGCACCGTAGGTTTGATTATTTAAAGAGGTTTTCCCTAGCATGTTTAGCGATTAAAATACTTGTTAGAATTCATGTAGTCTACACACTTTTATAAAACCATTACAACACAATCTTCAAATTAACTTCATCGTCAGCTTAGAATGTGATACAAATTATCAAGGAATCATTGTTTTGGTTTTATTTTATTCATATGGGTGTAATGATATAACATCAGGAGGTATTAATATGGCGACGAACAAAGGGATTGATAAATCTAAAAACTAGAATCTCAATATACACTATTATTAACACTGTGGTGTTGGAAAACACGCTATCAATCTTGTTATGGGAACTAGAATGAGTACCAACAACAACTTTATGAAGTTTAATGAGCCGAAAAGAAATAATATCTTCATTTAATCTGCTTTATAAAAACATATTGCTACTAACAATATAAATCTACTAATACGATATTATAAAGTGTGTAGAGGGACGCCCACGACCCTCGCACACATATGGACGTGGAAATCAAAGCTAAAAAACAAACAAAAAAAAAAATAATCTTCTACATATAAGTATAGTCAGTTCCAAAAGAAAGTGTGCACTTATAAAATTTCAATATCTCGATATTTACTCAAAGTACCATCACAAAATTTTGCTTGACAAACCTCGATACTGTTGACCACCGATAATTTGAGAAATAAAGCACATGGGACTCATTAACGTTAGGCTAGTAAAGGATATTTGATTTGAGTGATATGCTTTTATATCCCACAGTTGATGAATGAATATTTTGAAATCGCATTCAGTTCAATTCCCGTGCCCTACCTTGTTATAAATTCACCTTTGAATGACAACTGTACACTATAAAACAACGTACGTTGACGTACAATTTTCTCGTGAGGGAGAAAATTAACCCCTTGCGAAGAAAACTGTCAATAAAATTAAATTGGCACTCATACTCCAATAGAAATCGTATGTATTCGCTTGAGCTTCTTCTGTTACGTATCAAATCATATTATATAACGCAATTGCTCCATTGAATCTGAAGTTATTGACCGATCAACGTTTCGATTTCTTATGTTGACGCAGGTGTGACGTCTGTACGTAAACTCAAACTTCTGTTTTGAAATGGTAGGGAGTCCCTAGTCTACCTAGAAAAGCCATATATATACAAATTCCTCGTTACCAGAAAAGAAATTCTAGGAGGGCCAATCTCAACACCATATGTGCTGAACATGTGCCTACACTATACGAAACTTTTTTTCGAAATCGAATTTCATGCCTATTTTCTAAAGAGTTATTTCTAAAATATTCAATACATTTCACAAGCAAGACTTCCTATAACTTTGCAAAATATATGGAAAACCAAAATGTGAAACTACACACTTTCTTTTGGAGCTAAGTATATATAGGTTGATAATATGGTTAATTACATTGTTTTGAATTGGGTTTAACGTCGCTTTTCATGAGACCGCCGATTGACCTTTACTATCACAACAGTAAAATCGGTCAAAACCAATCTAAATAGTTCACTCAGCTCTCCATTCGTTCATACCAAACACTCTCTCAAATTATTTAAAAAACATTAAAAAATCTCTAAAAAGATAAGATAAAAAACTACATTCAATATAAATAGAGTTAAAGAAAATTCGCGATTTCACTGACATAATTGAAATAATAAGCGTCTGATTGGTCCATGAAGAGATAGGGAGATATTTATAGAACTAGTATGCATATTTTATCAAAGGGGTTACTTAATATCGCTTATTTTGTTCACCCTGAACAAAAAAAAAAAGCGATAATGGATTACCTCACCTTGATTTCAATAATACCCCCTCATCGCACTCCTTCAATATTCCAAAATCATTCTAAAATTATTGAGTTGGTCAATTTCACGATGTTACTAACTGTTATCACTTTTTTTAAAAATTCATCTTACGGAGTTCCTAAATGGTCCTTTTTGCGTGATGGATAACGTATTTATGTTTTAATAAGTCAGAGTCCCGATCTGATAAAAATGTGACCATTCTTAAATATGTGAAGCAACAATCAATTATCGAGTCAAAATGGTCGCTTAATGGAAGTGGTCGTTCAAGCAATACCGATTGTATTTGATCCACTAAACCCCGTCCTCTGATACAATAACTAATTGCAAGAAAGTGTCACTAAGAGACAGGTCGGCCTCACACCTAAGGCTAATTAAGATGGTCAATTCCAAATATGAGAACGTGTGAAGGTTTGCATAATTTATCAGGGGCGAAAGTTTAATGAACGGTTGCTTTTGGACAACATACCGTAACCTGCCCTACGTTCAGTATCACAAAACTGTACAAAAAGGTTTCCAATTATACCCCGCTTTGCACGCATGTCTACGTGCAAAACGGGGTATAATTGGAAAACTGTTTGCACCGTTTTGTGATCCTAAACGCAGGGCTGCTTAAGGTTCATGTAAAGTGTTTGAGACTCAATTTTAAGGGCGCTTCATTAGCCAAGAAACCGAAGTATGTCCAGGTATATTGTATATCAAGATGAAGCTATCTTTAAGCACAAGCAGTTGAGCAACATAAACCCGCGATAGCTATAGCGGTAAAGCTAAAGCATTGTGGAAAGGGTCATTTTTTTCAGAACAAGCAACTGCATGACGGTTGGATAAAATTGGCTTATATTTTAACAAAGTATAGTCTAAAGTACAGTTAATAACATCGTGAAATTGACAAGGTGAAAGATTTTGGAATGACTTAGGAATGAAATTGAATGAGTGTGAGGAGCGAGTTTCGAGTGAATTTAATGGGAGGTAATCCTATATCACAAATTTTGTTCGGGATGAACAAAATTTGCGATATTGATTACCTCCCTTTAGTAAAAAAGTGCATACAATTTCTGTGCACAGCTTCAAATTTCTTGAAGAACCTATGGGGCGCTAACTATTTTATTATGTCAGTGAAATCGCGATATTGCTCTGTCAAAATTTATTTTGAATGATGTTTTTGATTCTATATTTTTCAATGGGTTTGATCGTTTTTGAATGGTTTGAGTGAGTGTTTGGAATGAATGATTTGAGTGCTGAGTGATCGATTTAGAATGGTTAAGATTGAGGTGAATGTCAATTTCACGATGTTATTAACTGTACTACCTAGGTACTACTACAACCTGAGATATAAAACTCGGTTCTAAAAGGTTCCTTTGAAACAATGAATATCCATTTGTTTTGTCAACATACTTGTCAAATCGGTTTGGTCTGTTTTCAAAATAGATAACAGGTATGGTGCAACAGCACACCACTATATTGTGATTTTTTTTCTGCGATTTATTTCAAATTATAGTTTTTGAATTCAATGATGTATAATACATTACTATATATTTATCATTCAGTGATATAAAAATTGGTATATTGCTAAACAACTTTACAGGTAAACAAACTATTAATGTCCATTTATGTTGTGATAACACACCATACCTTACAAAGATCTACAAGTTACAAAATAGAATGACATATTTAAGTCAATTGCTTGCATAACTACGTTTTGGGCTCGAGTTTCATACCAACGTTTGTAGTAGTACCTGCTAAGTACTTTAGTCTGTACTTTGTTCAAATAACCGCCATAGCTATGGCAGTCTTGTTTTGCTTAACAGCTTATGCCCATGAATAGTTTCATTTTGATTTATAATATACCTGGACATACTGCTTTTTCTTGGCAAATGAAGTGTTTTTAAATTGTGCCTCAAACGATTTACATGAACCTTAGAATTTATAGTTGACAAAATTTTCGTTGCTCCAGCTTAATTAAGCTTAAAATGTTTTATTAGTCACACAACGACAAAAGCTTCTTGACTACAGGTATGATAAGCTTGAGCTACTTGAATCAGCGCAAGATTGTTTTATGAATTATGAATTCCATTAAACTGATGTTACAATTAGTAACATTGTGAAATTTACATTCACCTTGATCAAAGCCATTCTACATGTAAATTAAATCGGTCACTCAGCACTCCATTCAGTCATTCAAAACACTCACTGAGAACACTCCAAAACGCCCCGTAATATTTTTTAAAAAAATCGAAATCGTTCAAAAAATTAAAATTGATCAAATCACTTTTTGATATTTTTTGGCTATTGTTGATTTCAAGGCGTCTGATTTGTATATGAAAAAAAAATATTCGAAATGACGTAGATCTTTTTAATAGCGATATTGAACTGTTTCTCTTAAGTGTTATTCAAAAACCCATTCCAAAAACTCATAGAATTCCCTTCAAAAATCACTCTTTAATCGCCAAACCTGTCATTTACACGATGTTGCAAATTGTAACAATTTCAAAACCGTTGTTAAAAAAGGGGGTTTAACTAAAAGTGGTATGCTAAGGGTTCCACTGTGGAAGTACAAATCAAGTGGGGGGGGGGGGATAAATCGATAAAGCAATTAAAGAAATGGAGGTATATTTTACATTTAGAAATTATCCGTTTAGCCCGTTTATGTCTTTCAAAATTTCAGAGTGATAAAAATTCAATGATGTTATATGCAACAGTGAAAATTGGTGTAACTTGAAAAGTAACTATCAAATGTGCTAGAAACTATTGTGCTAAAATGAGAAATTCCTTGTTACAAGCAATTTCTTCTTTTTCCACAATATTTTCTCAGTCTCTTCAATAACGGAAAGGAAACTATGAGACTATACTTGAAATTATAAATGAAAAAGACTACTTACATGGCTATGTGATACAGGAATGAATACCATATTTTTGGCCGCTCTAAGAAATTATAAATCCTTGATTGAATTCTTCTATATCTAGCATCCCGTTTATGTTGTTTGTAATTAATAGGTTTTCCGAGTAACGACAACCTAGGCTGGGTATATCGCACACTACCCGTGCCTTTTCTGGATAATTTGCTTAAATCCTTATTTATCTCTTGCTTTTTCACGTTGTTTTCTATGTTTTCCATGGTTTCCACGGTTAAAAATCCAACACTTTTAAACTTTCCGCTCTGTTTCGGAAACTTCGTTAATTTCCGTTTAATTTCACAATCCGGCGTGCCGGGCACTGAAAGAGACACATGTTCAGAATTATGTTCCAGATGTTGGGTTTGTTCGATTAATTCCTGATTGTTATTGTCACCTACCCGTGATAAGTCGGTTTCCGAAGAATAACATTTATCGATATCGGAATTTCCGACGACGCTTTGCTCCCTCGAACGACTCCCTCTAACCGCAACATCACGGTGACTGTCGCCAAAACTCTCCGATTCGCACAGAGAAATTCCGATTGAATTCTGTTCCAACTGGGGGCTTCTCCCGTTCGCTGTGACGCGATGTTTTTCCTCAAATGCGTGCGACATTTTAAGAGAGATTTAATTATGGCTCTAGGATAGCACTGTACTCGTTACAACGTCCCGTTTTAAGCTGCTTTAATTAATGAACAATAATCAACACTGCTGAATTGGTAACACAAGTTTCCGAGTTACTTTCCGGGGAGAATTTAGATCGATTGTCTAACGGCTGGTTGACAAAACACATTGTTGTTCAATCTCACTCTGAAAGCAAACAAAAAAGTAAATTAACAATTAGCTTTTGATCGAAATCCACATTTGATCGTATAACTAGTTTAACCTTAAAGAACTAGATTAAAAATACCACTTTGAAAGCAACAAGAGAAAGAAAAATTATTTCTTTTCTTTTTTTTTACTTTACAAACACTCGGGTTGAGAATGGCGAAAAGAAAATCTGTTCCGCGTCCAGGTCGACAAACGTTCGCGAAACATTAAAGCGTTAAAGAATGGCAACCCACATTGCACATTGGGTTTTAAGCGGTATACAATAACTCCCCAACGTTTTCTTCTTGGAAGCCGGGATGCATTGTGAAACTTTTACGAACGACTTGAAATTGACAAAGTTAGTGATTTTGAAAGAATTCTGAATGGAAAAGTAGTAGTAAGATTAAATGAGAGGACACTCACTTTGCTCAAAAGCGTTTTAAATCGCTCAGAAATCGCTCCAACCATTCATTTAAAACACTCAATCATCCTATTCAAAAGTCGTTCACAAGCGCTTCAAAACCATTAAAAACGCTCCATAACTTCATTGAAATCGATCAAATCATTCCATAATGATAATCTGACGTCGGTTTGGAGCGGTTTATAGATGCACAAAAACGCACTTTATTGAAAGATAGTATCTTTATTACAGGGACATAATAAAACATAGCCAATTACGTTCGTGATGAACGAATTTGGCTATATTATTACATTTGTATATGTTTATTGTTTAGTAAAAAAAATCGCTCATCTCATTCAATCAAATTAATTCCGATTTTATTCACCATTTCAATTTCAATCTAATTTAATCTGTAATTGTGTGTCTTAAAATTTGTTACAGATTGTATCATTGTGAAAATGACTGTCATTCCGTTCAAAACCATTGAAAATCGCTCACTCGGCGTTAAATTCATTAATTCAAAACACCCACTCAAACCATTCAAAACGCTCTAAAATTTATATGATAAAAGATAAGACTAAGAACAACATTCAAAATGAAAATTGCCATGAAATATCTCAAATTTCACAATCCGGCATAAAATCCATGATTTTATTGACGTTATTGATTTTGGAAGCGTCTGATGTGTTCGGAAAGACATAAAAAACTATTTATAGAACTTGTGTGCATTTTCTTTTAAAGGGGGTAACAAATATCGAAAATTTTGTTCATCTTGAACAAAATAAGCGATATTTGATTATCTCCCTTAAATTTCATTCAAAACTCACTCCACTTGCCCATTCAAATTTATTCCAAGATCATTTCAATATCATTCATCATGTTAATTTCACAATAGTCTTAACTGTCCCAAGTCCCTAGAACTTCCTCAATACGGCAAATTGTTTTTTTATACCAGTACGAGATTTTATATTCAAAAATAAAATATCATCCAATGTTCTGTATGCTGGGTATTAAGCAATCAACTATATACTGTTTATTTTCATTGTTTTGTTAAATTTTTAATGAGAAAATTATGAAAGCATGAAATGGTTTGCAATTTGTTGCTCATAGTTAATATATATTTATTAAACTGGAAATGTCAATGCTTTTAATTTTAACCGAAAATATTGCCAGATTATTTGATATTGATAAAGAAATATCATTTGATTCCCACTTAAATTCCCTCCAAAGGAACACAACACGGTTAATTCAATAGATAACGGATTGAAATCTCAAACTTCGGGTTTTATATTTGATCCTCGTCTCGGACATCGTTCTTTCGACCTTTTACAAAAAAGTAGTATAGTAGGGACGAGGACTTCCGTATTTCATCGGCATCGGCTGTTATATAAATTTTAAAAAAGGGCGGATTCTACATAAGGCGCGATTTTTTCATAAGAAATGGCGCATTTTTTTGTAGCCATGATGAAATAGCCTAATTTAAATAGGTGAATATATTTTGGGTTCGTTGATCTAGGTTGATCTAGACCGGTTCATCGGAAAACGTGATGTAGAGTGCAGTGGTACGCACGTCAGCACTCCCCCCCCCCCCTCCCGCCTTTTTTTTTTCCATAAATGTTCAGGAATAATGCTTAAATAGGGGCGTTTAGTGATCCACCTTTTGTATGAATATTTGAAATGTAGATAAACTGGTTTGAGAATCGAGGAGAAAAAAACGTTTTTAACTGCTTTGGACTGTCAAAGTTCTAGTTTTCTGAACCAGAACAAAGTTCAAGCTTTCTTAAACGGAACAAATAAGGGTCTTAATTAAACACAAACAAATGCAGAAATGGATATATATATATATATATATATATATATATAGATTTACATATTTAGTTTACGACGTATGAAATAAATTCATAAAATACATACATTATTTATGAATATATATTATATATATACATTTAAATTGAGAATAAATGTCTATAAGAATAAAACGTTGTGTCTTATTGAAAACGTTGTGTCTTATTGAAAACATGGTCATACAATTTCCCCAGCGACCATACACTTTTTATCACTAGACGGTTATAACAGCTTCACGATTTTCCCAAGTCTATTGTTATGCTGTGTCGGTGTCGGCGGACGTCGTCGGCTTTGGTAATTTCGGACAAAGTTCTCTGAATCTCGGTAGTCGACATAAAGCGTCAGCACCAGCAATAGCGCAGTTTACTGCTGTAAATTCTACTGTTTGACGGTCCGTTTTTCCCCTCAATTCTTGACGCAGAACTTGTAGACTTGATTTTAAAAGCACGTGGTATGTATCGTTCCACTCGTAATTTGCTCTAATTCTTCTTTAATTCCTTAAAGTTACTTGAGTCCCTATGTCCAAGTCTGAATCGCATATACCGCACAGCACTGGTTTAACGTAACTAAAAGAGTAAACAGGACACCTATGTTCTTCATGTTTAGTGTCCATGATGGCGGCACAGCCAGTATATTAGGGACGGTATCTTCCCTATTTAGTAATCATAATCAGTTATATAAATTTAAAATAGGCGGGCTCAGCGTTTGCCGCCATTTTTTTAAAAAATGGCGCAATTTTGAGCGATGATGACACGGCATAAAAACAAGGTTAATGTATTCATTAATTCGTTGCCTAGAAGCCGGTACATCGGAAAACATGATTCTGTAGCGTAGTGGCCTGCACCGCCCCCCCCTTCTACCAAACTTATTTCTTCTAAAAAAGAGAAAGGAAATCGAACATTATAAAGGCCTCGGTGAATGATAGTCGCGTTTTTTAAAAGCCCTTTTATATTTATATTTTCTAACGAATTGCTGGCATCGGGAAAAAAAAACAACAGCCTATGAATGTTTTATTCGGCTAAAGATGCGGGTTCAACCTAGCGAGCTTGCAACAGTACTTCCTCAATATTCATGCTCTAAAGTATTTTTTTTTTTTTTTTTTTTTTTTTACGTTTGGGGTCTTTGGCCCCGGGACAGTTCAACGTTACAAAAAAAAGAATAAGAAGAAAAGAAAAAACACCGCGTAAAACCAAATTAACCATTCTCAAACCGGTCGGGGGCGTCGCATTTATTTTAACCCTATTTGAGATAAGCAAGGGTAGATTGACAATTTCTGCTACGTTTTTAGAAAACTATATACACCCAAGGTCACGAATATCAATGGGTATCGTTTATCTCTCTGGTCTGGTGGTTAACAAGAGGTAGGTATTTAACGCGACATTTCGCAGATCAGTGACCCTACAATGATAGGTCTTTTCAGTTATATTTGCTAATGAAAATAAATGAGATTGTCACTTATATGTGTCCGAAATGAAAACAAATAATAAATAATAATAAAACTTGAAACTTAAATGAATAATAATAAAAAAAAAAGAATTTCGAATGTAGTAATCGCCAATCGAAACCAGGTCGTTGTACTTGGTCTCATTATATCTCTGAACTTTCCCTATGTTAAAAATACAAGGCATTTTGAGTGACATTTGAAACACCCTTTTAAAAAGAAATGGAATAAGGCCGACGGTTTGGAGTAAAATTGAAAATATTGACTTTTTTATGACATCAAACCATTCCTTTGGGTTAAAGTTAACAAGTGCAGCTACATTACGTTTTTCCTCGAAAGGTAAAATGTATTCGTTTCAAATAGTCCACAAGCCACATCCTCGAAATATTCCATAATGTCTTAACCCTAAAAATCGAATTATCTCCCCTATTCTCAGCCTAAAAAAAGAGTCAAGGGGGGGGGGGGACTCGTTTTCATATCGGGAGGGTCAGAGCGGAGTTAATTCATGTAACAGAGGAGGGACTGAGTTTATGAAGGAGTTTGAGAGGAGTTGTAGAGCGTTGGGAAAATGCACGGGTGTAGTTATAAGAGGAACGTATAGACCAAGGAAATAGTATCTCGGTCATATTGACCTGTTTATATGATATCGGATCGCTTTTTATGATATCCATGACCAGACCTTCATGATAGTGACTTTCCCCATGACTTACTTAGTCTGCGACCACCTTAATTTGCAACCCTAGATTGAGTGGTTATAAAGTACCCATGAAAAGAGAAATAAAATACATTTAAGAGTAAAAAAGCACCGACGATGGTTATTCGAACTAACAACTACTCCTAACTCGATTTTCATGTGCTTACACACAAAATGAATATAATTTTTTACACGCCGCCGGATGCGGACGTATATTGGCGTCATCTTCTCCGTCCGTCCGTCCGTCCGTCCATCCGACCGTCCATACGTCCACTTTTCTTGTCAACGCAACCCCTCCTAAGTTTTTTTTATCACCTCAATTGGTAGATGTGCATGAAGGAAGGATTTTATGGTTCTTTGATTTTTGCCTTGAGTTATGCCCCTTAAAAACTTAATCTCTGGGGCTTATTGCCTCAGTTATGCCCCCTTAAAATTTAGTCTCTGGGGCTTATTGAAATTGCAACCTTGTGAATGCACCTCTTCCTAAGTTTCTGGCTGGATCTAAATGAAACTTGGTGGATGTTATAACCGAAATTGGTAGATGAGCATGAACTAAGGATTTTATGGTTCATTAATTTTACCCTAAATTATACCCCCTTAAAACTTAGTATCTGGGACTTATTGAAATTGCAGCCTTTTGAAAGCAACTCCTCCTTACTTTTTGTCTTTATTTAAATGAAACTTGGTCAATGTCGTCACCATAATTTGTAGATGTACATGGATCAAGGATTTCATGGCTCATTTATTTCCCTGAATTATGCCCGCTTAAAACTTAATGTCTGGGGCTTATTGAAATTGCAGCCTTGTGAAGGCAACTCCTCCTAACTTTTTGTCTTGATTTAAATGAAACTTGGTCATTTTGAATTTGGTTCTGTCAAAATAAGTAGTGCCTACAATTATTTTCGTGAAACAGCAGCAAAGTGGCGGCGTATTTTGTGACTATGGCACTCTTGTTGAAGAATGAAAACCTGTTAGCATTCTACTTTGCTTATTTCCCGTTTTTACAACACAGAAAGAGCAAACGAGTGATTAGTTTGCTTTGAGAAGAGCTGACTCATTTCATATAGGAGTTGAAAAGAGGCAAGCTTATTGTCAATAAAATCAGCTAGTTTGTAATAAGTTATTTCCAAAATCAAATAACTAATAAGGTGACTACCAAAATTCCAAAATTCAGCGTTAACAAATCCTACAGGATTCATCATAAATACATAAATGGGCCCCTCTTCGCCAATTTAAACAGTGTATATCCTTTTGCGTAGCTAACTTACCCTATAGTCATCTAAATATTTCAATTTAAAGAGAGTCTCGAACAATTAAAACAGTTCATAACTTATTTCGTGGCTAACTAATCTCATGCCCATCTAAATATTTCAATTCAATAAGATTTGTATCGGAGGTAATATTTAAAAAAAAGGGAGTGAGAGATTTGATAAAATAGCGAAAGTTAGAAATACATTTGCGGAGTTTATAAAAGAGGAACTATCTATGAATTTATATCTGGGATTGTTGGTTATCGTAACGAACAGTTAAGCTTCTGTACACGTAGCGGTTAGTGCATCATTCTATTTTTATCTTCATTCAATAGAACAGGTGAAAAGAGGATGGTACAAATATAAAATACCCCCCAGACTTGGAAATCATTTAGTCACTAAATAGGTAGCGATGAAGAACTATATTCCAGACCCCGCGAAATGGGAAAACTATTTTGAAAAGGTGGCTCGAAGAGAAATAGCACCTCACGGTTCTCATAGACCGGGTATCATATCGATTGAAAAAGCCAAACACATTCCATCAAAACTGGACTTGGTAACGATCAAGGCTGTGACTCCGGTAGAGAGGACTGTTGAACAAGCTATTAGCGAATTACGACGGCAAGGGATAACGCGTTCTGACGCGTCCCGAAAAAGAAAACGAGAAGAGGAGGAGGGGTCGGTCGTTCCATCGAAACGATATAAATTGAGTGACGAGTTGAACAAGCCTAACAGGAAAACATCTATCAGTGATACATCTGGATTTTAAAATGTATAAAAATGACCAAACTCCTCCGCCTCTTCGGCAGTTTACGGAATAACGTCGACATGAACGCTTGCGATATATGCGATAAAACTTTCAAACGAAGGGATAATATGATGCGTCATAAGAGAAACGTTCATTCCCAGAAGGAAGGTTCTGATACGGACGATTCCATGGATATCGTGCAAAAGGCTTCAACAGACGAATCAGATAGCGAGCAACATTCGTCAAACTACGACCCTTGGGATAGTTTGACACAGAAGGCCTTTGAACAGTGTCGTGAACAATTTGAAGAGACGGTGTCCAGGCTGTCTGAAAAGTCTAGCTTAAATGAGGCCCGCGAAAGGGCTTACGAAGACTTAAGATCGTCTTATCGGAAAGCTTTAGCTAATAATTTGTCTCGGCGGATGATGTGGTTTATCGCCATTCAAAAGGATCCAGTCTACAAGAGAATGCACAAAACGGCGAAGGACCTAATGATGATGGACGATTATTCCAAAGAAGAAGCCTGGAAATACGCTATTAGTAAACGGAAGTTCTTATTGGATTCTATCCTCGAAGATTTTGACCCTCCGTCCGTAGTTACGGATAACGTCACGGATTAAATGACAACGTATTTTACACTAACCTTGATCTGATTTCAAAGAATATATTCGCAGATATTCGGATAACGTAGTGTGACTTTGAAAGCCTAGACTGTTAAACAATGTAAACAAAAGTATTGAATATCTATACACACGTTTATATACAATTCGTTCATTTACATACATATAATGTGAAACTTTTATAAGATATGTATATAACAATTGAAAACATTGTTTGTCATTGATGACATAGTTGATATAATCTCCTCAACGGACATACATATTAAAGCACTAGTCGGTAACGGGTTTTTGGTTTCTCCCGCCTAAAGATATGTTTACCTTGTTAACTGTGTCAAATTCAACCCGAGGCAAAATGATGATTTTCGCCAGTTCTCGTAAAGAAAACTCGAATTTCGACAGTCTCAAGTACCATTATCATTATTTCAATCGAATAAGGGAATTTCATAAATTAGCGAATCAATGAAACAATCTTTTTTTTTAAAAAATCAGAATTCACAAAATAATGAAATGTAGAAAAAACTTATTTCAAATACCTTTTATCTCGATTCAATATGAATGGCAGAAATAAGTGACAAAAGAAGTGTAGATAATTTTAAGATTTTTATGTATATAATATATATTCATATATAATGTATCGCATGTATTTACTCTATACCTTGAAAACTGATAATATAACTATATATAAATCCATTTTTTTTGTTTTTGTGTTTTTATTATGTCCTATATTTGTTCTGGTACAGAAAACTGGAACTTTGACAGTTCCAAGCAGTTAAAAAAAAAGTTCTCGAAATTGAAGCATAAAAGTGTTCATGAACACAAAATCGATAGAAATATGTCACTCGTGTGGCAAGTCTTCCTCGATGTTTGTCCATGGGCCTTGGAAAGCGTTCTTCCACACGGCTAAAGGTTTAGTAGATGTTGCGGGCGTGGTATATTTATCCTCTAATCTAACACCTCCCACCATCTTCATGTACAAACATTCTCTGCCGTGTTTAAAATGTTCTAGCCATGGATCGTCGTCCGACCTCCATCCCCATAGTTCAATACCACTGCAAAAACACGTGACTTTGTCACTCACGTTACTGTAAATTAATCCGACATGGGCTAATTTGTAATCCTTTTGAGTCAACTGCGGTGGCCAAACGAAAAGTAGCTAAACGATCCTTGAATAATGTGTATTCGGGATAAGCTAGACGTCGTGAATCCATAACTTGTCTGTTTAAATAAAATCAAGAAATAATCCAATGGTTTAACGCTTAAAAATATTTATCCAGAGCGATTAGTCTAGAAGCAAGAGTTCTTATGCGAGTCTTCCAGTCTAACGTCTTCATGGTTTGGCGCCAATCGGAGCATTTGAATTTTAGTTGGTATATGGCAACAAATTCCGGTGTTGAAATCTGATTAGCGGCTTCTGTCCATTGAATAAATATATCTCGTTCGTCAATCACTGAAAGTACATCCTCAAAATATACCGTTAGTTGGTCTCGGGAATTTAAGGAATCACATGAATGGTCCGTTTGAGAAAGAGACTGGAATCGACATCCTTCACACTGCTGATGCACCGTTCTTTTAAACGGTGTAATATTGCCTGTGCGTATAAAAAGTCCAGCAAAAAGTCTAAAGAATTACACATGTTTTACAGAAAATAACGCCTGATCTCACTCGTCAAAACTAACGTCTGATCTTGTTCGTCAAAACATCTGATATCGGTCATCAAATTTCAATTGAAAGCAGCACATACGTTTTCGTGTTGAATGCCTTGCGTCGACAAAAATTGACGGCCACAATAAATACACAACCACATATCGTCTTCCCTGTTCTCGAGGGTTTCCTTTAAAAACTGGATAGTTATTTGCGAGTTACAAATTGCGTCAAACACTTCAAAAGGTAGTTTGATGCATTTACTACCACTCCGAAGAAGAATATAAGTCAGTCGGTTTGATCGCTTGACTATCAGCGAAAAGCGATCATTTAACTGGCAACTCGCTTCGTGATTGTCCAACCGCACAGAGCAAAATCCATCTATTTCACAATGAGCGAGATCTATATGCTTTTGTGTCATATTTGCTACTAACGTTGTGGTCTTGTACAGACTAGACTCACCATAAGATGATATCAGTTACTAAAAATATTGTCTACTAATATAAATAGATAAAAATAAGTAACACAGCACTTGCACAATTTAAATATTAAACTGTCCCGGGGCCAAAGACCCCAAACGTAAAAAAAACTGACTTTAGAGCATGAATATTGAGGAAGTACTGTTGCAAGCTCGCTAGGTTGAACCCGCATCTTTAGCCGAATAAAACATTCATAGGCTGTTGTTGTTTTTTTTCCCGATGCCAGCAATTCGTTAGAAAATATGAATATAAAAGGGCTTTTAAAAAACGCGACTATCATTCACCGAGGCCTTTATAATGTTCGATTTCCTTACTCTTTTTTAGAAGAAATAAGTTTGGTAGAAGGGGGGGGGCGGTGCAGGCCACTACGCTACAGAATCATGTTTTCCGATGTACCGGCTTCTAGGCAACGAATTAATGAATACATTAACCTTGTTTTTATGCCGTGTCATCATCGCTCAAAATTGCGCCATTTTTTAAAAAAATGGCGGCAAACGCTGAGCCCGCTTATTTTAAATTTATGTAACTGATTATGATTACTAAATAGGGAAGATACCGTCCCTAATATACTGGCTGTGCCGCCATCATGGACACTAAACATGAAGAACATAGGTGTCCTGTTTACTCTTTTAGTTACGTTAAACCAGTGCTGTGCGGTATATGCGATTCAGACTTGGACATAGGGACTCAAGTAACTTTAAGGAATTAAAGAAGAATTAGAGCAAATTACGAGTGGAACGATACATACCACGTGCTTTTAAAATCAAGTCTACAAGTTCTGCGTCAAGAATTGAGGGGAAAAACGGACCGTCAAACAGTAGAATTTACAGCAGTAAACTGCGCTATTGCTGGTGCTGACGCTTTATGTCGACTACCGAGATTCAGAGAACTTTGTCCGAAATTACCAAAGCCGACGACGTCCGCCGACACCGACACAGCATAACAATAGACTTGGGAAAATCGTGAAGCTGTTATAACCGTCTAGTGATAAAAAGTGTATGGTCGCTGGGGAAATTGTATGACCATGTTTTCAATAAGACACAACGTTTTCAATAAGACACAACGTTTTATTCTTATAGACATTTATTCTCAATTTAAATGTATATATATAATATATATTCATAAATAATGTATGTATTTTATGAATTTATTTCATACGTCGTAAACTAAATATGTAAATCTATATATATATATATATATATATATATATATATATATATATATATATATATATATATATATATATATATATATCCATTTCTGCATTTGTTTGTGTTTAATTAAGACCCTTATTTGTTCCGTTTAAGAAAGCTTGAACTTTGTTCTGGTTCAGAAAACTAGAACTTTGACAGTCCAAAGCAGTTAAAAACGTTTTTTTCTCCTCGATTCTCAAACCAGTTTATCTACATTTCAAATATTCATACAAAAGGTGGGTCACTAAACGCCCCTATTTAAGCATTATTCCTGAACATTTATGGAAAAAAAAGGCGGGAGGGGGGGGGGGAGTGCTGACGTGCGTACCACTGCACTCTACATCACGTTTTCCGATGAACCGGTCTAGATCAACCTAGATCAACGAACCCAAAATATATTCACCTATTTAAATTAGGCTATTTCATCATGGCTACAAAAAAATGCGCCATTTCTTATGAAAAAATCGCGCCTTATGTAGAATCCGCCCTTTTTTAAAATTTATATAACAGCCGATGCCGATGAAATACGGAAGTCCTCGTCCCTACTATACTACTCAAAAAGTCGCTGCAGCACGCGTCATTTGTTTTAAAGAAATGAGCGAGTAAAAAGTAGTTCATACAAGCATACCCCCCATCCGATTGATTCCGATTTCAACTTTTCAAAATCGGCATAAATTCGGCTTGCTTTGGAAAAGGTCGCAGTGCTTCCTGATTTAAATCTGCATCAAATCGGGGATAAGAAAAAAAAATCAACATGCACAACTTTCCCCCGATTTTTAAAATCGTACTGAAATCGGCGTGACTCGGTGTATATATATATCGTTGTTGTTGGTATTAAGCATATCGGGACTAGAATCGGCGTGGCTGCTTCGTCGATGAAACCCGAATAAAGCCCATGTACTACGAGTAGCCACGATACTTACCGATGAAGTACGAAGAGATACTCGACTAGCAGCTCGAGCCACATCGATTTACACTGATAAACTACGAAATGTGACAATATATAGAGGATAATCGTTTGTTTCAGTGTAAGATCGATTTATGATTTGATTGAGTGAACAAAAAAGCTGTATTTTCACGAGTGGCGGAGCGTTGAGATTGTCAAGTGATAATCTACCGTTATTTCTCGATAAACCACCGAAAAGCATTGAATAATATCCCATAATACTACGAATTGCCTCGAAATCCGAGAATCGCATCAACGTAAATATTAACTTTGGAATTCTTTTATTCTTATCCTTATACTGCGATGCTTTCATTTACAAACATAGATACGCAGGAAACAAAAAGAAAGAAACAAACAAACAACAGACGCCTACGATAAATTGTTTTATCTTTGCATGTTTATACATCGTACTTTTCGGCTGTTTAGGAAGTGAATCAATGGAAATAAAATTCTAAATCTAAATGTTTGTTCCCCTGTTGAATAATAGAAGAGAATAAAGCCATTCTAAATCCATGAATAATGAATGTTGAATGCTATATAAAGGAAATAGTCGTCATTTGTTGAAATGCCCAAACCTTTCCCTTGTCAAATCATGTCTGAAACGATTCCTAAACTTTATAGAATAAAAAAACATCATGTGGTTTTAAAATGAATTCGGAATGATTATTGAATTGATTGCATGAGCGACTGTTTAATTACCCCCACCCCTACACGCCCTCCCCAGCCCAACTTTTAATAAAACGACACCTTCGATTCTATAAATCTATTTGCACAATTAATAACAAGTTGCAATTGACAAGATGGGTAATTTAGGCATGGTTCTGGAATGAAATGAGCTAGTTTTGAATGATTTTCAAGGGGGTAGTGAATGATTTTCAAGAGGGAGGGGAATGATTGATAATTTCGTCCCATTGTTCTAAATTAGTGATAATTTTTTTCTCCTCACTTTTAATGATTCTGCGTATTTTTTTTTCTGATTCTGTGTCTTCAAGGTCAAATTAGACGCTAAAAAATCAACATCAACCAAAAAAAAAAATATGCCTTTCTTCAACCAATAGAAATGTTGTTTATATTGAAGGATTCAAAAGTGTTATAAGAAATTCAGAGCGGTTTTTTTAAGTGGTTTGATTGAGTATTTGGAATGAATGAACGGAGCGCTGAGCGGGCGTTTGGAGCGATTTTATCGCGGCTAATTTCAATTTCACTTTGTTGCTATTTGTTTTTAAGGACAAATCAGATGTTTCAGCAAATGAAATCATGAATTGTATTTAGTAATTTTGAAAAGCGTTGACTTGCTTTTTCTATCGATTTCGGGGCCTTTTAAAAGGATTTCCTCTATATTTTTGTAATAAATACTTTGAAACATGCCCTAAAAACTTCGAGATGAACTGTATAATTAAGGCAGTGCATTCAGATTGAAATAAAATCAAACAAGCTTTCAGACGGGATTCGTCGGATTCCGTCATCAGCATTTGAAATTGACAAGGTGAATGAGCTTGGAATAATTTTGGAATGAAATTGAATAAGCGTGTTGTACGAGTTTGAGTGAAATTCAAGGGAGATAATCCAATATACCCAAATTTGTTTAGGGTTAACAAAATTAGTAAAATTCATTACCTCCCTTTTATAAAATAAACATCCTTTTCTGTTCGTGTGTCTTCATGGACCCATCAGAAACTTTAAAATCCTCACCAAGCAAAAAAAAATCTTAGAGTAGTTTCATGCTTTTGAATAAAATATTGATTGTCTTGAACGATTTCGATTTTTTTTTCTCTAAAGATTACGGAGCGCTTTTGATCGATTTGAGTGAGTGTTTGAAATGAATTAATGGAGCGCCGAGTGAGTTATTAGGACACTAGATGGTCTTCGAAACATGTGCATGTAGATCTAAGCATACTACAGAATAGAAATATTATTAAGCGAGATTCGGTAACAAAGGAAACAAAAAAGGGTTTTAAGAAATTAAAAAGTAAAATAAAAGTCATCCATAATACAAATAACTCCAAGGAAGAAAGGACACTGTGCTGTATAAACTTATGTTAATGGTCAATTAATAGGGAAAACCTGCCGTCATTTTGTAATTTCAGTTGTCTTACCAAGATACAAATGTACTATCAAATAAACTATTTAGACTAGTTCGATTTCAATTATGGTAAAATAGAATAACATAGATAGGTACTAAAGTTTTTTTTTTAACTTTTTTTGGGAAAAAAGTATACATGGTCTCGTTTTATCATATTTCTGATTTGGGTTTAAGCTAATTGTCATTTTCATTTTCAATTGGACATTTTTTACGGAAAACGAATAAGACATTTAGTTCCTTTTCCTTTCAATGATTCCCATTATGAATCTCGTTATCGACGTCATATATCTATTGCTGATACGTGTAATCCCTTGGAACTTATCTTCCTATCGCAGTTTCCGTTATTCCATTTTCAGGAAAGATAATAGCTATCGCTAAACGAATTGGGAGTTGTCTTATTTCTCTCCCTTTATTTCCAACGGATTCAGGAATCGGATATGGGGGAATTAATCGCCGTACCTAAGAAAGCTCAGAGTCGTGAAATAATGAAGATTTTTAAATCAGTTTGATAATACTTCACTTCAACCGAAACTAGCTGTTGTTCTGTCAAGCAGTGTAACAGACCGAATAAATCCAAAATACTAATTTTATTTGCTAGTTTAAATCATGTCTGTTTAAAATCTGCTTTTAAGCTTTTACAAAACGATGATATTTGGATAGAATCGGGAACCTTTGGCGATTTTACGGAAACGACCTCGGGGAATAATGAGGGCGCAGGCATTTAAGCGCGTCTTATCGCAATTGGATTTATTTGACGTCACAAACATTACTGAAGATGACGTTGAGAAAACAAAATCAACGAAAACAAAATCAACGAAAGGTTAAATCAGGACATTTTATAATTTGATAAGCAAAACGCAGTCTTTTACCGTGTTTTGTCATCAAATTATAATAGCCGTATTACCCTAAATGACTCAAAACTACCAATTGTAATGGAGAGTATATTAAGCCAAGGCTCTGAGATTGATTAATTCAGTCAATTACATCGTGAAATTGACATTAAACTCAATCGAAACCACTCTCAATCACTCACTCAGCGCTCCTTTCATTCATTCCAAACACTGACTCAAACCATTCAAAAACGGTCCAAACTCACTGTAAAACATATAACAACAACTTCGTTCAAAATAAAAATAGCTGGGGAAAAATCGGGATTTCACTTAATTAATTGAAATTGTAAGCGTCTGATAGGTTCTTGAGGAAATAGGGAGCTATCTATAAAACTTGTATGCATATTTTATTAAAGGGGGTAATCAATATTGCTAATTTTGTTCATCCTAAACAAAATTTGCAATACTGGATTACCTCCCATTATATTGACCCAAAACTCGCTCCACACACTCATTCCATTTCATTCCTAAATCATTCCATAATCATTCACCTTGTCAATTTCTCGATGTTGTTAACTGTATAGGTTTAGATCTAAAATACTTGTATATCAAGGTTCTGTATCCAGCAACCTTTCAAGAATGTTTATGATCAATACATCTACAAGTACTGCACTTGACATGAAGGTTGGACTTAAGGTCAAACGAAAACATAGAAGTCATCTACTTCAACAAATAATTGGTTTATTGTACAGTTCGTTTGTGAGGCAGCTTGCAGCTGGCCGCTAAATCTGTCAAACATTTTTACCTCAACTAACCGCCTTTAAACTTTGCTGTCGTGGCGAATTTTCTCATACTTAAATTGTTTCTTTTCAAACTTACTTACTTGTTACATAATAATAATCATTCCACTGGAATATTGATCAAATCTATCAATTGCGCATGGACGGTCAAATATGAGCCTGTGTGTGACATGTCCATCAATTTTGAAATGTTCCTGGGGTGTAACATTGAGCAGTGTAGACAGCAAAAAGATACTTTGAATCCTTATCTATCAAATAGGCGCAAAGTGAAGACTCTGGTCAGACTGTGCGGATGCACACGCTGTTCAGAGTCTTTGTTTTGCGCATATTTGAAATTGTTGGAAATGTCATGCACAGGCTCATATCAAATTGAAAAATCGAGCTTCTTTACATTTAGGCTCTTACCTACATCTAGTTATCTTGATACATGTATACAGTAAGGAAAATGGAGAAATTTTCAATATGAATGATTTTTGAATCATGGATTTCGGAATGAAATTGATTGTATAGTGTATGAAGTGAGTTTTGAGTGAAATTAAGGAGAAGTTATCCAATATCGCTATTATTGTTCAAGATTAACAAAATTAGCGATATTTATTAACTCCCATTAATAAAATATATATACCTTTCTTTTTTGTGTCTTCGTGGACCAGTCAGACATTCTTAAATCCACACTAACCAATAAAGTCGTTCAATAATTTGATCCATTTAAAAAAAAGTTTATTCGTTTAAACTATTTCGAAATGATTTCCAATAATTTTCGAGCGCTTTTGATCGATTTGAGTGAGTGTATGGAATAATGAATATGTGACCCGTCACGCAAAAAGAGACCATCCGAAAAATCTGTAAAATGATTTATCGAAAAAGAGATTTGATCCAGCATAGGTCAATCAGAAGTCGTATTTCAAAAATTCTTTCACTGAAAGGTAGATTGAATATTCTAGATTCAGAAATATGCACGATGCAAAAAGTTTCGGCCCGCGCAGTCTGACTAGGGTCGACACTTTATGCACTTTCAAGATTGTCCCTTTCCGCGTGACGGGTCACATATATATTTCCTTTCTTCCTCCGTTGTCGAAGATTTACAAATATTATAAAGAACAGGAAAACATGTAGAAGAAATTTAGCATATTGGACACACAAGACAAATACAAACACAAAATATCAAAATATAAGAAATATCCAAAAGAGAAGCAGAGAGAACAGGAGGACGAAGAAGAAGCAGAAGCAGCAGATGAAGAAGAAGACAGACAGTGAGAATCAATAAGAGGTTATTTAACATGATCGTGTATAATACTTAATTCTATCATGGCACGTGATTTTATGCCTATACAAAGCATGCAGTCGCATCGTGGTTAAATAGACGCCAATCGTCGAAAAAAGTTCCGAGTGGCTGTTCCATTCCGCCCATGTACAAATCTTTATTGATGTCACATTAGGTAAAGAATGTTCGCAAGGCAACCCGATAAAAAAAATCCCCAATTTTGTCTATATTACGAAAATGTTTAAAGGCTGTCAAATAAGTGTATGGGTATTATACTTTGCAAATTATCTTGGGCAAATTATATGTCATCGATGACGTAGTTCATGACGTAGTTGAAAATTATGACGAGTATTGTTTACACAAGTTTACTTTATCCGGATAGATTGATAGATTAAAAATTGTACTTTACTCGACTGAAGAGTATTTTTAGAGACAGAAACTTTGAATCTAGTCGTAATCTATGTTCACCTTGTACTAAATAACCAGGATGACATTGAATTGATGATTGCTTTAACTTCACAACAACGAAATCGTGAAAATAAAGTGGAGATGGGCCCTGGCCCACTTGAAATTTTGGATTGAACATAGCGTGATAGATGCATATGTTTGTATGCTAATATTATCAAAAACGAATTAATAATAATAATGTTTGTTATTTTGTTCATTTTTCTTATCAAATTCAGGACCAAATTTAAAAGAATCGAGAGCTAAATATTGCTTACCGGCGCTTACTTTTGTGAAAAAGAATAGCGTGTATTATCAAATGAAACTAATCCGCAGTTGTTGTAGACTTGGTATCTTCGCGATTATGTCCCGTTAAATAGTGAAATTTAGTCATGATAGAATTAATATAACAAATTCTAACCGTTATTTATTGAAAATTTAACCACGATTCTGAGTTCTTAGACTCAATGAATAATCCACTCGAGCTAAAGCTCTCGTGGATTAATTAATGAGCCTTAGAACTCAGAAACGTGGTTAAATTTTCAATAAACAACGGTAAGAATTTGTTATCTATAATTCTATTGGATGATGCCCTGCAGAACCAGTCTATATTTGACGAGGCGATAGCCGAGTCAAAATATAGACTGGTTCTGCAGGGTACGACTCCAATGAATTCAGTATTGTACTCGATCATGTTAAATAATATCTTTATTTCACACCATACACTGAGAGTTCCACAATTAACGAATTGCGGCATTTGAGAGAGACAAAGGGAATAGATCCAAAATGATCCGGTTAAGAGCGTCAAATACAAATCACTATGAACATGATGAAATTGAAACAAACATTTGTTCTAAAAATAGAATTCCACGTGAAATGTTTATTTCATGTGTCAAGTCGATAAGTGCTTACTGGTTATGAAAAAAAATGTAATAAACATAAAACAGATTGACTACCCATCGTCGCTTGAAATGTACATTTTCATGGGAACATATGATATTCTAAAATCAAGAAACAACAACATTTTTGTGTCCCTCTTAGTCACCTGCATTTTTTAACTTGCTAAACAAAGTAACAAATGAAGAAATCAAGAATATTCTTCTTATTTCAATACCTCCGAACAGAGGGTTTGGTACATTGAAAAGGCTGCGAAAAGTGGTGATATCTATATTCGGGACTGCAGCCTCGCTTTCATCGTACAATATAGCTTGCCTCACTTTCATCGTACAAAATATAGGTTGTCTCGTTTTGGAATAAAATCCGTATTGCACAGTAGCCTCGTTCTGGTTGTACAATAAAGGTCTAGATATTTCACTCTCACGTGATGCAAAATAAGCGATGCCATTGGTCTAAATTTTTTAGGTGTGAAATAAATCTTTTTTATTATTTACTTTCGCGAAACGAATGGGAAAGTGCAGAAGAGGATAGTAATGACCTAACATTTAAAACGTTGTCTTCTGTATATCCTTAGGTTAATCCCTGCCTATGTGACAGAAATAACCATGGGTTAACACAGCTATATAAGTGCATGAAAATACTGAGGGTATACTTTTATTTGATCACTGCATATACATACATATGTATATAGTAGAATTTTTCACCCAACCCAAATTAAAGTTGTGGATTCAGTCCGAAAATAGTTTCAAGGAACTCAGTTCTACTTAATGCACAAAATAACCCATACAAATTCCTACCAATATCTGTTAAACACGGCGCACGAGAAAGGATCTACAGGCTTGTATTCTCGAACAATTTGCCATGATATGAACAGAGAAGCTTGATTGAACATCATTACAGTTTAATCGGGTACAAACCCAGTGTGTAAGAGCAAGATATCCAATAAGCTGGGAAACAGAAAAGCAAGCCTGATATTTTGCACAATGTCAAATTGCCGCCTCATAAAGACATTGTTGTATCAATTTATATAATCTAAACTCCTCTATGGAAGTACATAAATGCCATTCATGTATGCAAAATTTCTCAACACTTTTGTAAACATGATTTTTCCAAATTTTCATTGATAGCAACACGCCTGTAGATACAAATTCGTCTGAAAAAATTACTTCATTAATGAAACATGATTGACCTTGAATTTGATTGAAAGAGCATAACCTGGATAATAAAATGGCTTTAACAGAACAGTCTCTCTCCAAGCGACATAGCTGGCCAAAGAATATCAACTTTTTCTTGTCAATTTCAGACTCGATAGTTTAGGTAGGGTACCAAGCAAGCCAAAAACGACATCGGACCTGGTTCTAACCTGGGGACCTTGAATCTGTTTTAAGCAAGTTCTGTGTGACCGCTTGATGGTCAAGATATCCCGAGTCGAAAGTGACTGCAAAAGCTCTGTACCGAAAAGCGCCCTTGGTACATGTAATACAATACTTTTGTATATTTTATAACTAGTTAAGGGATTGAGTTCCAGTTTTAATAAGTCCGAAATTATAGCTCTTAATTTACGGTCTACAGCCTTAACAAATGAACGGGAATTGTTACGCTTGTTACAAAGGACACCTAAGTGGACAATTTCTTCCTTTTCCCCAAATGCATATGCCTCCGATAAACCAGGATCGTTTGCTACGTATAAATGAACGTTTCAATTCATTATAGGTAATAACGGCACATTTGGAAGAATTATATTGAAAGCGCCATAGTCGAGAGTAGTTAAAGCAGATATCTATCATGGACTTTAATGCCTTGTTAGAAATTGAAAGAAGAGAAAAAGTGAAAGTAGAGGAACAATTTGGGACAAAAGTTTGCGATAAAAAAAATGGAGCTCATTGTAAATTGCATTATTATTTTAAACTGGACTCATTCGGAGCATTACTTCCAAATATTTGCATAAAATAAAATAAATGACATTTTCTACCTTGAAAAGGTATTCTAATTAAGATGACAATATCACAAAGGCTAAAAATGACAACGTTGATTTTTTAAGTATGATGATATACGGAGTACACATGTTTTTGAACTATACAATTTATCTACAATAACTAGAATAACTAGAAGTTAGTGCAAACATATTCCCATCTTTCCTTGCATCAACACTGACATGTTCTTTGTTAGCGCTGTCACTTTAACTCTTCCATCAAACGAGGCGTACTAATTGTGTTTGCATCGCTGTCTGCTATACGTTTCCGTCATAAAGCTAATATTTATTCTTACGTTTTCAGAATAAGTTCTAGTTATAATTATAGAAATAATTTTTTGGATTGAACTGTTTGAACCCTAATGGTCGATATAGTGAACGTAGATGATGTCAGAAAATGCCAGAACAATTTGGAAAAATCATTCACCTTGTCAATTTCACGATGTTGTTAGCTCTATTTGCCTTTGAAACTTCCTAGTATTTTTTACACACGGTGTGGTAGTACAATCCTAAAAACTCCTGAGCGGCCACTTTCACTTTTAGTCATATACAGTTAGTAACATCGTGAATTTGACAAGATGAATGATTTTGAAATGATCTTGGAATGAAATTAAATGAGAGTGCGGAGTGAGTTTTGAGTGAAATTAAAAGGAAGTAATCCAATAACGCAAATTTTGTTCATGATGAACAAAATTAGCAATATTGATTACCCCCCCCCCCAATTTAATGAAATATGCATACAAGTTTATAAATAGCGTCATATTCCTTCAAGAACCAATCGAACGCTTACAAATTCAATTATTTCAGTGAAATCGCGATTTTTCTCTATCCAAATTTATCTTGAATGACGTTTTAGATTCTATATTTTTCAAGGGGTTTGAGCGTTTTTGAATGGTTTGAGTGAGTGTTTGGAATGAGTGAATGAAGCGCTGAGTGAGCGATTTAGAAGGGTTTTGATTGAGGTGAATGTCATTTTTACGATGTTACTAACTGTACCAAGTTTATTGAACTCGCCAATTTCACATAATTTTTATAACTGAATCCAATTCAAGATAATAACACCTCATGGTATCTCATGGTGTGAAGATATGCGGTTATTTTCAAGTCATTCTGATCAGGGTTGATAATATAAGTGATTATTGGTCTCGTCTGTCTATAACTGTCTGCTCGAGACACGGCTCCCTACTTTTGGCATCTCATATTATAACACACCGCGTGCTTAATTGGTCTTGTACTTATCTGAAGAGTGGCGGAATAGTGTCATTGACCAAATATTGAGGGGGAAGAAAACACGTTTAATTTCCTCTACAAACACCATGGAAGACAGTTGGTTAATAAAGGTGATTGTAGGAAAGATGGAAAGAATCGTACATTCACCTAAATGCATCCATACCCTTTTTTCTGACAATGGATACAGTTAACAATATTTTGAAATTGACAATTTGAAGGATTTATGAATAATTAAGGAATGAAATCGAATGAGTGTGTGGAGCGAGTATTCATTGAATATAATAGGAAGTAATTCAAAAATCGCAAATTTTGTTCATGATGAACAAAATTAGCAATATTGATTACTCCCCATTAATAAAATATGCATACAAATTCTATAGATAGCGTCATGTTCCATCAAGAACCAATCAGACGCTTACAAATTAAATTATTTCAGTGAAATCGCGATTTTTCTCTATCCAAATTTATTTTGAATGCCGTTGTTGATTCTATATTTTTGAATAGGTTTGAACGTTTTTAAATGCTTTGAGTGAGTATTTGAAATGAATGGAGCGCTGCGTGAGCGATTTAGAATGGTTTTGATTGAGGTGAATGTCAATTTCACGATGTAACAAAATGTACCAAGTTTATTGAACTCGTCAATTTAACCAAATTATTAACTGAATCCAATTCAAGATAATAACATGGCATAGTGTAAAGATATACGGTTATTTTCAAGTCATTCTGATCAGGCTTGATAATATAAGTGATTATCGTTCCCGTCTGTCTTTAACTGTCTGCTGGAGACACGGCTCCCTACTTTTGGCATCTCATATTATAACACACCGCGTGCTTAATTGGTCCTGTACTTATCTGAAGAGTGGCGGAATAGTGTCATTGACCAAATATTGAGGGGAAGAAAACACGTTTAATTTCCTCTACAAACACTACGGAAGACAGTGGGTAAATAAAGTTGATTGTAGGAAAGATGGAAAGAATCGTACATTCACCTTTAATGCATCAATGCCCTTTCAGTGACAAGGGATATTCCCATCCGTAATAAGATGCATAACAATTGATAAGTTTATACGAAGATACATGTGATCATACCATTCCCTTTACATTAAGAAATAATCATAAAAAACATACGAAACCTGAAGGCGTATTTTCGAAACTATACTGAACAACAAAAATAACGCATCACTTAAAGTTTTAGATAATATCTTTTTCCATGATCTAAAGCTTGAGAGACTTGTTGTATCAAAATGAACGTTAACCAATTACTGATCTGAGACAAAAAGGGTGATATTGTAGACATATGCTTTGAAGACATAGAGGCGACTACCCCAAAAATCAAAGTTTTGAAATTAGAGTCATTTTTCATTGTTCAGTAAAGGTCAATAGCGCGTGAGTTCATTTGCAATATTGCTCTCAAAGAATGCTTGACACGTAGATTTCTGAATTTTAGCAAGAGGAAATCGCAATATCGTTATCCATTTGTTCTTCTTGTTGTCCCAAATCTGACTCAAAACCTTGAGTTTTCGCGCTCTTTTTGAACTCTCATTAAAGCTTATTTCTGATATAGTTAAAAACATCGTGAAATTGACAAGGTTAACTATTTTGGAATGATTTTGGAGTGAATTTGAATGAGCAAGAGGACCTTGTTTTGAGTGAAATTAAAGGGAGGTAATCCAGCATGGATAATTTTGTTCACGATGAAGTAAAGAAAATTCTGTCGCAACCACCCTCCACCCTCCACCCTCCCCATCCTGTCAGCATCGAAAGCTCGGCCCGGAGATCGCCACCCCCTCATGACAGGTGCAAGTGTCCTCGTTTTTAATCACGTAAATGAATTAGTTCAATATGACTTTGCGCGATTACGTTCCGAAATTCAATTTTCGCTACCATCAGACTGGTAGCCTTGGCTTTATCTGATAAATGTCTTCACAGTTTTTCGTTACCACCTATATATGCTGTATTACTCGACAAACTTGAGTTTCGTATGATGCATGCGATATGCTGCATGAGCGGAAAACGTGTTTATCATATTCAAGTGCTTCTGCCCAAGTGAGTATGTGCTCAGGAATAATTTCTACCACAATTGTTTACCTAATGGCCGACCAAAATAAAGTGATGCCATAACAGTAAATTGGTCGATTTTTTTTTGCAGATTTTTTTCATTGAAAGGTGATGCGCTATTTCTGTTTTTCATTATAATAGAGTCACATGAATGGGGCGCTGAGTGAGCGATTTAGAATGACTATGATTGAGGTAAATGTCCATTTCACAATGTTCTAAACTGTGCCAAATTCATTTAAAACTTAACTCTAAACTGAATAAAGTCTCAGGTTTCAAACAAGGGTGTAGTTTTTCTTTTTACTCATTTATTTATTCATTTTTTATCTTATTTGGCTTTTAAGTGATAAGAAAAAATATACGTTATGATAACTTTGAAAAGGTTATTGAACTGCAGAAAACTCTGATTTTTAAAGTTTAGATCTAATAGAATTCTACAATGATGGAGTGGACAGCAAAAAGAAATATTGTTTTCTAAATAATTCCCCTGCTTCTTTCGCGTTCTATATTTAGTCACTAATAAATAAGATTAATGTGTGCATCTTAGTCTCTTACATATACGTCAATTACACATTCTGATTCAAATTATGTAACCACAAGCTATAATAATCTACAATTTAACTTTTTAGTATAAGAATAAAAAGAACATTAAGCGAAGCTGAAAAAGTATTCTTATGGCTAAGATATTTAACTTAATGTGATGATATTATACATTAACCAAGGAAAAACTCATATGCGTAAAATGTCGCAGAATTGACGGAAGAATCACCACTTTATTGAAAAGATCTGATAACGCTCTATTAAAAATTGACATTCCCTAGAAACTATGTGTCTGTTAAGAGTATATCGTAATTACTAAGTAAAGTTCCATAATTGAATTGAATTCCACATAACCAAAAGGTCAATGATACAATAGTAAATTACTTCGAATCTAATGGAGACAATTGGCAATGTTTTTTTTTTAAGTAATATAACTTGTAACTTCTTATGGACTAATCGTATAAAACATAGAAGATATTGATTGAGAAGTCATGTAATTCTGTTAAAGATAAAGTGAAAAGGTATATTTGGCATGCACTCGCGGTATTACCCCCATCCGGATATATATAAAAAAAATATAATAGATATGCAACAGAAATGCGGCTTGAGTTTCGAATGCTTGAAACAAAATACCAAATTCATTCGGACAATCGAATGAATTATAAACATGTGGAAACTTAGCCGATTGTTGATTAAATTCAATTTAAGTTCAATTTAGTATTTCTTGAATATAAGATTATATCCTCTGTATAATATATTCTCAACCTTAGCATTCCTATTTGATTTTCATTTGTAGCTTAAAATACATGTATATAGTGATAGTCGAAAATTAACCAGAGAATTGTCAAAGTTCTCCTTTTCCCTTTAGAAGTTTAGAGAGGTTGAATACATCACGTATCGTTTTCATTTCTTAAGGTTCCGTTCTCCGTTAACAAGATATAAACCCACTAATAGTCTGTGATTTTTCCGTCTGAGACACAAATCATAGCTTTTGTCACCTTCTATTATCACATACAGTTAACAACATCGTGCAATTGACAAGGTGAATGATTATGGAATGATTTAGGAATGAAATTGAATGAGTGTGTAGAGCGAGTTTTGAGTGAATTAAAAGGGAGGTAATCCTATATCGTAAATTTTGTTCAGGATGAACCAAATTTGCGATATTGATTACCCCCCCTATAATAAAAAATACTTTCAAGTTTTATACATAGCTTCCTATTTCTTCAAGATCCTATGAGACGCTAACAATTTGAATTATGTCAGTATAAGCACGACTTTTCTCAATCGAAATTCATTTTGAATGAAGTTATTGTTAGTTGTTTTCCAGTAAGTTTGGAGCATTTTTGATTGATTTGAGTGAGTGTTTGAAATGAATGAATGGAGCGATGAGCGAATGATTCAGAATAGTATTGGTTGAGTCGAATGTCAATTTCACGATGTAACTAACTGTAGCGATACAGAAAAACTATGCGAAATGAAAACATGTGGTAGGGGGTATTCCTATTTGATTTTCATTCGTGGCTTAAAATATATGATGACAGACGAAAATGCACTAAAGAATTGTCAGAGTTCTCTTTAGAAGTTTAGAGAGGTTGAATACATCACGTACCGTTTTCATTACTAAAGGTTCCGTTCTCCGTTAACAAGATATATACCCACTAATAGTCTGTGATTTTTCCGTCTCAGACACAAATCATATCTTTTGTCACCTTCTATTATCACATACTGTTAACAACATCGTGCAATTGACTAGGTGAATGATTTTAGAATTATTTTGGAATGAAATTGAATGAGTGTGTGGAGCGAGTTTTGAGTGAATTTAAAGGGAGGTAATCCTATATCGTAAATTTTGTTCAGGATGAACAAAATTTGCGATATTGATTACCCCCCTTTAATAAAAAATACTTTCAACTTTTATACATAGCTTCCTATTTCTTCAAGATCCTATGAAACACCAATAATTTGAATTATGTCAGTATAAGCACGACTTTTCTCAATCAAAATTTATTTTGAACGAAGTTATTTTTATTTGTTTTCTGTAAGTTTTGAGCATTTCTGACTGATTTGAGTGAGTGTTTGAAATGAATGAATGGAGCGATGAGCCAATGATGTAGAATGGTAATAATTGAGTCGAATGTCAATTTCATGATGTTACTTACTGTAGCGATACAGAAAAAACTAAGCAAAATGAAAACATGTGGTAGGGGGTATTCCTATTTGATTTTCATTCGTGGCTTAAAATATAGGATGACAGACGAAAATGCACTAGAGAATTGTCAGAGTTCTCCTTTTCTCTTTAGAAGTTTCGAGAGGTTGAATACATCACGAATCGTTTTCATTTCTAAAGGTTCCGTTCTCCGTGAACAAGATATATACTCACTAATAGTCTGTGATTTTTTCCGTCTGAGACACAAATAATATCTTTTGTCACATTCTATTATCACATACTGCGTGCTTAATTGGCTCTGTCCACACTTGTTTATTAGAAGGAGAGTTTTACTTAACGAATACAGTTAATAACATCGTGAAATTGACAAGGTGAAAGATTTTGGAATGACTTAGGAATGAAATTGAATGAGTGTGAGGAGCGAGTTTCGAGTGAATTTAATGGGAGGTAATCCTATATCACAAATTTTGTTCGGGATGAACAAAATTTGCGATATTGATTACCTCCCTTTAGTAAAAAAGTGCATACAATTTCTGTGCACAGCTTCAAATTTCTTGAAGAACCTATGGGGCGCTAACTATTTTATTATGTCAGTGAAATCGCGATATTGCTCTGTCAAAATTTATTTTGAATGATGTTTTTGATTCTATATTTTTCAATGGGTTTGATCGTTTTTGAATGGTTTGAGTGAGTGTTTGGAATGAATGATTTGAGTGCTGAGTGATCGATTTAGAATGGTTAAGATTGAGGTGAATGTCAATTTCACGATGTTATTAACTGTACCAAAGAAAATACGATTATTCCAATTTCCTCGCAATCATGACTAAACAATCAAGTCAAATGTTTGAGTGCAAGAACTCGTCTATGTTAGATCATTCGGAACATCGCTCGGACTTTTCCGTAAACTGGAAAGTACCTCGGACGTAAGTGTAGTAATTTTTGGTCATGTTTTAGGTAATTCGGCTCCTGGTGGTACTTCGGTTAAAACGCTTGAAGAAAAAGCAAATTCTTTCAATGTTTTCAGATCGTCTGAGGAGATTATTTTGGCATTTTAAAATTTGAAAGCAAAAAAATGTCCAATTTTAATCTTACGTTGATTTGTTTTATCGCAAAGTCATCTTATGTAATGTCTATGACGTCATTTAAACCAAGCTGCGAAATGACGCGCTTTCATGGCTGCGGTCTTATTATTCCCAAAGTCTATTCCGTAGAATCGCCGAGGGTTCCAAAGTGATGTTTGATTAGAAAAACATCCTTTCACGCTGATTTCGTTCATTTTAGCCTTAATGACGTTATATATACGCCCAATACTCAAACTTCGCCATGACGTTGCATGGCAATCACGTGCAAAAAGCAAATGTTCCAATTTTGTCTCATTTTTGCATAAAAGAAATAAATTAATAATTTGTTTTTCGAGTAAGATCGATTGATATTTCATTTCTTGAACAATTTAAGCTACATTTTCTTGTGCCTCCACCACTCGTGAAAACGTAATCATTGTTGTTCACTCAATGAAATATAAAACGATCCTACACTGAAACAAACGATTATTCTATTTGTCACCATTTCTTTCAGGTGACTATGTATTTGAAATACTTCCATATCTAGTTTGATTTCTTTGTACGGTATGAATCAACTGCTAATCGACTAAAACGTCTTGTCGGTGACCATTGTAGGCGACAATTACAGTTAAAAGCACCGTGAAATTGATATTCACCCAAACCAAAACCATTCTAAAACGCTCACTCATCTCTCCATGCATTCATTCCAAGCACTCAAACCATTAAAAAACGCCCCAAAATCATCAAGAAAACAAAATAAATAAAACTGGAAAAAAAATAGCGATTTCAGAGAGAGAGAGAGAGAGAGAGAGAGAGAGAGAGAGAGAGAGAGAGAGAGAGAGAGAGAGAGAGAGAGAGAGAGAGAGAGAGAGAGAGAGAGAGAGAGAGAGAGAGAGAGAGAGGGGCAATGTATTCTTATCACTGCTACCTATTTTTACAGCTTGGTGGTCTAGGGCTCTGTGGAGTGGCCTGTCCAAATACAGTACCTGCCACCGATGTCTCGTTACCAAGACCATGAGATTGTGAGTCGAGCACGCTTTAACACCCAGCCAACAATTTCCCTTGAGATAAGAACTTTCACTCAACGCTTAGTAGTTCTTTCTTATCCCTGGATCAGATTTACGTCATTTGAAAGGACACTGTACACATATATTTAAAACAAATATATATACATGTACGTAGCATTTAAGGCTTGAATGATATAGTTCTATTCTGATTGTGAAGACCACGTCTATATGTTACAGTGAATATGTAAAATCAGGGATTTTGTAAAATAACTGAAAATTTCAGGGATTTTGTAAAATCACTGATTCCGTCAGTTATTTTATAAAATGACTAAAATATTCAGTGAATATGTAAAATAATGAAATATTTAAGGTAAAAATAAGGAAATACATTATACTATATTTCTAATTCATCATTTATTTCAAAGAAAAATGAAAACTTCAGTGATTTTGGGAAAAAAACTTATTCAATCAGTAATTTCTTAAAATATCTGAAGTAATCAGTTTATATTTGAAACTGTTTCCATTTATAGTCTTGCATTCTGATATTTTGATATCAAACTGGGAAGATAAAATAAACAACTCATATAACGTTCCAATAGTATTTATTTATTTTTATTGAAATTAAGTTCAAACATGAAAATCAAAAAAAAAAAAAAAAAAAAAAAAAAAAAAAAAAAAAAAACATTATGAAATGGTATTCAGGTAATTCATTCTATCCTTATTTGTGTGAAATGATAAACTACTTAGTAAGTCGACTCAAAACTTATTCCTTTCATACATTTCCCATACAATGTTCCCTTTAGATTCTTTTTCTTGAATGAAAAGACATAATATTAGGCAACTAAGTGAGTCGACTCATACCCTTTGTACTTGAATTTTTAGTATTATGATTTTATTTGAAACCTTTATTCTCTATGAATATGTCACTGTGTAATGACATGGAATTATTCAGTTTTTATTAGCACAGGACAAGATTGAATGACATCTAGAATTACAGATTACATTTAATGAAATACCAATTGTTCTCATAAACTGCACTGTTTTCCTTTTTTACATATTAATTGAATTGGTTTTACATATTAACTGATGAATTAAACCATAGTATACCCTATTTCCTTCTTTTTACCACATATATTCCATTATTTTACATATTCACTGAAAATTTTAGTCATTTTATAAAACAACTGACGGAATCAGTGATTTTACAAAATCCCTGAAATTTTCAGTTATTTTACAAAATCCCTGATTTTACATATTCACTGTAACATATATAAGATACAGTTACCAACATCGTGAAATTGACAAGGTGAACGATCTTGGAATGATTTAGGAATGAAAATGATTGAGTGTGTGGAGCGAGTTTTGAGTGAATTTAATGGGAGGTCATCCTTTATCGGAAATTTTGTTCAGGATGAACAAAATTTGCGATATTGATTACCTCCCTTTAATGAAAAATGCATTCAAGTTTTATACATAGCTTCCTATTTCTTCAAGAACCTATGAGACGCTAACAAGTGGAATTATGTCAATGAAATCGCGATTTTTCTCTATCGAAATTCACTTTGAATGACGTTTTTGAGTCTATATTATTCAATTGGTTTGAGCGTTATTGAATGATTTGAGTGAGTGTTTGAAATAAATGATTGGAGTGCCGAGTGAGCGATTTAGAATGATTTTGATTGAAATGAATGTCAATTTCACGATGTTTTTAATTGTAGTGCTTCGAGCTTCAAGGAGGTACGTGTAAGACTTCTTGCTGTTTAGAGGAATAATTAGCCTTTCTATCACTCAAATTAACTCCAGCGTAATAAATTGCCAATACCACGGAGCAACTGGTGCCGTATAATGAGACAAATTTTCTAATCTGCGGATGCACTATATTTAAGGTCGTGACAATTTTGTTTTCTATTCTATAAGAATCTAGTGCACCCATGTCTTAGTACAGATGCACGCATTTTAAAGTCTGTTGTAGCTTCATGATATTATTGTTTATAATTTAGTCTGTACATTCCGAGATCAAATTCCTCTAGAATTTTCAGAGCTATGAGACAAGCGATCAAAATTTACCAATTTTAGAATTCCATTTTTCCCTGTCATTCTTTTATTTCTTTACAACAGGAATAAATTGCATTTACCCTGTTTTTTAAACTTGTTTATTTCTATCGATCGGAAAACACATAATTTCATTATAGAATAACCTTATTGAACTTTGCGTTCTAAGAAATACCAGAATCAATGTGTGGGGCATTTAAATATCCTAACATGTACATTGTATTTTTGTTTATCATTTATTATATATGTCCCGTTTTCGGATTTACCTATAGGTTTTAGAGCTCAAAGAGACAAGATATGAGCATTTTCAACTTTTAGTATGCCATTGCGTTTGTTTCCCGCCATTCTTTAAAATCACGAATGTATCGTATTTTACTTTACTTCTTTAAACTTATATAAGGGCATAATTTTTTTTCTGTGATATGGCACTGATCCTTCCCATTTTCAATAGGGTTCATCATTGTGACCTGACAAACATTCTGACCAAGTTCCATGAAGATTGGACTGTATTTGTGGCCTCCAGAGTGAAAACAAGAAAATTCTCATTACGGCCCCTTTTCCCGTGATATGGCATGGATCCTTCCCATTTTCACAAGGGATCGTCCTTGTGACCTGACAAACATTCTGTCCAAGTTTCATGAAGATTGAGCCATATTTGTGGTCTCAAGAATGAAAACAAGAATATTGTCATTAAGGCCCCTTTTCCCGTGATATGGCATGGATCCTTCCCATTTTCAATAGGGTTCATCCTTGTGACCTGACAAACATTCTGACCAAGTTTCATGAAGATTGGACAGTAATTGTGGCCTCCAGAGTGAAAACAAGAAAATTGTCATTAAGGCCCCTTTTCCCGTGATATGGCACGAATCCTTTCCATTTTCACAAGGGATCGTCCTTGTGACCTGACAAACATTCTGTCTAAGTTTCATAAAGATTGAGCCATATTTGTGGCCTCTAGAATGAAAACAAGAAAATTGTCATTAAGGCCCCTTTTCCCGTGATATGGCATGGATCCTTTCCATTTTCGATAGGGTTCATCCTTGTGACCTGACAAACATTCTGACCAGGTTTCATGAAGATTTGACAATATTTGTGGCCTCCAGAGTGAAAACAAGAAAATTCTCATTACGGCCCCTTTTCCCGTGATATGGCATGGATCCTTCCCATTTTCACAAGGGATCGTCCTTGTGACCTGACAAACATTTTGTCCAAGTTTCATGAAGATTGAGCCATATTTGTGGCCTCAAGAATGAAAACAAGAAAATTGTCATTAAGGCCCCTTTTCCCGTGATATGGCATGGATCCTTCCCATTTTCAATAGGGTTCATCCTTGTGACCTGACAAACATTCTGACCAAGTTTCATGAAGATTGGACAGTAATTGTGGCCTCCAGAGTGAAAACAAGAAAATTGTCATTAAGCCCCCTTTTCCCGTGATATGGCACGAATCCTTTCAATTTTCACAAGGGTTCGTCCTTGTGACCTAACAAACATTCTGTCCAAGTTTCATGAAGATTGAGCCATATTTGTGGCCTCTAGAATGAAAACAAGAAAATTGTCATTAAGGCTTCTTTTCCCGTGATATGGCATGGATCCTTTCCATTTTCGATAGGGTTCATCCTTGTGACCTGACAAACATTCTGACCAAGTTTCATGAAGATTTGCCAATATTTGTGGCCTCCAGAGTGTAAACAAGAAATTGTCATTTAGGCCCCTTTTCCTGTGATATGGCACGAATCCTTTCCATTTTCACAAGGGATCGTCCTTGTGACCTGACAAACATTCTGTCCAAGTTTCATAAAGTTTGAACCATATTTGTGGCCTCTAGAGTGTAAACAAGAAAATTGTCATTAAGGCCCCTTTTCCCGTGATATGGCATGGATCCTTCCCATTTTCGATAGGGTTCATCCTTGAGACCTGACAAACATTCTGACCAAGTTTCATGAAGATTGGACCATATTTGTGGCCTCTAGAGTGTAAACAAGAAAATTGTCTTTATGGCCCCTTTTCCCGTGATATGGCATGGATCCTTTTCACTTTCAATAGGGTTCATCCTTGTGACCTGACCAACATTCTGACCAAGTTTCATAAAGATTGGATCATATTTGTGGCCTCTAGAGTGTAAACACTGAAATTGTTGACGGAGGACGACGCACGACGCACGACGGACGACGGACGACGGACGACGGACGACGGACATTCAACGATCACAAAAGCTCACCTTGAGCACGATGTGCTCCGGTGAGCAAAAAGTACCCAAGGTCAATGTTTTGGGCGATAATATCACTGTTATAGTTAGCCACTTTTGCAGTTTTAACTGGAAGTAGGTAAAACTCACTATCAATACTCGACAACGATATCTGCGTAATTTAAATACGAGGCTCGATCAATTAATACATGGACAACTTGAATATTTGTTAGAGGTTTTAAAAAAACTTAATTCCTAAGTTTTCGTCCGATAACTTTAAAAAGAATATTACTAGAAAACAATCTCTCGTATTCTCAAATGACATGAAAACGTGATTTCATCCGTTTCCTTTTTATATTTTAAGTAAATAGTTCGAAACGAGCGTCACGCGGAAAAGCAAAATTTATCTGTGATAACAATGTCGCGACGTCGTTTGAAATTTTGTCATTCGATGGCTCACTGTACACGTCTTTAAACATTCGCTCGTAAAATGACAAATTTTCAATATCTTCAACTAATTTTGAACACCAGCTCGCAAAGATGTGAAAAGGTATACTTAATGTGTGTGTGTGTATTTCTTCTTCTTGGGGCGTCGCTACCCTAGCACATGCCCAAATGAGCGACGCCCCAAGAAGACGGTTAGTTGTTTCGGGGGATAGTGCAAGGATACATGACGAAACTACTGCTGAGATCCGTCATAGTTCTTAAACGTGCTCGATGTAAAGCACCGTCTCACGGGGCCTCGGTTTAACGTCTCATCCGAAAGACAATTAGTTTTTATTAGTGTACAAGCCCGGGAATTTTGAAGTCCGGTGCTCTACCAACTGAGCTAATAGGGCTGGTATATACTTAATGTGCTAACCATAGACCTATTTATACGTGGAGTCCACGAATTAAATGATCAACCCTTGTACTTTGTTATACTTTGTCCAATACAGTTAACAGCATCGTGAAATTGACAAGATGAATGATTTTGGAATGGTTTTGGAATAAAATTGGTTTGTGATTTGTGAAGCGAGTTTCGAGTGATTTTAATGGGAGGTTATCCAATATCGCAAATTTTGTTCAGGATGAACAAAATTAGCGATATCAAATACCTCCCTTTAAAAAATTGTATATATTTTCTTTAGATTGTTTCTTTTTCTTCGGGATCTAATCAGACCCTTACAATTTCAAATAATAAAATGAAATCCCGATTTTTTCCCGGCTGTCTTTATTTTGAACAAAGTTATTGCTATTTTTTTCAGAGAGTTTGAAGCGTTTTTGAATGGTTTGAGTGAGTGTTTGGAATGAATGAATCGAGCGCTGGCTGAGCGATTTAGCATTGTTTTGATTGAGATGAATGTCAATTCCACGATGTAATTAACTGTATTCATCTTCTATACAAGACCCGGAAGGCGAGTGCGCCCTCTGATTGACCTTTGCTGGAACCATTTTTATTTGACCCGTCACGCGAAAATGAAATATCTGGATAGTGCGTAAAGTGTCGACCCTAGTCAGACTGCGCGGATTGCGCAGACTGACTAGGATCGAAACCTTTTTCGAAATGTGCTTTATTTTCTGAATCTAGGATGATAAGTATAAGTCTACCTCCCTGTGAAAAAAATCTTAAAAATGCGACCTCTGGTTGACCTCTGATGGACCCAATCTCGTTTTCAAATATTCATTTTACAGAGTTCCAAGATGTCCCCCTTCCGCCTGACGGGTCACATATTTTATTTAGTTCCAAGATGGTCCCTTTGGTTGCTGGGTCAAACATGTTTATTATGGTCGCAAAATAATATAATAACAATAAAAAAATGATAAAACTAACATTCAGATCAGTTTTGGGAATCTTGTGCTCTTAATTAATTTTTCTAAACAAAGAGACTATTTCAAAGAGTAGCAATAGTCACACATGTTATGGATTATTGCGAAATCAAAGAATTTAAAATTAAAGTTATTGTACGACTACTTTCAACTCTGTGTGTTTCTTCACCAAATAAGTAAAAACAAAACTGGAAGGATTTTAGGGGCGTTCAAGCGGTTCTCCTGAAAGCCCTCGGCTATAATTTTCCCATATTTCACGGTAATTTCCATATTGACTACCTAGCTATATATCGCTTTACACTTGAATGCTTCCACAGGTCAAATATTGATAGGCGTAATTCAAATACTACAAGAACATGAATATTTGGATAAAAAAGTGACAGTTTTGCTAAGTTTAGCATTACTTCTTTCATTTCAATTGATGTTTCTTAATGAATGATTGTTGAAAGGAAAAAACTCGCTCAAGTTTATACAAACACATAGAGGATAATCGTTTGTTTCAGTGTAAGATCGATTTATATTTCATTGAGTGAACAACAAAAGCTATATATTCACGAGTGGCAGAGCCACGAGTGAAAAAAAAGCTTTTGTTATTCACGAAATGAAATATTAATCGATCTTACTCGAAAAACAAACGATTATTCTATTTCTTTAATGCAAAGATGAGACAAAATGTGAAATTTCTAGGACATATTTTCGTTAAGCGCGTCATTTTGCGCATGATTGCTATGCAACGTTCATTGTGACGTCACTTATTTCGCCCCGCATAGATGACGTCAGATAGGATGAAATGCACAAAAGCAGGGTATAAGTTTTTGATAATTTCACTGCTTTTGCGGTGAGTTTATCAAGTGATAATCTACCGTTATTTCTCGATAAATCACCGAAAAGCATTAAAGAAACTAAGTTATTAATTAGCCGCTTTTTATGTACCGACGAAAGAAAAGAAAGAAAAAAGAGAGGGCAAAAATGGCAATGAACCGATTACCGATGGACCTGAATTATATCGGTTCAGGGTATATCACTCAAGTATATGCTTGGCAAAGTTTGATTGAACTTGGTTAAGGAGAAGATGTTGTTCAGAGATTTTCATATAACAAAATGACACACCCATATCAATTGACCATTAGAATTTATAGTTTTTCTTTAAAAAAAAGAGTCACATATGGATTATTCTGGTAAAACCAATAGTTATAGACCAATCAGAATTTCACAAACAATATAATAAAAAGGTCAAATAAGGAACATTCAGATAAAGTTCCGATGAGATTGTCCGAGTAGTTCAGGAGGAGATGCATTCAAAGATTCAAAGTTAAGAGAATGACTCATGCTGCCACGCCAATCAGAAATTCACGCATTATCTTTTAAATAGGAGTCATCCAAGAAAAATTCTAGCAAATTCTCATCGAATTTTAACATTCTTTTATAGTTTCATTGAAATTAGTTTAGTCGTTATGGAGATGTTGTTCAGACGTTTCATTTTGAAAAAAGGCCACCGCCCCACCAAACCCTCATGTATGAGCGAATCAGATTGTCGTGATTATTTTATGGAAATGGTCACGCAAGAAACGTTTAACTGAACATGTCATTGAAACTGGACCAGCGATTCATTAGAAAATGGCGTTCTAAGATTTGAAGGTGAAAAAATGCGTAGAGTACCACGAACAATTTACGAAAGTAGTCATCCAAGGAACATTACGGCATATTCCAATTAAAGTTGAGAAGATACTGTAAATATCTAGTTGAAAGTGGTCCAGTGGTTCATGAAGAGACGTCGTTCAAAGATCGCTTAGTGAAAAAACGCAACGTCCTGTAGCCAATATTAATTGCAGATCAGATTTTTACAACATTTTTTTAAAAACAATCAATGTAAATATAGCTAAGTAAAATGCAATTTCATTTACATAATTGAAATTGTAAGCGTCTGATTTATTCTTGGATAAATATGAATCTATTTATAGAACTTGTCTGCATATTTCATCAAAGGGGGGGTAATAGATATCGTTAATTTTGTTCATCATGTACAAGATTAAAGATATTTATTAACCCCCCCCCCCCTCTCTTAAATTTAACTCAAAACTCAGTTTTCGCATCACTTCAACTTCATTCCAAAATCATTCAAAAATCATTCACCTTTTCAATTTCATGTTGTTAATTGTTTAATGTATGCCAAAGCTTTGTACACATGTATTCAAAAGTAATATGGCGTGAACAGTATAAGAAAAAAAATCTTATGCATTAACTTACATTGGTTCCCCAGCATACAGTTAGCAACAACGTGAAATCATTCCCTCAGCGCTCCAATAATTCACGCAGAACACTCACCCAAACCATTCAATAACGCTCTAATTCTATTAACAAAAATCATAATCGCTCAAAAAGATCGCCATTTCATTTAAATCGATCATATCTTTCTAAGATTTTGTTGGCTGGTGTGGGTTTCAAAATATACAGTTGGTTACATGTCCATCGTGAAATTGACATTCGCCTTAATCAAAACCATTCTAAGCTACATTCAAAATATATATAAATGGAAAAAAAACCGCGAATTCATTGACATAATTGAAATTTTAAGCGGCTGATTGGTTCTTGAAAAAATTTAGGAAGCTATCTAAGGAATTTGTTTATGTGTTTTATTAAAGGGAGGTAATTAAAATCGGTAATTTTGTTCATCTTGAACAAAATGTTGGATTATATCCCCTTAATTTCACTCAAAACTCACTCCACACACTCATTCAATTTCATTACAAAATCATTCATCTTGTCAATTTCACAATGTTTTTAACTGTAGCATTTGTCCATGAAGGCACTTCAACATTAAAGAACGTATATTTTGATAAAGGGAGGTAAAATATCGATAGTTTTGTGAGAAGTTGGCAATTAAAATTACCTCCCTTTAATTTCATTTAAAACATGCTCCCCCCACTCATTCCATTTTACTCGAAAATCATTCCAAAATCGTTCATTTTGTCTATTTCGCGATGTTTTAACTGTACAAAACGGAGACTAAAGAAATCATAAGGGTCTTTTGTTGTTATTTATTTATTTATTTAATTATTTAATTATCTTTATATTTCATTTTTTTTTTTAAATTATGTTAAAAAAATAATTAACTTAACGAAACTGGATAACTTCATGTTATGGTAATAAAGGTACCATAACATGAAGTTATCCAGTTTCGTTAAGTTAATTATTTTTTTAAAATAATTTGATCATATTCAGAACGAAGGTGATTTCGGCATTTTGAGTCAACATTTTGATTTTGCAACATCTTCGGACGACATCAATCGGACGAAGCCCTTTGTTCCGACAAATAATCATTTTGTCTGGGTTCAGACGTGTGGTTAATTTTTTTGCCTTAATATTAGATAGAAACGTGACAGGAAATCACGAAAGAAAACGAACCCTCTTTCAATATGAAAGCTTAAGTTGCTTTGAGCGATGTGGATATCAGGGTCCATTTTTATAAAACGATTTTATACTGATCTTAATTTTTTCTCTAATTTCATTTTTTAAATGCTTGATGATAGTTCGAAATGTCTAACAAATGTTTAAAGGAATACATTTTATTATTTTGATCTTCTATATCCATGCATTTTTCACTGTATTTTAGATCAAATGAAGCTTATACATCATGATATTGTCACAGTAAATTTTCAGCTTTTCTTTAATGTTTTCTCGTAGATAATAGAGAATTATAGGTACCACCTGGTAAATTCAATGAAATTACCAAAAAAATGAAATTGCCTTAAGATTTTACGATACCTTCGTTCCCTTTTTTTTTTTTCAACTTTTTTGACGCTACAGTTATTAACACCGTGAAATTAACACTAAACTGTTCAAAACCATTTCGGCCACTCGCTCGGGGCTCCAATCATTCATTCAAAACACTCCATCCGAACACGAAAAAATACTCAGAAATTGTGAAAAACGGTCCGAAATGGTTCAAATGACCTTCATTGAATTTTAAACGTCCGATTTTGACCACGAAAACACAAAATTAGAAAAATTGTAGATTATATATTAAGGGGGGGGGGGTCAATATCGATAGTTTCGTCAAATTGGACCAAATTATCGATTGTGTGTTACCTCCCTTGAAAATCTTTCAAAACACGCTCCACACAATCATCAATTTCATTCCAAAATTATTTATTATAAAAAAGTATACTCTAGTTAAATATTTCGGCATGAAGCCTTTATCAAAAAAATCAAATAAAAACATTAAACTTGCACATATTTTCTCTCACTGATCACCATCTTTGAAAAACATCTTTGAGTTTGTTAACGCCCTCAAAAACATGAACTAGCCCTATAGTAATATCCAATAAGAAGCGTTTAATGTAAAGCAAGTTTAGATATTTTTTAAGTTAGACCACACAAAGGAAAGTTAATCAAATTTTGACGGTTACTTTTTTGTCAAGTCTGTTTCATTAAATTAACGGTTGACCGGAAGTATAAAAGACAAACGGAAAAGCTCAAGGAAGGTCGGAAGACAAATCAAAATTGTATTATCCCTCTGGCTATTGATAATGGGACTTGATCAACAAAAATCACCAATTAAAATAATAATGATGGTGATTATTAATACATATTTCACTATCAATATTCGACTGTCTTAAAATCTCACCATATTTGCCGAGATTATTTTTTGAAGTGCTGGCATTAACTAGCACACAATTAAAAAGGCTTGAAACTCACATTTGACGTCGTTGTGTCATTAAGGGGCCAACCTCTTTTCGACCTGCCAAAATTAGTATTTGAAAATATTTTCTGAGTAAATGGGTCGATTTTTACGAAACAGTTTTATTTAGAAAGTCCAAGAACGCTCCAGCTAGTATTTTAATTTCACCACTCATTTCAACCGAAAAGAACAGGCCTAAAACTCTTCCTTTTTTTTTGCGATGTTTAAGATTTGTCGTTCCTTCTTTTCATTTCATTTTTTTTAACAAATAGCAATTTCTCAAAAAGTTGTACGATGACCTATGCTAAATTTTGTATTATTGTAGCGAATGAAAATGCTTTGTATTTTTTTACCCATGACCTGACGATCCGCTCGAATAAAAATGACATGTATTCGCGTTAGAAATAACCAAAATTCATTTCATGTTGTTGTTTTTTTCGTTTTTTTCTTTCTAAATACCTTCTTAGGGTTGAGAATTCTTTCATCCTATATGTAATACCATTTTATATTCGCAAAATCATGTTCACGATTTTTCTCTAATCAAATGAAAATAATAAGAAAAGGCTGGAGGACAAACGAATTCGTGAAGTAAAATCACGTCTCGACGCTCGATGTTTTACAGCTGATAGCATAAATACCTTTAATTAAAGTTTCATATGCTGCTAATTCCAATTCCATTGTTTATCTGATACGTTTTCACTTCTTTTACAGAAAAAAGTCCATTCCACTGTCTTTATTTAGGTCAATGCAAATTGCTGTTAGCAAAGTACATATATACTGTTTGCTAAATGAACTGAAGAGAATCACGATATCTAGTATTAATAAATTAAATTAATTAATATTACAGAATTACAATGTATGTTCACACTATTGTGAAAATGTTAAGATACAAAATTTATATCGTAAATTTATTGTTTACCAATGTGATTTAACCCAAACATCGCGATGAACGTCAACATCTCTTTTTTTCAAAAGCACAAAGAAGTTCAGCCGAAATAATAACCATCTGATAAAGTGTTAACACAATGATAATTAAAAATCACAAATATTGTTAGTTGAATAAGTAATCCAATACGTTTTTAACGATTTAAAACGCTGTCCACCTTATCAGCTGTTAGAGGAATTATTGTTAATCAAATATGAATTAAAAAATCACAGACTTTATATATACCACACAGTACATGTGTGCATATATAAAAGAATAATTATTCCAATACTTTTATAACATTTTGCTAAAGCTGTTTCAAGCGATCTATTGTTAGAAGAATAGTTAATCCAATACAATGTCACAAGTCGAACAACACCATATATCGCAATCCTAACAGCATCACCCAATATCTAGTTAGAGGCTAAACGTGGCTGATCGTCGGCCCTAAGTCTTCAGGAGAAAACAATATGTCAATACAAATAGAGATGGAATATCTCGTTTGGTCAAATTACTTGGTCATAATAACTTGGACAAAACGGTTCAATTACATGTATAGTTAGGAAAATGGTAAGATAGACGCCCTATTATCTAAGAAATCTAACACATTCGTCTGTTGTTGTTATCCTTGTTGTTTTTGTGTGTGTGTCTATTCGAAGCGCGCCTACCAATCTCTCAAATTGTGCAAACGCACCGATGTCCATCCAAAGATTCCATAAATTCGCGGCGTCTTTTTGATCCGTGAAAATACAACTTTCTACTTGAACAGTTTGTGTCTTTTTTATAAAATGGATTATGAAATCGAAGAGAGCAATTTATTAAGCCATTCTACAATTTGCCTTTCTTGTTCAAAGATGTTGTTAAAAATGCATTGGACAAATTTTACGCGAAAACTAATTAAAACTTAATTCCATTGCTCTTTCAGTTTGTTCAACTTTTTATTAAAAAAAAAAAAAAAATACAACTTACTCAAAGTTGTTCATTTAATTGATGTATCAAGTAGCTACGAGATTCCCAACGTTGAATCAAAATCGTAAAAAAAAACAAACACTGCCAATATCGACGGCGATTAAAAGTGTTGTATGGGCGATCTTCTTGGTCTTTATTACGAACTCTGTTTCATTTGAAATTGCATTTTCAGTACGTTCGACTAACAAATACCTACAGGGTATTTATAGAATGGTGCATTATTGAATAATAAAGACAATATGTTTTCAAAGAATTTGGTTCAAAATACTTATTCCATTGACAAATAGAAAGAGAGTCATGAGTAAAAAGAAGAGACCAAACAATTTTCGATAATCACACAAATCTCGCTATTTGTGGTGAAATCTTGAAATTTCTTATTATGCAAATCCCGTGCTTTTGTTGAACCAACACAATTTATTTAGTGACTTATTTAGTTTCTGACTATTTATTAGTAAAAGAAGAAAATGTTATAGTTATTATTACGCAAATTAGCATTTTCTCGAATATTAATCTCAAACATAGATCTGAAAGGAGGTTACAGTTAACAAGATCGCAAGGTGAGTGATTGTGAATGAAATTGAATGAGTGCGATGAGTGGGTTTTGAGTGAAATTAATGGAAGGTTGGATGAACAAACTAGCGACATTGATTACCTCCCTCTAAAAATATACATTATGCATACATGTTCTATGAAAAGCTTCCTTCTTCTTCAAAAATCTTCTTCTTCAAAAATCTATCAGACGCTTATAATTTTAATTATATCAGTGAAATTGCGATTTTTTGTCTTACTGTATATTTTTTTAAAACTAAATGTTGATCGTATCTTTTAGTTGTTGATCTTATATTTTTTGTGACTTTTCGAGCGTTTTTGAATGGTTTGAGTGAGTGTTTAGAATGATTGAATGGAGTCCTGAGAGAGCGATTTAGAATGGTCTTGATTGAGAAGAATGTCAATTTCATGACGCAAGTTACTGTATGTAAAATCTCATTGCAAGTCAATTTGTTTATTCTAAATAATATAATTTTGAATAAATTTCGATTCGATTGTTCGCCGAATGATAAGAGTTCATGAGAACGTGTGCACTAAAAAGTAACTGATAGTTTTATTTTTTCATATTCACGATGAAAAGTCGGTTGCAGTGTACAAGCAAACAAAAATTGACAAAGAAAAGGAATTAGCTTCGTGTAATTGCAAAAAGCATAGTCCAAATCATATATCTTTCAAAGAAAGTCCTACATCCACCGACGATCAGAAACTATTTAGTTTTGTCGCCGTCCAGGGATATTTATCATCTGTTGAAGGGTCTTTAATTATTTCCGGTTTGTCAGACTTGTTTGGTAATAAATTGCAATTAAAAGGCAGAGGTTTTTGTATGAAAGTGAAGTAATAATTCGAAGTTGACAGATACCTTGAGGGAGTCAGTAGACCTGCTGCATTTTAGTATTAAGTTTGTATTTAATTTTTATGCCCACGCATCGTAAGATCGGGGGCGCAAATATCTTTTGTATTGTCTGTTTGTCCGTTTGTTATCCCACATAATTTCACATTAGCCCCAACCTTTTGACAAGTTAGTGGTAGGTTCTCAATAACGTTTCACACTAGTATTACGTTTGACGCAACATTTCTGTTTAATTATACTAACTCATTTATTTCGATAGTGACGAAAGCTTAAGCCTATAGGCACACATTCTAACATTCATTGTAGATGTTTCATGTGTCGGCGACGATGGGGTTCTAGGTTGATGAATCTAGGTTAAAGTCATTTTTAAGAACAAATATGTGGAAAATTTAAACATGACATCTCATTTCGTTTTGTTGTTGATTTCCATATTGCACACAAGGCTTTGTTACCAGCAATCAATTTTCTTAAACGTAAGTAAATATTAATGTTCGACTTTTACCATTGCCGTGTTTCTTTTTTTCTATTTCAGACCATTTTCTTGAAACGTTCAAAACTGACAACTATTTTGGCTAGGAAAAGATGTTTTTAAAAGCAAAAATGCTTATTTTACTGTCAAAAATATACAGTCGAGTTTGTCAAACGTCGTTATTGTTAATACTTTTCGATTTGAGTCGTTCTCATTCTATTTGTTTCTATTGTTTACTATTGTTTTTATAATATTCATCATAATTAGAGGAAATAAAGAATTAATTTATATTTTGAAAGAAGATATCTAGAGGACATACTTAGTTGACAGGATGCATTTTGTATTTACAATTCTAGGTTTCCTTTTCCATAATTTGATTGATTTTCTTTTGAATTTGTCTTTATTCCCTAATTTAAATTATTTCTCTGTCATACTTTTCTTCTTCTGTCGTTTTGCAAAACATTGTTAGTGCACAAATCTTCAGTATTTTTGAAGTCATTCTCAATTGATTTTAAATTATCAAAGAAACCCTGATAAAAGCGATTCCCTGCTTAATAGCAACTGACTATATGCACACATGCTAAATTTTAAGAACAAATAGTCCCTCTCAATAGCAACTTTTGGTTAATAGCAACAAAAATGTTGAAAAATTACAGTTCATTAAAGTAGCTTTTAACCAGATTCAACTGTATATGATTATTTGTCATAGTCAATATATTGGCTAGTCTTGCTTATTTGGGTCAAATCAGTAAACGGATGTGTGTAAAGGTTCTAGTACGTTATGAGAACTATGACATGGATTAATCAGGCATCTAGAATCCGAGCTGTCATGTCAAATGTTTTACATGTTCAATCACACGCTTAATATGCATTACAAATAACATGTAATGGCATACATGTTCTAAGAAATACGTGTTTTTTTTAGTTCTGATGTGTTCTGATAGTGCACTCATTTTTGGTTTGGCACCCATAACAAAAAAATGTTTTAACATCGTTGAACTTAAACGACAATCTTTTCTAACATGCCATTTACATGATTTACCCTTTCTTGTTTAATCCGTTTTGACAGAAATAACATACAGCGTGAGATAAGGTCAGCTTTGAATAAGAAAATACTCTTTCGGTGAAAGTATTTCACTACTTTGATATTCATCGTTTTCGAATTTGTCATGCACAGTTCGAGGAGGCGGACAACATTTATTTCCTTTTCGGGAGAAAGTTTGATTCTTTGCAAGCCATTCTCTAATCTGCTTAAAACAAAGGGGCGACGAAGCGTTTTGAATTTTCCTGGTGCAAATTTCTACACGACGCATGTCCTATAATTACATGATGTGACGGCCCGAGAGACTGTAGAACAAATTTATTATCTTGTTTGCTTTCCATAAATCATGGGTGATCTGATTTAGAAGACTATCCTTTTTATTCTGCAATTTGAGGAAATGTTGTTTGGTCATAATACCTTTAATCAATCTTTATTTCATCAATAATATGTTGTTTTTTTTAAATTAAAAGAATAAGAAAATGCACACAGTGTTCACAATGTTATTCAAAACGGGGACAACGCGATCACAAAATAAGTTAGGAATGGTTATCAAAATAATATCATTTTACATACTGTAATTTTGAGAAAACCAGGTTGAAACCAATCATTCAAAATGTTTAAAATAAAAATTATCATTTTAAACAGAGATGGACAAACGCTTTTGATTTCAATTTCGATCAAATCAAACCTTTTTTTCATTTGCAAAGACGAATTTACTCCCTTATGACAAAGTCATATAATATAAGGGTGATAGGTAAACGACTTACCAATTTTATTAAAACAAGTGCATCGTATGTATATGCCTCGCTCGCCTTCACGAGTTGAATAGCGAAAAAGTCTAAGTCGGAAAATTCTTTAAGAGTTTTCTCTCTTAACAGTGTGGATTACTCTTGGGAAAAAGAACATGCATTCCATTTTGTAAGTAAATTCTTTCAAAGCAATCGTATATTTACTCGGCGAATCTAAAGATTAACCTCGGGTGTACATAGACTAAATATTTTGGAAGTTACGAGAAAACCTCAGATAAACCTAACAAAGTCTGTTAAAATTGGCGTTGGACCTCCGAATCTAAAGATGCAAGTTATGTTCCTAGGTATGTTACAATTTACGCAAATGGTAGAGGGATCTTCCGATTGGGCTTCTATGTAGACATAGTCGAATAACAAAACACCTACGCGTTCGACGAAGTCATGACAAAAAGTTCATCTGAATGACATTTTAATTGTGTGTTTGAATGTGGTTTTACGCCGCTTTCAACAATTTTTCAGTTATATCGCGGCGGCTGAAGCACCTAAAAATAGATTCCTGGTATTTCTCACACCAGTACTACCATTACCTTCTTTCCTAGCCTCCAGCTGCTGTCCCATATAGGTCTACGAATATCGATCAATTGGTCTAGGACAAAAAGTCGGAAGTTCATCGCAAAGGCAGTTATATTTTTGTTCCTAGAAAGCAGAACTAATAAATTACATGGTACATTGACATTATTTAAAGGGTTGCCCCTCTTTCCTTATAAACCGGAAATGGGCGACTGAATTCAAGTTCTTTTTCGTTAATCCTTTAGTCTAAGCAAAGAGTAATTTTATTGTCTAACCATCAGTGGTGCGTTTTTAGCATATACAATCTGAATGCAACGGGCTTTCAATTTGATTAAATTCGAGTATTTGCCTTTTCTGCAGAAAGAGCATATTTCTCCTTGGGGACTTGTTTAAAAATGTTTCAGAGACATTTAGGAACCTTATTCATTTACCACTTTAATCTACTGTTTTATGAAATGATATTTTTAAAATTGCTGATCAGTCTCGACCAAAGATAAAGGCTTTTGAACTTTTATATGGATGTTTTGATGAATCATAAATCACAACTTAAACTTAGCGCGATGGATCACATGGACCAATGAATTTCTGTTAGTCAGTTGCGTTTTTCTTCTAATATAGTTGAAACAATTATGTTTATATTTCAAAAGATTCCGTGTTTCTGCTTTACAGTGTTAACAGCTTCAAAAAGAATATGTGCCGAATAATACTAAGTCGGAAAATTCTTTAAGAGTTTTCTCTCTTAATAGTGTGGATAATTCTTGGGGAAAAGAACATGCATACCATTGTGTGAATTGATTCTTTCAATACAATCGGATATTTACTCTGCCAATCTTAAGATCAATCTCAGGTGCACATAGACTAACTATTTTGGAAGTAACGGGAAAACCTCGGATAAACCTAACGAAGTCAGTAAAAATGGCGTTAGACCGTTAAGATGCAAGTTATGTTCCTAGGTATGTAACAATTTACGGAAGTGGGAAGGGGATCTTCTGAGTGGGCTTCAATATAGACATAGTCGAAAAACAAAACACCTACGCGTTCGACAAAGTCAGGACGAAAAGGTCATCGCAGTGGCATTTTGTTTTTGTGATTGAATGGGGTTTTACGCCGCTTTTAACATTTTTTTCAGTTTTGTAGCGGAAGCACCTTACAATAGATTCCTGGTATTTCTCATAACAGCACTACCATTACCTTCTTTCCCAGCCTCCAGCTGCTAGCCAATATAGGTCTACGATTATCGATCACTTGGTCGGAGACAAATAGTCGGAAATGGGCAGTTATATTTTTGTTCCAAGAAAGCAGAACTAATAAATTATATGGTATATTGACATTATTTAAAGGGTTGTCCCTCTTTCTTTATAAACCGGAAATGGGCGACTGAATGCCAGTTCTTTTTCAATAATCCTCAGGTCTCGTGTTTGACCCTTAAACCAGGGTTTTGACCCCCAGAAATATGAAAATATCTAAAATTGACCCCTAGATATTTCTCTCAAGGGGGTCTTTTTAACCCCTTGAGTGGAATTGCTATGGGTCAAAACATGGTTTTATGACCTAAGATTTTCACAAATTACTTTCTAAAGTTCTACATATTAATAACTTGTTTCATATCATTATAAGAAACAGTTAATGTGACTCTTAAATATGCAAAATTCTACTAATAGTTTGCCTTTTTCTGTCTCTTTGATCCATTTAAATTCAGATTTGACCCCCAGAATTTCTTATGTGAGGAGTCAATGACTCTCCAATATTAGACACAAACTAGCCCTGAATCCTATAGTCTAAGCAAAGAGTAATTCTGCCGTCTGACCATCAATGGTACGTATTTAGCATATACAATCTGATTGCAACGGGCTTTTAATTTAATCAAATTCGAGTATTTGCCTTTTCTGCGGAAAGAACATGTTTCTCTTTGGGGACTCGTTTAAAAAGGTTCAGAGACATTTAGGATCCTAATTCAATTATCACCTTTAATCGCCGGTTTTATCGAATGTAAATTTTTAATTTGCTGATCAGTCTCGGTCAAAGATAGAGTTTTTTTGTACTTTAAGATTTATGTATGTTTTTCAGGAATTATAAATTACAACTTAAGATTAGCGAGGTAGGTCACATATACAAACGAATTTCTTTTTGTCAAGAACGTATTCCTTCTTATATACTCAGTTCCAAAAAATTAGTGTGCTCTTTTGAATTTTAAAGATCTCGGAAATTAAACAACCTTTTCGTCATGAAATGACGAATAACGATTCCAAAGAGTAATAGCAAACGATATTTGAGAAAAAAAAAATGCAATGAGTAAACATTTTCTGATTAGTTGAGACCTTAGCAAATTTTGCATTTGCATCACTGGTGTAACGAAAAAATGATCTGAATTTGCTTTCAGTTAAATCTGTGTGGCTTTCCTAAATATACAATCACATTTTCTTTACAATGGGAGATTTAGAAATTAAGCCTGGCAGAGTTATCTGCACAGGTGGCGCAATGGTAGTAAGCGGTATATCAAGTTACAACTGACCACTCTTTACTATAGAATTGTATTGGAAAATTAAAGTAAAACATATTGATGGGAATAATTTTCCTTGATTACCAAGATTTTTTTTACGTTTTCCCAAACAGATCAATAATTGATATTCAAACCATTAATTTATGTGAAAATTTGTATTTCAAAGCACTTAATGGATTTGAATTTAGATAATCTTTTGGTACACATAGCATCCCAAGCACATTTACTATCAAAATATGTTTTAATAGTACTTTTACTTTATCCATTTTGTATCATTATCCTCATTATTATATTATTTATGCATACCGTTAGTAATATAACCATTAGTAGTAGTATAATTACTATTACTATTATTATTATTATTATTATTATAACATTAATATATACTTTTAGCACTATAAATACAAGTAATAATAGTATCATTATCATCATCATCATCCTATTATAAATAAATAGTATATATAGTATTAAAACCATTATTATCTTTAGTAGTTTAAATTTTATCATCAGTAATAGTAGTAGAATAGTAGTTTCTTTGTCATTTTAACTGATATTACTAAATGATATTATTACCAGCAGTAGTTATAGTAGCAGTGGTATCATTATATTCATCATAAGTAGTAAAGATTTTCTTGGAAGTTGTAGTAACAATTATCATCGAGATGATCTCATCAGCGTTAGTTTTACCAGCAGATAAAAATAAATCATTATCAAAACTATATATACGAAGCTGTTACTTGGATTGATTGATTGAATGGAGTTTAACGCCGCTTTCAACATTATTTCAGTTATATCGCGGCGGCTGGAGCACCTAACAATGGATCCCTGGTATTTCTCTCACCAGTACAACCATCACATTCTTTCCTAGCCCCCAGCTGCTATCTCACATAGGTCTACGATTATCAACCCATCGGTGAGAGACAAATAGTCGTAAAGAATGAGTGCCGTCGTCGGGGATCGAACCCGGGACCTTTAGAATGATGGTCCGACGCGCTACCAACTGCGCTATGACGGCGGCTAGCTGTTACTTGGAAGAAGTAACTATGGTAGTAAGAAGTAGCAGTAGTAGAAGTAGAAGTATATTATTTTTAGCAGTAGAATAGAACTAGAAGTAGTTGTATCATCATCGATGATTCAATGATTTTTATTAATTTTATTATTATTATATTATTATAATTATCATTATTATTATAACATGTACTTATTATTTTCATTTTTGTCATTATTAATTCAACCATTGATGTTGTGGTTGTTTTTTCATTCATATTAAAATCACTAAGAGTAGTAGTAGTAGAATTATGATCATGACTAATTTTATTGTAACCTTATGATGATTATGATTATTATAATCTTTTAAATTTCAGCATTCCTAAAAAAACGAAACTTGATTCATTGTCGTGATATATTAATTTTATTTTTACATGTATCTATTACCTCACTGAGAAAATAAAAAAAAGATAATAAAAGTAAATACAAAAATGATGAAGATAATAAGGAACTCATTCCGGAGTCATATCATTTTCATATAGAATTACCTTAAACATGGTGATTTTAGTGATAATACAATGGACCTAGTAAAAATTATAAATCTGTTAAGCATAAAAGAATAAATTTTGAAGTACCAAAAGTGCTTTGATTATAGTGTATTTCAATTATCAATTACAATATTACAAAACCATTTTGACTTTTGAACCCATCACCAGTTTTTAAATCTGTGTTTTCTCTTTCACATGGTTTAGTTTATTTATCATATTTCAGCTTTAAAAGGGGTGAATTATTGGTTTGAAAATTCCAAAATTCCTTCTTCTCTCTATATAAATTTGCTGTCTGCTAGTGACGTATACCTCTTAATCTCTACTTCCGGTTAAAGTTGCATCATATCTAAATTTCCCATTGCAACGGCGTGGTTTAATTAACAATAAGCTTGGGCGAACTTCAACTTCGTCTGTTTTAGAACGTCATAAGAATCAAGTAAGTAGTGATGTTCCCATAAAAATCGAGGGCATCATTTTTAAGACCTTTTATTAGCGAATCGAGATGTCATAAAAAGCCATAGCACCGTTCGATGACAAGTTTCTTGCTTAACAACGAAGCAAATACTGACATTGTCGTACACGTAGCGTCTGCATAAAAACAAAATCGTACTGCTGTTTGAAAATGGTTTGAAATGTCTCCTCAAACTCTACAGTGGAACATAAAAAAATAACTTTAACCTGAGAAGAAGGTGGAAAGAAGTCTAATCTCATCCTTTTGAGATCTGCATGCGCGTATGCAGCATGCCATACTTTATCATATCTGATTTTACTTTCAATTTCAAAAAGGGTCTTATCTAAAGTCTGGCATCAACTTTCATCCATTAATTTCGTATAAAATAAGGAAATGCGAAAAGTGAACGTGCATACTTCCTATTGGAACTCAGTGTATTACTGAAACAAGTTGGTTTATATTTCAAAAGATTTCCTAGTTTAAGCTATAAAGTTTCAACCGCTAGAAAAAGAATCTGTTGAGATATGCGAATACTTGAGCCCCTCTGGAGCATTATTTTATGTTCACTCATTCGATATCTGACGCATTAAAAGCAAATTATAACTTGATGACGTTTATAATCATCAAGGGAGTTTAGAAAACGGCTCATCGCGATAGAAATGACAGCGATTTAATCGTTCGTTTATAACGCCATTTCATTAAATCAGTCAAATTATGACATTTTGTTATTGTTATTTGCATGTTTTTTGTTTGATTGTTCTACACATTTGAATTCGTGTTACAATTATGGAGTTTTCATCGATTATGTTTTCAAGGTAATCAGAACATTCCTTTGAAATGGTATGTCGTCTATTGCCTTTGCTTTTGTTTTTTCCATATGCTAGGGCAATTTTAGTTTGTACTTCAACAAACGAAACCAAAAATTCGACCCGCCAAAGTATTTATTAGTATTTGCAAATATTTTCTAAATTAATTGGCCGAAATTTGAGAAAGAAGTTTCATTTAGAAGTTCCAAGAACGACCCAGCAAGTATTTTTATTTATGCGCACATTTAAACAGAAAAAATAGGCCTAAACCTTTACCTTTTTCGCAATTTTCAAGATTTGTCGTTCATTCTTTCATTTCATTGCGAAATGAAAATCCTTCACATTTATCAAATAAAAATGATGTGTCTTCGCGTTAGAAATAACCAAAATTCACTTCATGATTCTTCATGATTCTTTTTTCATTCTTAATACTTTCTTAGGGTTGAGAATTCTTTCATCTTATATGTATTACCACATTATTTTCGCAAAATCCTATTCACGATTTTTCTTTAATCAAATGAAATTAATAAAAAAAAAAAGCTGGAGAACAAACGAATTCGTGAAATAAAATCACGTCTCGACGCTAGATGTTTTACAGCTGATAGCATACATACCTTTTATTAAAGTTTAATATGCTGCTCATTCGAATTCCATTGTTTATCTTATATATTTTACTTCTTGTACAAAAGAAAAGTCCATTCCAGTGTCTTTATCTAGGTCAATGCAAAATGCTGTTTTCAAAGTACATATATACTGTTTGATAAAACGAATTGAGGGGGATCAAGATATCTAGTATTAATATGTTTAATCCAAAATATTACAGAATTGCAATCTGTCTTCACACTACTTTGAAAATGTTAAGATACGAAATTTGTATAGTATAATTAATGTTCACATCGCGATTAACTTCAACGTCTCTTTTTTTTAAAGCACAAAGAAGTTCAGCCGAAATAATTACCATCTGACAAAGTGTTAACCCAATGATAATTAAAAATCACATGTGTTGTTAGATGAATGAATAAGTAATCCAATACGTTTTTAACGATTTAAAACGCTGTCCACCTTATCAGCTGTAAGAAGAATTATTGTTAATCAAATATGAATTTAAAAAATCACAGATTTTATATATACCACAATACATGTGTGTATATCTAAAAAAAATAATTATTCCAATACTTTTATAACGTTTGCTTAAGCTGTTTCAAGCGATCTACTGTTTGGAGACTACTTAATCCAATACAATGTCACAAGTCGAACAACACCATATATCGCAATCCATCCTGCATCACCCAATATCTAGTTAGAGGCTAAATGTGGCTGATCGTCGGCCCCAAGTCTTTAGGAGAAAACAATATGTCAATACAAATTGAGATGGAATACCTCGTTTGGACAAATTTCTTGGTCATTCTTGAGCAAAACGGTTCGATTATAGTTAGGAAAATACTAAGATAGAGACACCCAATTATCTAAAAGAACTAAGACGTTCGTTTGTTGTTGTTGTTTTAGATAATTGGGTGTCTATTCGTAGCGTGCCTACCATTCTCTTATATTGTGTTTACTCTCTAATGTCGATTAAAACTCACCAAATCGTTTATTCAAGCCCATCCTAAGGTTCAAAAAATTAATTAGCTGGAGTTGTTTTGATCCGCGAAGATACAATTTTCTGTTCGAACAGTTCGTGGATTTTTTTTTGTTTGTTTTTTTTAAACGGGTGATAAAATCGAAGAGAGTGATTTATTCAATCATTCTACAATTTGCCTTTCTTGTTTAAAGATGTTCTTAAACAGGCATCGGACACATTTTTACGTGAAAACTTATTCAAACTTAATTCCATTGTTCTTTCAGTTTGTTTAACATTTTATTTTAAAAAAAGGATTTCTTACACCAAGTAGTTCTTTTTAATAATGTATCAAGTAGCTACGAGATTCGCAACGTTGAATCAAAATCGTAAAAAAACCCATTGCCAATATCGACGGCGAAGTGTTGTATGGGCGAACTTCTTGGTCTTTATTACGAACTCCGATTCTTATGAAGTTGCATTTTCAGTTCGTTCGACTAACAAATACCTATCGGGTATTTAAAGAATGGTGCATTATTGTTTAATAAAGATAATTTGTTTTCAAAGAATTCGGTTCAAAATACTTATTGCATTGACAAATAGGAAGAAGGTCAAGAGTAAAAAGAAGATACCAAACCACCTTCGAGAAACACAAAAATATCGTTATTTGTGGTGAAATCTTGAAAATTCTTATCATGCAAATCCCGCGCATTTGTTGAACCAACATAATTAATTTAGTGACAGAATGGTTTCTGACTATATATAAGTAAAAGAAAAAAATTGTTATTACGAAAATTAGAATTTTTCCGTATATTAAGCTCAAACTGAATCTAAGATGTGGTTACAGTTAACAAGATCGTAAGGTGAGTAATTTTGGAATGAAATTGAATGAGTGCGATGAGGGGGAATAGTGCCAATTTCGTGCTGGGTGAACAAACTAGCGACATTGTCCGCCCTTTAGAAAATATGCATTATGCATACAAGTTCTATGAATAGCTTCCTTCTTCTTCAAGAACCTATCAGACGCTTATAATTTTTATTATATCAGTGAAATTGTGATTTTTGTCTTGCTATATTTATCACTTGAATTAAATGCTGATCGTATCTTTAAGTTGTTGATCTTATATTTTGGGGGGATTTTTGGTCGTTTTTGAATGGTTTCAGCGAGTGTTTGGAATTATTGAATGGAGCGCTGAGAGGGCGATTTAAAATTGTCATGGCTGAGATGAATGTCAATTTCATGACGTAACTTACTGTATGTAAAATCTAATGCTAACAGCAATGCAGAATGTATTTCCATTTCTGAAACTTGGCTGGATGATTCTATTTTTGACTCCGAGATCCACATTCCAAATTACAACGTTATTAGAAAGGACAGGAACAGACACGGAGGCGGCTTGTGTATATACATAAGAACTGACATAGCCTTTAACCATAGACCAGATCTTTCCCATGATGAACTTGAATGTGTTTTTTGTGAAATTATGTTACCAAAGTCAAAGCCTATTTTATGTGGAACTCTTTATCGACCACCTAAACAATTACTTTCTACAACATTTTAGAAACTTTGTGTACAAGCTCTTCTCATTTTACATCAATGGAAACCATACTTTTAGGAGATTTTAATGCTGATATGTCTAAAAATAATAAATTGTGTCCTTTATCAGGTTCAATGAGAACATTTATGGACATGTTTCACTTTAAACAACTTATATACAATTTTACAAGAGTAAGCAGAAATTCTGCTTCTACTATTGATCTCATATTAGTATCAGATAGTGAAAAGATAGTTCAATCCGGAGTTTTAGATATATGTATTAGTGATCATTTGATGACATATTGTACAAGGATAGTCAGTGAATCTTTCATAGGTACTCATAATAATGTTTCTACAAGATCTTTGAAAAATTACAATAAGGAAGATCTTGAAAACACTTTATTGAATGCAGACTGGAGTTCTGTCTTGTTATGTGATAACATTTCAGATGCTTGGGATTCTTTTAAACTTATTTTTATGTCAGCTGTAAACAGTTTAGCACCTATAAAACAAGTTAGAATAAAGCAACGCACTGAGCCTTGGATTACTCCAGAAATTCTTCAAATGACAGAGATAGAGCTTTTGGCACCTATAAGAAAAATAAGTCTGAGGAAAATTTGAATAACTTTAGACAACTTAGAAACAAAACCCAGCAATTGATATTTAAGTCCAAACAAGTATTTTTCAATGACATTTAAAAAAAAACAAATCAGACTCTAAATCTTTCTGGGGAGCACTCAAGAACCTTGGTCTGCTTTCTAAAAAGTCTCAGTCAGCATCTTGTACAAATATAGGTTTAAAAATTGATGGTAGTTCAGATATTTGCTTTGATAAAGATAAGGTTTCTGAGAAATTCAATATGTTTTATACAACAGTTGCCTCTAAATTAGTTGAGAAAATTCTAAAATCTTTGCATAAATTTGGACAAAAGTTTTGGACCACTTTTTAGATATGTGAAATAAGAGGTTTCATTGTTTATTTGCCTATTTCAGTATGACTTGGCTATTACTACTTTTGCATACCTTCTTTTTTCAACTCAATACATATTTCTATTAGTATATGTCTATTAGTATTTGTAATATTTGAAAGTAAAATGATATATCAACTACAATCAATTTGATATAAATCTGTGATAAGTTTGCAGCAATATTCATTTTTAGAGTTATCTCCCTTAAAAGCAATACAATTATCTTTTATTTTGATGGATAATATCAGTATTAATGTTTTAATGTGTTCATGTGTTTGAAATCCTTTTAAGGTCACCACAGTATTTGATTCATTTCATGCCTCTCTATGTCAGGCCATCAATGTGAAGGACCTGAATGGAAATAAGAGATTTATTTCTCTTTTTAGTGTTATCCTTAGCATTGATGAAACTGACATAGTTCATAACATTACATAAAATAATCATCTGATGAAATTTTATTTATTTATAAAAAGTAACATATTTCTTATCATTGTTAAACATTGTGCTATGTATGTGTTGTTATCCATTTTGTCATGTTTTGATTAATGCTGAAATAAATCTATCTATCTATCTAATGCTAGTCACTTTGCTTATTCTTAATAATATAATTGTAATTAGATTTTTTCGATTCGATTATGTCGAGTGATAAGAGTTTACGAGAACGTGTGCAATAAAACGTAACTGATAATTTTAATGTTTCGTTCAAAAGCCCGATGAAAAGTTGGTTTCAGTTTACAAGTTAAACATTTATAAAGAAAAGGAATCAGCTCCGTGTACTTTCAAAAAGCATATGTCCAGATCAGAAAGTATTTGGGTTATTGTCGCCATCCAGGGATATTTATCGTCTGTTGAAGGGTATTTAATTGTTTCCGTTTTGTCAGACTTGTTTGGTAATAAATTGCAATCAAAAGACAGAGGTTTTTGTATGCAAGTGAAGTAACAATTCGAAGTTGCAGATACCTTGAGGAGTCAGTAGACCTGCTGCATTTTAGAAAGTTTGTATTCAATTTTCAAACCCACGCATCCTTAGATCGGGGGCGATAATATCTTTTGTCTTGACCGTTTGTAACCCCACAAAAGTTTTACATTAGCCATGACGTTTTGACTAGTTAATGGAAGATTCTTAATACCATTTCACACTAGTATTACTTTTGACGCAACATTTCTTTTTATTTATACTAATTTATTTATTTCGAAAGTGACGAAAGCTTATGCTTTTAGGGCCGCTCTCCAACATTCAATCTAGATGTTTCACGTGTCGACGACGATGATGGAGTTCGAACCAACTTGAATGTGATGAATCTAGGTTAAGGTCATCAAATATGTGGAAAATTTAAACTTGACATCTAATTTCCTTTTTGTTGTTGATGTCCATATTGCACCAAACTACTGTAACCGACAAAAAGCAGTGGCGGGGCCGAATGCTTAACAATGTCCACATCTAATTATCTTATTGCTTATCTTAATTCGAGGTTTCTTTTCCATAATTTGATTAACTTTCTTTTGAATTCGTCTTAATAACCTTGTTCAAATTTATCATTTCTCTGTCACACTTTTCTTCTTCTGTTGTTTGAAAAAAAATAATAGTACAAAAATCTTCAGTATTTTTGAAGTCACCATAAATTGAATATAAATTACCAAAGAAAATTGTAACCAAAAAAGAAACTATATTAATCAATGGTACAGTGGGGTCCTCTTAATTGAACCCTGATAATAGCAATTCACTGCACAATAGCAACTGACTTTATGCACAAACAATATAGGGATGAGTGTCTTTTTCACTGCGTTTATTGGGGTATATATAGGGCGTTATATATTTAAGCCATGTGCAAAGGCAATTGCATTTTAGACCACAAAAACGCAGTGAAAAAGACACTCGTCCCTTATACATGAATAATTGCAATCCTATAGATCGAAGAAACTATTAAAATTCTCGGCCAAACATTAAAGCTTCAAGTCTACCTACTGCACGTAAAAAATACACAATCTATTTTTGGATCGTGTATTGTTTGTCTCGGTATTAAAGTGAAATGTCATAAAGTAAAAGAAATGATACACAAATAAACAACAACATTAAAATTCGTTGAGGTACTTATGACAAAAAGCTTGTTTCTGCAAAGTAAGTCTGTATTTTAAAACGAAAACGGCGTGGTTGGTCTTAGTTGGGAGGGTTGCTTGAAGGTCTTCGTCGACTCGCTGTTTTCTAAGTTTACGTCGGCTCAGAATCAGAACTGCATGCTTGTATTTGTAAATTCTTTCGACAATATCTTAATCTATAATAGATTCTGGTTAATAGCAACAAAAATGTTGACAAAGTATAGTTCTTATTAACAGGAGTCTACTGTATATGATTATTTGTCATAGTCAATATATTGACAAATCTTGCTTATGTGGGTCAAATCAGCTAAAGGGTGTGTGTAAAGGTTCTAGAACGTTATGAGAACTATGACATTAATAAATCAGACATCTAGAATCCGAGCTGTCATGTCAAATGTTTTACATGTTCAATCAAAAGCTTAATCTGCATTACAAATTACATGTAATGGGATGCATGTTCTTAAAGAATACGTGTTTTTTTGTTGTTGTTGTTTTTTTTAGTTCTGATGTGTTCTGATAGTGCAATCATTTCTGGTTTGGCATTATCTTAATAACGCAGAGATCTATGACAACTAAAGATAGTTCACCCGCAACAAAAATGTTTAAACATCGCTGAACTTAAACGACAACTTTTTCGAACATGCCATTTACATGATATATCTTTTCTTGTTTAATCCGCTTTAACGGAAATAACAAATAGCGTGAGATAAGTCCACCTTTGAATAAGAAAATACTCTTTTTGTGAAAGTATTTCACTACTTTGATATACATCGTTTTCGAATTTGTCATGCACAGTTCGAGGAGGCTGACAACATGTATTTATATAATACATACTTAGTGTATTATATGAAAAAAAAATATCTAACGAGGTTGGGAGAATTGATCATTGTCGAGGCTCTGCCGAGACAATTGTCAATTCTCACAACCGAGTTAGATATTTTTTCATACAATACACTAAGTATGTATTATATTTATCTTATAACCTCTTTTTGTCTTGTTTTCGTCGATGTTTCTCACCGAAATGCAAGTTTCTAAAAATAACTGTATGATATTATTGTTCTAAAAATAACTATGTGATATCATAAAAAATATCATACGGGTTGTTATCACACAGATATTTGTATAGTTATAAGATAATTCCTTTTCTGGAGAAAGTTTGATTCTTTGCAAGCCATTCTCTAATCTGCTTATAACAAAGAGGCGACGAAAGGTGGTGAATCTCCCTGGTGTAAATTTCTACACGGTGTCTGTCCTATAATTACATGATGTGACGGCCCGAGAGACTGTAGAACAAATTTATTGTCTTGTTTGCTTTCCATAAATCTGATTTGATTTAAAAGACTATCCCTTTCATTCTGCAATTTGAGGAAATGTTGTTTGGTCAGCTACCGTATTAATCTTCATTTCATTATTTATATGGTTTTTTTTTAATTGAAAGAATAAGAAAATGTACACAGTGAACACAGTTTTATTCAAAACGGGCACAGCGCGATCACAAATTAGTTAGGAAAGGTAATCAAAATAATATCATTTTACATACTGTAATTTTGAAAAAAAAAGTTCAAACCAATCGTTCACAATGATTACAATGAAAGTTAATAGTTTAGAAAGAGATGGACACACGCTTTTGATTTCAGTTTGGAACAAATCAAACCGATTAATTGTTTTGTCTGCTAAGTCGAATTTACTCCCTTGTGACAGTCATATAATATAAGGGTCAAAGGCTAATGTAAACGACTCACCAACTTTACTGAAAACAAGAGCATCGTATGTATATGCCTCGCCCGCGTGTTGAAAAGTGAAAAAGTCGGAAAATACTTTTTCTCAATACAATCGGATATTTATTCGGCTAATCTCAATATCAACCTCGGGTCAACATAGACTAACTATTTTGGAAGTGACGGGAAAACCTTTGATAAACCCTAGCGAAGGCAGTGAAAATGACGTTAGACCTCCGAATTCTAAGTTGCAAGTTATGTTCCTAGGTATGTTTCAACTTACGGAAATGGTAGAGGGATCTTCCGAGTGGGCTTTAATGTAGACATAGTCGAATAACAAAACACCTACGCGTTCGACAAAGTCATGACGAAAAGGTCATCGCAGTGGCATCTTGTTTGTCTGTTTGAATTGGGGTTTTACGCCACTTTATATGGCGGCGGCTGAAGCACCAAACAATAACTGACTCGTTGGCCGAGTGATTAGCACGCTCGACTCGTAACCTGGTGGTTGCGGGTTCGAGCCCCACCGGCGGCGGGTAGTGTATTTGGGCAGTACTCTTTGCAGACAGAGCCCCAGTCCACCCAGCTGTAAGAGTGGGTAGCAGTTGTTAGAAACCATTTCCCATCTCTCTAAGTGCAGGATAAAATCTGGAATGAGTTAGGACCACGATGGAAATAAGAGTCATTCGACCCGTTATAGTGTTATCCTCCACTTAAAAGAAAAAAAGGAATATATTCCTGGTTTTTCTCTCACCAGTACTACCATTACCTTCTTTCCTAGCCTCCAGCTGCTACCCCACATAGGTCTACGATTATCGACCAATTGGTAGGAGACAAATGGTCGGAAATTCATCGCAATAGCAGTTATATTTTTGTTCCAAGAAAGCAGAACTAATAAATTATATGGTATATTGCTATTATCAAAGCTGTTGCCCCCTTTCCTTGTAAACCGGAAACCTGCGACTGAATTCCATTTCTGTTTCGTTAATCCTATAATCTAAGCAAAGAGTAGTACTGCCGTCTAACCATTAGTGGTACGTATTTAGCATTTACAATCTGAATGCTTCGGGCTTTTAATGTAATTAAATTCGAGTAGTTGCCTTTTCTGCAGAAAGAGCATATTTCTCTTAAGGGACTTGTTTTAAAATGTTTCAGAGACATTTAGGACCCTAATTCATTTACCACCTTTAATCTACTGTTTTATCAAATGTTAATTTTCATATTGCTGATTGGTCTCGACCAAAGATAAAGGATTTTGAACTTTATTATGGATGTTTTTTGATGAATCATAAATCACAACTTAAGCTTAGTGCGATGGATCACATGAACCAACGAATTTCTGTTAGTCAGTGGCATTTTTCTTCTAATATAATTGAAACAAGTAGGTTTATATTTCAAAACATTCCGTAGTTTATGGTTTAAAGTGTCAACGGCTTCAAAAAGAATCTGTGACGATATTTTAATACTTGAATCCCTTGGGAGAATTATTTTATGTTCTACTCATTCGATATCTGACGCATTAAAAGCAAGTAATAACTTGATGACGTTTTATAACCATCAAGGGAGTTTTGAAATCAGTACATCGCGATAGAAATGACAGCGATTTAATCGTTCTTTCACAACGATATTTCTTCATTAAATCAGTCAAATTATGATATTTCCACCATGGTTATTTGCGCGCGTGTTTGTTTGTTTTACGCTAGTATTATCCACGATTTTTCTCCTGGCAGAGCGGAGTCAGAGTAACGGGTCGATGCACTTAAAGTTAAGGTAAATCAGCTTTTATTCATTATTATTTCCATCTAAAGATATTCGACATAATCAACTTGGGACCGTAAAGCGAAGGTTGGTAACCAAACCCTGGTAACTTCAGCTTGTCCTGGGCTTTGGTAATCCAACGATGAAAAGTGTTCACTTTCTCTAAGCACGTGAATCGTCTTGGTTTTGAGATACAGTAACCTGCACGCGTTCACGATTATTGTCGACTAACTTTCCAATGAACCCAAGATATTTAAGTTAACTCGCCAAATTACGTCACGGCTAAGCCCCGCCCTGTCAGTTCATTAATAACGCAGAATACAATCAGTGTTACAGTTAACAACATCATGAAATTGACAAGGTGAATGATTTTGGAATGATTTAGGAATGAAAATGAATGAGTGTGTGGAGCGAGCTTTGAGTGAATTTAATGGGAGGTAATCCTTTATCGAAATTTTTTTTCAGGATGAAAAAAAATTGCGATATTGATTACCTCCCTTTAATAAAAAAATGCATTCAAGTTCTATACATAGCTGCCCTTTTCTTCAAAAACCTATGAGACGCTCACAAGTTGAATTATGTCAGTGAAATCGCGATTTTTCTCTATCGAAATTTATTTTGAATGACATTTTTCATTCTACATTTTTCGATGGGTTTGAGCGTTTTTGAATGGTTTGAGTGAGTGTTTGTAATGAATGATTGGAACGCTTAGTGAGCGAGTTAGAATGGTTTTGATTGGGTTGAATGTCAATTTCAAGATGTTATTAACTGTATACATTTTCTTCAATGCTGTCTTCAAGGTAATCACAACATCCAATTCGACCTGCAGGTACAGTTTGTAACATTGTGAAATAGACGTTCGTTTCGGTCAAAAACATTCTAAATCGCTTACTTTGCTCTTCAGTCATTAATTCCATACACACACTCAAACCATTCAAAAATAAATTTATAAACGCTTCATAACTGTTAATAATGAATAACATTTTATTCGGGTCAAACAAAACATTGCGCTATCTTATTATCGGATATGGGTTTCGAAACGTCTAAATAGCCCTAAAGGATACACAGGGAAGAAAATATGTTGATTTTTAAAGGGAGATAATGAATTGTGTTTTATTTCGTCCAACGGGACGAAATTATCGATTTTATTTTATATCCTCTAAATTTCATTCAAACTCGACCCTCCCACTCATTCAATAAAATTTCGAAATAATTCCAAAATTCATCTCCATATAGATTTTACGATGTTGTTTTCTATAATGGTCCTCTAATAAGTGAGGGACTTTTATCTTATTACTATACATATATCCGAGTGATAACATCCCGTATTATATTTTATGATATCACATGGATATATTTAGAATAATAACATAACACGTTTATTCTTAGAAACTTGCATTTGTGTTTGAAACATCGAGGAAAACAATGCAAATAGAGGTAAAAAGAAAAATATGATACGTACTCAGTGTATTGTATGAAAAAAATATCTAACTCGGTTAAAGGAATAGGTAACTGTCTCGGCAGAGCCTCGACAACTATCAATTACCCAAACCTCGTTAGATATTTTTTCATACCAAATATTGCAATTATTGTTTTCTTATTTTCGAAAACGCATGGGTAATTGTAGTTTATACTTCGACAAACGAAATCTTAAAGCTATCCCATCGCCCATCGCCAATAGAGCAGTTGCTAACGGGTTGAACTTTTAGTCACACGGTCCCCATATCTATCGCCGGACTTGGAAAATCCTGTCTCGGAAAATCCATCCTAAAAATAAGATAAGGTACCTGTCCCCGAAGCCAACCTTATCTTATTTTCATACACCGACAAACGTGCTTTAGAATTAAAATTCTGCCAGAATAATTGAGTGTTCCTTTTGTTCAATTCAATTCAATTTAGAAATACATTTTTGTTGTTGTTGCTTAAAACTTGGAATACCCTTTAATAAATGGTCCAGCTATACATAACATGATCAGGGAGCCTTTATTTAGTATGCATTTTCTGATATAAAAAAAAATACACATTAAAATAGATGTCATTCATGTCCATGCCATTTTCCCTTTAACTTGAGGTGAATTTCCTCTAAACTATCATATAAATGATTGTTTAGAGGAACTTCATTTCAAATTATAGAAGAAATCCTAAAATTTAGGTTTTTAAAGTGGGTCCTTTTAGTAAAAAAATGTAAGGGCGCTACTATTAGGGAGGTGCTATTATAAGAGGAAATACGATATCAGTTAATAAAGGCTTTGATCGGACTGTACATATGTTCAGGCTGATCTTTGTCCATACCGCCTGTCAAAAAAAGCAATATTCTGGATTCAACATGACAAGGACTGAGCTAAGAACTCGCACACTTTCGCCAACTGTTGATTGTTTATTGACTGCCGAAGTAAATTAGACGCGTTCATTAACAGCAAAATCTCACGAACAATTTGTCCTAATTACTTTGAATTCCCTTGGGCTGGGTTTTGCTTAAAATCTATTATTTGTAACCATTTAATCCGGAAGCATATTGATTTTGAAACAAAAAACAGAGATACGTGTGTTTTATTGCACTATGCAGATCCTTATCCGGCATTTGAAATCCTTGTATAATCCATGATTAATGCCCTGGCAGGGCGGAGCCTAAGTAACGGGTCGTTGCACTTAAGGTTAAGGGAAACCAGCTTTTACCCGAAATAACCTACTTCCAAAGAGAGTCGACATAAATAGCTCGAGACGTTAAATCGTAGATTGGTAACCAAATCCTCGTAACTTCAGCTTAATCAAGCTGAAGTTACTCTGCGAGGTATTTGTAACCAAACAATGAAATGTGATCACTCTCTCAAAGCACGTGAATCCTTTAGGTTTTAGGATACAGTTATTTGCACGCGTTAACGATGATTAACGACTAAAATTCGATTGAACCCAAACTATTGAAAAGTAAACTCGCCAAATTACGTCACGATTAAGCCCCGCCCTGCCAGTTCATTAATTACGCAGAATATTGATAAATTTAATTTCAAAACAGCGCTACTTAAAGACAGTACAACTTCCTAGCATGTTGATTAAATATTAATAACTAAAATGGTTTATCTTATAAATAAATATCCGTGTGATAACATCCCATATGACATTTTTTTATCGTATCACATGGATATTTTAAGAAAAAATGACATAATGCGGTTACTTTTAAAAACTTGCATTTCTGTTAGAAACGTCTATGAAAACAAGGCAATTAGAGGTTATGAGATAAATAATAATACGTATTTAGTGCATTGTATGAAAAATTTCTAACTCGGTTGTGGGAATTGATAATTGTCTCAATTCCCCCCACCTCTAAAGATATTTTTTTTCATAAAAAACTTAGTACGTATTATAAATATTCAGTTGAGAGAAAGAATGTTGATCTCTTGACCCCTAGCTCTCGACATAAAAGAGGGAAGTGTAAAATGTATCAAAACCTCAACAAGTGTATATTTCATTCATTCCTTGAATTTCAAGACGAGCTGAAATCAAATTAAAGACAACACTAAGTAATTGCATGCTGTGAAAAGCCTATGATGGCTAATGAATGAAATGGTCCATGTATCCTTTGTCGTGAGTTAGAGCGATGATCTTTTGATCCCGAGCTCTCGACAAAAAAAAATTAAAGTACATATGTACAGACCCTCGATATATTCAATTGATTCTGTGAATGACATGTTACATAGTATGCAATTACTTGTCGGCACCATTCAATCGTTGAACAATATGCACGACCCGGGATCAAAAAGGTGAACATTAAGTTATAAAAAGCCCTTACAATTTTATGAAATATTGAATCATAAAAAGAATATTTTTAAGAAAGAAATTGTTGGTGGCCGTAGTGATCAAAGACCATCTTTGCAATTTGCCTTATTCGTTGTTTTTTCATTATCAAAAATTTGTCAGCCACATGAATTGGGTAATAATCTTGTCGACAAAATCGCGTTTCAGGGCTTTCAGTCCTATGATAAATTGGGGAAGTTATATATCGACTTATAACATGCTTTAAGTAGATCAGATAGATAAATTCGATATGCCATTGTATGCCTCATATATACCTATTATGAAGTAACTTTCCCGTAAATTGGCTTTTATCCGCTATAAACCATGCGCAATATTCCGCTAAATATGAATAAGCAGACAAAATGACTTCGTATATTACATGTAATGTGAATTTATTGATGTCTTTTTTATCAAGGCCTTTCTTGTAAATTACCTTCGAAAAGCATCCAGGCACTTCATAAAACTTATGTCGTACTATGTTTAACTATCTACGGATAGCTTTATACATGTATATGTTGATTTTGTGCGGTGAGCCGTGAAATCTACTTTTAACCGTTTGATATTTCCCATCTTTCCGAAATAAATAAAGCAGGTTAAAACAACACATTAAAAAGGTTGCGATTTACCTTGCAAACGAAAATATATGCTTGTCTTAATTCGAAATGTTTAAATATACATGTCCTTTCATAATTGGAGTTAAAGGAAGAGGCTTAAATCCTGTTAAATGTTATTTGAATATACCCGATGTACCCATGGTTATGGACTCAGCGTCTACGTCAGAGCTCAGTTTCGAAATACTCCATTTTTGTTTTGAGCAGAATGTAAACAGTCCGGGGACCAGACGACCAACAATCGCCATAATTTTTTTTACGGATTCCTCAGCCGGAAACCCTCGGCGATTCTACGGAAAATATCCTCGGAATAATAATGGCACAGCCATTAAGCGAGTCTTTTCGTGCGTGGATTAGCATCACGTCACAAGCACCGAGAAACCGTTAAAGAAAATAAAACCGAGAATTTAATGATTCTTTAAAAATAAACCCTGAAAATATCAGTATGCTCAAAGCATCTACATAGATGAAGAGAAAACATCTATACAGATATTTGGGCCTGTGCGTGACATTGCCTATAATTTGAAATGTGCGCCAACAAGCAAAGACTTTGTCCAGCCTATGCATCTGCACAGTCTGACCAGAGTCTTCACTTTTGCTTTTTTTGAAAGTCACGGCCCAAAAGTATGTTTAGAAAGCCATTCAGACATTATTAATTTCGCGGCAGTCAAGGTTGGTTAATGTTGGCCCTTCACGCACATGTCACATTGTTGGAAATGTCATGCACAGTCTCATTTGTTTTTCTTCTTAGATTTTTTTTAATAATGTTGAAGAGCACTCTATTCGCGGCATGTTATAAACTTTTTGTTTTGCCGATTAGTTCCTTTTTCTTATTTTGTTTTATTTCTTTGATTGGGTAAGAAAGCTTAAATCTATAGACTAGGTCCTTCATGTATTTGGAGGATATTCAAACCAGCACATGTGGGCTTCACCAAGCGCCAATAATCATGTGTGGGCTTTGGATATTTGATTCATATTTCGTTCTTATTCTACCCTCATCATAACCGTACTTAATTTAATGAAGCTGGAGAAATATTTAAGACAAGAAATTGATTTTAGGCTGACTTTTAAGAAAATTTCGATCGACATTTTGTTTAAACCAATAAAGAATCATTTACAGCAATTTTGGTACCCATGAACACCATAAGAAGTGCCGTTGTTCTTAAAACCCAACTTCGGAAACTCATTGTCCGGCTCCTATGGAATCCCTTGCAAGCCAATCAAAGGGAATATTAGACTTTAAATATGGGATAATTATTAATCACACCAAAGCTATCTTAAATACAATAACGTTCTGGAAGTAATTGGAGAACAGTTCAACCGTAATGAAAATTACCTTTTTTGTGACCCTTATTCAAAAAAGCACCAAAATCAGTTCAAATGGGCTATTATGCCGGAGAGCCCATAAAATCCTGAAATGATCATAGAGAACGTGGACCTGCAAGTATTTCAAGGCCAACAAACACTTTATACCAAAAAAGAGCTTAAGAAACCCACAAAAATGTTTTTCCTAAACCCATTAATAGGAAAAATGGGTTACTGTATTTTCTAAAATGTTCTAACACTCAATACATTGTTAAACTACAGAAAACATTGAAGAAAAAAATCAAAACGCCTTTTCTGAACCTAGTATTAGGAAAATACCCATTTTGCTCATATGGGCTCCTTTGCAAGCCCATAAAATCGGGGAATGGACCCGGGAAAATTGGACCCGCATAGTTTCCGATTGCTTGACCCCTAAACAATCAATTAAACACAAAAATCAATTTCAGCACGAAAATCCTACGGGATTACAGAAGGCACCGCACTATGTGTTTGTTTGCTTTACGCCAGTATAATCAGTGTTATAAATTTGATTCGATGCTGTCTTCAAGGTAATCATAACATCCAATTCGACCTGCAGATACAGTTTGTACATGTAACATTGTGAAATAGACGTTCGTTTCGATCGAAAACATTCTAAATCGCTTACTTTGCTCTTCAGTCATTAATTCCATACACACACTCAAACCATTCACAAATAAATTCATAAACGCTTCATAACTGTTCATAATGATTAACATTTTAATCGGGTCAAACAGAACATTGCACTATTTTATTATCGGATATTGGTTTCGAAACATCTAAATAGCCCGAAAGGATACGCAAAGAAGAAAATATGTTGATTTTTAAAGGGAGATAATGAATTATCTTTTATTTCAACTGGACGAAATTATCGATTTTATATTATATCCTCTAAATTTCATTCAAACTCGACCCTCCCACCCATTAAATAATATTTCGAAATCATTCCAAAATTCATCTCCATATAGATTACTCGATGTTGTTAACTATAATGGTCCCCTAATAAGTGATAGAATTTTATCTTTTCACTATACATATATCCGTGTGATAACATCCCGTATGATATTAAATGATATCACATGGATATATTTAGAATAATAACATAACACGTTTATTCTTAGAAACTTGCATTTGTGTTTGAAACATCGAGGAAAACAATGCAAAGAGAGGTAAAAGATAAAAGAAAAATATGATACGTACTTAGTGTATTGTATGAAAAAATATCTAACTTGGTTGAAGGAATAGATAATTGTCTCGGCTACTATCTATTCCCCAAACCTCGTTAGATATTTTTTCATACAAAATATTGCAATTATTGTTTCTAATTTTCGAAAACGCATGGGTAATTATAGTTTATACTTCGATAAACGAAATCTTAAAGATACCCCATCGCCCATAGAGTAGTTGCTAACGGGTTGAACGTTTAGTCACACGGTACCCATATCTATCGCCGGCCTTATAGAAAATCCTGTCTCGGAAAATCCATCCTGAAAATAAGATAAGGTACCTGTCCCCGAAGCCAACCTTATCTTATTTTGATACACCGACAAACGTGCTTTAGAATTAAAACTCTGCCAGAATAATTGAGTGTTCCTTTTGTGAGCCACTTTTCAATTTAGAAAGACATTTTTGTTGTTGTTGTTTAAAACTTGGAATACCCTATATTAATGGTCCAGGGAGCTATACATAACATGGTCAGGGAGCCTTTATTTAGTTCGCATTTTCTGATATTAAAAAAAAAAACACATTAAAATTGATGCCATTTACGTCCATGCCATTTTCCCTTTAACTTGAGGTGAATTTCCCCTAAACAATCATATAAATGATTATTTAGAGGAAATCCATCTCAAATTATAGAAGAAATATAAAACAAAATCCTAAAATTTAGGTATTTAAAGTGGGTCTTCTTAGTAAAAAATGTAGGGGTGCCTCTATTAGGGAGGGTGCTATTATAAAAGGAAATACGGTATCAGTTGATAAAGACTTTGATTGTACTGTACATATGTTCAGGCTGATCTTTGTTCATACCGCCTGTCAAAAAAGCAATATTCTGGGTTCAGCATGACAAGGGATAAATTAAGAACTCACACACTTTCGCCAACTGTTGATTGTTTATTGACTGCCAAAGTAAATTAGACGCGTTCATTAACAGCAAAATCTTACGAACAATTTATCCTAATTACTTTGAATTCCCTTGGGCTGGGTTTTGCTTAAAATCTATTATTTGTAGCCATTTAATCCGGAAGCATATTGATTTTGAAACAAAAACAGAGATACGTGTGTTTTATTGCACTATGCAGATCCTTATCCGGGATTTAAAATCCTTGTATTTGTAAATTTCTAACTCGGTTGTGGGAATTGATAATTGTCTCGAAAAAGCCTCGACAATTATCAATTCCCCCGACCTCGTTAGATATTTTTTTCATACAAAAAGACTAAGTACGTATTATATATATCCAGTTGAGAGAAAGAATGTTGATCTCTTGACCCCTAGCTCTCGACATAAAAGAGGGATGTGTAAAATGTATCAAAACCTCAACAAGTGTATATTCATTCCTCCTTGAATTTCAAGAGGAGCTGAAACCAAATAAAAGACAACACTACGTACTTGCATGTTGTGAAAAGCCTATGATTGCTAATGAATAAAATGGTGCATGTATCCTTTGTCGTGAGTTAGAGCGATGATCTTTTGATCTCGAGCTCTCGACAAAAAAGTGTAAGTACATATGTACAGACCCTCGATATATTCAATTAATTCTGTGAATGACATTTAACACCGTAAGCAATGACTTGTCGGCACCATTCAATCTTTTAACAATATGCACGACCAGCGATCAAAAAGGTGTAAATTAAGTTATTGAAAGTCAATACAATGTTGTGAAATATTGAATCATAAAAAAAATAAATTTTAAGAAAGAAATTGTTGTTGGCAGTAGTGATCAAGGACCATCTTTGCAATTTGCCTCATTCGTTGTTTTTTCATTATCAAAAATGTCAGCCACATGAATTGGGTAATAATCTCGTCGACCAAATCGCGTTCCAGGGCTTTCAGTCCTTTGATAAATTGGGGAAGTTATATATCAACTTATAACATGCTTTAAGTAGATCAGATAGATAAATTCGATATGCCATTGTATGCCTCATATATACCTATTATGAAGTAACTTTCCCGTAAATTGGCTTTTATCCGCTATAAACCATGCGCAATATTCCGCTAAATACGAATAAGCAGACAAAATGACTTCGTATATTACATGTAATGTGAATTTATCGATGCCTTTTTTATCAAGGCCTTTCTTGTAAATTACATTCACAAAACATTCAGGCACTACGTAAAACTTATGTCGTACGATATTTAACTATCTACGGATAGCTTTATACATGTATATGTTGATTTTGTGCGGTGAGCCGTGAAATCTACTTTCAACCGTTTGATTCCCATGCAATCTTTCCGAAATAAATAAAGCAGGTTAATTTGAATTTGAATTTGAATTGGGGTTTTACGTCGCTTTCAACAATCTCTCAGTTATATCGCGACGACTGGAGCACCTAACGATGGATTCCTGGTATTTTTCACACCAATACTACCACCATATCCCTTTCCTAGCCTCCAGTTGCTATTCCACATAGGTTTACGATTATCTACCCATTGGTGGAAGACAAATGTCGGAAAGGATAAGTGCCGCGGCCGGGGATCGAACCCGTGCGAATATAGACCTCTGGATTAGAAGTCCGGCGCGCTACTAACTGCGCTATTGCCGCGGCGTAAAGCAGGTTAAAACAACACATTAAAAAGGTTGCGATTTACCTTGCAAACGAAAATATATGCTTGTCTTAATTCGAAAGGTTTAAGCAAACATGTACTTTCATAATTGAGGTGAAATGGAGAGGCTTCAATCCTATTAAATGTTATTTGAATATACCCGATGTACACATGGATATGGACTCGGCGTCTACGTCAGAGCTCACTTTTGAAACACACCTATTTTTGTTTTGAGCAGAATGTAAACAGTCAAGGACCAGACGACCCACAATCGCCGTATTTTTTTTACGCATTCCTCAGCCGGAAAACCTCGCCGTTTCTACGCAAAATATCATGGGAATAATAATGGCACAGCCGTTAAGCGTATCTTTTCGTGCGTGGGTTAACATCACGTCAACCGCACCGAGAAGACGGTAAGAAAAACAAAACTGTACATTTAATGATTTTCAAAAAACCTGCAAATACCAGTATGCTCAAAGCATCTACATAGATGAATAGAAATCATTACAGATATTTGGGCCTGTGTGTGACATTTCCAACAATTTGAAATGTGCGCAAACAAGCAAAGACTTTGTCCAGCCTGTGCATCTGCACAGTCTAACCAGAGTCTTCACTTTTGCTTTTTTTGAAAGTCACGGCCCAAAAGTATGTTTAGAAAGCCATTCAGACTTTAATATTTTGGCGGCAGTCAAGGTTGATTAATGTTGGCCCTTCACGCACATGTCACATTGTTGGAAATGTCATGCACAGTCTCATTTGTTTTTCTTCGAGCGTATAAGCGCAACACTTGAAAGATACCCAATATTACTTCGCTGACGTCCGAGGCACTTTCAGGATAACGTATAATGTCCCCGGTGACGAATTCTTGTCACAATTTTATTCTTACGGAAGTGGACCCATAAAAGTTCCTCAATGTTTCGGAAGTAATGAGCTTAAACAGTTTTAACCGAGGTTTCTTAATGATTTTCATTAGAAAAACCTCGGTCAACATTGTGGAAAATCATGAGTTCAGAAATGTTTCGGAACTATTACGAATCCAATACATTGATGTGACGATTGACCGTTATTCCACTTGACTTTTGACAGTCAAAATGCGAAACCTTTCAAAAACATTATAAATGCTATAGACCATGTATGATAACGTTCTTTGTACACTAGAATGTCAACAAAAATGTCGATCGAACCAATACAGTCAGAAAAATTATGGAATTGACACTCAACCAATTCAAAACCATTCTAAATCGCCCAGCAAAAGCTCCATTCATGCATTCAAAACACTCACCCAATCAAGCGCTTCGAAACCGTATAAATTAATTCTAAATCGTTCAAAACGACCAGATTTCAAGTAGACCAAATTATAATGTTTTACTTCCTTTAAACAAATGATACGTGCTTCTCTTGATTTTGTGTCTTTATAAACAAATCAGGAGCTAACACCAGCCAATAATATCATGCAATCATTTGATCGATAAGATTAACAGTATGATGATTTTGAACGGTTTAGAAGCGTCTTGAACGAAACCGAAGCGTTTTTGAGTGATTGGAGGATGTGTTTGGAATGAAGATTTGAGCGATGAGCGAGTGATTTTAAATGAATTTGATCGAGATGAGTGTAAATTTCACAATGTAAAAATCTCTAAGGTTTGCTCATCGAGTAACAAGTCGGACACTTAACATTTTACAGGTTTAGCCATATTTCAATGGCTTTGGACATCCACGTGTAATCGCTTAAATAAGCAACGTCAGACAAATTCCAATGGCGCTTCTGGGATTTGGACCGTAGACAATTCGATCGCGTGTTTTGAGTCTAACGACGAGACTACGGTCACAATTTATCGACTGATCCATCTACCTACCTTAATTTGTACTTGTATCCGTGTCGTGTTCGATACACTGTAGTATGATCGTCTTCTTTCTGGCTTAAATTTCACAAACTTCATAATTATAATCAAATCCGGGTGGGGCATAAGAACGTCTATGGGAGCAACGTTGTCACTTTTTATCTATCTATCTTTTTATTTTGTAAATTCGTGTATTTATAACACTTTTCATCACTGTTCATATTTTGATCGCGTTAAACAATGTACACATTCGTTACACTACTGCGCGTTATATAATGCAGCTTTATAAAAGGACAATCCAAAGAAAGTAAACTCGAATGGCAAATCAAGTAGGTCACAACATAACTAGCAAGTATAAGAAAACAAATTTTAACCTGCGTTTTTATTTGTTAAATGTAACCATCGTTTCAAATAATATTTCCAGATGAAACCTTTTTTCTGTGAAATTGTAAGACTTGTGTGTTTTTTAATCCATTTCTCAATTTCAGTTAACAGCATCATAAAATTGACGATGTGAATGGTTTCGAATAAAATTTCCGAATGAAATTGTATGTGTTGGAGATTTGTGAGAAGAAATTAGGAAGGTAGGTAGATAGGTAGGTAGGTAGGTAGGTAGGTAGGTAGGTAGGTAGGTAGGTAGGTAGGTAGGTAGGTAGGTAGGTAGGTAGGTAGGTAGGTAGGTAGGTAGGTAGGTAGGTAGGTAGGTAGGTAGGTAGGTAGATAGGTAGGTAGATAGGTAGGTAGATAGGTAGATAGATAGGTATGAAGATAGATAAGAATGTAGGTAAAAGGTGGGTAGGAAGGTAGGTGGGTAGGTAGGTAAGTAAGTAGGTCGGTAGGTAGGTAGGTAGGTAAATGGGTAGGTAGGTAGATAGGTAGGTAGGTTGGTAGGGTAGGTAGGGTCAGGTAGGGTAGAGTAGGGTAGTGTGGGTAATTAGGTTTGGAGGAAGGGAGTGAGGAGAGAAGGAGGGAGGGAGGTTGACCAAGGCCAAGACTTTCGCCTTAGAGGATTCTTCTGAAACTAGAATGATTGTAAAACATTCTAATACGAGTTTTCTTTATAAAATAAGGCATTAAGTCTTCTATTGGACCATTTTTTCAAATATCTTAATTTGCAGAGTACCAAGATCGTCTCGTGTCTGATTAAATTCATACTAGTGACATATCACAACTAAATAATATTTTATTATAAACATTCAAAATCATAAGCCATTGTTAGAAAGGCGATTTTGCGATCACAGATAATGTTTTCAAATACGTTTCAAATACGTTATATCTCCACAAATCGGCTGCATTAATTCATTTTTTTCTTTTTGTAAAAGGGGTTATCAAATAACAACCTTTAGGGAAAAATGTGTTATGAAACAACCGCACGTGTTCGTCTGAAAGGCTTAGGGAATTTCGGGCTTTCTGATATATGTTAACCACTTGTATGAAAATAAGAGACGTTATCTCATTTTCCTAATTAAAGCTTACATGTATCCTTTTGAACGTCGGAAATTCGTAGACAAAATGAAAACTTAGTCTTATAGACTTGGTTTCATATCAGGTATAAATTATCAAATAGTTTAAAAGCGGCAGCATGGTTAAAGAAGGGTTTTCATATTTTCAATCCTTAAATCATCTCATCTGACTAGGATTTACAGTGACATGCGCTAACGCGGCTTAAATAATTTTTGCAATCAATTTTGAAAAAAAGGTTCATGTTGGAAATAATAAAACATTGGCTAAATAATCACATAGAAATTAATCCACAACACTCGAAAAGTTTTATTTGACAAAAACTCCAATTTACTCTCTTGAGGCTTAGAATCATTGCCCAAATGCAACAACGTGACATCGAGTGTGCCAGATCAGAGTAAAATTGGTTTCCGATACAACTGAATAAAAATAAGTCTTTGTGTGTCTTCTGTTGCGATTTTACCATCCTGTAAGCATTTAATTGCGGTTATTGCACCATATTGGCAACAGATATCTTTTCCTTCTTAAATGCTTTTGGGTGGTTTATCGAGAAATAACGGTAGATTATCACTTGATAATCTCACCGCAAAAGCAGTGAAATTATTAAAAAACTTTAACCCTGCTTTTGTGCATTTCATCTTATCTGACGTCATCTATACGGGGCGAAATAAGTGACGTCACAATGAACTTGCATAGCAGTCACGCGCAAAATGACGCGCTTTACGAAAATATGTCCTAGAAATGTCACATTTTGTCTCAATTTTGCATTAAAGAAATAGAATAATCGTTTGTTTTTCGTGTAAGATCGATTAATATTTCATTTCGTGAACAACAAAAGCTATATTTTCACTCGTGAAAATATAGCTTTTGTTGTTCACTCAATGAAATATAAATCGATCTTACACTGAATCAAACGATTATCCTCTTTGTCATTTGTCTACCTACAACGGTAGAAAATAGTAAACGTTCAGTTTGTAACATCTTGAAATTGACTGTCATTCCGATCAAATCGATAACTCAGCGCTTCATTCATTCACAACACTCACTCAAACATTCAAAAACGCTCCATAATCACTAAAATGATAAAATTAGCAACTGCATTCAAATAAATAAAGCTAGAAAAAATCGCAATTTCACTGACATATTTGAATTGTGTAAGCGTATTATTGGTTTGTGACGACAATCTGTATGTATATTTTATTAAATGAAGGTAACAATATATCTATTTTTGTTCATGTTGAACAAGATTAGCGATATTGGTTTACCTCCCTTGAATTCCACTACAAACCCGCTCAACACGCTTATTCAAATTCATTCCAAAATCGTCCCAAAATCAATCATCCTTTCAATATCACGAGGTTGTTATCTGTAAGTGTGATAGTACGAGTAGCCGCTGGCTATGTAACTATACTCAGTTTCAAAAAAAAGTGTTCATTTTTAAAATTCGATCTTCCCAAAACTTACACCACGTTCCATCACAAAATTTTACATCCAGACTATTTATCATCCTTAATTTTAGAAATGAAACACATGACATATGATTAGTTTCGGTTAATTAATGAACTTTGATTTTGAGCGATTTACAAGTGTATGCTACAGTTCTATTCTAGTGCCTTACCTTGCAATAGATTCATAACTGAATCACAATTGTGATTTACTTGTGAGCCGCCACCATAGCGCAGTTGGTTAGGCATAAGACTTCCAATCTGGAATTCGTGGGTTCGATATCCGGTGGCGGCAAAATATCCTTTCCGACGTTTGTCTCTCACCAATGGGTAGATAATCATAAACCTATGTGAGATAGCAGTCGGAGGCTAGGAAAGGGTTTAATGGTAGTACATGTGAAAGAAATACCAGGAATCCATCTTTAGGTGCTCCGGCCGCCGCGATATAACTGCGAAATTGTTGAAAGTGGCGTGAAACCCATACAAACAAACAAAACAAACAGAAGTGATTTCCTTGTGATTGTTAAATTACAAGAAGGGCACATAAAGTAAAAGAAAATGTGTAAAAAGCCATTTTCCCTGATAATTATCTGGTTTAAACATATTTAGTTACACCCATTGAGAAACAAGTTGTTACAACTCCGATCTATCCCTCTCGATTGCACTTCTGTGCAACCTAAAATAAGCATGTCAAATAACAAAACATGACAAAATAGAAATCCCTTAACCATCTGATTTTGTGTTAAGCTGCAAGCACGCTAACGATTCAGTTTGAAGAGAAATATGTTTTGCACAATTTTAAAGCAGGATATATATCAGGAAAAGGGACTAGCAGGGCCAAGTCGCCTACAGCCCCTTGATTATGAACTGGGCTCGTGTGGGTAAATGGCTTAAGGAAAATACAAAAGAATACCTGCGTTTCCTTTAACATAGGGAAAAAATGCAGTATTTAGGTAGGATTTTTACCCTTTTTTTTTGTTCCAACATATTAAGGTGCTTCTAAAAAGAAAAGCATATGCAATAGACTATAAATTATTGTAGATGTATCTTATGTCTTCATGACAGATATTTACCCTTTTCCCAACAAAAATAGAATTTGAAAGTTGCTACAGAAGACAAAAAACAATGGATTTTGATAAGATATGTCTTGGGGAGAAGTGTATGAAATAAGAATAATTCCCTGACAGGGGTCAACAATATCTTTACCACAGTATACATTCATGATTTATTGTGAATATATTTCACAAATAAAATAAATATAAATAAATAAATAATATAGATAAATAAATTTAAGTAGATATATAAAGCAAAATAAAGACTAAGACCTTTGTGTAGTTTCTGATGTTGAGAAAAAAACTAAGTCACCAAAAAAGTTTAGGGTCGGTACCAAAAATCGTGGTTTGGTCGGAAATTGGAAATATAGATTGGGTTATTGTTTGTTTGGTTTTTTTTTTTCGATACAACACTTACAAATATTATATTTTAGTGCAAAGCTTACGTAAAAACTCAAATGCCACTTAGAGGTATATCAGGGTCGTCGAAATTCCACAAAAAAAGGGGATGTTGGTCTCTTAGACGCTCCAAGTTTTCAGGAAATCTCGCAATAATTGACGGGGGGGCATTAGAGTATATTCATGGTTATGGCTATAACCAAGCAGGGCTATTCCATTCGGGTCCTCAAAGCTCTGACCTTTAACATCATCATAAAATCCATCAAAAGGATCTCCATCTATTCTAAATATTCTAGATAGATCAGAGTTGTTTTGAGTTATCACTTTGAACTTCAATTTTGGTTATTTCTGGTAGGCAAAAGTCCTCTCTGATACCATCAGTGTTAAAAAATCCCTTTCGGTTTTCCATTGACCTTTTCGAGGTTTTTTTGTGCGCTCCGGTTTTTCCTCTGCCCTTCCGGTCTTTGTCGATCCTTTCTGATTATTTCCATCCACCCGTTAAGAATTATTATCACTCGTGATCTATAGATTTCAAATCAGAAATGTTATTTGGGGTAGACTTAATCAAAATATTCCTTGATTTTTGCTTACTATATATAATAAACTCTCTTTGAAATGCCAATATTCTGCGAACACGCTTTGAAAACCCCTTTCAAAAATACATTCGGAAAACTCCGGTGATAACCAAATATCTAGATTTTTTCCGAAACAATTAACTTAACAGATACCCGTGACGTAGTAACTTTTGTTCAATGTAAGTTGCCCACAAAATTGTGATTTTGAAATTGAAATGTTTTTCGTAAAAAGAAAATGTGGGATCAAATGTGGACTCGATCTTTGAAAATTGTGACATGTAAGTTTTGCCCTATCCGATTGTTTCTTGTCTTCAGCGCGGGATGAGATGACTGTTCTTCAAATCACGATCTTACCGATTTTTTTCACCCTGTCGGAAATAGTTGTTGAGTGCCGGTTTATCAGTTCATACAAAAAAAAATGGCCACCGAAAAGTCTTATGGTAGTTCTTTATTTTCCTTCTATTATCCCTTTGTTTTCTGTATATAATTACACGTAAGCTATAGGCGGTCTTCCGTATGATTAGGATTTTAGTTTCATACCTCCATGAAAATAGCAATTTCTATCTTTGAGATGTATTTATCATAGTTAAAAATTGTTCTCCAATATCCTACAATACCTACGAAAATCGAAAGAAAAGCCCTGCGTTCATGATGACTAAACTTTGCAAAATATTTGCAAATTATACTCTGCTTTGCATGTGCCATTGTGTGCAAAGTAGGGTATAATTTGCAAACAGTTAGTGTGGTGTCCGTGGTCTAGAGGTAGAGCGTCGGCCTCTTGACCCAAAGGTCCTGAGTTCGATTCCCGGGAGCGGCTATCGATCTTGGTTCTTTCATTGGCCCACACATTCGGCGCGAGTACTGGTGATTTTTCCAGGAAGCAGAATCGAGAGGGATTAATCTAAGTTGTAAGAACTTGTTTCCCAATCGATGTAAAATAAATAGGTTTAAACCAAACAGTTAAGGCCGTTTTCGTATCCTTAATACAGGAATGATCTTATAGTTATGACAGCCTTATCTCACTTGCCAATGGTTTTAGACCCATTTTTTCGTTCAGTTTAGTTTGTTAGCTTCAAAAATATATATATGTATGTAAGTCAAAAGCGTCCTACAAAATGTAGACGTGTCCTTACACCTCAGTAGAAATTGGAAAATACGTTTCCGTATGTAGGAGGGGAGTAATTGTCAATCATTTGTCAATTTCGATTTTCTACAGGGTGATATATTTTGTCCCATTTCCTACAAGGTCAATGTAAATCGATAAAGATTTCTAATCTAAAATGCGAAATCTTTGCATCCCATGGCTTAACTTCCAAAAAGACTTGTTTTCAAAATTAATCACATGACAATTAATTCAACTTGAAAGGAAAATGAGGAATAGTTTACGGATAGGAAGTGAGTAAATGCCATTTTGTGGGACGTTTCTTCGCCCACCAATGTTAGTGAGAACAATCCTGTCACCTGTTAATACATTTTAGCTTTTCAAAGAAGTAGTGCCAACTTTTGTTTAATTTTCTTTTTCAAAAGACTTACCTCCGCACGACAACTGTGCATTTTGAAAATGGCATTCCATACAATTTGTAGATTATTCAAAGTTTCTTCTTAACTACGAAATCAGTTGCCTTAATCCTTAACCACCCGCTTTGTCCTATGCACAATAATGTTATTTATAGAAAAAGCAGTGATTCGCCTTTTTGGTTTTTTCCATAGTGTTAAGGGGAACAAAAACTATGTTGCTGAACTTGTAGCCCGCTGTCTGAGAGACAAAAGGTGGTATATAAACATCCATGCAATCTAATTTTGTAATGTCTTCTGCGGATAAAGTGAAACAAAAAGAAGTAGATGACACAATTGCATTACCTCGCCATGTGCCCTTAGTTCTTTCCACGTCTATCAATTTATAATTAGAGTTGTGTTTGTTAGAGAAGATGAAAAATCCCGCTAAATAATGTCTTATAAAATAAACGCAATATGGAAAATTCGCTTTTTGAGTGAAAGATTCGTTTTCCCATCAAGGATTCATAGTATCTTAACAAAGCTTCGTTGAAAATATGAAAAGATTCAACACAAGCAAAACAGCTTCTTGCGATTGAAATTGTATCCAAGACTATATATTTAGATAAAAAATATTCTAATAACGCTCAATAAACCAGTTGTTGTTACAACATTTTTCTGACAACGCTGATATCTCTCTGTCTGTCATTTACCCAAGAAAAGTTACCTCGAATACGAACTTATAGACCTACGTTTTTAGCTATAGAATTTCAATGATACCATTAACCTTGAAACTGCAGCTGCACTTGCGAGATTTCATTTGTTTCTTAGATATCATTAACTCTCATATTTTAAGTTACTTTCAAGCTAAGAGTCATTTTAGATTACATTAACAGATCGTGTGAAAAAAGAGGGTTGGATGCCCCTGATTATCATGTGACCCGCCATTCTAAAAGGAACGATCTGAGTATTGCATTTTTTTAAATGCGACCTCTGGTTTGCCGGTACTAGAACCCTGCTAATTTTTTCGAAATTTTGTTTTTTTGCGGATCACACATGTCTCTTAAACAAACAAACAAACAAACAAAAGATGGTATCCTATACGGTTACTAAAATCGTGAAATTGACTCTCATTCCGATCAAAAGCAATCTCAGTTGCTAAGTCGCAATCTAACTCAACGATCCGTTTAGTCGTTCCAAACTCTCACTCAGACCATTCAAAAACTTTCCAAAAATCACTAAAAATACTAGATCAACAACTACGTGAAAATGAAAATTACTAAAATATTCATAATTTTATTTATTGATTTGGGAAGAGTCTGATTGATTATTTAGATATAGAAAGCTATGAATAGAAATAGTATACATATTATATTGATGGGAGGTAATGATTAATTATTTTGTCAATTTCACGATGTTCTTAACTGTATGTTGCTACATGTATTTCAGCTTAAATTGTTGTCAGATGATTTCGATGTGTCAAAGGTTTTTAGATAATTTCGTAGTTTTTCTCAGCAATTTTCGAAATTACTTGAGTGAACGGGAGCGTATGGTTGGAATGAATAATTGAAGCTTCAAGCGAGTGATTTTGAATTGCTTTGATCGGAATGGTTGTCAATTTCACTATGTAATTAATTGTATATGATGGTCATCTGCAGAAAGTTCCAATGTTTAGGAATTCATTAAGATATTTTCGTAGATTTTCTCAAGAATTTAAGAAAAATACTAATAATAAAATGGAATACAATGCAAAATCGAAAGAATAAAATAATAAAGGGGCGATGTTCTAACTAAGGGTAATTATTGATAAATACCTTTTGGCATATTATTTTACAGTTCACAATATCGCGATTTTGACCAAAACTGATGAATGGCTTTTGAATCATTTCCGAATAAAAATGAATGATTGAGTTATCTCCCCCCCTTATTTCATAAAAAAATATCATTTTTTAAAAAATAGATCTGTTTGGCTTGAAAGTTCAATCATATGTTACCAAATAGACGCTGGAAAGCAAATGCATGCAATACTTTAATTTTTGAAAGAATACTTATTAGAGTTTCGAAACCCTTTTGAGTGATTTCGTAGCGTTATGCGTGATTTGAGTGAGTCCTTTGAATGCTTTGATTGCTGTGCTAAGCAAGCAATCTAGAACACGTTTTAAGTTGGTTTTAAGAGTCATAATTTCTCGATGATTAAACCGTATCAATATATTTACAATATATTCCAAAATCATTTTTGAAAAGCGAATTTTTGAATTACGATTACCTATGATGATAAAAAAACCTAGAATCTAAAGATTTATAAATTCGGACACAATACTCTTTTGATAGATGTGTGTATCCTCGCACAAATCGGATGCCTCCGGATCGACACGAGCCATTAAAATCATGAAATGATTCGATCAATTTGAGCGATGGAAATCTTGTTGTGGATTAGATCGTTTAATGCTATGAATGGATCATCTTAATTAACCATTTAGAATAACTAGAGTCCATTTCTAAACATTCATAGCTCGAAATAGATGGCCTGCTTTTCTCTTCGATATAAAATTCTGTTTTCAAATCAGGATTGGATTAGGCTCGACAGAGAACATACAACAGCAAAAGAAAAACATTTTTCTCCCCTGTTATATTCCTGATTAAACCTAGTCTTTTCATCTATACAAACCTAATTTGTCTTCATCCAGCTGACGTGTTTTAATATAGAATAGTTCGAGACATGATAAAAACAGAAAATAGGTTAAGAAGATGATAGAAATTAGAAACCACCAGATTAAGTCGGGTTTATTTTTTTCTTTATTTCTTATTTTCATTCTTTTTTATTTAATTTTTTTATCAATATATCAATGTATTTTTATCTGTTTATTTTCAGATCAAGGTAGGCAATGCGAATATCTGAAATTCCTTTGACTCATGGATTCCCTGGGTGATCTAAAGTGTTTAGATAGTTATACAAAAAAAAAACACTATTTCATAGCACCTTATTGTCACTAAAATGTTTACTACCTTATCTATCGCTAGCAAATCAAACGATTTTAAATTGTCATAGCGTCATTCGAAGGATTCGTAATAATGCGTTTTATCTTAAAACTATACAAAAATCCGTATGATAACATCCCGTATGATATTTTTTATGATATCACATAGTTATTTTTAGAACAATGATATATTGTTAGTTATTTTTAGAAACTTGCATTTCAGTTAGAAACACCAACGAAAACAAGACAAATATAGGCTATAAGATAAATATAATACGTACTAAGTGTATTGTATGAAAAAATATCAAACTCGGTTGTGAGAATGATAATTGTCTCGGCAGAGCCTCGACAATGATCAATTCTCCCAACCTCGTTAGATATTTTTTTTTTTTCATATAATACACTAAGTACGTAATATATATATGCCCAAACTAACTTAAGGTACGTCATGTTTTTTGCACACATTTGAAATCGATCAGACGCCGAGGTTCGTTGTGTAATGGATTAATATGTCGCTTCGATTTCCTGAATAGAGCTTGATGTACTAATTTGAATTCAAAATGTACATGAAGGGCGTGTTTTGTTCATCGTTTCGTGGTCCTTGGCTCCTCATCGGAAGTATCAATGCTTCATTTTTGCACTGTTCTCCGAAATGAGATGGAGTCCGAGATAACCGGGCTTAATTTTCAGTTTTTAACATCGTAGAATTTACATTATGTACAATATTTGAAATAAATCTTCTAGAATCTATCTTTGTTACGTTACAGAAGTTAAACATCTAGTAATATATAGTAATCTAATATAATTTACTTTACTTTTCTTTAATATTTGACAGCCGTCAGAGCGCAATCGTGTTGTCAGCCCGATTTGCTCAGTTGGTAGAGCACCGAACTTCAAAACCATTGAAGATCGGCCGCGTTGGTTTGGTTTCCGGGCTGGCACACTGGCTGGATCTCAGCAGTAGTTTTGTCACGTATCCATTAAATATCCCCCGTAACAACTTACCGTATTCTGGGGGTGTCGCTCATATGGGCATGTGATACGGTAGCGACAATAAATAAATGGAAATACACAAACGAGCAATCATGGGTATCACGAATTCGTTTTCTAACGGAGACACGTGTGTTTTTCCGACATTTGTCTTCTACCAATGGGTGGATAATCCTAAACCTAAGCGGGGTAACAGCTTTAGGCTATGTTGGTACTTGTGCGAGGAAAACCATGCATCCATTGTATGGTGCTCCGGCCACCCCGTTATGTGTGTAAAAAATGTTAGACAGCGTTAAATCTATTCAAACAAACACAAAATTTGCTTTATTATTTACTGCAAAAACCTCTTTTCATCAAGATAATCTTGACATTAAATATGCAGTTGGGTTTACAGTTTGTTGCGTCGTAAAAGTAACATTTATCTCAATGAAAACCATTCTAAATCGATCTTTTTCGCTCCATTTAAAACTTCAAAACCTCACTCAAACCATTCAAAATCTCTCAAAATGACTAAAGAAGATGAAATGAACAAATATGCCTACATTAAAAAAAGTACAGCTAGAAAAAAGTTTGTTTTCTCTGACATAATTGGAATCGTGAGCTTCTGATTGGTTCTTGAGTAAATAGGAAACCATTTATAGAACCTGTATGCATATTTAATTAGAGGGAGGTAAACTTATCGATTATTTGCTCATCCTAAACAAAATTCGCGATATTGGATTACCTCCCGTTAATTTCACTGAAACCCACTCATCGTACTCATCCAATTTCATCCTCTTTGTCAATTTCACGATGTATTTAACTGTATCTCAATCTACTATTGCTAGGAATAATAAAAAAAGCAAGTCAAATGGTTTAAAATATCATACGACCACGCCCTGCGTTCAGAACGAAAACATTCGCGAAGCGGTTTAAAATGTAAATCCGCTTTGCAGGTGTACTCACATTTTCTAAACATTTTTGCACCCTGAATGTATTGAAGAAATGTTGTCAAAGGATTTATGCTGAATCGCATCCGTAAAAAAACATTAACAGTATTTTAGTTTCTTCCTTTATTGGTCTGAAAACCTTGATTGAATTCCTGGAATTAAGGATACATCAGAATTTGTTTTTTACGTTGGAGGGATGTTTTTGTCAGTCATATGTCAAAATCATATTTGCTGCGAGATAAATAATACAGACTGGGTTAAATACAGGGCAGAAGCAATCGATACAGATTGATTAAAGATGTGGACAAATCAAGGACAGAAACGTCTATTATTTAAATAGTAGTTTTGTCCATCAAGATTTGTGCAGATTAATTGGCTGAAAAGGTTTAATATATCGATGGAAACAACTTTGAGTACGCAGGGGGTTTTTTTGTTGTAGTTTTTGTTGTTGTTGTTGTAAGAAATAAACATGCACATTCCGACTAGGTTCAATAGTTTTTGCTTTCTACACACGCTCCTTTGAAATCTGAAATAATCATTCTTATTAAAATGAGCACGCAAAGTTAAGAAGTAAGAAGAGAAACATCGGGTCCAATTTCGAAAGGAACCATCCTTGTGACGATACAACCATTCTGTGCGATTTAATGAAAACTGTGTTTTTAGAGCATCAACGAGGGTTTTCTTATCAAATTTTCATTAGGCTCATATTTGCATGACGTTTGACGGAATTGACCCATTTTCGAAAGAAACTATTCCTGTGATGATCATATCATTCTCACTAAGTTTGAAGACAATCGGATAAAAAATGTGGACTCTAGAGCTCTAACAAGTAAAAGTTAACGGAATGACGGAAAGATGGACGTACGGCCAGACGGACGAACGCTGGACGGAAACTGGTATCGCTAAAATCGAATATTTATACGCCGAGATAAAAAAAATGTTCCATTGATCAGATGTCGGCTAGCAGACAGATGAAAAAAAAGAGACAGATCCGTTGTCATTTCCTCCTTTTTATGTCCTCTTTTTAACGGCACCCTCTTTTTTGGAAGGCAGGTTAATCACGCCGATCTTACGTATGAAGACCGGTGGTGATCCTTAAATTCACGCTCCAAACATACTATCTTTGAAGTGTGAACTTTGAAGTGTGAATTGTGAAGTGTGAACTCTGAACAGTGAAAAATGAATTATCCCATTTTAAAAATCAACTGGAATAAAGCAATGACTTCTGATCAGGAAAGACATGCTAGTTATACATTCTACATTAAAAAGTCGCTAATGAAACTGTCACAAATAAAAACGGATTATGGTCTCGTACACAAAAAGATATTGCCATACAAGAATTTTGGTCAATATAGAATTACCCATGTCGCAAAAATGTGAGCTATCTGATTTCACTTTTATGACATTATCACACTTCAAAATATATTGAAAACATTAAGCCTAATACTAAGTTTTTATGTCGCGCTCATCGCGACAAAAACCGTTAGCCACACTATATGGAAAAAATGTAATACACTACAAAGCGTTTCAAATCAATTCAATATGATTTAATATTCGACGCACATAATTACTCAAACTGAAAACAGCATTCTCAAATCAACCTATAGCGTGCGCATATTAACTTGAACCTGACCTTTATGCAGAATAAATAATTAGGCACATGAATAAATTCCGAAGATACTTCGGCACGTGACGATCAAGCGTGGACATTCCGTTATACTGCACAAATTACAGGTATGCGTGGAGTTAGTAGTTTACCTATATACGGGGCGCCTAGTCATGTTGCAGACGATTCGATTTCAAAAACAACTAATGCGCCTGAGAGAGGGGATTTCATTACATTTCCATCCAAAACACATTTAAAGAAATTTGAAAATTTATATTTTTCTCACCCGCATCTAAAGATTTGTAAATAAGAAACTCAATTTATGTATTGATTCACTAGTTCATGAGGGTGACCAAACATAGCCGTTACAATGAACAACATGTGCAATAACGGGTTAACAGAGCTAACACGTGCACTCCAACTTTACGTTTTGATTCCGCAGATAAGTCGTGTTTTGCCGAGGAGAAACGACCGGTATTTAATTTATTTAAATCTCAAAGGCCAGGTTAAGGTCAATATGCATCCACTATACAATACGAGGGTTGTCCGGAAAGTTCGTAGACAAAATCTAGTACAAACATACTGTATGTCAGGGGCCTATTTCAAGAAAAACATCGTACGATTTATCTTATAAATATCGTACGATTATATTTAGGACGGTCGTAAACGGCTTTCACAAAAATATCGCTGAAAATCGCAGACTATACGACCTCATAAGATTATCGTAAAGTTGATCTTTCACATCTGCACGTGCTGATCATATGATAAAAACTTCCGCGTTAGTGGGTATACTGTCCGCTTTTTAAACTACCAAAAAGGGTAAATCAGCAAACTGACCGTAGAAAAGCCATTTACTTGTATATTAATGCATATTTAACGAGGTTTATTAAAACATTATTCGTCGAACTACACATTTCTCACCGAAATCTAAATATCTTTGTCATTATAATAATGCAAGTGCTCATAATTGCAAAGTTATTTTAGTTTACACTGTCGATTCCCTTTCCAATGAAAGTAATCCGACTGTCGCGCCGAATGTGGAGCATTGTAAAATGCACATGTTCTAGCTAATTATCATCTGCACTAAGTTTTCGGTGTATGACTTTATTATCATTATATTTTATTATCATTGTTGTTCGGTTGGTTGGTTGTTTTCTGGTGAAGTATAAGCATGTATAAGAATAAAACATTTTTAAAAGGGTAAGATGAAAAAATGAAAATGGCTCATCCACTTTTCTTGTATGTATTTGTTATGTAATTGTTCAAATCGTATAGTTCTGTGCCTATATGGAAGGTATTGAAACGAACTGTAGAGGGGTAGTATTGAAATGAACTTAAGATGGATATTATATTCAATCGCTTTAATTCAAAATTACCGATTTCTCTAACTTCGGTTCTAGTACAGTGCTCGTTGTCATATCCGTGTAACTACAACAGTTACATGAAGCTTAGACATGTTTCATCTGACTCAATGTCGCCGTTCAATTATTGTATCTGCTTGATTATTTGCTCAGTTCATCTTTGACGAACAGAGAGAGAGAAAAAATATCGAGTGCGGCGGTTTTGTTGTTTATGATGATGGTGATGATGATGTTGTTGTTGTTAATAAGAAATCCTCCTATTTATCAGAATTGTATGGTTTTGACTACAGGCTGTGGAATTTTCCATTTAATTTATGTCATACTTGAAGCATGAGACACAGGAATCCACATTGCATAATGTGAGAGTAGTTTGTTTTTTGTTTTTTTTTTTTTTTTTGTTTTGTTTTTTTTTTTTTTTTTTTTTAAGTAAGTTATTTAAATATGCCTAAAAATCAATTGATTTGGTATCTCCCACTTTCCGTGTCACAAGGAAGGGTAAGCAAACGTTTTCAGTGATGATCACAAAAGGGTCGATCTTACGGTAAATAAACAACTGAATACCACTATAAAAACATTCTGCGACAATCGTACGATTATCGCAGGGTAAAATCAAACATCGAAATGATGGTGCATCTGTTGTTTTCAATATATCTCGTTTATTATACTATATTGTACTTGGGAATTTGGCATGTGCATAGCTAAATAATCGTTCTAACATCCGCGAGAGCTAGAAAGGAATCCGAAAACATTTAAGGCTCATAGAGGCAAAATCGTAAAATTTACGACTGGTCTGAAGTTGTCGTATATTTTATCGTAGATTTCACGATACGACGCCTTTCTTGAAAGCCAAAAAGTTTCTTGAAAGCCAATTTTTATCGTACGATTGCGATACGACCAAATTTCAATCGTAGGACCTTTCTTGAAAGAGGCCCCTGGCTTTTGAATACTACACGTCAATAATCAATAATCGTATGTTAAAAACGGACTATGAAAATGGAAATTCATACAGGGGAAATTACTGGGCTTCAGTTCAGTTCATAATTTATTCAAGACCCCCTAACCGAGGGTATATGAATTTTACAACAAGTTCAACATAATTAACAAAATAAAATGCCCAAAGTGATGAACACAAAACGGCAGACAAAATTTCATTCTGGAGGATTGGGTTGAATGTATTTTTCAAGACAAGTTTTATGGCTTTCATATACAAAAAAATCAAGTCAGGAGATATTGCAAAGCAGACACATTTGTCCATCAATTACATGTACAGATGCGACCACCCCGCAAAGCTCATGCTCCTTATCAAACAGGCGATTTTGTTTGTTTGAATGGGTTTTACGTCGCTTTCAACAATTTCGCAGTTATATCGCGACGGCCGGAGCACCTAACAATAGATTCCTGGTAATTCTTTCACCTGTACTACCATTACACCCTTTCCTAGCCTCCGACTGCTATCTCGCATAGGTTTACGATTATCTACCCATTGGTGAGAGACAAACGTCGGAAAGGATATTTGCCGCCACCGGGGATCGAACCCACGACTTCCAGATTGGAAGTCTTACGCCTTACCAACTGCGCTATGGTGGCGGCTCAAACAGGCGATAGCTAACCTTATATTGAAAACCAAATTCTGTTTGTTTCAAAACCAATTCCTAAATGAAACAAATTAGTTTCCAATGGTATTGGAAGATTTAAAGAACACAATCATGAAATCTACTGAAATAGAGTCAAAATTAATTTACAAAATTTTGCTAATCGTAATGTAGTGTTGTATTCAGATACATTAAAAAGGACTTAGAAATTTTTAGTATTATAACTTCTCAAATATTCTGATGGGATAATTTTTCTTCCTCTCAGATTTCAAAAAGTCACATACAAAGATGTAGTGGTATTCATCTCCCAATTAGGCACTATTACACTGATTAAATATTCTATCATCTCTAGCTATTCCGAAAAACCTGCATTTTTCAATAGGAAGTTAATGATTAATGCATCTAGACTTACTAAGAGAAATTCTCAAATCTGTAGGAAGAATAGTCAAATAATTCTCAAATTCATGATTCTGTCTGAAAATTTACAATTTAGACATTTGGAACGATTAAAAACAGAGTTATACCAGTTCTGTTTGAATTGGTCAATTAATCGACTTTTGATTAGCCAGATTACAGTTATCATTTACATTTTGCAATAACCAATATCCCGAGAAACCACAATCATTCAATGTATTTTCCACACAGTCAAGCCATTTAAAATTTTGAAGATTTTGAGCATGCATTTTATGTATAAGTTTATACAAAACACATGATATCTTATCTTGTTTACCACATAATACTCTTTTCCAAAAACCGATGATGCGAGATTTAATCAAAATGTCAGGAGGATAACGATCTAGTTCACCATACAGAACAGCAGTTGGTATTGGATTTTTTAAAGTACATTATCATTTTGTAAAACTTCAAAAATAATGATTCAATAATTTTAGAATTTTCATAACCATAAACTTCTGCAGCATATAGCAGAATCGGCACTACCACACTGTCAAACATTTGCAACTGCATATCAATAGGCAAGTTTAAGCGTTTTACTTTCTTTAGAACACTAAACATAGCTTTTTACCTTGTTCTAAAAGATGACTTTTATGTTTAACAAAAGAAACATTGTGTGTGAAAGTTATACCGTAGTAAACAAAATCATCAACAACAGCAATAATCTCGCCATTATATGTAAATCTAGGTTTGTCTTGAAAAAAAATCATTACTTAAGTTTTGGTAGGATCAACTTAAAGTTTTCAAGTTTGACAGTATAGATACATAGAATTCAAAGCAGTTTGCAATTGTTCATGATTTTCTGCCAAAATAACAGTGTCATCAGCATATAATAAAAGGTATAGCTTAAAGTAAGTTTCAACATCATCATCATCAAAAATGTACATCATCTGTCAAATCAGACAGACCATCAAATCCATGAGAAACAAGTGCATGTCGTATTGCGATGCAATACAGGAGTCCCCCACCGGATAACAAAAAATCCTTTCTTATAACATATCTCCTACTTACTAGATCTATAATTGTATACAAAATTTGAAGTTGCTAGCACATTAGGTTTTGAACAAAATGTCCCAAACAAAAATATAAGAGTAAAAACAACCAATGGCAAAAACTCCAAAAGTGGGCAGAGAAGAATGATTCTTGTACATGCCACTTGTCCTCAATGAGATCTATAAGTGTACCAAGTTTGAAGTTGCTAGCACTGATGGCTCAGTTCTTGTACATTCCTTTTGTCCTCAATGAGATCTATATGTGTACAAAGTTTAAAGCTGCTAGGACTTATAGTTTAGGAGATATGATCCGGACAAGAATGTAAGGGTAAAAACAACAAAGGGCAATAACTCAAAAAGTGGACGTGTTAGAATGACAGTTCTTGAACATGACACTTTTCCTTAATGAGATCTATAAGTGTACTAAGTTTGAAGTTGCTAGCACTTATAGGTTAGGAGATATGATCCGGACAAGAATGTAAGGGTAAAAACAACAAAGGGCAATAACTCAAAAAGTGGGTGTGGCAGAGTTGTGGATCTTAAATATGACACTTCTCCTCAATGAGATCTATAAGTGTACAAAGTTTGAAGTTGCTAGCACACATAGTTTAGGAGATATGTTCCGAACAAGAATGTTAGGGTAAAAACAACAAAGGGCAATAACTCAAAAAGTGGGCGTGGCAGAGTAACGGTTCTTAAACATGACACTTCTCCTCAATAAGATCTATAAGTGTACCAAAGTTGAAGTTGCTAGCACATATGGTTTAGAAGATATAGCCCGGACAAAAGTGTGACGGACAGACGGACAGACGGATGGACGGACAGACGTATGGACGGACAGACGGACGGACAGACGGAATCGAGCAAACCTATAGTCCCCCAACCGGTAACCGGTGGGGGACAAATAAAATCAACAAGATCATTCAAAAAGAAAGAGAAAAGTATTGGGGATAAATTTTCAGCCTGACGGACACCTATATTACTGTAGAAATAATTTGACATAAGATGATTTTGACGAACAAAAGACTTTGCAGACTCATACATGCTGTATATTATTTTAAGCAGTTTACCCTTGATTTTTTGTTGCAATAATTTTGCCACAAAGCAAGTCGGTTCACTGAATCAAATGCTTTCTTATAATCAACAAATGCACATTACGATTTTTAAATCGGTCTGTGAAGCAGTCGATTTATATATACCGTTTTCCAGAAATCCAGTCTGTTTGACCCACTACTTTTTACCATTATCTTCTGAGCAATTTGTTCAAACCAAATTATGTGTTTTCAAACACCGAAGAAACGGCCTTTTCAGTCACAATCTACAAACATTGTTTTTATCTTATTTACTTTTCGACAAATAGAGAAGAGGTTAATACAAAATTTGATGTAATTTTCGCTTTTAGTAATTACCAGTTAGTATTTTCAGTGTTTATAACAAGATTTTCGGTTGAGTAAAGGAGTTGAAACGTACAACAGGTTAATAGTATAATAAATTTTTAGCACTTACAATATTACTGCTCTGATGTTTTCTCGAACGGTCATTACCAGTTGTAGGGCTGACAACCAATCAAATTCTGTTATGATTATCACTCGGTCAAAACCCATGCGTAAATTCAGACCACGTGGTAGATGCAAATGGACATCGTCTGCTCGAAATGTGTCAATTAAGTTGTTTGTCATTGGTCAATAGTCGTCTGCACTCAAACAGGGAGCGTGGGAAGTTTACTTTTTGTTCGCATGGTGGAATGAGTACTGTTGACTATGTGTTAACAAATAGAAATAATTTTGTAATTTTGAAATATTTGATTTCAATGAGCACTCTGATCACGCTCCAATCCTATTTTCAATAAATTCAAATTTGAGAATGAAGAAAAATTATTCAACAACAAATAAACCGACAAAAACATACGATAAACTGATATAGGATAGCAGTAAGAGCGATCTATTTTGAGACCATCTCATGAATAATCATAGAGTGCTGTTAGATTTAATCGATTGGTCAGAAACCAAAGATATAAATAACATAGTTGGCGATTTCACGTGTTTCTTGAGGGAAAATGCATTTATAGTATTTTGGAAAACCCAATGCTTGAAATACAAACATGTTGGTAATCAAAATTGTAAATAGTTTAATGAAAAATGTTTGTTGCTAAACAGGCTTTTAAACTCTATAGAGAGAGGAATAATATTAACAGACAAGCTTTTAGCTTGGCGCGTGCTCATTATAACAACGTAAAAAAATCTGCTAAGAAATAATTTAGACTAGCAGAGAGCTATCGAATCAGCAAACTTTCAAAATCAGACCCACGAGGTTGGATGAGCTGGCGATGTCCCCGAAAAGATGGAGTGTTAAGACAAAAAACTCACAAATTGGGCAAAGATTTAACCAACTTTTATTGTCCAAATTTGAGCCCTTTTGATTGGCGAACTATTGCACTATCCCAGCCTCTTAATGATGTCCGATTTACAGTGCTGACAGCACTTTGATTTATTTTTTCCAACTTATACTGCAGGATAATGGGGTATTTTTTATGAATTAATCAAAGTACACCCTAAATAAATCTCGTATCTGTCAAACAACAACTATTTGATATTTTTGTTCAATCATAGTTATCAGGAATTAATAATACATCTAAATTGGCCTGCTACAATCTATTTAAGGAATCCCTTGTACCTGAACAGTATTTTGATATTGATCGTGAAAAAAAAAGATTGTACTTAAACTGCAATATGAATAGTATTAATTTTTTTTATAGGTTTGCCCAAAATACTCAGAAATAAGAAAAACGACACGTGGAGAAATATTTTTACTCTTTGCCATCTTTATACAAATTTAAAACTCTTTGAAAACTCTAAAAAGGAAATTATCCATACATTTTAATATATTCATTTCGAAAATAAAATGAGAAACAAATATCACGATACGCCCCGGGATGTTACGGCTCCTTTCAAGTTCTAATACGATCTGACACGGTACGCGCGATCACGCAAAAATCATAGAAAGCCCAACACGACAGAAAAGCTTCATATGAGTTGCAAATATTAAGGTGTGCAATAAAACCTGTACAGTAAAGGGCATCGTGACATTAACAAAATGAATGATTTTAGAATGATTTTGGAATGAAATTTAATGAGTGTGTGGAGTGACTTTTGAGTGAAATTAAAGGGAGGTCATCGTATATTCCTAAATTTGTTCGAAATGAACAAAATTAGCGATATCATTTACCTCCCTTTGATAAGATATACGCACTTTTCTGTTTGTACGTCTTCGTTGACAATCAGACACTTAAAAGTCCACACCAGCTAATAAAATCACAGAATAAATAGATAAAGTCTTGAACGATTCTTAAATGTTTTCTAATTATTTCGGAGCATTTTTGACCGATTTGAGTGAGTGTTTGGAATGAATGAATTGAGCGTTGAATGAATGATGCAGAATGATTTTGATTGGAATTTTTACGATATTTTTAACTGTATAACATCTGTACTTTAAGGTAATGTCACAAAAGGGAATCTGTTTATGTTAAGTGTGTATGTAAGGAATCTCGACCTGTGTAGGCCAAGGAAGTTCAGAAAAACTGATTATTGAAGCCTTTTTGCAGCTTTTTCTACCTTAGCCCAAGGTTATAATTCTCGTACTCGATTTTCTCAAATTTCAAATAGAAACAATTGTATGAAAATAAAAGATAATATTAGTAAGTTGTTATCAATAACAACTTATTAATATTATCTTTTATATTTATACATTATAATGAGAAATTAAAAAGAATTACGGCTTAGTCTCAAATTGAAATTTGAGAAAATTTTGAAATGGTCCTGAGAAAAGTTTAATAACCTTGGGCCCTGAACTTCCTTGCGCTCATGGTTAAACGGAAATGTTCTTGACAGAACTTGATCAACTTGAGTAACCCTGATTGGAACGTAACAATGTCGTGCCCGTTTTCGGGAATTCTAAATCTTAAGAACGGGCAAGTGGAAAAATCAGAAAAGCCTTTTTGTAGCATCTACCTGAACTTCCTTGCGCTCATGGTTAACCATCGATGTCCTTGACATAACTTGATCAACTTGAGTAGCCATGATTGGAACGTAACAACTCGTGACAGGTCCCCTTAGAACGTGATAGACCGGGATGGAACATACAGGCCGTGGTTAAAAACGTAGAACGCCGTCAGTTCATCGGGGTTCAGTAGCTCATTCTACCCATGATGACCTTGATAGAGCGTGAGAGAACAATAAACATTTAAAAATATACAGATTGAATAGCCGGTGATAAAAAATTTGAGAGATATTATTTTCATTCTAATTATTCCTTTGAAATAGAAAGTAGAACGACAATTTAAGGCCCTCTTAATAGCCTGAAACGTAATGCGAAAAGGGGGCTTCCTGGCGACTTCAAAAAAAACTAAATACGTGACCTGGCACGTGGAAAGGGACCATCCGGGTTGTGACAAATTGATCGATCGAAGTCAGACTGCACGGATTGCCCAGACTGTTCAGGGTTGAGACTTTTTGCACTTTACTTATTTTCTGAATCTAGATTAACCATTCTACCTTCCTGTGAAAGAGTTTTTGAAATGCGGCCTCTGGTTGATGTGAACTAGACCCAATCCATGTTTCATATACATGTATATATATTCAAGGTATTCCTAGTGTAAAGCAAGGGTAAAAATAATGTAAAAATGATACTTAAAACGAATACTACATGTTATTCCCCTTTTATGTCTGAAATTTAAATGACGTTCGCCGTCCCGTTTAGAAAATATTGAAAAAAGACCGTTTTCTTGAGTGGGTGGGGAAATCGGCCATAAGATAGAAAGGGGTCTATCTTAAAATGATGATTGTGAAATTAACTGCGTATAATCATGCGACATATTTCGTGTAATATATTTGGTAGAAATGTTGTATATTACAAAAAGTTAGTTTCGAACAAATAATTTTACTCAAATAATGCATAGTTAGCCAACATCTCAAGTCGGAAACAAAATAAAGCGCCATTTTGTAATGTATTTTGGCTACAGTGACTATCAAAGAAATTCCCCTTTTTCAAAAAGTATTGATGGGCATCTCAAATGCCTTTTTCAAAAAATACTAAAATATTTCGGGCATTCATGCTTAAAGTATATAAATAAACCTAATTTTTTACCATAATTATGTTTTTAAGCTCGCTTATCGCGCTCGAGTCTTTTACAAAATAACCAAGTAAAATAAATTCGTTAATGCCATTAATTATATTTTAAAAGTGCTGAAAAATGTTCACTTTTCTTATAATATTACTCGCATTTAATTAAGTTCATAATCTCAAGTGTCTGAACTACAAAGTGTGTCCAGTTGCCTTTGAAATAATTGCAAGAAAACAAGAAAAAAAGATTTTTCCCGTAGGAAAAAGTAAGATTTCTCTTTTAAAGAAAAAAGCTTTTGCTATTATAAAGGAAGGATTGTTCTTCGGCATGGATTTTGCTTTAATTATTCTCTCATACATGTATACTGGAGTATGAAAGGTAACTCTCCTTAAGTATGAAATGGATCGTTGAACTGTTTATGATACTCGTTCAAAAACTGGAATATTTTGCAAATAGACATAGTCGGACCCTTTTTAGCATGCCAGATGTCTACATCACGACAAATAATTTGTTTGTTACATGTAACCATACTTTATTTGGGCCTAATTATATTGTTTCTGTTGGTATAAACGTTCGACTGAATAAAAAAAATGATTGAAAAGGGACATGCTAATAGTCCGTGGGCCAGGAGGGGTCACCGTGCACCCCCCTAAGGGCTCTCCGAGAGTGGTAGGGAAATGTTCATAGGACCTCCCTGAGTGAGAATCACGATGTTAACAGCTGGTAATTTGGGTCCCGACTGCCATTCCGAGTGGTTTTCTAGATGGCAGCCAAGAATAAATTCATTTTACCTTTGATACACTATAGAGGGATTTTGTTCATTTTAAATATTTTATGAGAGTCTAAAACATGTATATTTTGCGTTCTGGTAAAACATTTAATTACTTAAAATAATTGTAAAGATCCCAACTTCCGAAATGGGAGATGGCAGCCAGTTCTAGATAAGATTTTTGCTATTTTTTTGATGAATGCAATTAGATAAAAGTGTTCACCATGTACTACACCATAGATCATGCTGCAAAGTGCTATGATATTGTTGATATGACCTTCCCAAGTTCAAATCAAGCTGTTAACGGTCAATATTATAGGTCTGACTGCCTTTCTTGGTGTTTTTCTAAATGGTAGCCACTAACAATACTAATAAAATAGGAGACACTTAACGGATATCACTTGATTTCAAATAATATTTAAGAATCAAAACGTGTATTTTTTACGTTCTTGGTACAATATCTATAAGGCAATGTTAAATTGGATATCCAAATATGCTCTATTAGAGATGGCAGCCAGTTTAAGACAAGGATTTTGCTATTTTTGCTGTAATCTGTGAAAGATGAGGGGTGACCGTGTACTTTGCCGATCAATCCTCTCTGATTGTACCACAAAATTGTTACTTCAACATTCCAAAGGTTGAATCAAGTTGTTTACAGTGGATGTTTTGAGTCCCAACTGCTTATTTGGGATGTTTTTCTAGATGGCAGCCAATCCAAATACAAGTAAATAAATTGGAACAATTTATAAATGAGCAATCTATGTTTTTTTATTATCTTTAATGACAAAAACATGAATATCTAGTATTCGTGCCACATGCTTAAATAGCTAATGTCTTTTTGAATATCAATCATCCTGAATGGTAGATGGCAGCCATTTTTGAATATGAAATTTGTCTTTTTTTATCAGTTCATCATCATCATAAAAGTTTAAAAGTTATCTCTGATAGGACAAAGGATAAGTTTAACCAATATTACTCAGTGAGAAGCAAAAAAGTATCAATCGATGTTTTTGGTGTTCCGACTGCCTTTCCGAATGTTTTTTGTAGATGGCAGCCAAGCAAAAGTATAGATTATATAAGAATCCCTTTGCTAACATTGGTCTATTTTTAATCTTATTTTCAGGACCAAATCACTTAAGTATAGCGCAGCTCTTATTATTTCTTCAATTTAGTGTCTAATCTAAAAACCAAACATACTGAAATGAAGATGGCAGCCAATGTTAAATACATAATTTTGCTTTCTAAACTGTAATAGTCTCTGAAAATAGTTGGTGGGCATGTCTCTCCTGTGGAAGGGGGGATGTTTCAAGTTGTTCACCATATATCCTTGATATCAATATTTTCTCTCTTTCGTCCCATCTGACGGATAAGGGTAGTTTTAAATTGACTCAGAAAAAATACATGATAAAATGAAATCTGAAATTATGAGATGGCAGTCAGGTCATAATTTGAATTCATCTTATTTCTGTAAAAACATCTTTATGTGTACATGTTTCTGTCGAAGAAGGATGCAGATTGGTATCATTTTCTCCATCTGTCAGTCCGCGTGTTTACTCATAGGTTAGTTCATTTCTTGTTTCGATTAAGAACATTGTGGAATTGACAAGGGTAAGTAACATAAGCGAATTTTGAAAGATTTGAATGTTTTCATTTTTATCGAACTTGAACATAATTATACAATATAATGACATATTGTTCTTTTAGATGATATGTTTGTCTTCAGGACCAATCAGAAGCTTCCAAATCCACTCAAGCTAATGGAATTATTGAATGATTGGAAAATTTTGAATGATTTCAGAGCGGTAAAAATTGGTTGATTCAACGTTTTTTTTTTTAATGATTTTGGGACATTTAGAGTTAGTGTTCAAAAATGCCATGAATGGAACGCTGATTAAATAATAAAGAATGGTTTTGACTGTCAAGTACACAATGTTTTTTACAGCAAAACATTTACTTCAGTTATAGACATACTTTCTTGAAACTTTCACACAATATAACAAAACTCTTTTTGTTGATGATTGCTGATATAATGCCGAGTAACGGAAAAAGGGAACTTGATGTAAAACATCTTGTCCACACATTCGTCTTGCATTTATTGATGGGTTTGCGCGAAACTTTCTAAGAATGTTCCTCATCGTGTTACTATGTGTGCTTATCAACTCCGTTGGATGACATTATTCCAAATCACGCAAAAGCTGCACAATTAGAAATTGTCTTGTAAATGTCACTCCTTCTACATCAGTGCATGGATTTCATCAAACCATTGATGGATTTGTAAAAAGGTTGCACATAATGTTCCTGATCATTGGACAATCATAGCACATAATTGTCCATGCTTTATAGTCACTGTCTTTAAGGGAGTTTTTTGATGACACTTTCGAAGTATACTTCATGATATGAATATGAGCGTACATTAAACGTTTGTCCATATATAATGCTGCGTCACAAAAAAGGAGTCATTCGTTCTAAGAATGTTTTAGTGAGGCGTTTATTGTGTCAAACAGGGCGCATGTTTTTAATTTGAAACAGATAAATCCAGATTTACATTTCCATACAATGATAAAGATATATTTTGTAAAAGTTAATATAGAAAAACTTCCATATGGTCAAATGGCGGCCAAGTTTTTAAAAAATAAATAAATTAATAAATGCTAAGTAAAACGTCCTAAACAAATTGATATATGAATTTCTAAATGTATCAGCTACGTAGGATAAGCACTGCTGAGCCCTTCAAGAATTTAAGATATTGAAATAAGCAAAACTGGTGGATTGTTTCGGATTCTTTTACATTTACTTAATTTGGCGGACATTTTCGGTCGCAATTTGAGAGTATTCCTATACCGAGCTAAATAAATATGGCGTATTTGTATAAAATTCTGGCTGCCATCTCGCTTTGAGAATTTCGGGAACATAAAATTAGCCCTAGATAACCAAGAAGAAAATTTCAAAAAATCAAATATGTTTCCCTTTCAGTTTGAAAACGTTTATTAGAAGGTGAAACCAAAGATACCAATTATTAATATTAATACATGATTTTACCGCGGAGGGTCTTGTGAACAATTAATTTGATAATTTTTTTTTTCAGAACCCCCCCCCCCCCCACACGAATTAAATTCATGTTTAAAATTCAGGGGGGTTTTAAGGGGGGGGGATTTCAATTTCGACATTAATTGATAGAACGGTAGCTTAAACATTAAATATAGGTGTCTGGTCCTTAAAATGAGTGAAACAATGTTTGCATAGGGATTCTAATGTAATTCAAGCATCTTCTTGGCTGCCACGTAGAAAATGCCCGTAAAGGCAGTCGGGACGCAAACGATTAAAAGCTTTTTGAATCTCACTCGGTGAGATCGGTGAAACATTCTTTTGCACTCTCAGAAAGGGTTTTAGGATGGATCGTCTCCTCTTTTCTTATGCTCTGCAGCAAAAATTGGCAAATTCCATTTTCAAGATTAGCTGCCATCTACCATTCAGGATGTTTGATCTTCAAATAGAATTTAGTTTTTTTCCCAGGTTGTAGCTAGAACACCGAATATATATATATATGTTTTTGGCCCTTAAAGATAAAAAATAAAGTTTGCCCGTATACAAGTTGTTCCGATTTATTTACTTGTATTTGCATTGGCTGCCATGTAGACACACCAAAAGGCTGTCGGGACCCAAAATATCGACTATAAACAACTTGATTCAACCTTGGGGATGTTGCATTAACAATTTCATAGCACAGTCAGAGGGGATTTTTGGTTAAGTACATGTTGACCCTTCATCTTTCATAGAATGAAACAGTAAATAGCAAAATTTCTATATTAAACTGGCTGCCATCTCTCATACAGGATGTTTGGATATCCAAATTATCTTTAACTAATAGTTATCGTACCAAGAACGCAAAATATACATCTTTTGGTCTTTAGATATGATTCAAAATCAAAGGGTGTCTATAAAAAACCGCCTGGTTAATTTGTATTTTTAATGGCTGCTATTTAGAAAAACACCGAGAAAGGCAGTCAGGACCCAAAATATCGAATGTTAACAACTTGATTTGAACTCGGGAAGGTCATATCAACAATATCATAGCACTTTGCATTATGATTTATTGTGTAGTACATGGTAAACACTTTTATCTCATTGCATTCATCGAAAAAATAGCAAAAATCTTATCTAGAACTGGCTGCCATCTCCCATTTCGGAAGTTTGAACCTTTACAATCATATTTAGTAATTTAGTGTTTTACCAGAACGCAAAATATACATGTTTTCGACCCTCAAAAAATATTTAAAATGAACAAAATCCCTCTATAGTGTATCAAAGGTAAAATGAATTTATTCTTGGCTGCCATCTAGAAAACCACTCGGAATGGCAGTCGGGACCCAAATTACCAGTTGTTAACATCGTGATTCTCACTCAGGGAGGTCCTATGAACATTTCCCTACCACTCTCGGAGAGCCCTTAGGGGGGTGCACGGTGACCCCTCCTGGCCCACGGACTATAAGTACAATTATACATAAAGGCATGTTCCGTGATAATTTAGGTTGCTCTTTTAATAGTTTGAATGTATGAATTGAAAATTTCGTGTAAATACCTTTAGTAAAAGCAGAGCGAATTTTTTCGGGTATAAGCGTAAGAATATTTGTTCTCTAATTTTTCCGGGAAATCGGTTTCCGGGGGTGTGACTCCCGGCAGTCCATTGGTCGGTACGCTTAAAAAGACAATTTTCCTGCAAATTATTTTGATTAGTTGAGGTATTTTTTGTCAATTTAATATTTGGTAACAGGGCCGAAAACTTAATCAAAACAATAAAAGTATAATAAAAATTATATTTTGGTAGATTTTATCAAATTCCCATTGAGTTTATGTAACTGTACGTCTTTTTTAGCGGGAACGTCGATGATTATGACGTCATCTTACTTACGTGCAAAACGACGCGCTTTGATAGACGGAAATAGCCGAATTTAACCGATTCAATTCCGATCTTCACACTGGGAATACCTTAATGGAGTTCCCTTTTCCCTTGATTCCCTTTTCGCGTGATTGCTAATAGATCGGGTTCAGATGTGGTCAACCAGTGGTTGCATTTCACAATATATGAATATTTAGATAGAACGGTTACGTAAGGAGGGACCACCTAGGAGCTCCATTTAAAGAATAATTGAAAAAAAAATAATTGTTTCAAGGGAAGTTTAAAAGGAGGATTTATTTCAAATATTCGAATACAGTTAAAACATCGCGAAATTGACAAGATAAGTGAATTTGGAATAATTTTGAAATTAAATTAAATTGAATGGGTGTGGGGAGAGAGTTTTGAATTAAATTCAAGGGAGGTAATCCAATATCGTTATTTGTGTTCTTGTTTAACAAAAATAATTATATTTATTACCTTCCTTTAATGGAATATTCATAAAGGTTTGATGAATAGCTTTCTATGAATACGAGAACACGTATCATGCCTCCAAAATTCAATTATGTAAGTAAAATCGTATATTTTTTATGCCGATTTTTGGATGTAGTTTTATCTTACCATTATCAGTGATTTTGGAGCGTTTTTGAATGGTTTGAGTGCGTGTTTGGAACGAATGATTGAAGCGCTAAGCGAGTGGTTTTGAATGGTTTTGATCGAGGTAAATGTCAATTTCACGGTGTTACTTACTGTACATGAAGGTAGAATTCCAGCTTCAGATGATCTTTCGATTACGAAATGTTTCGACCCTATTATATTAAGTAACATCGCGAAATTGACATTCATCTCAACCAATTCTAAAAAACTCACTCAGCGCTCCATTCATGCATTCAAAACACTTACTCAAATCGATCGAAAATGCTCCAAAAATGACTTAAAAGATACAATCAACAACTACATTCAAATTAAATTTAAATAGAAAAAATCGCGATTGCACTGAAATAACTGAAATTTTAAGCGTCTGGTTGGTTCTTGAAGAAACAGGAAGCCATTCATCGAACTTGCATGCATGCATATTTTATTCATTCTAAACAAAATTAGCGGTGTTGGATTACCTCCCTTTGATGTCACTTAAAATTCACTCGACACACTCATTCAATTTCATTCCGAAACCATTCCATAATGGTTCACCATGTCAATTTAATGATGTTGTACAGTTAACAAAATTGAGAAATTGATAAATTGAATGATTTTGGAGTGATTTAAGAATGCAATTGAATAAGTGTGTGAAGCGGGTTTGGAGTGAATTTAATGGGAGGTTATCCAATGTCGCAAATTTTGTTCAGGATGAACAAAATTAGCGATAAATATTACCTTCTTTTGATAAAATATGCATACAATCCTTTAGATAGATTCATATTTATTCAAAACCTAATAGACGCTAACAATTAGAATTATGTCAGTAAAATCGCGATTTTTCTCCATCCAATTTTATTTTGAATGACGTTTTTGGTTCCATATTTTTTAAAGGGTTTGAGCGTTTTTGAATGGTTTGAGTGAGTGTTTTGAATGAGTGAATGGAGCACTGGATGAGCGATTTAGAATGGTTTTGATTGAGATGAATGTCAATTTCACGATGTAACTTACTGAAAGCCTGCAGGGTCCGAGCAGGCTGTCCAGGATCAACCATGAACTCAATACCCAGATAGAATAAATGCGTTGTATAGAATAATTAAAAAAAATGCATTTAGCATCAGAAGCCAGTCTATATGTTTTCGAGACAGAATTTAATCCAATTCCATTTTCTTTCCCTCTCTTATTTCTTGAAGGTTTAATTTAAATGGAAATAGTGCCTTAATTCCGACGTATTTGCATACATATGCATCTCTGGCGAATTCAATAGCATAAAACCTAGGCAAAAAAGTCAAAGAAGGTAATTTAGTTCATGAAATGGAAAATATCAAGACTAAAATATAGTAGAATTCAACATGTTATCGTTGTACGCTTCGTGTTTTAGTCGACACTGTCATGGCACAGTTGGTAACGTGTCGGACTGTCAATCTGAAGGCCCTGGGTTCGATCCCCTACGGCGGCACTCATTCTTTCCGACTAATAGTCTCCAACCAATTGGTAGACAATCGTAGACATATGCGGGATAGTAGGTGGGGGCTAGAAAAGGATGTTATGGTAGTACTGGTGTGAGAAATACCAGGAATCCATTGTTAGGTGCTCCAGCCGCCGTGATATAACTATATAACTGAAAAATTGTTAAAAGCGTCGTAAAAAGACTATTGGAACAAACAAACGAATCGTTTTTGGGCCGAATTGTTTAAGTATTGTTTTCCTGTATAAAGAACAAACCAAAGGAAAAAAGTTTTTTGCTAAAGGCGGATTCTTTCTTACGCAGGCTAAAACTCACAATGTATGTGTAATTTGGCTAATTTCACCTGAGACTCTGAGCATATTCTGAATACAGTTAACAACAAATTGACAAGTTGAATGATTTTGGAATGTTTAAGGAATGACAATGAATGAGTGTGTGGAGCGAGTTTTGAGTGAATTTAATAGGAGGTAATCCTTTATCGCAAATTTTGTTCAGAATGAACAAAATTAGCGATATAGATTACCTCCCTTTAATGAAATATGCCTACAATTTCTATAGATACATTCCGATTTCTTCAATAACCTATTAGACGCTTACAATTTGAATTATACCAGTTTAATCGCGATTTTTCTCTATCCAAATTCTTTTTGAATGACGTTTTTGGTTCTATATTTTTCAATGGGTTTGAGCGTTTTTGAATGGTTTGAGTGAGTGGTTGGAATGAAAAAATGGATCGCTGAGTGATCGATATAGAATGTTTTTGATTGAGGCGATAGTCAATTTCAAGATGTAACTAACTGTATCTCTTCGGATGATCTCCGGGTTCTAATTGCATAAACTGTTAGCCATTTATTTATAAATACACAATGTCACTACTGGGCCGGTAAAAGTGCAACGCTTTCAATCATTTATCTATGAGTTCAAATGTCCGATGCGCTTAATTTTTCTTGCTCATCCTTTTTTTTTTTTTTTTGTCCCGAATTCAGGCTAATAATAAATTAATATTCTAAAGAATTATTCTTTTTTTAAATCGATAAATGACTACCTTCAGTTGCATCATACCGCGACTTCTAAGGTGCAAAGAACCCTTGATCATTTTATAATTTAAATGAATTATACACAGTGCTTATGTGTCTTAAACCTTAAATAAAGATGAAAACATGTTTCCCAAATTACAGAAAACAACACAATTTTATCATTTTCCGATCAACCTTTCTTTCGAACAAGTTCCAAGAATGGAAAAAAAAACCACAACACCGTTGTTGCTGTTTTATTGATAAAAAGCAAACTCTATATTTGAAATATTTGTCTCCAGAATTTAAAGAAAGAGGATACCCCCCCCCCCCTTCCGAACGATCCCGCTAAGGATGACGTTGCATAAAACAAAATCAACGAAAGAATAAAAGCGGGCATATTATAATTTGATAACAATACTAAGGGTTTTACTGCTTTTTTTGTTTTCAAATTATTATATTTCAAGAAGATCTCTATAGACGATCGAAAAGCATTTTAAAAATGTGATTTTATTTAAGAGTAGTACATAACTGAAGTACCACCAGTTGCTGAATTGCCTAAAAAGACTCGAAATTACTACTCTTACGTCTGAGGTAATTTCCACTTAACGGGAAAATTCGGGCGATGATCCTAATGAAATAAACATGTTTCACTCCCACGACGTAGGTCATTTTACAAATGTGTATACATGTAATACAGCTTCTGTTCTATGATTTGTGTATTTATGGATCAATCAGATTTCTCTTAATTCATGTAATTACATGAGATCATTCTGAGTGCAACTTTTAAGAGGTTGGACGATTTATTTTTCAGCGATTTGACAAAGTGCTTTGAATGCTTTGAGCGAGTACCAGAGCGATAAGCGAATGATTTAGAATGATTTTGCTAGGGATAAGTGTCACTTAAATATCTGTTTAAATGTACGCTTGCTTTAATAAAATGGGCTTTGGTGAGCTATATCAATTCTGACAGGGCAGAAAAATTGCTTTGCTATAGCTCTTATTAAGTAGAATAGAAGACTTTGGGATATATCTCGATGCATTAGAAAGCTAAAGCCAGTGCTTCTAGGATTAACATATTTCTTGTATATTTACAAATATCCATATGATAACACCCCATTGTGATATTTTTTATGATATTTTTAGAACAATGACATAATGTTTAGAAACATGAAAAACTTGTATTTCTGTAAGAACCATCGAAGAAAACAATGCTTACAAAATTATAAGATAAATATAATACGAACTTTCTTTGTGTATCGTGTAAAAAAATATCTAACTCGGTTGTGGGAATTGATTATTGTCTCGAGCCTCGACAATTATCAATTTCCACAACCTTGTTTGATTTTTTTTCATACAATACTCTTAATACGTATCATATACGTATCATATACGTATGTATGCATTTAAAAGCTGAATGTTTCGCTTCTCGGACTTTCGATTATTTATCCATTACAAAAACTGATGAATGGCTACTTGGATAAATTTGGATGTTTTAGAACGATTATTCTTGGATATTTTAATAATTTGGATATGGAAATAAGACAGAAACCAAATATTTTGACACGATATTTATTACAATATATAAAATGTGTAATGATATAACAAAATGGATAACAATAGTATTACATTTCATTTGAACACAATTTAACTTATGTCTGCATGATGATGAAATGAAACATATTTCTAATTCTAACGACAAAACATGATAGTGCAACCTCATAATGAAAAACAGAGAAAAAATAAAAACCCTATTGAAGGTTTCCACGAGTTTTCTAATCATCCAGGAGGTAGGTACCACAGCAAAGAAGAGGCTAGGATAAGCAAAATAATGTATCAAATTACAATTATACCAAATGTCTAAGCATCGCTTATGTTATAATGCACTATGAAAAGAATTCTTCCCTACGTGAAGCAAATAGTATCTAATGAATACTGTCTTCATTCGAACAATTTCAGAATAATTAAAAAGTGACAAAAGGCTAGAAATAAACTTTGAAGGGAAAACATGGACAGAATTTAAAAAAAAGAGATACTGTAGGGAAATGAAACGAAAGGTGACGGTTATTTTACCTTTTTATCTCTTTATCACTTATTCAACGATAACATTTTGAGCATTTCATGCAAAATAAGTAAATGAAGTGGCTGGAAAATATTTGCGAGAAAATTGCTCTTCGTGTTTCTTAATTTACTCTTCAAACCATCAGAAAAACCCTTATACATGTCAAAAAGAGCGAATTGTTTCAGGAATCGAAAAGATGATAATATATTTGACTTTTCTTTTTGTTAGTTTTTGTTTCTCTATGTTAAAATTGCGAAGTCCGGCAGCATACAACTAGGCGTTGCGTTAGAAGCTTGGATTCGGTATTTCTACTAGCATCGTCGTCGAGAAGATTTAAAAAAAAGACATTGTGAACGGTTCAGATACTGAATTAAAACAGTAATTCTGTGGGTCCCTTCATTTGGACCACCACTCGGCCAATCTCACGATCAACCTCGGATGTACATAGACGGACTATTTTTAAAAATTACGGGAAAACCTTGGAAATAAGCGATGACGTCAGTTAAAATGGCGTTAGCCCTCGAAAATGTGAGTGAAAACAGTTGACGTCGCTGAACTGGTACTCCGATGTCTGTGAGAGACAACGGGTAGTGTATAAATCTTACGGCAATCTGATTGGATGTGTGTTTTTCACGACAAGTAAGCTATTACAAACCGTATGAATTTTCCCATCATGCATGTCGATATCCGTTGAAATTTGGCGGCATAATTTAAAATGGAAGGACTGAAATTCTGTTGCTTATATAAATATGCTCTTTACGAGATAAACATACGAAAGTAAAACAAACAATCAACTCATTATTTGTTGTTTTTCGCTGCATTCATCGTGCTTTTCGATCAACTGCATGTCGCAAATCCGCTACTAAACGCTTTACGATTTTCTAGCTTCCATTTAACGTTGATCAAATGACGTCACTACCGGGTCACATGACCTTACGAAAATTTGTAAAATACCTGTCTCTAGTATCGATAGATCTAGGGGCAGTAACCCAGTCAATTGACGTCGCCAACGCTACTCCATCAAAGCGCGTCGTTTTGCACATAAGTTAGATGACGTCATAATCATCGACGTTCCCGCTAAAAAAGATGTACAGTTACATAAACTCTATTGAAATTTGATAAAATCTACAAAAATATAAATTTTATTATACTTTTATTGTTTTGATTGAGTTTTTTTACGTCCTGTTACCAATTGTTAATCTGTACAAAAATACTTCGACCAATCAAAATAATTTGCAGGAAATTGTCATTCTTTAAGCGTACCGACCAAAGGACTGCCGGAAGTCACACCCGCGGAAACCGATTTCCCGGAAAAATTAGAGAACAAAAAATTCTTACGCTTATACCCGAAACAAATTCTCCCTGCTTTTACTATGGGCATTTACACGAAATTTTCAATCCATACATTCAAACCATAAAAAGAGCAACCCAAATAATCATGGAAGATGCCTTTATGTATATTTGTACATATTATGTCCCTTTTCAATCATTTTTTTTAATCAGTCGAACGTTTATACCAAAAGAAACATTTTAATTAGGCCCAAAAAAAGTATGGTTACATGTATCAAACAAATGTTTTGTCGTGATGTAGACATCTGGAATACTAAAAGGGACCGACTATGTCTACTTGCAAAATATTCCAGTTATTGAACAAGTATCATACACAGTTCAACGATCCATTTCATACTTAAGGAGAGTTACCTTTCATACTCCAGTATATGAGAGAATAATGAAAGCAAAATCCATGCCGAAAAAATCCTTCCTATACAATAGCAAAAGCCCTTTTCTTTAAAAGAGAAATCTTACTTTTTCCTACGGGAAAACCCCTTTTTTCATGGTTTCTTGCAATTATGTCAAAGACGAATGGACACACTTTGTAGTTCAGACACTCGAAATTAAGAATTTAATTAAATGTTAAGTGATATTATAAGAACAATGAACATTTTACAGCAATTTCAAAATATAATTAATGGCATTTACACATTTACTTTACTTAGTTATTTTGTTAAAGACTCGAGCGCGATTAGAGAGCTTAAAAACATAATTACGGTCAAAAATTAGGTTTTTTTATTTCAAGGGCGCATAACTCTTGGTCCAATTTCTCTATTTTTCCGCGGTGAATTTTTTTCATGCTTTTAGCCTGAGTGCCCGAAGTATTTAAGTAATTTTTGAAAAAGGCATTTGAGATGCCCCATCAATACTTTTTGAAAAAGAGGAATTTCTTTGATAGTCACTGTAGCCAAAATACATTACAAAATGGCGCCTTATTTTGTTTCCGACTTGAAATGTTGGCTAACTATGCATTGTTTAATAAAAATTATTTGTTAAAAACTAACTTTTTGTAAGTTACAACATTTTTACCAAATATATTACACGAAATATGTCGCATGATAATACGTAGTCAATTGCACAATCATCATTTTAAGATAAACCCCTTCCTATCTTATGGCCGATTTCCCCACCCACTCAAGAAAACGGACCTTTTTCAATATTTTATAAACGGGACGGTGAAAGTCATTTAAATTTCAGACATAAAAGGGGAATAACATGTAGTATTCGTTTTTTGTATCATTTTTACATTATTTTTACCCTTGCTTCACACTAGGAATACCTTAAGTCACTGACGTGAAACCATCGTATCCTAATATAAATATCTTTAGATTCTTAAATAACGGCTGAAAAATCTTAATTTTTGAGAATGATTCGTCATTCTCAAAAATTAAGATTTTTAAGCCGTTACTTACTGTAAAAGATATAAATCTACAGCGCTAGTTTTTCTTACACTGTTTCCGCCTAACAAAATGCACGATTTTGTTACATACCCATCCGCCTTACATACATCCGAGGTCTGTTGCAGTTTACGGAAATGGCCGAGTGGTGTTCCGAATGTGGGTCTGCCAAAAAAGATATAGACTTGGACCATATAGGCTATGGGCCAGTGGGGTGATTCCTCCCCCCTCAGGGGGAATTTTCGGGACTATGTTTTTTTGAAAGCCCAATGTCTACCAAGTATATTCTGAAAGTCTGCAACTCGGCGGTTGGGGCTTTAAGGAATTATTGAGGTCAAAGGTCACCCAGTGCACACTAATTTAAATCTATACATTTAGTCAGAAACTTATATTTATTTTGTTGATATGATAATGTCTTTGGACCCTTTTCAACATAATTCAATACCCAAAACATTATTTCAAAGATTAAACACATTTGTGTGATTTTCAGAGAGGCTTTGGGCAAATCAAAGCACTGAAAGTACTGAAAATCAACAATTTTCTTTGCTAATAAAGATTTTACCAAGATTTAAAAAGATTTTTTCTGTTTTTAACAATATTTTCTTTTATTCTAAGCATGCTAGAGGATACCTTGAAGCCTACAAGCAAGGTTATTAGACATTTCCTGCTTGAATTTTGTTCAAAAACTGATTAAAGCCATGGCATGATCAAGCCAGGGCTATAACTATACTATTATTCATATTTCACCTTTTGTCAATATAGGTTTTTATTTGATGTTAATTATATTTTAAATTACATGATTCTTAAAGGTAAATAAAAAAGAAGAGTTTCAGGGCATTTGAGCACATATCAGGTTTATTCTTAGCAAATCAAAGCATTGAAAGTACTGAAAATCGACGTTTTTTGCTTATATAGATTTTACATGATTTAAAAGGTTTTTCTGCTTCCCTTTCCAATAATTATATTAGTCTAGACCTGCTGGAGGATACCTTAATCATTTGAACAAAGTTTTTTAACAATGCTTGCTTAAATGTGCCCAATATAGGATTACTATAATGGCCTGAGTATGCCAGTGTCATAACTATACTAATATATATTAGTACAACTTATTGTCATTATTGTAATTTGGAGTGATCATGTTCAGCATGTAATCATTCAATTAAATACACAATTACAAAAAAGGTTCCAGCCAACTGTAAACATATAAGTTAATTTTAGCTAATTAAAGCACTGAAAGTACCAAAATATGACTTTTTTATTATAAAGGTTTTAATACAATATACACAGGAATTTATTTTCCAAACTATTCAAATTTACTTATAATTGTTATACAATTGAATAATTTGAAACTATCATATGTGCAATTTTTAGTTTTGCTTACCTTAGCTTTTCTCCATAACTAATAAAAAAAATCTGGTAAAGGGGAGCTATTGTGACAAATTCACTCCATTTGTTAAGTAATGTCTCACTCTTTTGCCAGCAATATTTGTTATTTGGTTTGTACAATATTCTGAACGTCATGATTCAATTCAATGAACAGGTGATTCAAATTCATAAAAGTTTCAAGACATTTTTGAAGAGAACAGCCTTATTTGTTGAAATTCAAAGCACTGAAAGTACCGAAATATGATTTGCACATTATAATCTTGAATTTCTTTTTCAATTAAATTTTATTTCCTTATATAAATTACCCTAATTGCATATCTCATCCCTTTGTCAGTAATGTTAGTTCTGTGGTTTGTTCAATATTCTGAACATCATGATTAAATCTAGTTAAAAAGTTATTCATATTTGAACTGATTTGTGTATATTTGTTGGATTCATTTTGTACAAAGCAATGTACTGAAAGCTTTGAAATCTGGCAAAAAAGTCTTCTACCAAGGAATTCTTTTTCCACTATGAAAATATCCTACATCAATTAGTGAAACAGGTCAAAGAGGATTGACATTATACAATTAGCATTTCATGACTGGTTTTCATACACAAAATGGGCATCACATCTAAATTGATATATAAATGGGTGCTAAATAGTAAACCATTCAATCTCTTAACATTATAACCTTATAACGATACTAGTTGACAAAGCTTAATGCTAATTCAAACTGATGGTCATCACATACTCTTTTATAAATGTGGTTTGTAAATGATATTGGAATATGGTCAATGAATTTTCCTTCATCTTAGAGAAAAGATACATCTAGAGTTTCTGTAAACATCTCTTTTCCAAAGCTTCTCCTTGTTTCCATAAAACTTCAAGTATTGTCTTAAGCCTCAACATCGTAAAAATTGCATTAGAATTACAAATGAAATGAAATTTAAGTTAAATCAAATATTAAGTCATGAGCATTAACATTTTGATGGAAAAGGACAGGGGATTTGAAGATAATAATAAAAAAAACTTGAGTGAGAACAATGAGTCAAGCAGGTAAAAAAATGAGAATTCTATTTTCACAAGGATTCTGTTTCATCAGTTTCAAAATATCATCAGTATTGCAACATAACTTTAGAGAATTTCATCAAAATTTAAGTGATTACTAATTTGCACTCAGTATGATCTATATTTATATATACATTAATGATATTATCAAAATTGGTAAGAAACAGAAAACAAACACTTATGTTAAATTCAAGTCATGGTGGACATCCTGGACAAGAGCTTTATCGTATTTTAATTGACTTTTTTACAGTATTTTGCATCCAAAATCTGGCAAGAAGAGAGTATGGGGAGGCCACAAAAATTTATATTTGGAGGTTTAGATTTCACTATAGAATTTGTGAATGAACAAAAAGCCTCAAATATATATCTCATTCACACATACCAAACTGAAAATGTTTATGCTCATCTTACAAGATAATTTATTTCAGAAATTAAATAAACATATCTTTGTTAGATTGAAGAGTAAATTGGGGTGATCTGTGTGCAATGTAAGCAAAAAAAAATTCTTTATGCTAACAGTGCTTATGTCCACACACAAAGCATATTAAAAGGATTGTAAACTAAAAAATCTTCAATGAGCCATTGATAAAAAATGATTTCTTCACATACATTTTAAGAAAAACATGTGACTTTTTAAAAAAAAATGTTTGTGAGCTCTTTAATAAGTATCAATAGTATTAATTTATAGCTGATGTAGTCATCATTTTGATCAGCTTCTATATAAATGATAATTTTTCACAAAAGGATTCATATAAACTTAAATTTGAATACTGATATTCAGTCTAGCTATGCAATTTACTGGACCTACCAGGCCTCTTGCTTTTTATCTGCTTGAAAGGGTGGTCATCTTCCAAAAATATTGGCTATAGGCCTTAAGACACAGAAACAAAATATGAATTTTCTGATGAAATGTTTTTTACAAAAACAAATTTTGAGAAACAAAATAGCATTCAGTACATCAGAAACAAGTTTGCAAAATGTAACAATGTGAATATCCATTGGAAACATAACTTTTCCATTAAGGTTTGAATATCGTAAATAATCAAGTCCACTTAATGGGCAAAGAGTTGGTTAGAAAGAATTCCATTTTACATTCAAGAAAGCCAATGTCCCCATGCCCCCCTTCTAGACTCACACAATTGTGATAACTGTTGTTAGACTAAAGAAAAATGGATTTGACCCTTAAGAGATAAAAATTTGGTTTCTTTTTTATCTTTGACATTCAGTGCTTTCAGTACTTTGATCTGTAAAAAAGTATTAGTTATGTGCTTTAAAGCTTGAACCATTCAATATCTAAATGACAGTGAGTAACTGTTTTAATTATTAGAAACTGTGATTAAGTGCTTATGCAAATAAAAAAAAACCCGCAAAATCTAGATTTTGTCCCATTTTATCTATACTTTCATTATACATACAAGTAAATCTATAATGCTTTTATATCTATACCTAAACTAATATAAAGCACAACTACAGTGGACACAATCTGACACCAACATGAACTTTTACAAGGAACACAAGATATAAAAGAAAGCAAAAGGGATGTTCCACTTTAAGAATGAAAAAGCGTATTCCCTATGTTTGAACATGTATATAAGCAAAGATATACAGTCATTTCAGTTCTTTGATTAAATCTATGAAGATGCAGTTTACTCTCAAAGCTGCCACAGTTGATACTTTCAATAATTTTGGGTTGTTAAAGTTGCCTCAAAATGTATTTTATTCGTAGAAACTTGAAAAAAAAGTTTTCCTTTCAATTTATCTACGTAAAAATATAATATTCATTTAAATGCACTGGCTGACTTAAGCTTAAAAACAAACAAATACAATAGAAATCAAATGACAAATGATACAAATTACCTTCAGGCAAATTATTGTTTAAGTTGATGGGAAAATATAAGGAAAAAAATCCTCCTTTGGTCTGAAATGGCCTATTGTCTATGGTTTAATCTCTTATATATGAACCGATTTCAGTACTTTCAGTACTTTGATTTCATTAAAAATTATCATAAAATTACCCTAAAATGAAATTTCCCAACAGAAAAATATTTAGTGATTCATCTAGAACCATTTCCTGCTCAATTTCATGAAAAGATAGTTGAATATACCATTTCAAATCCAGCTAATTTATTCTTTCATAGAAAAAGTGCACTTGTTGACCTTTGACCTCAATAACTCCTAAGAGCCCCAACAGCCAAGTTGCAGACTTTCAGAATATACTCGTTAGACATTGGGCTTTCAAAAAAACATAGTCCCGAAAATTCCCCCTGGGGGGGGGAGGGGGGGTGTATACTGGCTCATAGTCTAATAGTTTATTAAGAAAAGGCAAGTCGCATTGCCGGCTTTGCTTAACTTAATTGTGGCACCTGACTCAACTGAGACACTTGTTACATTATGCAATATCCAACTGTCATAATACACCAAAATAACAAACATTAATGTGGCATTTCTTGTCTCTATATTCGAGGTAGTTTTTTTGTAAAATTGTCACATATATCATTACTAAAATATTGAAAAGGAAGCTGATAATCCTGATAGATTAAGACAAAATACCTCGTATCCGTTCACTGTTTTTGAAAACGAAATATATACATGTATCTCTTAAGCATGAGATTGATACAGACATGACATGAAAAGATAATGAATAAATGATTGTCTAATCTAAAAGTGATTGATGAATGCAAAGATATGGTTTTGAAGGCCATAAAGATACTAAAAGATAGTTTTAAATCTTGAAAGATGATAAAACATGTATTGATTACAATCTTTACTGAAAGAAAGATTGATTTATCTCTAATTTATCTTAAAATCACATCCAAAGAAAATGTATGTTCTGTGAAGAAAAGTTTCGTAAAGTGTGGTCTAAAATGACGACATTCAAAGGTAAAACGTCGAAATGATTATGAAGCATGAAAGCATGATGATATGATTGAGCAAATGGTCAGAATGAGAATGAAATAGGCAACACTATGATACATGATTCGGGTCTAGTGGTGACAATTCCACATGTGCTTGAAACTCAAAAAAAGACGCAATATAGAAAACCATGCAATGCATATAGAATTGAGCCTGTGTGTGACATTTCATACAATTTGCATGTTCTTAAGGCAAAACACTCAGCGGTGTGTAAAGCAACACGATCCAATTAGAAAATTGCCTGACCGCATATGAGGAGCTAAGAATTAAGATATCAAAGACTAATGGCATTCAGCACATGAAATTGTTGGAAATGTCACGGATAGGCTCAATTTTATGTTGTTGTCCAGAGAACTTTTTGGGTAACAGCTTTCCACGGAGCGCAAAGTAAAATTTTGATCAGACTACGTGGATGGATAGGTGATCCGAAGATTTTATTATTATTTTTTTTTTTCGATTTGTCACCCTCATTGATAGAGAAAAGGGAAAGAAGCATGAATACATATTTACATGATGGACCCGTTATAATCTTTTAAAATAAAGGAAGTTTGAAATAGATAAAAAGCCGAAAAATCAATACATATTTTCAAAAAGTTTGCGTTTTCGAAACACTTCTTAATGTTGTTTTTTTCGTTTTTACGTGTTCTTGTCATTTAAATCAGGTATTGCATCTTTTGAAATACCTATGTTACTTTTTAAAGATTTTTTTCTTGTCATTTAAGTTTTATTATCATTCGAGACGAGTCAAATATGATTTTCCTACAATAAACAATGCTCTACAAATAGTTTTATGATATGTTTACATCAACACAGTTTTACAAATATAAAAAAATGTTGATATCATTATCAACCTTTTAATTTAAATCTCGTTAAAAAGGATAAAATTCGATATTTGAGTGTCATATCATTTTAAATGTAATTGATGCAGGTGGTCGTAAAATTTATATTGAAATAATTACCTTGCTTTCAAATACTATTTGATTTAATTAAAAATCTTATTTGATTTGGCATTAAACCATGAAGAGAACCTATGAAACGATAGTTTAAATCTATGTGAGATCAACGAAACAATTATGGGTTACTATAAGCTATGGCAATGAAATGATATGGAAATGTATATTTGATCACAATTTTAACAATTGAACTAACAATAACATAATAATAATAAGATAGAAAAAAACGTCAACAGTAGTTGCATTATATCTTTAACCACACTATCAATTTCAAACGCAATAAGATCTCTCATTTTAAAAGATGTAGAGAGTCATTTATACAATCCAATAACAAGTACCTTGGTCCGTGTTTGCTGTTGTATTCTAGTTATTCTCGACCCGTGTACCGGGCGATTCATTGAATTTGCTATAGTTTCGAAAGACTATAATGTTATAATCTAATAGCATTCAAATATAAATGTGAAATATTAACATGTCCATATTAATGAGACTCGCCAGTTTGTATTGGTATACATCAAAATCAACTTATTTCATTGTTTTATGTCACCCATAGGCTTAATTTTATTTGGTTGTCCATAGACACTGAAAAATTGTTGCAAGCGGCGTAAAACCCCATTCAAGTATAGAATAATTGTTCTTATGTTAAACTTGAGAGCGAAAAAATCGTAGCATGCCATTACTTCCACTTTGTAATATAACGATATCAAGTCTTTTCAGAACGTCAGAACATTTTTAATGACGACTTTCAACTAAAGATTCGTTCACGTAGATTATCACGTAGATTAATCATTATAGATTCACAAAATGAGTAAAGTGCGAAACGTTTAGATCATAGTCAGTCTGCGCATTCTAACAGGGGTTGACACTTTACGCGCTACCCAGATGGTTTCTTTTCGCGTGTCGGATCACATTTGAATAATTTAGCAGCATTAACTTTGAGGGCACCACCCGTAAAATAACAGTAACTTTTTGGCTCTCTACTGCGCCGTCATCGCGCAAACATTTCCCCTGGAAACATTATAATGAAATATAACTTTGATATTTTTACTCTATGAAATAAGGCTGAAAATCAAAACAAGCCACGCAATAAAAAGTTAATAGAATTTAGAAGTTATGCAAATATAATGAATCGCACCGTACCTATAAATTGATCTTCAGTTTTCTTCTTTAAGCGATGGGGCTACTAGTAATTGCCAACAAAAACACGTTTATTTGTTAAAGAAATTAAATCACGTAAATTCCACTTAAGAAAACAAAATAGAAAATACTAGCTTAGATGAACGAAACATTCTCTTGATAAGCTATCTACCTGACATGCCCTGTGCTCAGGGTGTAAAAAACGCTTTGTGAGAGCTTTGAGATGATACCCCGCTTTGCACGTGCAAATGCGTGAAAAGCGAGGCATCATTTCGAAAGCGCTTTGCTAACGTTTTCATCCTGAACGCAGGGCAGATTTTACTTCAAACGAATGATATCCAAATAGAAATCATGTATTAATCAAATAACAACATATAATGGTTTTTAATCATATAAAGAATAAGAAATGTTATTGGTCTTGATATTTGTCTTCCAACTTGAAAACAAAAACTAAGAAAAGAGTTACAAGTATATTGTGAATATTTCCAAACAACACATTAGTATCATGAGCATTTATGGTACTGAATCTTCAAACCAAATCCTGTATTCGTATCAAGTATTCATCAATCATTCATTCAACTTGAATTTGAAGTTTAGCTAAATGATTTAGCATAGTATAAATAACATAACTTGAAGATTTTTTACCATTGAATACAAAATTCAAATGAGATAAAATGGTGATTAAAACGAAATTGGGGAAAAACAAATAAAATTAAATAATAAAACAGCATTAATTAAAATGCACAAAATGCCACAAATTATAGCAAATTATGATACTAAATTATTCCATACTACAATACTTTTTGTTGAGATGAAGCATTTTCCTCTTTTTTAAAAAAAAGTTGAAGGAATTGCATCAAGTGACATCAAAACCTGTTCATATCTCGAAAATTCATAATTAATTAAAGATGTAATGAAACTACTTGTGAAAAAAATGCATTGTTTTTATATCGTATATTTAACGCTAGAACATGGGGTCTATAAACGGCATTTTACGGAAGTGTGTATGCATCCCCCGAATGATGACATTATGTAGTCTTAAACGAAGTCTTATATGCATATGCAAATGAAACTTTGTGCTCGAATCATGAACTGTATTCAGAAATCGCGGCATATTCGTGAGTTCTGACATATAGAGATTTGTTGTGGTAATTTTTGCGGCCTGATGTGTTGTACAAGTCGGAAAATACTACTTTATACCATAATTTTGGCGGTACACAACAAGCTTCCGTACCTTTTATTTTTGTTATCTACCATTTCTTTTTTCCATTTATCAGCCTTCTTTTTTGCTGCGAAACTTTAGAACTATAATGATAAAAATCGGTTTTACTGACGCTTCTTTTTCCACAGTATCGCCACCATGAAACATTTTTTGCAATAACTTGACGACGTCATTTTACCATAATTAACGTAAGCACAATATGTAGTTTGAAATTACGCAATTTTGTTCCAAGCGTAACGTTTACAGGCACAGCAGGGTTTGAATAATAAAGAAAAAAGAGTAACAAAACTTGTGTCATACTAAGTTAAAATTGACAATACTTGTGTTGTAAAATTAATGGAAATAGTAGGCAAAAATCCGCGTTAATCGAATGTTAAGCTCTTAGTACAATATCGATAAGTCATCGTAAATTACCTTTGTTTCACTTGCCCTATTATTCAAAAATATTCTTTTCAAATATACTTTATTTAAAATCCGGAAAGTTTTCCATTTACATGTCGGATTCCCTGTGTAAAACCTTGAAACGAAGTGTCCATTATAAACGAGTGCGTTTATCATCACAGAAACTATAAATCAAACAGAACTCCTCGTATCTCTGAATAAAATATATAAATTATCATAAATACATCTAGTATATAGATATAGAGAATAACATGTTAGTGTCTTAAAACACCAATGTTATCTGGTCGAGGTTGGGAGAATTTATCATGACGAGGCCGTGCCGAGTCGTGATAATTTCTAGCAGCCGAGACCAGATAACATTGTTATTTTAAGACACTAACTTGCTAGTCTAATTATCATACGATCATTGTTCAGTTCTTAATTTTGATAAACCATTAAAAATTAAAGAAATTTGGGTTAATCTGTATGATAATTGTTTCTTGAAATAAATTGCCTGATATAATATTGTGTTATAAGACAGGTGATACCATTTTAATACAGATTTCATTGCGTCATAAAGTTGTTTATTTCTAAAGTATTCATCATAGATGTGTTGTTCAAATCTTGTATCAGGCTAGTATATCATGGATCTGAAAGAAGACAAAATAAAGGATTAAGAGTACATTAAATGGGAGGTCCTGAAATACCAAATTTATTAAATGAGTCATCTTAAAAAAATTGCAAATGAGACTGTTTTAGTTGACAAGTTTTATAAGTTTGATAAATTATCAACACAAATACATTTTAATATGACATAGTTTTGAGTAAAAAATCGACAACATTCTAGAAAATCGCCGATTTAATTTTTTGCTTAACCAATAACGGCGTTTGAAAAATGACGTCATCAAATGCATTATGACGTCATTTTTCACAATATCAAAATAGCGTTGCTGTATGCTTTCAGCACATTTGTACATTTATTACACTAAAACCACTCGTGGAATACATGTAATAAGATTTTGTTAGAGACAAACCTTTCTCAAACAAGTTGAGAATAAAAAAAGGCCCTGATAAAGAAAAAACGTCTTTTGTTAACGAGGTTTAGATCAGATTGAATCAAACCAAACCGAGTTCCATAATCAGTAAAATCATTGTTAGAGACGAGTTCATCTTGACCGTGTCTAGAATAGAAATTTTATGAATCGAGCCTTGTCGAGATAAATAATTTTTCTATAGTAGACGAGATTGAGATCAGGGCCAGAGGTTATAAAACTTTTCTCAGACTCAATTCAAACACTTCTCAATTTTCAATTTGAGATGAAAGCCGTAATTCTGTTTTATTACTTATTTTAATGTATTAACATGATGGATGATATTATTAAGTTGTGATAAATAACAACTTATTAATATTATATTTTATTTTCCTACATTTGTCTTAATTTAAAATTTGAGAAAATTTAACCTGAGCCTGAGAAAAGATTTATAACCTTGGACCGATATTGCCTAAAAAGATCGAGTTAAAGGATCTGTAATAAGATCTTATTAGAACAAGCATATTTTAACCCAGCCAGGAATAGAAAGACTATGAAACGAGCCCTGTCAAGCTAAATAACTTTTCTATCGTAGACGAGGTTCATAGCCCGATATTATAAAACTTTTCTCATTCTCTATTCAAAATTTTCTCAAATCTCAATTCGAGATTAAAGCCGTAATTCTGTTTTATTACTCATTTTAAAGTATCAATATAAAAGCTAATTTAGAAATAACAACTTATTAATATTATCCTTCAGTTTCATATATTTGTTTAAATTTAAATTTGAGAAAATTCTCATTTTAGCCTGAGAAAAGTCGAGTAAGGGATTTTCTATCTCACACAAATGATAAAGATACCGCAAAAACGTGAATCAGATGACGTCATGATGGCGACATTTAGGATGTGAACATATGCACAGAGGTACGACAAGGATCTCAGATTTCTGTTCGAAATCGAAGAAAAGGGTGACTATCTGAGAGTTACATAATTTGTAATGAACCCTTTTGATGCAAGCTGCAAAAGCCTTTTTTCTCTGGAAGGGTCCAAATCAGACTTGTCTCCATAAAAATCTAGTAGCAGATTCTTTTTCTCATACAAAAATCGAATTTGAGCCTTAAAACACATTTGTATCTTCGTTTCCCAAGAAATATCGCGTTAACGATGATAGGATGACTTCACGATGACTTACGTCATTTAAAAAGAGTCATCGAGGCCCGAGGTTATAAAACTTTTCTCAGCCTCAACTGAGAATTTTGTCAAATTTTAAATTTAAATAAATGTATGAAAATAAAAGATAATATTAATAAGTTGTTATTTATAACAACTTATTAATATTATCTTTTATGATATACACCAAAATGAGTATTAAAAAAGAATTACGACTTAAATCTCAAATTGAAATTTGACAAAAAAAAATGAATTGAGTCTGAGAAAAGTTTTATCACCTCGGGCCCAATTCTATATATAATAAAGGGTCAAAGTTATAAAAATGAAATGCCTTATTAATATAGAATGTTATATAAGTGTCTTTAGATACCAATGTTATCTCGTCGTAGTACGTGTACGTCATGATAATCGAGACATAGAGAATAATGTGTTAGTGTCTAAAAATTACAATGTTATCTGGTCAAGGTTGGGAGAATTTATCATGACGAGGCTTTGCCGAGTCATGATAATTTCTCACAGCCGAATCCTGATAACACTGATATTTTAAGACACTAACATGTTATTCTAATTATCATGCAATCATTTTTCAATGCTTAAGTATGATACACCCTTAAAAATCAAAGAAATTCAGGTGAAAGTGTATGCAAATTGTTTCTAAAAATAGACTGCCCGATATCATGCTATGTTATCAGACAGGTGATATCAGGTCAATACAGGCTTCATTGCATGATAAAAGATGATATTGATATGATTAAAATATTAGAACATTGTAATATTTTCACATAATCGTTTTCAGTGATTAATTTAAATAAAACCTTAAAAATCAAAGCTATTGAGGGAAAGTGGCTTTAGCTAAGACAATGAATATGCATATTGTTTCTAAAATAGATTATCTGGTGAAATTTTAACTTATCAGGCTGGTGATAAGCTGCTTTTAAATGTGGTATCTAACCTAAAAAGTGTGTTTTTTATGATCTTTAAAAAACTCTTAGAAGCTCCCTACTGTAAATAAGGCTTAAACAAACAAATTAAATATTTATGTAATTTTCAACCATATTATATTGTAAAGTTGTGATATAGTTTAGCAAAATTCACAGGTCCGTGACTTGTTGATCAAAGAACCATATTCGGTTCCTTTATTCGATAGGTATAGGTAACTCTCTTCATAAAGAATTTCAAGTATTGCATCGCAAATCGCTTGAAATTCTAGAGTTACAATTATAGGTTCGCAAAACAACGAACAGTCATCGATCATTTTGTCATATTTAAGAAAATGTCTTTTTTTTATAGGTGTCAAAGAAGTTCAACCTGTTTTGAAGTGTATATATGGTAAAATATAACAATTAGAACGAATGCCTACGAGTTATATCTACGAGTGCTGAGTTTTAAGTCCCTCGTTGTAAATAATACCTGCTTTGGTTCTTCAAGGGTCATGACCCCCTATTCTTAGCCTGAAATTCTGATAACGTTCCTAACATTAAGTATTAAACCCGTCTACCTAAACCTACGCCTAAAAATAAATTGTGTAGATTATTGAAATTATTTTTTGAACGACAGTCTTTAAGAATTATAAAGAAATATACTACCTTCGAATTCATCAGGTTATTCCGGCGGTATTGGTACTGTTAAAAGATAAAAGAAAATGACATTTTAGTAGGGATAAAACAAGATCGAAATAAAATTGCTTGTAATATTACGTACGTCTTAGGAGTTGAATAATCCCATTGAATATTTTTGATAGTTTACGGGTGTTATTACACTATTGGTGTCAAAAGGACGTCATAGGACATTTTCTGATATCACTTCGCAAACGGCGTTTTATGTTTCGCAGAAAAACTTGAAAATATAAATTTCCTGGATTTCCTCGATTGATCGCAAAAGTTCGGGTCGTATTATAAATTGAATATCAAATTTGTGGCCATACGACACTGAATTTATTTACTGGTCATCTTGAAAATCTCGGTTTTATTTGCTTATGAATGACTTGCTTATTAGATAGGCCTGTGTGTGAAAATTCCAAAGATTTCAATTTTGCACAAAGCAAAGACTCTGGACAGTCTGTGCATCCACACAGACTGTCCAGAGTCTTCATTTTGTGCTTTTAAGATAGAAAAGAGCCGACGAGTCTTTTGACAGGCAGAGTTGGCCTACTGGCACTGTGTAACTGGCTAGACTGCTGAATATTTTTGCCTCACACTTATTTCACATTGTTGTAAATGTCACGCACAGACTCAAATGATTAAATATACAATTACAACTCATTCCTTATCATTTAACAGTTTAACACAAAAAAAATGGCGGTGATACTTCCAACTAGTTATCATTTTCACAAAGTAAAGACTACGAACAGCTTTGGCATCCGTACAGTCGGGCCATAGTTTTCACTTTACATCGATAGATCAGAGAATTATATTTTTGTATTTCGGGAAAGGGTACACAACTTTATATGTACATTTGGTGCGTTTTGTAAAAAAGGAAAAAACAGCATTGATTAAACATACGAAAAATTGTAAAAATTGTTAGTATCTTGGGGCCTGTATTACTAAACATGTTAGGTTCAACTTGTGCGTAATTCAAAATCTAAAGTTGCTTCTACAGCAGTTAGTTAACAAGTAATTCTGCCATGCATCATCTCATTGGAGTCGTCTTCAAAAGACGATTCCAATGAGATATTACAAGGCGGGATCAAACAAATGAATGTAAAAAAAAAAAAAAACAGGTACGATACGTATTTTTGACTTAAGATATTTTTTTCTCAAGAAGTTTAGTAAAGCGGGCCCCTGGTTCTCTGAGTTAATAACAGTTACCAGCATTCTGTACTTGACAAGGTGAATAATTTTGCAATAATTACAAATGAGTGGATAGAGCGAGTTTTGAGTGAAGTTAAGGGGAGGTAACATAAAATAAAAATGAACACAGAAAAAGACTTTCAAATACTGCTCAAATTACTATCAAGCTTATTTAACTCACTTATGATTCACTATTTTTCAAATTTTTGGTCACCTGACCTTCATCAAGAAAAACACAATATAATCAAGAAACTACATCTTCATCTATCCCCCATTACACTTTGTATGTGTAATGGAAGATAGATGAAGATGTAGTTTCTTGATTATATTGTGGTTTTTTTATGAAGGTCAGGTGACCGAAAATTTGAAAAAGAGTGTTTATGGTAATAAAATTATTTAACTCAAATTTTTGAATAAATTTTGTTTCATCCATAACGAGACAATTTTGGTTATGATCGAAAAGACTACACAGAAACCATATCGATGGCTCAGCGCGAAACAGTTGTAACTCCCTAAATGTTTATAGGGAGTTACAACTGTTTCACGCTGAGCCATCGAAATACGATATAGACAACATGTATAGAGAATAAGAAGTAACTAAAAAAACAACTTTTCTCTTAAAGCTTTTCATGAATTATTACATCGAAATGTCAAGGAAAATGTCAACCTTTGATGAAAGTTCTTAGCGGAAAAGCATAGGAAATAATCATGAATCAACTTTGAAATATCTTTTTCAGATTTATCTCCCTTTTACCATTGTTCTTGAAAATGCATCTATTCAGATATTCCTACACATATTAGCCCCAACTCTACTTCACCATTATCGGCTTATTTCATGAATAATTCAAGTTAAGGTTCACGCCAAAAACGCTGCATGACAAGCTTCGGTGAAATTCAACAAATTATATGGGAAAAAAAGATTTAAGATATTGAAATAATATTAAGCCCCGACATGCAGCGCCCATATTTTTTATGCCGACCCAATGGTTTCTGAGGAAAAGATCTTTAAAAATATTTTAAAGTGAAAATAATCCCCGCCCTTCACACCTATATTTGGTAGGGGGAGGGAGAGGGCTCATAATTTGTTAAATAATTTTAGTAAATGGTTACCCAAGGAATATTTCTATCAAAATTCATTTGATTTGTCCAATTGTTTGGGAGGAGAATATGTTTAAAAGAATGTCTACACAAGTTCGGACGCACTGGCCTTTGACCAGTGGAGCAAATTACAGTTCTTTTATTTACAAACCCACGTATATAAATGTTGCTAGGTGGAAAACAATTTGGGCCTGTGTATGACATTTCTAACAATTTGATATCTGTGTGAGGTGCAAACATTTGGCAGTCCAGGCAGTTATATATCATAACTAGAAGATTATCGAATTTTCTACATTTATTGCAATACCTTATCTACCTATAAAAAAGTATAGTGAAGACTTTTGTCAGACTGTGCGGATGTGCAGGCTGGCTAGAATCTTTGCTTTGCGCTCGTTTGAAATTGTTGGAAATCTCACGCACAGGCTCATATTTTTTTGTTTAATATTCGGTCTTTTTTCAATGCTAATCATTTAAATTGACATGAGAAATTAACTTACCTCCACCGAAATCGAAAGGCACTCCATTTTCAAGATCATCTGTCATGGCTTAAATCAAAATGAAATTTGTTTAGGTAGAAACAGAAACAGAAATGTGGGAAAATGACACAAGGTAAGCCATTTACCCTGCTGGATCTCATACTATTAAAAACGACAAAGAAATATGATTAAAAGATTAATGCAGGTAGATTAATGAATTTTGCACACTGCATTCCGTAATTATGAAAAAGAATATAATTGCCAAGTATCCTGTCAATCGGACAGAAGATAAGGTATTGGACCCGTAATAGTTCCGGTATATTTCAAAACACATGATCTTTCGAAATGTTGACCAAGGTTTCCTAATGAAAATGTTAAATGTTAAAGTTGATTACTTTTGAGACATTGTGAAACTATTACGGTTCCACTACCTTAAGCTTCAGAAAAACAAGTGACGCCCCCGCCTACAGGACGCCCGGACACCACGGGTAAAAACATAATAAATCCCGTTCTTCGGCGGGCGTATAAAAATGGTCAGAGGTTAATTCAGAAGATATCGCAGTTATGAGACATATATGATATTTCTTGATCTTTCAATCCTTTCTGAAAAGAATATCAGACTAAGTCTGAAAATATATATCTACATAACTTTAAATTTATCAATGTGAGTAATTCACATTGAAGTTGTGTGTACATTTTTGTTGTCTTTCTGTAATCATTGCTTATTTACTGTCAGTAGTAAGAAAACAAATATTTAAAGAAAAGAAAGAAAATTTAATAAAAAAAAAACCTCACAAACTGATGAAAATATAATTTTTATAGCTCGCGTTTATTAATCAATATTTGTTTGTTTGTTTGTTTTTTATAGAAAACTGTCGCTTTCTCTTCGTTTTCATATACTGTGACCCGTCACGCGAAAAGGACCACCCGGGAATTCTGTAAACTGAATAATTGAAGAAGAAATTTGATCCAGCATAGGTCAACCAGAAGTCGCATTTCCAAAAATTCTTTCACTGGTTGGTAGATTGATCATTCTAGATTCAGAAAATAAGCACGGTGCAAAAAGTTTCGACCTTGGTCTGTCTGCGCATTCCGCGCAGTCTGACTAGGGTCGACACTTTACGCACCACCTAGATGGTCCCTTTTCGAGTGACGGGTCACATTTATAAAAAGAATAAACTCAATATAAGTACCTCCACGAGGGAGAATGTCCGTATCGCTACCGTCACCTGGAACAGATGAAAAAAATATGATTTCGTGTACATGTAAGAACAAGAGAACATTGATGGTCCTATATCGCTCACCTGTGCATCTTTGTCTGAATTAACTTTTATTAAATATTCCAGCAAAAGTCGTAATTGTACTTATGGTATCTAGAGTGTTAACAAGAATATTGTCATCAAGGCCCCTTGTCCCATGATACAGCAAAAAGCATTCCCATTTTCAAAAGGGTTCATCCTTGTTACTAAACAAACATTCTGACCAAGTTTCATGAAGATTGGACAATATTTGTGGCCTCTAGAATGTAAAAAGGAAAATTTTCATTAAGGCCCCTTTTCTGTGATATGGCACACATCCTTCTCATTTTCAAAAGGAATCATCCTTGTGAACTGAAAAACGTTCTTTCCAAGTTCCATGAAGATTGGACCATATTTGTGGCCTCTAGAGAGTAAATAAGAAACTCGTCATTAAAACCCCTTTTCCTGTGTTATGACACAGATCCTTCTTATTGTTAATAGGGTTCATTCTTGTAACCTGACAAATATTCTAACCAAGTTTCATGAAGAATGAATCATATTTGTGGCCTCTAGAGAGTAAACAAGAAAATTGTCATTCAGGCCCCTTTTCCCGTGATATGGTACGGATCCTTCCCATTTTCGATAGTTTTCATTCTTGTGACCTGACAAACATTCTGACCAAGTTTCATGATTATTGGTTCATATTTGTGGTCTCTAGAGCTTACACAAGACAATCGTCATTCAGTCTCCTTTTCCCGTGATATGGCACGGATCCTTCTTATTTTCAATAGGTTTTATCCTTGTGACCTGACAATCATTCTGACCAAGTTTTATGATGAGCGGTTCATATTTGTGGCCTATAGAGTGTAAACACTTGAATGGTTGACGCCTGAAGACGGACGACGCACGACGGACATTCAATGATCACAAAAGCTAACCTTGAGCACGATGTGCTCAATTGAGCTAAAAAGTTAAAACATCGTTTTCAACACAACAAGCCCAATAAAAAACTATGTGTGAAGTAGGCAAAGCTAGAAACATCACATAATTGACAAAGTGAATGATTATTGAATGATTATGGGATAATTATTTATATAAAAGGATTTGTTTGTCATCGAGGACGCTTCCAGATCGACATCAGCTAATTAAATCAATTAATGTTGTTCTAGAAAATTTGTGAACGATTCTTGGGCATTTTCAAATGATTTCGGGGCGCTTAAGATTGGTTTCAGTGAGTGTTTGGAATAGATGAATGGAGCGTTGAGTGAGTGGTTTAGAATGATTATATGTAAGAATGGGATGAGTGTACTTTTCATGATATTATAGTGGAAGCATATTGACCTTAACCCGGCCTTTGTGATTTAAATAAATTAAATACCCGTCGTTTCTCCTCGGCAAAACACGACTTACCTGCGGTATCCAAATGTAAAGTTGGAGTGCACGTGTTAGCTCTGTTAACCCGTTATCGCACATGCTGTTCACTGTAACGGCGATATTTGGCCACGCTCATGAATTAGTGAATCAATACATAAATTGAGTTTCTTATTTAAAAAAAAATCTTTAGACGCGGGTGAAAAAAGACAATTTTTCAAATTTCTTTAAATGCGATTAATGTGTTTTGAATGGAAATTAATGAAATTCTCTCCCTCAGTCGCAAAAATTGTTATTGAAATCGAATCGTCTGCTACATGACTAGGCGCCCCGTACATAGGTAAACTACTAACTCTTCGCATACCTGTAATTTGTGCAGTATAACGGAATGTCCATGCTTGATCGTCACGTGCCGGAGTATCTCCGGAATTTATTCATGTGCCTAATTACTTATTCTGCATAAAGGTCAGGTTCAAGTTAATATGCGCCCGCTATACCAATTGTAGGCCATGTTTTCAACTTAAAGTTGTCAGTTTTTTTCATTTCTTCTGTCGAAATGAATACACACTAAGTGATCATGTGTTCTAATGTTCGACATAGTTATTAAACCTATGAAATCGTCGTTCTATATCGCATAAACACTACACCAGTTCTATAGGAAGGTCCTCCCATCGTACATTATGCTCTTTAGCCCCGCCCCTCCATCCATATATGGCGTATGATACACGTTTTTGTTGTTTTGCCTAAAAAGAGCGTCGTTTCTGAGCGATTTTGTTATTATTATCCTTTTAAGTCAATATATCTCGAAATTATACCAAGGTATGTAGTAAAACTCGTTTGGGGAAACATTTTGGAAAAAATATTTTAACAATTCTTATTATATACTCAGCAAAAAAAGAAAGTATCCACTTTTCTTTTGTCAATATCTTTAATATTTTTATGATTAATTGGTCTAGTAAGGTACCATTGTGTTCGCAGCGCTTCGTTTTCTCATGTAAACATGATTTTTTATTCAAGCAACATGTCACTTTTGATGTTTTTCAATAACTGTCGAAATGTTTTTTTTTTAACGTCGACGTACGTCACGTGTTCGATCGTGAGTTTCTTCTCAAATGAATTTAACATCTAAAGCTCTGTGATTAAGAAAATCAAGCAATAGTTGTGTTCCGTACAACAGAGTATTGAAACGAGACCGACAAAAGCAATAATCACAGGCTTAATCAAAAACCGTAAAACATTTATTAAATTTTACGGGGGTTAGTTGAAAGAGAAGAACAGTAAAGATATGTGCTGGCCATTTCCGAAAGTGAAGTATTGTCATTCGCTCTCTTCAGCAATAGGGCCACTAGGAAGACGTCACGTCAAATTTTCTCACTTACGTTAACGCGATTGCCTCTACGCTTCCTTACCACTATTTCAAAGCGGAAGTGAAATAAATGTATGAACCTTTAAAAACGTCAAACTTTAAAACTAAGTCAATTGCCATTTAATTCTTAACAGATGTAAGGCCAGCAAATTTTCTTGATATTCATACGAGCCTCTGCATACGAGCCACTTGTTTTCTTCCTGTATGAAATACCGGAATGGGCAAGATGAAATGTTGACGTAACGTGGCAATGCAAATGTTGTTTTCCGCAAAAATGAAAAAGAGCATTTTGGGATTGGTTTTCTTGACAAGGAACGAGCAGACAGAATTTTGTTAATTTAAGCTTTGAATCTGCATAAGATGGCGTTTTAAATGTTTGAGTTCATTTGACGTAGCTTTTGTAGGAATTAGCAGAAATAATCAAAATGTCTTATCAATCCAGAATACCAAACGCAATTATGTTGCATTTCGCAAGCTTAAAACTGTCAGACAATCATTTGAATATTTATTTGAGAGTCTGCGATTTTGGAAAACGACCCCTGGCTACGTTAGCGCCTACAAGTCGGTAGCAGCTTCTTCAAATCACATAAAACTTTTCAAATTTCAAAATGATAAGGGCGTAAATTGAAATATGATTCATAGAATTCCTGTGTGCAATTTTAAAGAAATCCGAAGTTTAATATGATGGATACTTTTTATTTTTGCTCAGTATATAATTGATTTAGTTTTTTTTTGTTTGTTTTGTTTTGTTTTTTTTTTTTTTTTTTTTTTTTTTCGTTTGGTGTTTTAAGATGCTTCATATTTAAAATGCGTTATTATCCATGATTAATGCCCCGGCAAGGCGGAAACGGGTTTTTGGAGATCCCAACTTCCGAAATGGAAGATGGCAGCCAGTTCTAGATAATTTTGCGATTTTTTCGATGAATGCCAGGAGATCAAAGTGTTCGACATGTACTACACCATAAATCATATTGTAAAGTGCTATGATATTGTTAATATGACCTTCTCGCGTTCAATTCAAGTTGTTTTGAGTCCCGACTGCCTTTCTCGGTGTTTTTCTAAATGGCAGCCACTAAAAATACAAATTAACAGGGAGACACTTTACGGATATCAGTAGTTAGTCTCGGACGTATAGACCAGATTGCGTAAAGAGACAAAGAGTGATTAACAGATAAAAAATGAGGAGGAACATTTCAGAATCGATTTTATCTACCTGTTTCGTAACAGATCTATTTTTAGCCATCAAGGCGTGACGTCATACAGCAGACGAGTTTTTCAATCCAGACGATTGGTTTTGTTTAGGGCAATTGAAAAAAATATGTTCTTTTGCAGATATGCGCATAGGGTTTCCAAATTCGGTCATCTAATCATAGATTAACTAGTTTCAGTAAGAGGGGCTATCGATAACTCTATATACGCGAACTATCAATTCCAACTCACTTAAACCGTCTGTTTGTCAAGGATTCATCTAGGTAAACACCGTAAAATACACCGTATTTTCAAATAGTAGGTTTAATCCCGAATAATGCGGTGTATAAATGTAAAGAAAAAATCGTCTGCTAGTTTTCCAATATTTGATTTTACTGGAGCGAGGGTAAAAGGCGTCTGCTCTCGTTGAAAGTTTAAACCCAACTAATTTAGTGTAAATAAATTTAATCTTGGACGAATCCATGCGTGAAGGGTACACAGGTAAGGTATATCGCAAGGCTTAAATCAATATTGATGTGACATTGCACAACAGTTTAACCTATATTTACAATGGACTCGCTCAGTGAGTATATAAACGCGTGATTAATTAATAATGCTACCGCTGCTGTAGTATTAAATGCGAAATTTAAGCAGACGCTTTTATCGATTTTTACGACGCTTTACAGACAAAAAGGTACCGGTAAGTATTATTTTTAGCGGTTTATCTCTTTACCGCATTCGGGCCGTGTATTCGGCCTTTTACACAAAGGGTTCAGCAGGGTTTATTCCTCTCGCTATTTGATGAATTTGATCGCTCTTTGTTAGTACTATTTAGCACAATCTGTTGGGATTTCAAATGACGGACTCAAAGGACATGGATATGTTTTAAGACCAACAAACCATACATGTTTGGCCAAGAGTTGTGTGGCTAGGAATCGGCTTTTTGACGCTGTGAAGAATTCATGACTTGTATAACTTGTTCACTTCTCTGTCTCTCTCTCACACTCTCCAGTTCCTAAACTCACGGGATTCAACGAGTACATACATGGCCTTTCATTAAAGCTATATCGATCTAGCTATTTCTAGTTTATTTCGGGAAATTAATTGAAGTCCACAAACGATTGTGGAATACTATATAAATGCGAGATATTTTTTCCGAGTGTTTATTTGCCACCTTGAAAACTCAGTTGGTAGAGCACCTGACTAAAGAAAAATGAAGTGAAATTGTGGATTCGATCTATACATTGAATATGAAAAAAAAACATGGGGGATCTCAGTTTTGTCATGTTTCCTTGCACTATCAGCCGTAACAACTAACCGTCTCATAATGGGCAAGGCTAAGGTATGAACGATAAATAAACGTAAAATCTTTTAAACTATTCAAGGATTTAATACAGGTTAGATAAGCAATCCAGAGGGAGGCGTCAAAGATCAGTTTATAAGTTGAAATTGATAGACTCGCATAGAACTGCGGATCTCTATGTAAACTTTCAGTTAAGCGGACGATTAATTATGACGTCAGACCTGTAGTGTATAAAATATTTTCATCGTCTCGCTAGAATGAGTAAGGAATTTTCTATTCACTACAGTGCTGAGATTTCAAAAAAGGAGCAGTTAATGAAACAAATGATTGAAAGGGGTTTAACGCCACTATGGAGCACCTAACAATGCATTTCTTGTATTTTTAGCACTAGTACTACCATTCAAACACATTCCTACCCTCCAGCTGCTTTCTCACAGGTTAACAGTTATCTATCCTTGGAAGAATAAATGATAAAAACAAGCCAATTACTATTTACAATATTTATTTTACAAAACGTATTCAAGTATATTCAGTCAATATCACTAGCACTGATCCAGCTATTGAATTTCTTTGGATAATATTGCCATTTGACAAAATATTGTTTGTTTCGACCTTTTCCTCTAGTCTTCAACACTTTCTCCACTTTCCAAGTCTGGTCCGGATCCACGCTTAATTTCTGAAGTTCGCTTTGGTAGAATGTTCCTTTAAGTTCCTCATCTTGTAAATCCTTTAGTCTATAAATCGGCAATGTACCTCTGCGATAACGTCTGTGTATTTTAAACACTTCACCGGTGTATGTCTGATCGTATGCTCGAGTAAACACCGTCCTTAAATGACTTATCCGTACGTAGTCACCGATTTTGTATTTGAATGGTTTGAGTTTGCTATTCGTTTGTTTAGACTTCTGTGCCATATAGGTAGCGACTCGAACTTCTTCTTGGTTATTATTTTTCACATCCACCGGTCTCATTCTTATTGTTCTGTGATAAGTATGATTATAATTATTGGCGATATCCTGTAGCACAGGTAGAAAAGATGCTGTATCTTTGTAAGAAAAATAGCGCATAAGCCGGGTCTTCAACGTCAAGATCGCTCTTTCAGATGTCGATGCTTTTGTTTCATTCTGTGACGGAAAATAATAAATGCCTTTTTTCTTCATCAGATCTTGGACCGTTTTGGCTCTAAATTCTTGACCTGAAAGAGATATGAACGTGTAGTATCTGGAGTGCATGAACTTATTCATACTCATTGTATAAATGTATAGTAAAAATCATGAAGAATTCAAAACATAAAATGTAAAATTTTAATAATAAATTTAAACGGAAAATGCTATTGCCTTTGTCATTGACTAGATCATTGAAGTTTAAAAGAGATAAAGAATACAGTTATAATTTATTTATACACTTTTAAACATAACTATAGACGACAAAAATATGCTCACCTTTGTCAGTGATCAGTTTAGTTGGCGATCGTTTCGAAGTTTCAAAGATGGTCTTGAATGCGTTTGCCACTTCATCGCCCGTTTTATTTTTTAATGGTTGCAGCCAGACATATTTGGAGAACGTGTCAATCACTAGAAGAATGTACTTGTAGCCCTGGTTCCAATCAGCAAATTTAACCATGTCCATTAAATCAGCCATCCATAAATCGTCTTTCCCTGCACTGATCACATGATTTCTTTGAAATCGTCTTCTGACCGGTTTATGCAAACTGTAGGACTCTTGATCATGCAAAAACTGACGTATTTTATGCATTCCGATGTCGAATTTTCCTTCCGATTTCACCACTTTGTACAGTTTTTGTGGTCCGGCGAAACCGCCGGGATGTTTAGGGTCACTATAAACATTATTTAAATACTCTTTCCAAGAAGCCATGTTCACTGTACAAGGTTCATAACACTAATGAATATCATTGGCTAAATAGTATTTCTTTTAAACATTTCACGAGTCTTTTTCCTCGTCACTGACGTTATCATTCTCAGAGTCTTCTTCTTCATCGGAATATTCCGTATCAAATAGTTCTTGAAAGGTGTTCTTATGTTTCCTTATGACTTTCTTCACAACCGAGGTTGTGTTTTGGCCTCTAGAGATCAGTTTATCTATCTGAGCCATGATTTGCTGATGAACTCCATTGTTTCTGAGTGGCAGTATGTAATCATCTATTAATGTTAGGTATTTGCCGAAAAAGTCTTTTTCGTCGTAATGTTTTATGCGCTCTTCGGCCATTTCCTGAGCGGTCTCACTGTCCTCTCCATTATCTCTGTTTGTGTTGTAAATTCTGTCAAATTTATTACTGTTACTTTCTCTGGCTCTTTTCCATAATTGTACGTAAGCCAAATTATCTTCAACAGAATCGTCTTCAGAGTCGCTATCGTTTGAGTCCTCGTATTTTCGTTTCCTTAGGTCCTTATGTTCAGGACACCATCCGTTTTTTACATGTCTTTGTACGTCATGAACAGTGTCAAATAATTGGCCACAATCATCACAGGGTTGTCCTTTATTTTCCATTATTTCTTCGGAATTATTTTCTGTAATGTTTTCCGGATCTGAATATTCCGTGATGTTATCCGTTTGAGTTCCGACTGCAGAATGATTAAATTCTGGCGCAACAGCTTCAGACCTTATATATGACTTTCTCGCGTTCAATTCAAGTTGTTTTGAGTGCCGACTGCCTTTCTCGGTGTTTTTCTAAATGGCAGCCACTAAAAATACAAATTAACCGGGAGACACTTTACGGATATCACTTGATTTAAATCATATTTAAGGACCAAAAGGTGTATATTTTTTACGTTCTTAGTACAAATGTAATTTTGAATTTCCAAACATCCTCTATTAGAGATGTCAGCCAGTTTAGGATAGGAATTTTGTTATTTTTATTTCAATCGGTGACAGACGAGGGGTCATCATGTACTTTGCGAAACAATCCTCACTGATTGTACCACGAAATTGTTAATTCAACATTCACAAGGTTGAATCAAGTTTTTTACAGTAGATGTTTTGAGTCCCGACTACCTTTTAGGTGTGTTTTTCTAAATGGCAGCCAATGCAAACTTGTAGATGAGCAACCTTTTTTTATAATCTTTAATGACCAGAACCATAAATATTTAGTGTTCTTGCTATACGCTGAAATAGCTAATGTCTTTTTGAAGATCAAACATCCTGAATGGTGGATGACAGCCAGTTTTAGATTTGAAAAATGCCTAGTTTTGATCAGTCCATCATCAATCATTAAAACAATCTCTGATAGGACAAAGGAAAAGTTAACCGTCATAACTTCGTGAGAATCAAAACAAGTATAAATCGATATTTTTTACATATTCTAATTTTCGTAAGTCATATTTGTAAATGAGTTGATGAGTATTGAATTCAGAAGAAAAGAAAAAGAATGGACAGAGAGATTTAAGATAGTAGAATGCTCAGTGCTGGTTTGCTATCAGGTAGATTTTACCTTTGGAGCTTGTTAGCGACTGGGCAGAACAGGGCGAAAACCCTGCCTTCTATACCCAGAGACAGTGAGTTACAAGAAAAACATGCACTTTAGACATGTATACAATTAAATAGCCTAAAATATAATAACCAATGCATAATTTGACATACAAAATATCATCTCTTTAGAACTCTAAAGAAGCGATTCTAAGTTCCAGGGTTTACTAACGTGGGATGGTTTTAGCATTCCAGTTTAATGTGTTCAAGAATAAATGGGTGTGATCGTATAGTTTCGCATTCAAAAGAATGTGGTAATTTCCAAAACAGTAAAAGTATGGAAAATTATCATCAGTACACTGTAGTAAGAAATCAACTGAAATACACATGTACATATACCCTATAAATCCAAAGTACTGAAAGCACTGCCGTTACAAAATAAACCGTAGATTGATTGATTGAATAGACTTTAACGCCGGATTCAACATTTTTTTTTCAGCTATATCGGGGCGGCTGGAGCACCTAACAAGGGTTTCCTGATATTTCTCTCACCAGTAAAACCACCACGTTCTTTCCTAGCCTCCAGCCGCTATCTCACATAGATCTACGATTATCAAAATAAACTAAATATGTTCTGCGTAATTAATGAACTGACAGGGCGGGGCTTAACCGTGACGTATTTTGGCGAATTAACTTTTCAATAGTTTAGGTTCTTTCAAATTTTAGTCTGTAATCATCGTTAACGCGTGCAAATATCTGTATTCTTAGACATAAAAAAATTACGTGCTTTGAGAGAGTGAACACATTTCATTGTTTGGTTACCAAGGCCTCGTAACTTAAGTTACGAGGATTTGGTTACCAATCTATTTAAGGTCTCGAGTTATTTATATCGACTAGTATTAGAATTAGGTTATTTTAGATAAAAGCCGATTTCCCTTAACCCGAAGTGCAAATCATTTTAGGTAATAAAGGGTTTTACCAGAACGCAAAATATGCATGTTTTAGACCCCCCTAAAATATTTAAGATAAAAAAATTCCCTTACAGTGTACCAAAGGTAAAATGAATTTATTCTTGGATGCCATCTAGAAAACATCTAGAATGGTAGTCAGGACCCAAATTACTACCTGTTAACATATTGATTCTCACTCAGGCAGGTCAGATGAACATTTCCATACCACTCTCGGAGAGCCCTGAGGGGGGGGGGGGGGGGGGCACGGTAACCCCTCCTGGCCTATGGACTTCTTGGGAAATGATCATAAAAATGAGCTAAGAGCATAAACAGGTAGTAATGTTATCCCTATTATATTCTACTCAACTTAATAACTATAATGCACTGAAAACGACGTTATATTGGATATGATGACATCAATTTTTAAACGGCTTTATGTGTAATGCGGAAGATTGTTGATTAGCGAAATTCGAAATTCAAGAATATTGTAGATCTATCGCAAAATTATGATCATTTTATGAATTAAGATTCACATTTGAGTCACTTGTTTCAAATCTATTTAAATCGTCATCTAAAACAGATAAACTATCGGTAATGTCTCGTTTTTATCTGTTTTAAAAAAATATCTTACTAGTTTAAACAATGGTATCATAAGCATTCATTAAAATCCTCTAGGAATTTTCTTTTTGGTCAGAAACTTACCAGTTGGTGTTAGCACAGTTGTTGGCGCTAATCCAGATCCTCCATGATTGTTTCCGCTGGTTGCTGAAAATTAAACATAATCACATATGAGGATAGTCATTTGTTTTCGTGTATGGTTGGACTTGCTATTTCGTGGATATTCAAGAAATGTCAGATTGTTATTACTTGATTGTCTCTGAAATACTAAAGCTTATTACCTTCTTTTGTTCATTTCTTTGTGTTTTCTAAAAGAGGCCATTCTGTCCATGGCGTCACAACGTTGCATAGAAACCTCGTACAAAATGACATTCTTATAGAATTTGTCCCTTAATTACATTTTTTCCCATTATAACATGTCTACCTTATAAGATAATCGAAGAATAAACGTTATTATATTTCTAAATGCTTTAGAAAAAACAAATTGTGAAAATCTAAGGAACGGATCAATCAAGTGAGTCGTCGAATACTATTGTATTTTTACTTCATAACTTGAATGCTTAAATGCCATTAATGATATTGATTGAAACGAACATGTGCACATGTTATATCCGACAATTTTTCATGCACTTTGTAAAGGCTAAGACTTTTACAAGCACTATGTTAAGACTCAAATCTTCCATGTGGACTCAAAAAGAGAGTAAGAGACATAAAGTCTACGTTAACAATCAGAAGACGTTTATAATCAATTAGGTCCAGGAATTTAAATGTCTGTCCATGAAATAGCTGAAAATGTTAATCAACTGTATCGACCGCGATCATGCGCACTGCGTTTTAGACATTATCTTATAGCTATACAAATATCTGTGTGATAACAACCCGTATGATATTTTTTTATGATATCACATAGTTATTTTTAGAACAATGATATAATGTAGTTATTTTTAGAAATTTGCATTTCAGTTAGAAACATCGACGAAAACAAGACAAATAGAGGTTAGGATAAATCAAACACATACTTAGTGTATTGTATGACAAAAATATCTAACTCGGTTGCGAGAATTGATAATTGTCTCGGCAGAGCCTCGACAATGATCAATTCTCCCGACCTCGTTGGATATTTTTTACATACAAATCACTAAGTACGTATCATATAATATCATATGTGTTGAGACCCAGATCAGCATTTTTTCAAGCTAAACAGTCTTCACTTCTTACTTAGAAAGATGGTAGCAGACATGAAGTATTTTTTTTTTGGTCACCGTGCTCATCCGTTGTTACTGTACAGTTAGTAACATCGTGAAATTGACATTCACTTCAATCAAAACCATTCTAAATCGCTCACTCAGCGCTCCAATCATTCATTCTAAACACTCACTCAAACCATTCAAAAACGCTCAAACCAATTGAAAAATATAGAATGAATAAGTTCATTCAAAATAAATTTTGATAGATAAAAATCGCGATTTCACTGACATAATTCAATTTGTAAGCGTCTCATAGGTTCTTGAAGAAATAGGAAGCTATGTATAAAACTCGTTTGTATTTTTTTATTAAAGGGAGGTAATCATTATCGCAAATTTTGTTCATCCTGATCAAAATTTTCGATATAGGATTACCTCTCATTAAATTTACTCAAAACTCGCTCCACACACTCATTCAATTTCATTCCTTAATCATTCTAAAATCATTCACCTTGTCAATTTCACGATGTTGTTAACTGTACTTGTTACTGTTTTTCAGATTACATATCACCTAGATCTCATGTAAAAGTTACTGTGAGCATCCGGTTCTCAAGAGCTCACCTGCTACAGCCGCTAGATATTAGATATCATTTAGATTTTATGTTAAAATAACTTTATGTATTAGTAATCACCTGTTTCAACCACTTTTGCTTTTGTCACCGTACTCAACAGTTTCTGTTGCTGCTGTCCTTGTTGTTCTTTTCATACTAAATATCATTTAGATTTTATGTTAAAGTAACTATATGCATTAGTAATCACCTGCTACAGCCGCTTTTGTTTTTTGTCACCGTACTCGACAGTTACTGTTGCTGCTGTACTTGTTGTCGTTTTCAGACTAAATATCATTTAGATTTTATGTTAAAGTAACTTTATGCATTAGTAATCACCTGTTACAACCACTTTTGTTTTTGTCACCGTACTCGACAGTTACAGCTGCTGCTGTCCTTGTTGTCGTTTTCATATTAAATATCATTTAGATTTTATGTTAAAGTAACTTTATGCATTAGTAATCACCTGTTACAACCACTTTTGCTTTTGTCACCGTACTCGACAGTTACAGCTGCTGCTGTCCTTGTTGTCGTTTTCATATTAAATATCATTTAGATTTTATGTTAAAGTAACTTTATGCATTAGTAATCACCTGCTACAGCCGCTTTTGTTTTTGTCACCGTACTCAACAGTTTCTGTTGCTGCTGTCCTTGTTGTCGTTTTCATATTAAATATCATTTAGATTTTATGTTAAAGTAACTGTGTGCATTAGTAATCACCTGCTACAGCCGCTTTTGCTTTTGTCACCGTACTCAACAGTTTCTGTTGCTGCTGTCCTTGTTGTCGTTTTCAGATTAAATATCACTTAGATTTTATGTTAAAGTAACTGTGTGCATTAGTAATCACCTGCTACAGCCGCTTTTGTTTTTGTCACCGTACTCGACAGTTACAGCTGCTGCTGTCCTTGTTGTCGTTTTCATATTAAATATCATTTAAGTCTAATGTAAGAGTAACTGTTCGAAACGGTAGTCACCTGCTACAGCCGCTTTGGTTTTTACCACAATACTAAACTGATGTTACTGTACTTGTTGCAATTTTCAGATAAGATATAATTTAGATCTCATGTTAGAGTATTGTATGCATTAGCAGGTAAAGTAATTGTATGCATTAGTACTAACCTGCTACAGCCGCTTTTTGTTTTTGTCACCGTACTGAACAGTTAATGTTTTTGCTGTACTTGTTGCCATTTTAAGATTAGAAATCATTGAGACTTTATGTTAAAGTAACTGTATGCATTAGTAATCACCTGTTACAACCACTTTTGCTTTTGTCACCGTACTCAACAGTTTCTGTTGCTGCTGTCCTTGTTGTCGTTTTCATATTAAATATCATTTAAGTCTAATGTAAGAGTAACTGTTCGAAACGGTAGTCACCTGCTACAGCCGCTTTGGTTTTTACCACAATACTAAACTGATGTTACTGTACTTGTTGCAATTTTCAGATAAGATATCATTTAGATCTTATGTTACAGTAATTGTATGCATTCGTACTTACCTACTACAGCCGCTTTTGTTTTTGTCACCGTACTCACCAGTTAATGTTTTTGCTTTACTTGTTGCCATTTTCAGATTAGAAATTATTGAGACTTTATGTTAAAGTTACTGTACGCATCGGTACTCACCTGCTGCGGCCGCTTTTGTTTGCGCCTGTGCCGTTGAAGATGCAGAAGGAGCCTTGTCTGTCACCAAACTCAACTGTTGTTTAGTCTTGTTCCTATTTTCAGTTTAGATATCATTTAGATTTTATGTGAAGGTAACTGTACTCACCTGCTGCTGCAGCCGCTTTTGTTGTCTGTGCCTGCGCCTGAGTCGTTGAAGATTCAGAGGGAGCCTTATCTGTAATTAATAAATGATTCAAAAATTCATCAAAACAGACATGGGTCCCTCAAATCTTGCTTTTAAAAAATTCTACTTCTAACTTTTTTATCTAAGCGTTTTTATCTTATACGTATTAAGGAATGCTTTTTATTGAAGTTATATTCCGGCCACTATTAAACCTCTTTTTGTAGTTTCCCTCGCAATGATACCAAAACCTTTCATCTAGGCCAATGACAATCGGGAACCCTCGTTGATTCTTCGGAATAGGCATCGGGGATAATACGGGCGCAGCCATGAAAGCGCGTTATTTCGGACGTGGCTTTATAAGACGTCACAGATATCAACGATTTCGTTAAGGTCGACGCTGCATAAAACAAATTCGACCAAAGAATTAAAGTTGGCATATTATAATTTGATGACAGTCTTTTACTGCATTTTTATCATCAAATTATAATATCCGAGAAAGATCCCCACAGACGATCGGACAAAATTAAGGAAATATGATTTTCTCCAAGCGTATTGAATAACCGAAATACCATCAGAAAGTCGAATTTCCTAGAATATGATCCAAAAGTACTACACGTACATCCGAGGTACTTTCGAGTTTACGGAAATGTCCGAGCGATGGACCGAACGAGCCACTGGCTGACCACATCTATAACTCTCCCGTTGGTGGGAGAAAAATGACGAGTGACAAATGTCCGAAGAAAGTTGGCCGGGCCGAGGTTGTAACTGACTACCCCAAAGTCGAAAGCCAAACCTAATTTTAAGATTAAGAGATGTTTGTTGATTTCATTGAGGTATAGAAACAAAATCCTTATCCCACTGTTTGAATACGCGAAGCGGATTAGGATTTTAGTTTTATACATCAATGAAATCAAAAAATATTTTCTTCATTTCATATAATAAAATATCACGAAGAAAAATGTAAAGGTTTGTCAGTGAAGAAACAGATTTATTACGGGAGTTCTTTTTGTGGAAGCTTACAAAACAGCTGCGTACTTAAAATTGTTATCATTGGAACATAAAACCAACTATTCAGCCATTCATAACGTACGAATTTTGATGGACACAAGTAAAATTTAATTATTACCAACTAGAATTATAATTTGACGAGTACACTATGCTTGTTTTACTTATAATAGCGAAAGCACAGCTGATTATTTTTTGGCTAGCTGTATTGATTTTGATTGCATACTAGTATCAGGTTTTGCAATTCATGACTTTTATCCAAATCATGCGTAATTTCTTTTAGTCTTGAAGTTAATAAATCAATTATACAAACTTTCGCAAGGAACAATGAAAATGTAACGCAGAGATGGAAAAGTGATTTCAGGGAAGATTATATATCTGATATCTCTAATTCAATCGAAGATTTAAAAAAAAAAAGATCATAGTATTAAAAAAAAGTCAACCAGAAGAATTAATGTTATCCCTATTATATTACACTCAAATTGAGAACTTTAATACACTGAAAACGAAGTTATCATGTTAAAATGGATGTGATAAAATCAATTTTCAAACGACTTTATATGTAACGCGGAAGATATTTGATTACCGAAATTCAAGAATATTGTAGATCAATCGCATAACTATGGTAGTCTGAGTTACTAAATACATTTTTTTTTAATTTGTCATCTAAAACAGATAAACAATCGACAATGTCTCTTTTTTTCATCTGTTTTTAAATAGTTAACTCGTTTAAAAATGGTATTTTATGAACACTCATTTAATATCCTCTAGGGGTGTTTTTATGCTCAGTAACTTACCAGTTGGTGTAAGCACAGTTGTCGGTGCTGATCCAGAACCTCCATGGTTGTTTCCACTTGTTGCTGAAGCTGTGAAATAAGAGGATATTGAATGAGTGGTCATTGAATACCTAATTTATTAAACGAGTCATCTATAAACAGATACAAACGAGGCTGCGCCGAGTTTTTATCTGTTTTAGATGACGCGTTTAATAAATTTTGTATTTTATGACCACAAATTTTATATTCTGTTTATGATATGGCCCGAATTTTAGCGAAAAAACGACAAAATTCTTGCATATCAACGTTTCAATTTTCAGCGAAACTTATAACGCCGTTTAAAAAATGTCGTCACAAAACATAGATTATGACGACATTTTCGCGGTTACAAAATAGCGTTGCTATTCGCTCCGATCTCATTTGCATAGTTATTCCACTAGTGTAATAACACCCGTGTAATATCAAAAATATTCATCGGGGTTATTTCACTCCGGCGACGTCGGTCATATTATAAATAAACACAATCACATATGAGGATAGTTATTTGTTTACGTGTATGATGTGCTTGCTATTCCGTGGATATTCAAGAAATGCATTTTCGTTTCTACTTGGGTGTCTCGGAAATAACAAAGATTATTACATGCTTTCGTTCATTTCTTTGTGTAAAAAGACTATCGTACACATGACGTCACAACGTAGAATCATCATGTAAAATGGAATTCTTATAGAATTTGTCATATAAATTTCAAATCAAATTTCGAGTTTCCCCCCATTAACTTATCGACCATTCACGAAAATCGAAAAAAAAAACATTATTCTATCTCTAAAATGCATTAGAATATCAAAGCGCTAACAACGCTGAAGGCCTGGTTTATAAAGAGGCAAGATGACATTTGAAGGCATGCACTCCAATTTTTGAATCTTTTTAGCAAGGCTTTTTTAATCGAGAGAAACCAAGGGTTCCATTTACCTATACGGATCGTTTGCCATATTCCGAACTCACTTCAAAGGCAATGTCGAACGGTATACTCACTATATAGCGCTGAGTCTGCCAAAAACAATTAATTCGCAAGGTTTAGATTACTATGCCTGATACCGCTTTGCAGATAAGCGCAACTGGCGTTTTTTATAATTTTAGTTGAGTTGATTGGTTTGCTACTAGTCTGTCAATTTATCCATTTGATCATTCCATCTAATAATCGAAGTAATGCTTTTATTTTTCAGGAGCACAAGCTCGTCGGCACTTTCTTTTACATTGAATTGAATTTCACAGAGAAGTTGCATTTTAGTGAGTAAACACAAGAATGATAGGGTCGATTTTTCCCTTTCCAACAATATGGTCCACCTTATACTCATACCCCGTTCTTTTTTAATTTCTACCCTAAATATATATCAAATTACACTCATGTTGATTTAATGTCTGTATTCTGTTCCAAGTTGGCCAAGTCTAAAATTTTGTCGTCTGTTTAAGAGTTTAAGGATGGGACAATGCTTTTATATATTTTTTTTTAAAATTTAGATCACGCACTCTAAATATACACATGTATATTAAATCCATTTAAAGACAATAAATGTTTGGATAGAGTATTTTACAGATAAGATATCATTTAGATGTTATCTTAAAATATCTGAATGAATCGATACGAACACCTGATGCACCAGCTTATGTTTTTGTCACAGTACTCAACCGTTGTTGCTGTAGTTGTTGCTGTTTTACAGATAAGATATGATTCCGATCTTATCTTAAAGTTACTTTATGCATCGGTACTCACTTTTTGCTGTCACATTTGGTTTTTTCACAATATTGAACAGCTCTAGATATTGACGTTTTACAGTTAAGATAAGATTCCAATCTTATCTTAAAGATACTGTACGCATCGGTACTTACCAACTGCAGCCACTTTTGTAATTGGTCACAACATTGAACCGCTGAAGCTGTTGCTGTTTTATAGATTAGATATCATTTTGGTCTTATCTTAAAGATACCGTACGCATCGGAACTTATCAACTGCAGCCACTTTTGTAATTGGTCACAACATTGAACCGCTGTAGCTGTTGCTGTTTTATAGATTAGATATCATTTAGATCTTACGTAAAAGTAACTGTACGCATCAGTACTCACTTGCTGCAGCCGCTTTTGTTGGCATTCGTGTCGTTGAAGATGCAGAAGGTGCCTCACCTGTCACAAAGAAAAATTTCAACAATTCAACATTTAGTTTTAATGTTCAAGGAATAATGTTTGAATCTGACTTTCTGATTATTTGAAAGAAAGCCAAATTTTCAGTGGTATGCGGTTATTTCATGTTGACTCGCGTAACAGCGAAACTATTGTCCCGAGCTGGAGGGGATGGCGGCCTGAACTGTTGTCCGATGCTGAAGGGGATGGCGTTTTGAACTGTTGTCCGATGCTGAAGGGGATGGCGTTTTGAACTGTTGTCCGATGCTGAAGGGGATGGCGTTTTGAACTGTTGTCCGATGCTGAAGGGGATGGCGTTTTGAACTGTTGTCCGATGCTGAAGGGGATGGCGTTTTGAACTGTTGTCCGATGCTGAAGGGGATGGCGTTTTGAACTGTTGTCCGATGCTGAAGGCAGAGGGCAACAGTTCTGGATGTCATTACCGCCAACGAGAGCAATTTTTTTTTCCTGTTACACGAACCCCATAATATAACTGTTTTATTACCTGATTATAATTGAATCAATATGTTTTTCAATCAAAAATATGTCACAGAAAAAATCAAACATATGAAAATGAACGATTCACGAGAGTGCGGCACTCCATACCAATATTACATGTGCAACAACATGACGTCATTTTCGCAAGCGGGCAACAGTTCTGTGCTAAGTATTTAATGGAAAAAACAGTTCATACTGTTACCCGGTCACCTCACGAGTTGCGCAACAGTTCGAAAGTGTAAATGTACAGTTACATAGATCAGATGATAATGATTAATAATGTAAAATTGAAACCGCGATTATTTTTTTTTCTAAAATAAGTAATAGTGTGAAATTGTCTCTGATTCTGATCAAAACCGCTTACTTTTAAATCGCTCGCATAGCACGCCTTTCATTCAATCAAAATACTGACTCAAACAATTCAAAAGTGCTCCAAAAATTAAAAATGATAAAAACAAAAACTACATTTATACAACGCTAAAAAACTCACGATTTCGCTTATTCGATTAATTTTGTCAGCGTCTGGTTAGTTCTTGAAGACAAAGAGAGCTAGTATATGAATTCGTTATGATTATTTCATCAAAGAAGGGGGGGGGTGACAAATAAAGCCAATTTTATTCATCTTGTTAAAAAAGTTATATCAGATTACGTTCCTTTAATATCAATCAAACTCACTCATCGCGCGTATTAAATTTCAATCCGAAAGCTAACTAAAGCATTCAGCTTGTCAATTTCACGATTTTCTTCACTGTAATTCACTTGCCCATTACAACTATTGTTCAGAGGGACCCAAAACCGTTCAAAAGATAGACTAGTTAACATATCCCATCTACGCTAACTTCCGATATTGGATTAGGACATGCTCGCCAGTAAATCTACAAGACGTCACAGCTTCGTTCACAGTTTAGGGGCGTCCTATTGGTTCGTCAAGACGCACGGGTGTATTAAAGGATCAATCAGTAGATTTTTTAAAAGCGGTCAACTAAATATATCTAATTTCGTTCATCTTGAACGAAATTAAATATATATTATTTTGCCTCGCTTTAGTATCATTAAAAGTCATTTGAATACATCACAAAACCATTCCAAATCTGTTCACCTTATAAACTTTACTTTGTACATCGTGCACAAATTCGACAGTCGGAACATCACGAAATAGTTTGCCATGACAAAGAAATGTAGGTTCGATTTACATAGCATTTAGCCAATCCCCCCCCCCCCCCCCATTTCCTGACTTGTGAAACAAGTGAGGCATGAGAATACTGATAATTTTTCAGGTAGTTCTGCAACTTTTTAGTTCCGCAACATTTTGGACCTCATGATTATTCACAATGTTAAACGATGTTTCCTAATGAAATCATTAGGAAACCACGGTTAACACTGTTAAAGTTTATTGCTTCCGAGATGTTACGGAACTGTAACGGATCCTCAAACTAAAGGTAACATTTTCGAAGCGACTTTCAAGTATCTCTAAAATACCATTTCCCCCAGTTATACCTTGCTCTACATTGTTGTAGACATAGACGTATATATTATTGAAGACATCTTTTGAAAACAGTGAAACGACCCAGTCCATCAACAACTAATGAGTAAATAAAAAGAGCAAAAAAGAATCGAACGAAAACGTCTTTGGTGTGAACCTGCCTTAATTTAACTTAAAATGCCCGTTCTGTTTTACTTATCCCTACGAACCATAACTAGGGCCGTAAGGGGGGGGGGGATTAAGCCCTCATCACGAATTCATAATAGCTCCCCTTACGGATATTTTGTTACGGGGAGGTAATAAATATTTGGATGAAATTAGCGATAATGTATTATCTAAATTTCACTGAAAACTCGCTCCGAACACTCATTCAATTCCATTCCAAAATCACTCCCAGATTATTCATCTTGTCAATTTCACGATGTTCTTAATTGTATCAATTCTCTTTCACGGGGGTAAAACGACCAATAGATATTCAGAAACAGAAACAGTCAAGTGCGAAAAGATTTGACCCTATTAAGCATGCGCCCTCCGTACAACCAGACTAGGCTCGATACTTTACGCATTACACAGATTGTCACGTTTTGCTTGACGGGTCACATATTGTTTACCTTCCGGTGGCAGTAAACCTCTTCTTGCAAAAAGCAATGGATCTGAAATGAGTATAAAGAGAAATAAACACCTAGGATCTGAACTGCGAAATGTGACCTGAAAAAACACAAAATGTGAGCCAAACATTGAACAGCCTAGACAGTCATACAATGCTGTTAATAGATTGTCTGTCTGTATCAAGATGCTAAGAGACCTTAATTATATATAGAGCGCAAAGTGAAGACTCCTGACAGATTGGTCTCAAGCACAGTCTGGCCAGAGTCTTTGCTTGTGCACATTTAAAATTGTTGGGAATATCATGCACAGGTTCATTTAATAAATGGAATTTGCCAATGTACCACCTTGTCGAACCAATGGTTACGAACGCTTTACTTATCTTACCCTTGGCTTATTGAATGGATAATTTCTGTATGCCTGACGCCACAGAACGGAAAACGAGGCGGACCAATCAGTATCTTTCTTACAAAAAAGGTCCGAAAGCGGAAGGTATATTAGGCCCCGCGGCTACTTGCCAGATGTGAATCTAACCCTTAGAATTGCACCGAACCCATTCAGTTTTAATGTAATTGTGACATTTAGTAAGACTGAAATACACAATCTCATGAGCTGTGCGAAATTCCTATATCTATTCAATTGTCAACAAATGTGACAAGTATATCTTTTCTATAATTTGAAAGGTTCTCAAATTGAGCTTTTTTGCCCTCGATGATAGTGTATAACGATTTTTCGATGTTAATTGGAAATTTTCAAGTAATTCAATCCATCAATATCGGTTTAAGCATGCACTGTTTTTAACTTCATCGAAGGCAAACTGCCATATGGCAAAATGTTTCTATATTGAAGTGCGAGAAATTTAAGCTTTGGAATAAATTCAAGAAATAAGCCGTCTGATAAAAATATTTGTACAAATGATAATTTATTTGAATTTTCTTATTAATTCTTTAATTGTTTAATTGTTTTTTGTTGGTTTTTTTGTGTGTGTGTTTCTTTTTTCTTGTGTATTTTTTTTTTTTTTTTTTTCATTATCTTGAAGCGGGCTTTTCTTTAATCATATACGATGACACAAGTGAAATAACTAGAAAAATAGAAAAATAAATGAACCAAATTATTGTAGGGCTATCCATGTAAAAAATCAAGTATGAGAATATTGTGGGAGACGAAGAACAAATCAATTTACTTGTTATTTGTTTTAATTTATCCTCATTTTTTAATAATTTGTTCAGTTATTTTAATTTAATTGAATTTGAAAGGTACTGTGTTGTAGGTATTCACGAGGTTTCGATAAATTAAAAAAAAATAAATTTGCTAAGAAACAACTTACACACGACGTTTTAAACGAAGCAATCCCGTGCAATGTTCAATACAAATCGAATTAATCATGTATAGGTGTATTTTCAAAACTGAGCTCTGACGTAGGCGTTTAATCCATTACTATAGGTGTATTTTCAAAACTGAGCTCTGACCTAGGCGTTGAGTCCATTGCCATAGGTCTATGAGTAAACCTTAAGATCTAAGAAAAGCACTAAGTTTCATTTGAAAGGTAATTTGTATCTTTGTTATGTCTGTTTTATCTATTTTGAAAGAATAGCACGGGCATTTAACCGATAAGAGTAGATCTCATGGCTCACCTCTCGAAATCTACCTATACAAGTTGGGTATATTTAAAAAGCATATGATACATTTGTAAAATGATTTGTATCTTTCTAGGGTATTGTTTAAACCTGTTTTATCTATTTTGAAAGAAAAGCACGGGAATTTAACCGTTAGACGTGGATTTCACGGCTCAGTGCGCAAAATCTACCTATATTTTTATCTCTCGCATGAAATATACGTGTATTGTTTTTGGTAGGTCCAAAATCTCGTGGCTACAGCTTTTTCAAGTTATGGTTAAGATTTGGTCGCCCTTTGATTATGTTGAGGATTTAGTGCAAAACTGTACTTCGTTAAAGACGAATAACAATTTATTCAAATCGATCAAATAATTCCATTTTATCGTTGTTCATTTTTTTTTCAGAGTGTCTGACACACAAACAGAAAAGTACTTAAACACTATTAACCCTGTCCTGTTATACAATATTTTGGACCTGTCCAAATTTAAAGGTTTTGCAGACGAAAATAAAAAGTGGATTTAATTCGAAAAATAACCATTCTGTAGGGTAAAAAATGGTGTGAAAAAAGAAGAAATTGCTTGTCAGAAGCAATTTCTTCTTTTTCCACAATGTTTTCTCATTCATAAAATCACAGGCACGTAAAAAGCAAGGATTAAACAGCAAAGGGTTAAAGGGTTCAACAGTGTTCAAGATGAACAAGGCTATCGATATTGTATTACCTCCCTTTCTTTTATGCTTTTGGGTGGTTTATCGAGAAATAACGGTAGATTATCACTTGATAATCTCACCGCAAAAGCAGTGAAGTTATTAAAAACTTTTACCTTGCTTTTGTGCATTTCATCTTATCTGACGTCATGGGGGGGGGGGCGAAATAAGTGACGTCACAATGAACGTTGCATAGTAATCACGCACTAAATGACGCGCTTTACGAAAATATGTCCTAGAAATTTCACATTTTGTCTCAATTTTGCATTAAAGAAATAGAATAATCGTTTGTTTTTCGTGTAAGATCGATTAATATTTCACTTCGTGAACAACAAAAGCTATATTTTCACTCGTGGCTCTGCAACTCGTGAAAATATAGCTTTTGTTGTTCACTCAATGAAATATAAATCGATCTTACACTGAATCAAACGATTATCCTCTATTTGATTTCACTCAAAACTCGCTCCACGCACTCATTCAGTTATATCATATCGTCACATCATCATTCATTCATTCCAAATAATCACTCACACCGATCAAAGACGCTCCAAAATCACTAAAAATATAAGATAAACAACTACGTACATAGTGGAATATAGCTAGGAAACAATCGCGATTTCACAAACATAATTATAAGCGTCTGATTGATTCGTGATAAAATATGAAGCGCTCTTCGCACTCATTCAATTTCATACAAAAATCATTTCAAAATCATTCACTTTGTTAATTTTAAGATGCAGTTAACTGTAATGCGCTATGAAAAACTGTTCTTCTAAGGTTCCATTTTGTAAGAAATGGTGAATTAGGCGTAAATGTAACGTTATAAAGATTATCTTTAGCCCGTTTCCTAGCTTTGTCTAATTTTATCAAAGATAAGTTGTTTTATAACATTGTTTTGTCAGTAAACATGAGTTGTTTTACGCTAAAGTACTTACTAAACTCTCTCAGCGTGCCTACTGGGATGGGTGCAGGTCCTCCGTTACTGTTTCCGCTATTTCCTGAAGATCGGAAAACAATATAATTATTTGGAGGGGATAATTATTATTATTTTCTCTTCACTATTTGTAAGATTCGTTTCTTTAATGCTTTTGTGTGAATTTTAGAGAAATAACGATATATTATTGCATAAAATGTGCGTGTTCAGGTCGTTATAGGTATACATGTACGTTATCGGACAAAACCAGGGCGTTTACGGGAGAAAGGGGGTAATAATTAAATCCACGTGCCGTTAACGCCCGGCTTTCCTCACTTAAATATCCTCAGTCAGGACCTATACGCTTTATCAGTTCCTTTTTTAAATATAAAACGTTGATCTTATTCCCGAGTTAAAATTTTGACCTCATTTGCATACCATAAAACCTTAGTGTCAACACTAAACAATTAAGGTAACTGCGGACATATAGAGGGCCGTTTTAGGTCCAAATTTAAAATTGTCTGCAAATCATGCCTAATGCGATGAAACTGAACTTTGAAGAATCCACTTTTATTTTTTCGGTCATAAAAAGGAATTTCATAACGCAGAGTTGACGTCATGACGTCATCAAGGGGCCGACCCCTTTTTAAGGGACCAAAATCAGTAATTGTACAATATTTTCGGAAATAATAAACCGATTTTTACCCCGAAAACGCCACTTGCTTCGTAATAAGACGCCAGATGATATGTTTTATTGATATGAAGATATGAGTGCAAGAAATTCATATTAAATGTTAATGCCTTCTGCATTGCTATTTTCGAGTACAGTTGCTGAAAATACTGCATTTTTTCTCGAAAATATTTCGATGACCTATGATGAAATTTAGATATGTTGAAGCTAAACCATTCCACTGAAGATTTTTGAAATAAAAACCATGTGTCTTCGGGTTGGATTCTTTTTTCTTTTTTTTTTTTTTTTTTTTTTGTAAAATTCGATTCCGCGAAGATATCGTTAATCAAAGGATATTTCAACGTCTAATGTTCACAAAATCTGTCTTTTTAAATGGGTGAAATATTAAGTGAATTTTTGCATTTCTTCAAATCATATTCAGATTTGATACTTCCGAATCCTTCATTTACAATAAACCTCAATTTCATATATTTTAGAATGCGTTATTACACGGAGGTTGGCGCAAAATAAGCATAATACCGTTGTTTTTGTGCGACGTCAAATTCGGCGAAAAATATTGCAACAACTTCGGTAGATCGCATTTAATAAAAAATCTGGCCCAAAGAGATACCATTTTTAAACGCCGGAGGCGGACGTATATTGGCGTCATCTTCTCCGTTTGGTCCGTCCGTCCGTCAATCCCTCCGTCCATCCGTCCGTACATCCGTCCGTACGTCCGTCCACTTTTCTTGTCAACGCAACTCCTCCTAAGTTTCTGGCTGGATCTTCTTGAAACTTGGTCAATGTTATCACCTCAATTGGTAGATGTGCATGAAGGAAGGATTTTATGGTTCGTTGATTTTTGCCTGAGTTATGCCCCTTAAAAACTTAGTCTCTGGGGCTTATTGCCTCAGTTATGCCCCCTTAAAATTTAGTCTCTGGGGCTTATTGAAATTGCAGCCTTGTGAATGCAACTCTTCCTAAGTTTCAGGCTGGATCTAAATGAAACTTGGTGGATGTTATAACCGAAATTGGTAGATGAGCATGACGTAAGGATTTTATGGTTCATTAATTTTACCCTAAATTATGCCTCCTTAAAACTTAGTATCTGGGGCTTATTGAAATTGCAGCCTTTTGAACGCAACTCCTCCTTACCTTTTGTCTTTATTTAAATGAAACTTGGTCAATGTTATTACCATAATTTGTAGATTTACATGGATCAAGGATTTTATGGCTCATTTATTTCCCTGAATTATGCCCCCTTAAAACTTAGTGTCTGGGGCTTATTGAAATTCCAGCCTTGTGAAGGCAACTCCTCCTAACTTTTTGTCTTGATTTAAATGAAACTTGGTCATTTTGAATTTGGTTCTGTCAAAATAAGTAGTGTCTAAAATTATTTTCGTGAAACAGCAGCAAAGTGGCGATTAATGCAAAGCATATTATTCTTTTCGCTACAAAATAACAAAAATCAGCCTAGGTCACCGGGTAAATTTTGAGAAATTTTTATTTATTTACAAAAAAAAATGATATAAAAAAAGGAACGTCAAATCTTATAAAACGCGAAATAAACCACCAAAAAACGTTAGGAAATTCGTACTTAGTGTTGTGTATGAAAAGGAATATCTAACGAGGTTGGGGGAATGGATAATTGTCAAGGCTCTGTAGAGACAATTATCCATTCCCACAACTGAGTTAGATATTTTTACACACAATACACCTAGTACGTATTATATTTATCTTATTACCTTTATTTGCCTTGTTTCTAACAGATATGCATTTTACTAAAAATAACAACATTATGTCATTGTTCTAAAAATATCCATGTGATATCATAAAATATATCATAAGGGATGTTATCTCACGGATATTTGTATAGTTATAAGATATATTGTTACAGAATGAGAGACTTATTAACCTTACACCAAAATCAAAAAGAGCCTTCAGTGACGGGTTTTGCTCCCCGAATAGTAAGCCGCCGTCATAGCGCAGTTGGTAGCGCGTCGGACTGTCAATCTAGAGGTCCCGGACTCGATCCCTGACGGCGGCACTCATTCTTTCCGACTATTTGTCTCTCACCAATGGGTTGATAATCGTAGACCTATGTGAGATAGCAGCTGGGGGCTAGGAAAGAATGTTATGGTTGTACCGGTGAGAGAAATACCAGGAATCCATTGTTAGGTGCTCCAGTCGCCGCGATATAACTGAGATAATGATGAAAGCGGCGTTAAACTCATTCTATCAAGCTCCCAGAATAAGTCCTTGATAATAAGCGTGCTTTAGATCAACAGTCAAAATTTACTTATGTTTACCATGACATATTTTTAATAGCATATGCTGGAGGGTTTGGAGGGTTTTAAGAAAAGGTTTAGGACTGATTACCGTGAGATATATAAAGATATCACATCAAGCACCTTTTTAAATACATGATTATCGAACATATATTACCAACCAGTGTTTGTCACAAATGCATTAATTTAATAGTAGTATATACATAGGCGAATTAAACATTTCCTTTAATGCTGTTATATCGATTAACAAACAAGAGCAACGCCTACAGGTGCCAACGCTCGGCTGCTAAGTGCCTGAGGAAAACCGAGTTGAAAAAGGGGCTTTTTGCGCAAAATACTTCTATAGACCTCTTAAAGTTACTGTACGCCTCGGTATTTACCTCCCACTGTACGCATTTGTTGAGATTAAATTATGTTTCGAACTTATTTTAAAGTCACTGTACGAACCTGTTGCAGCCGTTGATGGTGGTGATGGTTGTGTTGTTGTTGTTGTTGTTGTTGTTTCTGATGTTGCTGCTGTTGCTGCTGCTGCTGCAGCTGATCTTGTTGAAGATGCAGAAGTAGCATCACCTGTCACAAATAAATAATTATAATACCATAGCGTAAAACACATGTATGATGTAAAAAGAAATTACACAGAACTTTATTCGCAATAAAATTCATATGCAATGTGTTTTGGTTTACACAGATAGCTTAGCCCATTTTTCTATACCAAACGTCATCTTTTGCGGGAACGTAGATGCTTTTAACGCGATAGTACTCACGTGCTAATTGACTTGCTTTCTTTACTGTGAAATTCGCCATATTTCAATATCGTTAATTTTTCATAATTTTTACACCCAGAAAAAATGCAAAAAAACTGTTAACACGCAGAGAAAGGTTATAAAATTAATTCTAGAATTGTGATCGTGTAATCGGAGTAATCTAATTACTGCGTTGATGGGTCGATAAGTATAAAATTTTGCGGGGTGGGGGGGGGGGAAGTTACGTGCGCTCGGATTTAACCTTTTGGATAGAGATATACTACTCTACCAGACTTTATTCTTGAACACATCAACGCGAAAATTAAATGATTTCATAATTCAGCTATTATTTCTTATTCAATAAACAACAATTAACAACATCGTGAAATTGACGAGGCGACTGATTTTGGAATGATTTAGGAATGAAATTGAATGAGTGTTTCTTCAAAAGGGATTTATTGTAATTAGTTCACGTGAATCGCTACAACACTAATGTAGAAAGAATTGTAAATATGAAAATACAATAATCTCTTTTTACCGTATGCCCTATTTTTTTCCGCCAACGAAAAAAAGAACATGTAGCAATTCTGCAAATTCATCGTGAAATTGACAGTCACTTCAATCAAAACCATTCTAAATCGCTCACTCAGCGCTCCATTCACTCTTTCCAAACACTCACTCTAACCATTCAAAAACGCTCAAACCCATTCAGAAATATAAAAATCAAAAACGTCATTCAAAATAAATTGGATGGAAAATTGTAAGCGTGTCGTAGGTTCTTGAAGACATAGGAAGATATGTATAGAACTTGTATGCATTTATTTATTACAGGGAGGTAATCAACATCACTAATTTTGTTCATTCTGAACAAAATTTGCGATATAGGATTACCTCCCATTATATTCACTCAAAACTCGCTCCACACACTCATTCAATAGATTTAAATGCACATATCTAGTAATAGGACAATTAGTATCGGTAAAGATTTATCAAAGCGGGTAACAGAATTATCGATAATTTATTACGTCCCTTTAATTTCATTTAAAGAACGCCTTTCAAACTCATTTTATTTCATTCAGCAATAATTCCAAAATCATTCGCCTTATCAATTTAACTTTTTGTCTTCATGCGCGAATTCGATCACACATGAAATCGACATGTTAAGGTAGTGGACCCCTCATATTTCGGAACTCGTGATATTTCACAACGTTTACCGAGATTTCCTAATAAGGTCATTAGAAATACTCAGTTAACACTGTTAAGGTCATTACTTCCGAACGGTTGTGGAGGTATAACGGGTCCGCTACCTTAAAGATTAAAAAAATCTGAAATGATATTTCCAACCTGGAGCTAAAATGTATAGAAATGATCGTTACATGTTGTGTTAAGGTGGCAATGGACAGTAAAATTTTATAACTTAGCTTCTTTTCAACAAATTATATCAATTCAATGACTGTATCATTGAATTAAACAATAAAATATGCTATATGTGTCATTCAATTAGGGGGGGGGGGGGTATGAAATAACGAAAAACTGTCTTATTTGTACGGTAAGGTATGCCAAATATTTACCAAGTATAGGAAAAAAAATATAGTCTTTAAACATATCGGAAAACAAGAAAAATTCGTTGGGTCTTTTCTTCAAGAAATAAGTTTTTGTGGCATTTTCCCTCCTTAACATTAGAAAAAATAGCACATTTTAACATTTTTGAGCCATATAACAAAAATGCTATAAGTGATGAATGATAAAAGAACTAAGTAAAAAAGGGACATAATTTGCACAAAATGCTTCTAGAGTTATCCCCCACCATAGTAAAGATTGCCGTTTGGATAGTGAATATGTGTGCATAAGTTTCAAGTGAATGTCTTGAGTAGAACAAGAGAAAACACAAAATGTTAAGTTTTCGCAAGAGTGAGTGTCTTTACCAATTAAAGGTTTAAGAAAATTTTGAAGTTTGTTTGTAATAAATGAATGACTTTTATCAAAAGGTCTTGACATTGACCAATGACCTTGACATTGATATGTATGTGACATTCTTGTAACAGGCAATGCGCAAATGAAATTTTAAGGCTCTGCGACTTACCAATCTAAAGTTACAGCTAATATTAATTTAAACAGCAAAAATTGACATTAAAAATTGAGCTTGACTGGTGACCTTGATCTTCGTCTCAACAGAAAGGCCTTGTCCCATGCAATCATTATGTGAAATTTGAAGGCACTATCACTTACCATTCAAAAGTTGTGGCCAATGTTCAAGTTGTATTTTTTTCAAAAATTTGCCCTTGAAAAAAGGTCTTGACATTGAGTGATGACCTTGACCTTGGTACCGACTGAAAGGCATTGTCCTAGGTAATAATCATGTGAAATGTGAATGCCCAATCAATAACCTTTCAACAGCTAAGATCAATGTTAAAGTTTTATTTTTTCACAAATTTGACCTTAAGAACTGACCTTGACCTTGACTGAAGACCTTGAACACGATACCATCAGAAAGGCCTTGCCCCAGGCAATCATCATATTAAATATGAAGACCCTATCACTTCACATTCAAAAATTATCACAAAATATCAACTTGAAAGTTTTCTCACGACGAAGACGACAACAGGACGACACCAAGGCTATAGCAATACCTCGGGTTTTCTCCGAAAACAGTTGAGCTAAAATGGCCAGTTCCACTCAAGGGAAGATAACATGAAAATCAGCATGGAAAGATACCTTCAAATTTTGATATAATGACTTTCTAATGTTGATCTACAACATACCATGGTTCTCCGTATTTTCACGGAACAAACTAGTCAATTATGAATTGGCTTCAAATAAAAACAAAATCAAGAACGAAAATAATATGCATTAAAAGCCTGATCTTCAATCTGTCAATAAGCAAAATTTTAAGGGTCTTGCTAGAAAAATATTAGAAAACACTTCTGGATGTTGACCACCGTCATGAGCACAGTATTGAGTCAGGACGTCAAATTTCCACGGTAGTTGACAAAATCTTTCTTGAAAGAATTTATTAAGGTCCCAACATTTGATTTTTGTATTCTATTACATTCCATGGTGTCTGCGCAACATGTATTGGTCAAAATGCATTGTATTTACAATCAAAAAAACAAGAAATTAGAGATAATTTGGAAAGAGGGTGGCTCAAAGATGGAGCACGGTGCCGATTTTGAATGCATTGATATTTTATAAAACAAATTCAAGACATTGTTGATCTTCTTAATTTGGTAGATATGTGTAGGTGTTGTTCACAAAATGTGCATCAATTCACAACCAACAAAACAAGCGTTTCGCTAAAATTCGATTGCCGCGAAAATATGACGTCCGCGAAAATACGGAGTTGGAGTATATGTGAACAAGAAAAAATCATTTGGCTGAAAAAAATTTCGTCATGTGTCCATTGCTACCTTAATGCAATAAAATTACCTGAACCTAGTTGTCTTCTTAGAAACGGGTTACCTTGGTTAACGCCCCCTGTAATATAGGGTTAATTCACGTTTTTGATGGCGTTATCATTTGCAGAGACCCGGTAAATGGTTCGCACTCGGACGTTTAACCATTTTGAGGGTATCTGCAAATGTTAAAGCCCGAAAAAGCTTGTATTGGCGCTATTATTGCATGAAAAGATAGTTTATATTATATATTCAAACATAAATTGCGAAATAATTTCACAGAAACGATATAAAACCAGTTACAAACCTACTTATATGCTGTCATGCATTACACCGTCCATCTTGTTTATACCTACGTTGCGTTGTAAATTTATGACGTCACACAATTTAACGCGGGATTTTGAGCAATGTCTTTAGGTATGCTCTATAATAATGTTACACAAAGAAACTGATAAAATCTATAGGCCCTGTATTAGGATATTTGAGTGAAAAAAGCCGGGCGTTAACGGCACTTGAATTTACTTATTAATCCACGTTTTCTCCCGTTCATTCCCGGGTTGTGTCCGTTAGCACACGCCTATAACGACCTGAAAACGTACATTTTATGCAATAAAACATTCCATTTCAAGCCATCGATTGGTTATGCTTCGGTTAATGTTATAATTTTAAGAATAGCTAACGGAAGACAGTTGGTGTCGTTTTTATCAAAATGGCTTCGTGAGAGTAAGTACATGTCATAAAAGCCTATAAATTAGTTGGGAACTTTTGGTATGAAAGCTCCGTAATCCCGAAGGTACACTGTGTAATTATCTTCCAACCAATTGGTTGATAATGGGAAACCTATGCGGGATAGCAGATGGAGGCTCGGAAATGATGTAATGGTGGGACTGGAGAAAAAAAAATACTAGGAATCTATAATTAGATGCTCGAGCTGTCGCGATATAACTGAAAGATTATTCAAGCGGCATAAACCCCCATTCAAACAAACAAACTGTTATAGCTGTCATAGTTGTTATTGTTGTTGTTGTTGTTGTTGTTGTTGTTGTTGTGAAACTGTTAAAAAGTGGAGCTTTTTTAAAAATTTGTGTCATGTCATTCGGAAAGGAAACTATATTGGAAGCTTGAGAAATATAGGATCTGTCAAGAAATTTTTGTTTGTTGTAAGTTGATTTTAACCGAATCTTCGTCTAGAATTAAAATGTTATTAAGCGAGCCTTCGCGAGCTTAGTATACCTTGGTTTATTTGACCCGAATTTGACCTCTGTGGAAAAAAATGCATAAAAAACAATTACCGACATATTTTATCAATTAACATAATATATACAACATCCAATATCATATGTTATTCATTCATATGAAAGCACGTGCAAAGCCGAGTAGGAATAATCAGATTTTATTAATCTAAATAGCAGGGGTCAGATTCGGGTTAATAAAACCGCGCTATAACATTTTTATTCTATTCGACTTTAATACAAGCTTGTCCTCAATAAAAACGAGTAACGGATTTTTTCCCCAAATTTACAACATTTATGTTCGTTAAAAAACATTTTTAAACGCTCTTGACCCCGTTTTACAAAACTTCTTACGAAAAAAAAAATCGAAAGTCAAAATCACAAATCATACCTGGTGTTTTCATTCATAGGAAGATTTTACCTTGCAATATCTCATTGGAATCGTCTTAAGAATGCGATTTCAATAAGATAATGCATGGCAGAATTATATATCTAATTACTTTTGTAGAGGAAACTTTAATTTTTGTCTTGCGCGAAAATGAGCGAAAGATGTTTAGTAAAACATGCCCAAGATGACAGAAAAATTGATAGATAGGTGACGTTGTGGTGACGTCATTTAGAATATGATCCTTCACACATGTATTACGAGGAAATTGTGATTGCTGTTCGTTTTAGAAGAAAGGGGAAGCTTTAATCGCTATGTCGATCCTAGTAACACTGTACGGTCGCGTTGACAAATTTAGGTCGGTTTTTTTTCTTTCTTTTTTTCTGAATCCAAAACGGCTATTCTACATTTCTGTATACGCATTTTTAGAATTTTACCTACGGTTCACCTCTAAATCAACTAGCATGAATCTCCTTTTGCAATAAACAATTAAAGTAATTCCCAGATGGATTTTTTCTAATTATTATTTAAATAAGTTCTATAATTCTTTTTTGATGTAGAGATCCTAAGACAATTTACCAAAAAATCGTCTATTGTAAATAAATATCTATTCAGAATTCAACTCGCCATATAAAGTTTTGGCTAAGCTTCTGTCAAAACCAGTCGTACGATATATATATATATATATATGTTGTTTTTTTTTGTTTTGTTTTGTTTGTTTGTTTGTTTTTTTTTGTTGTTGTTTTTAGGATTTCTATTATCAGAAATTTCATCGGTAGCAATCGAACGTTGCATTCACACCGATTTCTATTAGATCGAGTACTTACTCTTGTCAAGCTGAACATACGACATCTTAGAAAAATAACTTAAAAACCCGAGAAAATCGGATTGTATATATCAAATAAGAAACTATATTGTACTGATTAAGACCAAACTGCAAATGTGTGCACGCTAATTTCTACGCAAAGAAATTGAAATTTGAAGACAATATTTTATTGACGTAAATAACAGTTAACCACATCGTGAAATTGACAAGATGAATTATTTTGGAATGTTTCTGGAATGAAACAGAGTGAGTGTGTGAAACGAGTTTTGAGTGAAATGAATGGGATGTAAACAATATCGCAAATTTTGTTCAGGGTGCAAAAAAATAGCGATATTTATTACCTCCCTTGCATAAAACATGCATAAAATTTCTATAAATAGCATCCAATTTCTTTGAGAACCAATCAGACCTATAAAATTTTAATTAATCAAGTGAAATCGTGATTTATTTATATTGATTTTCTCTTTGAATGCAGTTGTTGATCTTATCTTTTTTTAGTCATATTGAGCGTTTTTGAATGGTTTGGGTGAGTGTTTGGAATGAGCGAATGGAGCTCTGGGTGAGCGATAAAGAATTTTATTTATTGAGATGAATGTCAATTTCACGAAGTAACTAACTTTATACAGTTTCTTGCCAAATATACAAAATTTTAACATTGGAATACAACATGTGATCAAATAAGGTATTTAAGTATTAAGGAATTTCACTCACAGAGACCCTTTAGCAAAATGATAGATTCATATTGTTAAAATCTACCTATACCTATGGAATAAAAAATATATTATTACTTAATCACAAATAAAACAAAACTATACTTACGAATTATCTGGAATGCTGCAAATAGATGATATTGAATAAGAGGTCATAGAAAACAAGATTTATTTAACATTTAAATTAACGAGGCTGTGCCCAGTTTTTAACTTTGTTAGATGACGAGGGTTACATATATGAATATATACGTGTGTGTGTGTGTGTAAGTGTGCTTGTGTGTCTCTATTGTAGATGACGAGTTTAATTGGATATTCAATGGTTTATTGATTTTAACTAATTGGATATCTTATGATTATCATATGATATTTGGTTATAACATTTCAAGAAAATTGGGATAAATCGACAAAACACCTACAGACAGCCACACACAGTAAATATAAAGTTACTTGATGGTCTACAGATACTTTGAGATCTTATCTATCTACAAAACGCATATATATAGTAAAGACTCTGGTCTGACTGTGCGGATGCACAGGCTGGTCAGAGTCTTTGCTTGGCGGTTATTTGAAATGGATGGCAATCCTACGCACAGGCTCTTTCAGTTTAACCCTTTGTTATTTAATCCCTGCTTTCTTTTTACGTGCCTGTGATTTTGTGATTGAAAAAACATTGTGAAAAAGAAGAATTTGCTTCTGATCCTACTGAATGGTTATTTTTCAAATTAAATCCACTCTAAATTTTCGTTTGCAAAACCTTTGAATTTGGACAGGTCCATAATTTTGTAAAACAGGAAAGGGTTAAGATGATTCTATCTTTTTTGTGCAGACAACTTTATTTCAAAATGAAAATAATTATGAGTACGCGAAAATTCTGTATCCTTCTGTGAAAAGTAGTCCTATTAAAAATTTGGTGTATTATTGATACTTATTTGCATTTTCTCTTTCGTGATATTGAATTATAAGATGATAAGAAGGGATTATTTGTTGATTTCATGCAGGTATGGAACTGAAAACCCAATCACATCTGTATATGAATCCGCTTCGCGTATTCTTACGATGTGAATAGGCTTCAAATTTCGTATTTAAACTGTGGTCACGATGCCTGGCTCGCTCTACAAAAAATTAATTACATGTAGGTATGAAATTGAAAAACCTAATTACATCCGTATATGAATCCGCTTCGCGTATTACTACGATGTGATTAGGCTTCAAATTTCGTATTTAAACTGTGGTAACGATGGCTCGCTCTACAAAAATTGTGAAATTAATATTCATCTCAATCAAAACCATTCTCAATTGCTCACTCAGCGCTTCATTCATTCATTCCAAACACTCACTCAAACAATTCAAAAACGCCCCAAACTCATTAAAAAAAACATGATAACAACTTCGTTCAAAATAAAAATTGCTTGGAAAAAAATCGGGATTTCACTTCACTAATTGAAATTGTAAGCGTCTGATTAGACCTTGAAGAAAAAGGAAGCTATTTATAGAACATATATAAAAAAAAATTAAGGGAGGTAATCAATATCGCTAATTTTGCTTACAAAATTCACTCTAAATTCGCCCCACACACTCATTCAATTTCATTCCAAAACCATTCTAAAATCATTCATATTGTCAATTTCACGATGTTGTTTACTGTACCTGATGGGCGTGTCATGAATTTGGTCAAGGGCGGGGCAAGCGATCAACCAATCATAACGAAGAATACTTACTTCTTGGTGGATTGGTAGTTGTTGTTGTTGTTACTGTTGTTGTAGTACCTGGAAAATAAAAAAGAATAATTTGTTTTATCATTTAGGCTTTGCCTGATATTTTTTCAAAGAATGCCCAGTGTGCGTGATCGAACGACTGACTGTTGTTTCAAATAACATAGTGGATCTAATCAAAGTAACATTCTAGTAAAATTTCATTAATATCGCCTAATTTAGTTAAAGGGTAGATATTTTTCAAAACAATTCAAAGCGAAATAGGCCACGCCACGCCAATATATAGAGGATAATCGTTTGTTTAAGTGTAAGATCGATTTATATTTCATTGAGTGAACAACAAAAGCTATATTTTCACGAGTGGCAGAGCCACGAGTGAAAATATAGCTTTTGTTTTTCACGAAATGAAATATTAATCGATCTTACTCGAAAAACAAACGATTATTCTATTTCTTTAATGTAAAAATGAGACAAAATATGAAATATCTAGGACATATTTTCGTAAAGCGCGTCATTTTGCGCGTGATTGCTATGCAACGTTCATTGTGACGTCACTTATTTCGCCCCGCATAGATGACGTCAGATAGGATGAAATGCACAAAAGCAGGGTATAACCTGCATCTCCAACTCAATATCATTCCGATATCATGAATAACAAAGTCATTCCCCCAGGGGCCTATTTTACTAAACATCTTTCGATCATTTTTTGCGTGAGTTAAAAAGTAAAGTTGCTTCTACAGAAGTAACTAAATATGGAATTCTGTCATGCATCATCTCGTTAGAATCGTCGTCTTAACTGAGATATTGCAAGGCAGAATCTAACAATGGGTGAAAACACCGGTACGATGGGTGATTTTGACTTACTAATCATCTTTAACTCGTGCAAATAACTGTATCCTAAAACCTAAAGGTTTCGCGTGCTTTGAGAGAATGAACATATTTCATCGCTTGGTTACCAAGTCCTCGTAACTTCAGCTTCATTAAGCTGAAGTTACGAGGATTTGCTTACCAATATACGACTTAAGGTCTCGAGTTATTGTGTAATGTGTAGTGCACGTGAATCTCGACAGGTTTGGCGTGCCGAGTCATTTCAAACAGATGACGAACATTTTATATAAGAGTTTTTTTCCAAAAGACTTTCTACAGTGGCAAAAATTCAAAGGATCTGACATAGGTAACGGAAATAGTTTTATATGTAATTTAAGCATAATTACACATGAATACAGTAATACTACAGCGAATTGCACATTTTTTTTAAGAATGTAAGAGGTTTGGGAAACAATACAGACAATGTTAGAAAAACGTGGTCTAAGTTAGATAGAAAATCTCGTGCCGCGGTATATGGGAAATAGACACTCGCTAACGCTCGTTTCTATTTCCCATATACCACGGCTCTCATTTTCTATCCTAATTGGACAAATTACATGTATTGATGTTTCAAAGAACAGTAAAATAATAAGATAAATATGAGAAATATATTTGCTCAAACAGTGTTATAATTTACGGATTATTAAATATATAATATATAGTTATATTTAATAATCCGTAAATTATAACACTGTTTGAGCAAATATATTTCTCATATATATATATATATATATATATATATATATATATATATATATATATATATATATATATATATATATATATATATATATATATATATATATATATATATATAACCTCTACGATCTTTTCTCCTAAAAAATTTGAGTGTCTTCTTGGATGCTTCCATACTACATTCAGCCAATAAAAACAAGGAGTAAATTGTTCGAAGTTGTGAAAAATCGGGCCAACTTACTTCTGGCTCGAACGGGTCCCGACTTTGTTGTTTTTCAGCCGGGCTGGAACCGTGTTCAAGTAAGACCTGTTTTGCACGCATGTACACGCGCAAAGCGGGGTAAAATTTGAAAACGGTTGCAACACATTGTCAGCAGGAATAAGAGCTGGTTTCTAATTGTAGGTCGGATGAAAAAAAAAAAACGGGACCCATTGTAAACCATTCTGATACATTTTCGAATTACATTTTTGAGCGTTTCTAATAGACTGGGTGAGTCCTTGTAATGAATAATTGCAGCGTTGAGTGAGCGATTGAGAATAATTTCATATTGAAAGAGCGTCTATTTCGCGATGTTTCTGACTTTCATTTACCTGTGGATCCGTTTCCTTGCCCTGTAGCATCGTTACTGCTGCTACCGCCACTCGATTGTCCTGAAAGAAAGACAAGGGAAATTGAATAAGCTTTGTGTGTTTGAATGGGTTTTTTACGCCTCTTTCAACCATCTTACATTTATATCGCGACGGTTGGAGCACCTAACAATGGATACCTGATATTTCTCAAACCAGTACAACTATTTCACCCTTTCCTAGCCTCCAGCTGCTATCCCAAATAGGACCACGATTTATCGACCTAATGGTGAGAGACATATAGTCGGAAGGAATGAGTGCCGCCGTCTGGGATCGAACCCAAGACCTCTTGAATAAGTAGGCCTATTTTGGTTTGATTCATCATAAAAAGATAAATACTCTAAACGATAAAAGATCTGTGGATAATTATTTGTTCAATTTTAATTTATGCCATAAATGGTTGTGTTTTATAAATGACTGATAAATAGAGGAAAATGAATGAGTGGTCATAGAATATCGATTTATTGAACGAGTCATCTATAAACTGATAAAAACGAGGCTATGTCGAGTTTTTATCAGTATTTAATAGCGAGTTTAATAAATTCTGTATTTTAAGAGCACAAATTTTCATATTCTATTTAAAATATGACCCAAATTTTTGTGAACAATCGTCAAAATTCTTGAAATTCAACATTTTAATTTACCGCAAAACTTATAACGCCGCTTAAAACTGACGACACGACATATACATTATGATGTCGTTTTCGCAGTTACAAAAATGCGTAGCTATTCGCTCTTAGCGCATTTGCATTGGTAACGACACTCGTGTAATATCAAAAATATTTAACAGCGTTATTTCACTCCCGCGACATAGGTCATTTTATAAATTGGTTTAATTTCTTGATGAAAACAATTCTTAGTACGCAGCTATTTTGTAAGCTCCGAAAAAAGTAGTCCCGTTAGAAGTCTGTTTCAATAATGACACATCTTTCCATTTCGAGTTTCATGATAATAGGTTTTATGATAAGAAAAGAGTAATTGTTGATTTCAAAGAGATATGAAACAGAAAAACCTAATCACACTACATAAGGAACCCCCTTCAAAATAAAAATCGTTCAAAAGGTATGTGAAGGCTATAAAAAAGTAATCATAAAAATAGTATGCATCTTGTCTTAAAGGGGGGTAAGAAATGTCGCGGATTTTGTTCATCTTGAACTGAAGTAGCACCATTCATATCGCATCTCTGCAATTCAATTAACACTCATCTCATTCAATTTCATTTCTTAACCATTCCAAAATAAATCATTATTTGAATTTACGATGTCTTTAATTGTACACTTACACTAACAATCCTCTATACATATGTGATCCGTCACGCGAAAAGGGACCATCTGGGTATTGCACAAAGTGTCGACCCTAGTCAGACTGCGCGGATTGCGCAGACTGACTAGGGTCGTAACTTTTTGCACCGAGCTTATTTCCTGAATCTAGAATGATCAATCCTACTTCCAGTGAAACCATTTTTGAAATGCGACTTCTTGTTTGACCTATGGTGGATCAAATTTCTTTTTCAAGAATTCATTTTACAGAATTCCAGGATGGTCCCTTTTCGCATGACGGGTCACATATATATTTGTGACCCGTCACGCGAAAAGGGACCATTTGGGGACTCTGTAAGATAAGATATTTTAAAAAGAGATCGGGTCCAGCAAACGTCAACCAAAGGTCGCAATTCAAAAATTCTTTCACAGTAAGGTGGATTGATCATTCTAGATTCAGAAAATAAGCAAAGTGCGAAAATGTTCGACCCTAGTCAGTCTGCGCAGTCCGCGCATTCTGACTGGGGTCGACACTTTACGCACATCCCAAATGGTCCCTTTACGCGTGATGGGTCACAATTATATTTACCTGCAGGTCCGTCGGTTTGTCCTACAGCATCGTTACTGTCATCACCACCAGTCGGTAGTCCTTAAGGAAAATCGAAGGATATTGAATGAGTAGGCTATAACCGAGTCATCCTTGTTCAGTTAAAAAAGCTAATTTGAGTCGGAAGTCCTTAAAAAAAAGGCAGAAAAAATGAATGAGTAGGCCTTTATTGAGTCGTCTTTTAACGTTTAAAAACCCTAATTTTAGTCGGTAGTCCTTAAAAAAAGACAGAAAAAATGAATGAGAAGGCCTTAACTGAGTCGTCTTTTTACAGTTAAAAACGCTAATTTTAGTCGGTAGTCCTTTTAGACAGACAGAAAAAATGAATGAGTAGGCCTGAAATGAGTAATCTTTTTATAGTTAAAATCGCTAATTTGAGTCGTTAGTCCTTTTAGAAAGAAAAAAGAAATGAATGGGCGGGCCTTGACTGGGTTGTCTTTAAACAGTTAAAAACGCTAATTTGGATCGCTGACCCTTAAGGAATGACAGAAAAAAATGAAACGAGTAGAACTTAATTAACTCGTGTTTTTGTAGATAAAACCTTTTAGATTGCTAGCAGTAGATGATAACGTAGTTATTGTGTCATTTTTAGCTCCACTGGCTGAAAGCCACTGGGGCTATTGTCATAGCGTTGTGTCCGTCGTGCGTCCGTCCGAGCGTCCGTACGTCCGTTCGTAAACTTTTTCTTTAAAAATCTTCTTCTCAGAAACTACTGAATGAATTTCAATCAAGCTTCACAGGAATGATCCTTACGTAACCCTCTTTCAAAGTTGTTCAAGAAACTTTGATCCAATGAAAAACATGGATTTAATGAGAGTGACTTATTTCCAAATATAGTAAAAAGTGACTTTTCTCAGATTCTAATGGATGGATACCAATTAAATTTTACATGAATGATCCTTGGGTGACCCTTTATTTGTCTACAAAAAATTCTTGTGGTCGGATGGAAAATATGCATTTAATGGGCGGAGGTCATTTCTCAATATGTTATATAGTGGAAACTCTAGCTGACTTTTTTAATCAGGGACACACTTCCTTATTATATATTTTTTCAAATGACGACATATTATATTATCGTTATTATTTTGGTATTATTGTCATTATTATTATCCTTTTTTTCCTCTTGCAAAGGGTAAGCCACCACAAAAAATAAAAGAATGTGCTCTGTCAAGCATGAAAGGATCATTTCCATATTGCGAAAAGTTTCGACCTAAGTCAGACTGCGCGTTTCGCGCAGACTGACTTAGGTCGAAATTTTACACACTGGGTTAGTTTTCTGAATCTTAACCGATCAACCTATCTTCCAGCGAAAGAATTTTTGAAATGGGACCTCTGGTTTTACCTTTACTTGTACCGATCCCCTTTTCGAATATTAAGTTTTCAGGATTCCCAGATGGCCCCTTTTTCCTTGACAGGCCACAAGTAAAAGAATGTGATCCGTCAAGCGAAAAGGGCTCATCCCCTTAGTGCGAAAAGTGTCGATCCTGGGGCCCGTTTTAATAACATTCTTACGAAAAAATAGTCGTAAGTCGAAATTACAAATCATACTTGTTGTTTTCACTCATTGTTAGATTCTGCCTTGCATTATCTCATTGGAATCGTCTTCTCATTCCTCATTTAGAACGTTCAATAACGTATTTTTTGCAACATATCATTGGAAGGTTTAGAAGGAGGCTTGAAAATCGGTTTATACACGTTCATATTTAGTAATGCTTTCACGTCAAAAATCAATAAGAAATTCCGTATCAGGCGTGCTTTGCAATCATTTAGCAACGTTTAATGGTTAAACGAAATCCCCCCCCCAAAAGAAAATAAATAAATAAAACCTACATCAGCCTATCAATCATTGAAAGATATGATCGATTTCGAAGTGGAGCGTTATTGAATGGTTTTAGTGAGTGTTTTGAATGGATGGTTGGAGAGCAAATCCAAAGCTGAGTCTAACTTAAGTTACAGTTACATAGTTAAATTGACATTCACCTCGATCAAAATCACTCAGAATCACACACTCATCGCTCGGTTCATTCACCTCACACTCACTCAAACCACTGAAAAACGCTCCAAAATCTATCGAAAACGCTTCAAAGTCGTTCATTGGGATCTACATTTCATTCAAATCGATCTGATAAGGGCACAATTCTATTTGAGCCTGTGCGTGACATTTCCAACAATTTGGCATGTGCATTAGGTGAAAAATATTTAACAACCTAGTCAGCTGAATAGTGAAATCAGAAGATAGCGTAACTGTCTACAGATACTTTGAGACCTTATTTATCTACAAAACGTAAAGTGAAGACGCTGGTCAGACTGTGCAGATGCACAGGCTGACCGATGTCTTTACTTTGCGCACATTTAAAATTGTTGGAAATGTCATGCACCGGCTCATTTCTATTTTGGGTAAGCCCAAAAATATACACAAACAGGAAAATACGTTGATTTCTTTAAAGGGGGGGGGGTTAATAAATTATCGCAAAAACAACATCGTTTACCTCTTGCAAAGTCACTTGGACTACCTGAAAATTAAAAATATGCACAGTTAATCATATCGTGAAATTGACACCCGTCTAGATCGAAACCACTCACTCAGCGCTCCAATTATTCATTCCAAAAACTCAATCAAATCGTTCAGAAACTATAGGATAGTACTTTAGACTATACATGTTCTTTGTTAAAATACGAGGCAATTTTATCCAACCGTCACGCAGTTGCTTGTTCTGCACAAAAAGACCCTTTTCCACAATGTTTTGGCTATACCGCTTTAGCGATGGCGGTCTTATGTTGCTTAAATGCTTGTGCTCATAAATAGCTGCTTTTTGATATATAATGTACCTGGACATACTGCTTTTTCTTGGCTAATGAAGTGCCCTTAAGATTTGACCTCAAACACTTTACACGAGCCTAAATAAGACGGTTTATTGTTTTGTTAACGGTGAGTGTATTTCAAGAAATCCGCGCGTATTTTGATGAATTATTTGATAGCGTAGCCGCATAAGGACGCCAACGTCTATTTATGCAAAATCTGCCCTTCCCAGAAAGTTAACTTTCAGATTCATTAGATAATTACAAAAGTTTTTCATTGTGTTCTGAATGAAATGTAATTACTTAATAATCATTGGAATTAAGAGTCTTTGCACAGGCTTTAAATCAAAAGTGGTCAAATTTACGGAGGAACAACGTCGCTATGCTACAAGGGCCTGTTTTACTAAACGTCTTACGAAAAATGTGATCGTAAGTCAAAATCTAAAATCGTACTTGGTGTTTTCATTCATTGTTTGATTCTGTCTTGCATTATCTCATTGAAATCGTCTTTAGACGATTTCAATGAGGTGAGGCATGCAAGATTTTTTATATTTAGCTACTGCTTTAGAAGCAAATTTAATTTTTGACTTACGCAAAAAAGATCGTAAGATGTTTAGTACAACGGACCCCAGGTCACCATAATAACTATCCTTATTATAATTAACTCTTGTCATGCTGAACCTGGAATATTCCTACCTTTGCAGGAGCTACAGACAAACATCAGTGTGCACATATGTGCAGTCTGATCTTTGTCTATACCACCTGTTTTTCCTTTTTAAACTAGAAAAGTTTAAGAAATTATATTTTCAAAATCGAATGCTAACTCACAAGTAGAAAATACAGAGCTTTCAGCACTTTGATTTATATATAATTTTGCCAAGGTTTTTTATTCAGCATGACAAGGGTTAAATACATGAGTATAAAAAACAACAACATTTACCTCTTGCAAAGTCACTCGGACTACCTGAAAATTAAAAAAAAATGCACAGTTAATCACATCGTGAAATTGACACCCATCTAGAACGAAACCACTCGCTCAGAGCTCCAATCATTCTTTCCAAAAAACTCATTCCAACCATTCAAAAATGCTTCCGAAATTATTCAAAAACGCTTCGAAATTGTTCGATATGATCATTTTTTCAATCAAATTTATTAAATAATTGCACGATTTAATTGGGCGTTGTTGATTTTAAGCGTCTGAATTGGTCGTGAGAGTACAGTTAACAACATCGTGCAATTGACAAAGTGAATGATTTTGGCATGTTTAAGGAATGAAATTGAATGGGTGCGTGCAGCGAGTTTTGAGTGAATTTAATGGGAGCTAATCCTATATCGCAAGTTTTGTTCATGATGAACAAAATTAGCTACATTGATTACCCCTCTTTAATAAAATATGCATACAAATTCTATGCAGAGCTTCCTATTTCTTCAAGAACCTATGAGGAGCAAAAAATTTGAATTATTTCAGTGTAATCGCGATTTTTCACTATCAAAATTTGTTTTGATGACGTTGTTGATTGTTTATTTTTCGATTGGTTTGAACGTTTTTGAACGGTTTGAGTGAGTGTTTGGAATGAATGATTGGAGCGCAGAGTGAGCGATTTAGAATGACATTGATTGATGTCAATGCCACTGTCACGATGTTGTTAACTGTACACAATCAGAAAAGTACGTAGATTTATTAAAGGGAAGTAAAACAAATATCACTAAATCACCTCTTGAAATTAATTCACAACTCGCTCCTCCCAACCATTCGATTCATCCCAAAAAAAAAACATTCAACTGGTCAGTTTCACAATGCCCCTCACAGTCGTAGGAGAACTGCTGCTTGGGACGCATTTAACCCTTTCCTGTTTTACAAAATTTTGGACCTAAATTCATAGGTTTTGCAGACGAATATTCAAAGTGGATTTAATTTGAAAAAAAACCATTCAGTAGGGTGGAAAATAGTGTGGAGAAAAAAGAAATTGCTTGTCAGAAGCAATTTCTTCTTTTTTCACAATGTTTTCTCAATCATAAAATCACAGACACGTAAAAAGCAGGGATTAAACAGCAAAGGGTTAACATGTAATAATATCGTGAAATTGGCAAAATGAATTATTTGAAATGATATTGGAATAAATTGAATGAGCGTTTTGAGCGAGTTTTGAGTGAAATTAAAGGGAGGTGAACCAATATCGCAATCAAAATTAGCTTTAATTTTACCTCCCTTTAACGAAATATTCATACAGGTTGTGTGAGTTGTTAATACAGTTGTTAATCTTATCATTATTAGCGATTTTGGAGCGTTTTTGAATGGAGCGTTTTTAATGGTTTGAGTGAGTGTTCTGAATGAATGAACGGAACGCTGAGAGAGCGATTAAGAATGATTTTGATCGAAATGACAGTGAATTTCACGACATTACTAACTGTAACGTTTGAAATAGAGCTACCTTTGCTTCTGAGGCTTTCTGAATATTTCTTTCAAAATAGTACATCTAATCATGATGGAGAGTAATTATGTTAAGTTACAAATAGTTTCATCGTGAAAATGACATTCATCTCAATTAAAATCTTTCTAAATCACTCACTCATCGCTCCAGTCATTCATTCAAACACTCACTCAAATCTACCAAAAACGCTCAAAAATGCTAAAAATATATATACAACAACTACATTGAAAATAAATATTAATAGAAAAAAAACGCGATTTCATTCGCATAATTGAAAGTGTAAGCGTCTTACTGCCTGTCACTGCCGAGACTAGTTTACAATGATTTTCTAGGACACTTACATGTTATTCTTTTTATCCTGCGATCTTTTTTGCACTTAAGGTGGCAATGGACAGCGGATTTCCGACTATATAAACCGGAAGCGGTGTTTCGTTTATTTTACGGCTCTTTTTGCGCGTTGTTTAAAAAGACCTGTTTCCGTAAGATTCTGCTTATGGAAATAACGGAGAACAATGATGGAGAAACTTCATAACTTAGCTTCATTTATACATTTGATGTCAATTGAATGACTGGATCATTACATTTAACAATAAAAATGCGTTAGAACCGCCATTAAATTAGGAGGGGTCACTGTAAAATAACGAAAAAATTTCTTATATCCATGGAAAGGTATGCTGAATTTTTTTTTACCAAATAAAGGAAAATTATGGATTTTAAACATAACGAAAAATTAGAAAAAATCATCGGGTAATTTCTTCAAAAAATGGTTTTTTGTGGCATTTTTACCCAGTAAAATTACAAAAATTAGTGCATTTTAAAATTTGAAGGCAAATTGTGCAAATGAAATTGATCAAAGAGAAATTTTCTTGGCAACGGCCAATGTGCACATTTATAAGGTCTATCAAAATGTATGTGTTTTATAGCTATAAGCTAGTACTGAGTTTATACTGGACCTAAAACAAATATAAACGTTTTACTAAAAAATGGGCAACACCACTCAAGGGCAGATAACTCTAGCATGAAAATGAGCGTGGAAAGGTACCTTCAAACTTTGATATAATGACTATACAATGTTAATCTACAACATATGTGAACAAGAAAAAAAATCATTGGGTGGAAAAAAAATGACGCCATGTGTCCATTGCTACAGTAATTACCGAAATGGGGTATAATTTGCAAACAGTTTGAATCGCCTTGTCACCCTGAACGCAGGGCGGGTTAGACTACGCTTACTTCACAGGCTGATTAAAACAGAAATTCTTTGCTTTCTAGAAAAGAACTGCCCTTTATAATTTAAATGAAGTAGTGACGGATTTTTTAACTAAAAATCTGATTACCGATAAACCTGTCAACACCATTTTTAATTGCTATAACAATCGTTTTAAAATACTATTTTTTATTATGATTATCATTATTATAATTATTATTATTATTAGTAGTAGTAGTAGTAGTAGTAGTATTAGAAGTATTGACATTATAATCATTATCATTATTATTATTTTCATCATTATCATTTTCATCATTTTTTGCTTTTATCATTTCTGGTGTTTGTAGCGGTAGTCGTATTATAAATATCAAAATCATACTCGACTGCCTCAGTGGCCTAGTGGTAAATGCACTCGACCCGTGACCTGGAGGTCCGTGGTTCGAGCCCCACTGTCGCCGGGGTGTGTTTAAGGGCAAAACACTAAATAGCCAGCCCAAGTTCACCAAGCTGTAAAAATGGGTAGCAGTGGGTTTAAACCACTGATTCTCCCTCGGGGACGTGAAAACATCAGGATTGAGCGTTCGAGAGCGATTCTATAAGCTTGAGCTTTCGTCGCAATCGAACTAAAATAATATAGGGATGAGTGTCTTTTTCACTGCGTTTATTAGGGTATTAAGTGCAATTGCCTTAGCACATGGCAAATAACGCCCTGATTAAGCCATGTGCTAAGGCAATTGCACTTAATACCCCAATAAACACAGTGAAAAAGACACTCGTCCCTTATAATTGCAATCATCTAGATCGAAGAAACTATTAAAATACTCAGCCAAACATTAAAGCTTCAAGTCTATTTTCTGCGCGTAAAAATTACACGATCTATTTTTAGATCGTGTATTGTTTATCTCGCTATAGAAGTGAAATGTCATATAGTAAAACAAATGATACACAAATAAAAGACAACATTAAAATTCATAGAGGTACATATGACAAAAAAGCTTGTTTCTGCCAAGTTAGTCTGTATTTTTAAACGAAAACGGCGTGGTCGTTCTTAGTTGAGAGGGTTGCTTGAAGGTCTTCGTCGACTCGCTGTTTTCTAAGTTTAGGTCGGCTCAGAATCAGAACTGCATGCTTCTTATCGTAAATTCTTTCGAAAATATATTGATTCATAAAAGATTGAATAGCAATGTTGCGTTGATGATTGGGAACTATGTTAATTCGAGTTCCTACAACACAGGACTTGCAGATCGAATTTTGGGGGTTTCCCGAAAGACCTATTACATTTTATACAGAAATAAAGTGCAAAGGATTTCCCCACGTGATGCAATTTAAACCAATCAGAGTTCTTTATTTTATTGGATTGCAATTATATAAGTATAAACTAAAATCATACTCACTTCTCGCAAAGTCACTGGGGGAACCTGAAAATGATGAAAATAGAATGATAAACAAAAAGTTGTCTTTTTTCCTTAATTTCTTCAATCTTTTAAGGCGGTTTATCGAGATTTGTCGTTTACGGTAATAGTTCCGCAACATTTCGGAACTCATGGTCTTTTACAATGTTGACCGAAGTTTCCTAATGAAAATCATTAGGAAACATCGGTTAACACTGTTAAATTCTTAACCCTCGAAAATATTACGCTCCCACTACCTTACTAAATCACTGAATATAGTAAGCAAAATTGACTCTCATATCGATCTAAACCATTCTAAATCACTGATAACGACGAACATCATTTATTACCACCCTTTAAAATGATATACATAAAAGTTCTATGAATATATTTATGAATGTTCACGCATCATTCATACGCATACAAATCACATAAAAAGGTTATATAACAGATTTTAAAGAGGTGATTTGGCAGTATTTTTTTTGGGGGGGGGGGGGGGAATTTTAAGGAGTTTTTAATCGGTATTGGTGAGTGTCAGGATTGCTTGAATTGAGCGCCTAGTGAGTGATTTAGAATGATTTCATTTGGAATGAGCAAGGGCAAAGCTCCCATTACGCAACTTACGCAAGTATGTAAAAGAAACAATCGTCTGTTGAAAAATATCGTGGTTGAATGATCATTACATCGAAACTACAGCTTATTCAAGCTGTAGTTACGATGTTTTGATTATTCACCAACGCACAAATTATAACAAAAAAAAGAGCGGGCGGAGGGCATTCATCTTTTTTCACAGACCTAATATCGCCTTAATGCTATGTATTCTTTTGTTGTCGCCTTCTGGGTGCTTTCAATCTAGAGGTCCCAGATTCGATCCCCGACGGCGGTATTCATTCTTTCTGACTATTTGTCTCTCACCAATCGGTTGATATGGGTAGACCTATGCAAGATACCAGCTGGAGGCAAGGAAAGGATGTGGGGGTAGTACTGGTGAGAAAAATACAAGGAATCCATTGTTAGATGCTCCAGCCGCCGCGGTATAGCTGAAAGATTGTTGAAAGCGGGGTAAAACTCCATTCGATCAATCTGAGTGCGTAAACATTTCAAATCAATAGATACGCCTTTGACGAGTGTAAATTTCACATTGATTGTCATCGAGCCGCGTGCACTGTCATACAAAGCATAGAAAATATTTGCTTATAGTCTGGGGACACATTGGGTTAGGGGGCGCAATGTGAAGATTCTGAACAGACCATGTTTCTGCAGTTTGATCTGATCTGACGCTTTACTACACGCACACGCAAAATTGTTGGAAATGACACGCACATGCTCATATGATAATGAAAAAAAAAGAGATAATGTATTAATAAAATCTTTGTTCGAAAATTATATCTTGCTTTCGTTTATTTCGTGATACTTTCCCGTTTATTTCACGTCAATCAAACCGTGTCTATAATACCGATTTCGTAAACACCAGGCTTCACAACCAGCCCGATTAGCTCAGTTGGTAGAGCACCGGACTTCAAAACCATTGAAGTTCGACCGCGTGGGTTCGATTCCCAAGCTGGTACACTAACAAAACTAATTGTCTTTCGAATGAGACGATAAACCAAGGCCCCGTGAGACGGTGCTTTACACCGAGCACGTAAAGAACTATGGCGGATCTCAGCAGTAGCTTCGTAATGTATCCTTGCACTATCCCCCGTAACAACTAACCGTCTTCTGGGGGCGTCGCTCATATGGGTATGTGCTACGGAAGCGACGATAAATAAACGGAAATATACACACCAGGCTACATGTATTTGTGCGCAATTCTCATTGGAAATCTCGTGTTCGAACAGATGAGCAGCTTGAGACTTGAAAACAGCAGCGGTGCTAATGGAACCGTTAATGATATAGTGAAATTAGCATTCATCTCGCTCACACCCATTCAAAAATCACTCATTCAGCGCTCCAACCATTCATTCAAACACTTATCCAAAAACCACTAAAAAGGTAATATCGACAACTGCATTCAAAATAAATATAGATTGTCATACTCGCGATTTCACTGAAATAATATGAATATCTAAGCGTCTGATTAGTTTTTCCGATGAAATAGGAAGCTATTTATAGAACTTGTGAGCGTTTTTAATCTAAAGGAGGTAAGAAATGTCGCTTATTTTGTTCATCCTAAAAAGAAATAGCAATATTGAATTACCTCCATCTAATATCACCCAAAACTCATTCATCGCATTTAATCCAAATATTTCCAAAATCATTCACCTATTCATTTTCAAAATGTTATTAACTGTAAGAGAAATACCCGAAAATTGTGGTAAGGTATTCCACGAAGGTCTACGATTATCATCCCATTGGTGGAAGACAAATAGTCGGAGAGGATGAGTGCCGTCGAACTTAGGGTAACTGCGGACAATATAAGGTCCAAATTTCAAAATGTCTGCAAATCTTGCCTAATGCGATAAAACCGATTTTAATGAAAAATCTAACCCGAAGACATATTTATTTTCTTTTAATAAATGTAAAACATATTGATGTCGCTACAAAATAACAAAAAAACAGCATAGGTCACCGGACAAAATTTTGAGAAAATACTATTTATTTACAAAAAATTGAACTGAAAAAGGGAACGTCAAATCTTAAAAATCGCAAATTAGATAGCGTTTCAGGTCCATTCTCTGTTCGAATGTGCGCGGAAAATAAACTAGCTCGGGCGTTCTCGGACTTTCTTAATAATTTTTTTTTTCATATAAATCGGCCGATTTATTAAATAAATATTTGCAAATACTGATTTTGGGGGTCGAAAAGGCGTTAGCCCCTGAATGACGTCACGACGTCAAATGGACGATCTTCAAACCCTTTTTATTTTGTGTTAATTATGCCCGCACTTCAAAGATGACTTGTTACATATTTACGGCCACGCCGTGTCAAAATTATTGAATATAAGTTTGATACAATAATACTTACTTCCGCCCCCGCCTTGGTTGCCAACTGAAAAATAAGATAGGACAGTGAATAAGTTAGAGACACATAGTAGTCAACTTTTATCTTAATCACTTTCAAGTCTAGCCGCATCTTCACGAGTCAAGGGGTATCGAATCGAAGTAAAACGTTCGTAACCCTTGGTTCGACAAAATCCTAGCCGTAAACAAGTGACGTGTGTAGATGTACAAATTGAAACGAGTGATCAATTTTGTCTATACACTTTATTGACGAAATTAAGGTAGTGGACCCGTAATAGTTCCGCAACCTTTCAGAAGTTGTGAACTTTAACAGTATTAACCGAGGATTCCTAATGATTTTCATTAGGAAACCTCGGTTAATATTGTGAAAGAACATGTGGTCCTAAATGTTGTGGAACTATTACGGTTCCGCTACCTTAAGCTTTGATCATTCACTTTAACTTGTGCACCTCTGCTTTAATCCGAAATTGATCTTAATCTGGATTTACTTTCAAAGAACTTTTTTTTGTGTTTTGTTTTGTTTTTTGTCTTTCAATTTTCAAAATTTATTTTACACTCAGTGTCGATCATATTTTTTTCTGTGGAAGGACGTACTATGTCGCGTATAAGATATTTTTCTTGTCATTTGAATTTTATTAGTCAATCTAAGGCCAATATAACGGACCAGCAATACGTTCAGGATCACCAAACGGTGCGAACAGTTTACAATTATACCCCGCTTCACACGTGCGCTTGCGTGCAAAGCGGGGTATAATTGGAAAACAGATAGCACCGTTTGGGTGGTCCTAAACGCAGGGCAGTAGTGCTACGAGGAATATAGACATGGGAAATGTATAGGATAGAAAACGAGAGCCGTGGTATATGGGAAATAGACACGAGCGTTAGACACGAGTGTCTATTTCCCATATATGAGCCGCCACCATAACGCAGTTGGTTAGGCACAAGACTTCCAATCTGGAAGTCGTGGGTTCGATCCCCGGTGGCGGCAAATATCCTTTCCGACGTTTGTCTTTCACCAATGGGTAGATAATCGTAAACCTATGTGAAATAGCAGTCGGAGGCTAGGAAAGGATGTAATGGTAGTACTGGCGTGAGAAAAACCAGGGATCCATTGTTAGGTGCTCCGGCCGCCGCGATATAACTGAAATAATGTTGAAAGCGGCGTAAAACCCCATTCAATCAATCAATCTATTTCCCATATACCGCGGCATGAGATTATCTATTCGACTTAGACCACGCTTTTCTAAAATCGTCTGCATTATTACCCGAACTTCTAAACAACGAAAACGAGTAAAACCCACTGTGGTATTTCTGTAATAATGTGTAATTATGCTAAGATTTCTCAAAAAATAAAAATCATCACATAAGCCATTGACTATACATTTTTCTACTTTGTGAACCCTTCTTACATACAGATCATAATTTTGTCACAGCAGTAGTAGGATTGTTAATCAATTTGAAACATTTGATTCTACTGTTTTGGACGTCATTTTTTCTTTGCCTTTTGTGCGTTCATGTGTACGATTTTGCTCGAGCGACCACGTCTATTAAGCGACCAATTTTATTAAGCGACCACCATAAAAAGTCCCTTCACCGTAAGCAAAATCTTTGAAAAAGAGGACATTCTTAACGACAGACTGGTTATTGTTGAATATTATGTTGTTGGAACCCATTAGAATCGTCTCAATAAGACGATTCTAATAGGTTCGTACATCATAGGATTCAGTACGACTTGACCGACAATCTATAAATGCTATTAAAATAAACTGTCACATTTATCATGGTATTTCGTATTAAGCGACCATTCCAATAAACGACCGCTTTTTGGTGGTCCCTTAAGTGGTCGCTTAACACAAGTTTTACTATATAATCGATGCAATTATCAGACTGTGTCTGGAATTATATTTGTTAGAAAGGCTTTTTCTCATTAGAAAAAGTATGGTGTAGATACGTGTAAAATGACACAAGACAATATTTAACGTTTCAAGTCCGCGTAAAATATTTAAGCATAAATCATCACAGAAAGCTTAAAAGTATCAGACAAGTGTAATATCAGTAAAACTTGAAAATGTAAAATTTTATTTGACAGATAAAAATAAAAACCGAACCTATTATGCAATGAAATAAACAATTTTGGTACTCCGTAAAATGTCTTTATTGATAGGGTTTGCAGCAGCGCCAAAATATAATACTATAAAAAAAGTTTATCATTTCTCCACGGAAAACTGCCGTAATGACGTCACTTTGTAATTTTAGTTGTCTAACCAAGATACTTCACAACAAACAATTTTAGACTTGTCCAATTTTAAAGAATATGCTGACGCTTATTAAAAAAGTATTTAAATTTATCATACACTTCAAAAAATACATGTATTTAAGAACATATCGAAAAAAGGGGGGAAATTGCTTGAAACAAGCAATTTCCCCCTTTTTCAATTTGTTCCCTCTTTATGACTGTCAGTACATAAAAAATAAGTATTGTAGGAGATAGCAACACAAACAGCTCAAAGCATTAGTTTCTTTTCGGAAACCATAATTTTTTTCTTGCTTTAAGAAAAACATAGAATTGTCATTTTTTTTCATTTAGGCAGGTTTTTCTGATCAACTGTTACGATTAAAAGCAATGTAGTATGGATATACATGTATAAGAAGAAGAAGGCTATTCAGATATCGTTAAGCATTTACTCAAGTCAACCTGCACGCAAATCTCGCAGTCTTATAAGGGTCGATCTTTTTCGCCGTTCCCATGAGGTCCCTTTTTGCATGAAGGGTCATAAATAATGCGGGGATTGTATTAAAAATCGCAACAATAGCGAACAAGATGAAAGCGAACATGTTAAGATATTTGTGCATGCAAAAACTTGCACGGTATACATTTCAAAGTGTCCCACAACAATTGATACCCTTTCAAACTTTAATTCAAAATATTTTTGGCGTCTTCTAATGAAACGAAGAATTTGTGTTGTTTTTGTGGAAAAATCTTCCAACAGAGTATATAACATCCATCTCAAAAATGAAGTTAGTAATTTTATGACGTCAACAAGTGGAATGATGACGTTGTGCTGCACGTTTGGACATACCTGATTAGGAATTAAAACATCACAGAAAAAAGAAAAAAAAATGTCCAAAACTGTTCGTTTTTTTATAATCTGGGTGAGACGACTGAAATAACTAAATGACGTCATTCAAGGAGTGTTTTTTCTGGATAGTTCAGGGCATAAATTTCATTAAATTCAAGCTGCAGTTACGCTGTTTTGATTATTCACAAACGCTTAAATCATAAAAATGGGCAGCGGGCGGACAACATTTACGTTTTGTCACAGTTCATAAATCGCCTTTATTCTCTATATATTCTTTGGTGGTCGCCTTCTGAGCGTGAAAAGATTTCAAAATCCTTGTTACGCCTATGATAATGAATCATATACATAATTAAAACAAAAAAAAAGTTCGCGTAAAAAGTTTTGTATTCGATAAAGTGCATGTGAAAAAAACAGCATTTCTTCGATAGATGAAAATGTAGTTTTAAGTGCAAAGCCATGAAAGTAATGAAAATTCAAATGAACATTCAGATATATTTGATATACATATACGTAATAACATTTGTATGTTTATGTTTGTATTAAAGTATTAGGCAGCAAAGTACGTGTAAGAAGCAAAATAAATAAATATATAAATAGATAAGCGGGGTTTAAATAAATAAATTGGTAAAAAAGGTTAAATAATTAAAACTTCTAAACACGTTTAAAAGAAAGAGTCATCATTTGGGTATTTGAAAATGAATTAGTAAAATAAGGAAAACATAAGAGCATCTGTACAAGTAGCGAAAATGATAAAACTTCAAATATACAAGTAGCTATGGTAATGAAATGTTTGTACAAGCAGCTGAAAAATCATAAAAATTCCATACCAGCAGCTGAAAATAATAACAGTTCTAAACAAGCAGATAAAAAAGGAAACTAAGAAGCAACACTAATAGCACTAAGTTCTGTAGAGTGTATTAAAAGTTTTAAGTGTCATAAATATACTGAACAGCTTTGAAAACGCGGCGTGTATATTTCGCGTTTTCTCAGGCACAGTCACGTGAGCAGTGTATTTTTTACATGATTGTATTGCGTCTGGTTTACGCACGTACGTGATCTCACTCATGGGATCAGAAAATCACTTTAAACCAGACACAAGCACGTATTATCCATGATAAATGCTCTGGCAGGGCGGAGCCTTAGTAACGGGTCGTTGCACTTAAGGTTAAGGGAAATCAGCTGTTATCTAAAATAACCTACTTCTAGAGAGAGTCGACATTAATAACTCGAGACCTTATATCGTAGATTGGTAACCAAATCCTCGTAACTTCAGCTTAATCAAGCTGAAGTTACAAGGCTTTGGTACCCAAACGATGAAATGTGTTCACTCTCTCATGGCACACGAATCCTATATAATTTAGGATACAGTTATTTGCACGCGTTAACGGTGATTACCGACTAAAACTCGAAAAAAAAACCCAAAGTATTGAAAAGTAAACTCGCCAAATTACGTCACGGTTAAGCCCCGCCCTGCCAGTTCATTAATTACGCAGAATACATGCTTGGCAAATCGGTAAACTGTTGATACATTCTTTGAATGATGAACAACGAAACCGCATAGATAAACATTCGAAAAATTACAACAACAAGCAAAATGCTACGCCTATTAATTAGAGGTGATTTGCCACGAGAGGTTACTTCAAGTTTTGCGAGATCGATCAATATTAGATCATTCAAAACCATTTATGCTTTCGGCCTAGCCCCTGTCAGAGACGAATAACGAAGGCTAATGAGTACCTTGACGCCGAGTAAGTCAAGTTGCCAGGAGAAAATTCGACAATGCACATACAGTTAAAAACATTGTGAAATTGACATTCATCTCGATCAAAACCATTCTAAATCGCTCACTAAGCGCTCCAATCATTCATTCCAAACACTCAATCCAACCAATCAAAAACGCTCAAACCCATTGAAAAATATAGAATGAACAACGTCATTCAAAATTAATTTTGACAGAGAAAAATCGCGATTTCACTGACATAATTCAAATTGTTAGCGCCTCATAGATTCTTATGAAAAAAGGAAGCTATGTATAAAACTTGTATGCAATTTTTATTAAAGGGAGGTAATCAATATCGATAATTTTGTTCATCCTGAACAAAATTTTCGATAAAGGATTACCTTCCATTAAATTCACTCAAAACTCGATCCATACACTCATTCAATTTCATTCTTAAATCATTCCAAAATCATTCACCTTGTCAATATCACGATGTTGGTAACTGTACCGTTAACTTGCTTTTCTAAACATCTGGTATCATAAACAACAGTTTAGACATAAAATATGACAATGAAATGAATACAACGGAAAGCACTTTTGTTTTATCAAAACTTTACGGGAAAAATTCAATTTCCCTTCTAAATTTCTAAAATATGTTTACATTTAAGGTGTTTTTTTTTTTTTTTTTTTTTTTCTTTCTCGCTATCGTTTATAACATCAATACAACACACGATGCCTTTTCTGAAAAGTTATACCTTTATTGTACTATAAAAAGAAATCGATGCGTGTTCATTGCGGTTCAGTATATATTCCCCTAAATCAGTTTGAATAAAGACTTATCCATTACAGAACCATCGAATATGAAGGAGAATTTGAAGACAAATGAGCATGTGCGTGACATTTCCAACAATTTGCAATGTGCATACCAGACCAACATTAATCAGCCTAGACAGCCACATAGTTTAGTAAGAGTATTACCACACTATCTTAAGACACTTACTAACCTAACTTATCTACATTTCGCAAAGTGAAGGCTTTGGTCAGAATGTGCAGGTGCACAGGCTGGCCAAAGTCTTCGCTTGGCGAACATTTGAATTTGTTGGAAATGTCACACATCGACTCAAAAGTGCACCTTTAACATGTTTTCCTTTATAAACATGATTTTGTGCGATGATTCTTGATACTTGATATACGATCCCCTTTTATAGTAAGTATCTCGTATTATATTAATTCCGAAATTAGAATCAGTAAACAAACAAGATCGCTCACTTTCCCTGCGTTGAGGATGACAAAATGGTTTTAACTGTTTGCCAATTTTATCCCCCTTTACACGTGCACTTGCGTGCAAAGCGGGGTAAAATTGGCCACAATCCGAGCCATTTTGTTATCCTGAACGCAGGGCTGGGTTCGAAGTCCTGCTCTGCGTTAAGGATGACAAAACGGTGCAAACAGTTTTCTAATTATACCCCGTTTTGAACGTTCACTTGTATGCAAAGCGGTGAATAATTGAAAAACTGTTTGCACTGTTTTATCATCCTGAACGCAGGGCTGATATTAGTTACAGTTAAAAACATCGTAAAATTGACATTCATCTCAATCAGAACCATTCTAAATCACTCACTCAGCGCTCCAATCATTCATTTCAAGCACTCACTCAAATCATTCAATAACGCTCAAACCCATTGAAATATATAGAATCCCAAACGTCATTCAAAATGAATTTCGATAGAGAAAAATCGCGATTTCACTAACATAATTCGACTTGTTAGCGTCTCATAGGTTTTTGAAGTAATAGGAACTTATGTATAGAACTTTAGTGCATTTTTTATTAAAGGGAGGTAATCAATATCGCAAATTTTGTTCATCCTGAACGAAATTTCCGATAAAGGATTACCTCCCATTAAATTCACTCAAAACTCGCTCCACACACTCAATCATTTGCATTCCTAAATCATTCCAAGATCCCTCACCTTGTCAATTTGACGATGTTGGTAACTGTAGACGACAAAATAAAACTTTAACTTTCTCACTAGCAGTACACTCCCCAAAACTCCTGAGCGGCCATTTGCTTTTTTGGACATATGTTATAAATGTCGCATTGTTTCAACACGGTTTCCCTTGAATAATGTAGGGAAGCCATTTATTAAGCCATCAAGAAAAAGGAGCAAAGAAATCCAACACGAAATGTTTGAAACTTAAACGATTGTAGGAGTACCCTCGATTTCAAAGTTGACATTGGTGGGTGGTGTACATTTGACATTTTTTTTTTTTTTTGGTTGTTAAATCAAGGAACGTGTAGCGAGTCGTGGTGTTTCTTTTATTTTTTAGAGGTCCACAGGCGTACTTCCACTGATATCAGTACATAAAACTGATAGAATTTACACTTTTCAAGTTTCGAAAGACTCAAATTACACTTAGAATTGTCATTTTTGTGACTTTTGAATTTGAGGGTACAGGCATTTGATTCCGTGTAAACGATTTCTCGAATCATGATTTCACAAAAGAATTGGACAGACAGATGAGTGAAAGGCCACTCTTTTGAAAGGAAAAGTTCACATTTCAAAATAATCGCGGAATAATTGTGAAAAATGGAGAAATGTGAGGTGGCCGCTTAGAACTTTTGAGTAGTGTATACAAAACAAAAATAACATATTAGTAAGCAAAGCTTTCCACTAAAGTACTTTTTTATGAAGACTTAAATTCCATACGAGTAATTGACGTAGGTTTTGTTTTTTTGTTTTTTTTTTTTTTTGTTTTTTTTTTCATTTTTTTTTTTATTTTATTTTTATTATAAGTCAAAAATATTAACATAACCAATTTATGCCTTCTAGAGTGTAAACAAGAAATTGTCAATAATGACCCGTTTCGCGTGTTCTCGAATGGATTCTTCCCATTTTGAATAGAGTTCATCCTTGTGACCCGACAAACATTCCTACCATGTTTCTTGAAAATTGTGCTATATTTGTGGCTTCTTGAGTGTAAACCAAAATGGTGGCTTGAGGGCTCCTTTTTCCGTGATACAAAAGATCCTTCCAAGTTTCAAAAGACTTTATTCTTGTGACGTGGCAAACATTTTGACTAATTCTCTCGAAGACTGACATATAGTTGTGGCTTATAGACTGTAAACAAGAACACTGTCACGAAGGTCCCTATTTCCGTGATAACAAGTGGATCGCCCCTAATCAATTTTGTGACTTAAGAAACATTCTGACTAATTTTCATGCAGATTGGATCATGTTTGTGTCCTTTAGAGAGTAAACAAAGAAAACTGTCATTATGGTCCCATTTCCCCTGATGTCAAATGGAAATTTCACACTTTCCTTGTGACCGGGCAGACATTCTGATCACGTTTCATATCGATTGGGTCATAAAAGGCCTCTAGAGTGTAAACAATTCAATTGCTGACGCCTGTCAACGCACGACGCACGATTAACGACTGACGACAGGCATTCAATGATCTCAAAAGCTGACATGAGCTTTTGCTCAGGTGACCTAAAGAATTTTGCCTATTCAAGAGCGATTTTACAAAGTTGTATGGCTTTCGGATAAGTCTTTAGTTGTATACTAACCACTTCCTACTATTGATGGTTGCTGGTCTGAAACAACAAACTACATGTACTGATAGTGGACTTGTTTTGGTGTTTGTATGATGTTTAACGCTAATTTCAACAAGTTCCAGTTATATCGCGGCGGCTGGAGCACCAAATAATAGATTCCTTTTATTTCTCACAACAGTTCTGCTAAAACACCATTTCCTAGTCTCCAGCTGCTACCCAACATTGGTCTACGATTATCAATTCAGTGAGAGACAAATAATCGGGAAGGATGAGTGCCACCGTCGGGGATGCGAACCAAGGAATTTTTGACTGATAGTCCGACGCGCTACCAACTGCGCTATGAAGTCGGCACGGATAGTGCATGGATGGTCCATGTCAAAATGTATATTCAGTTCCATAAGAATGTGTGCACTTTCACTTTTTGCATTTTTCTGGATTTGTACAAAGTTGGAGGACATCTATGGGGTTAACTTGATGTCATACTTTAGATTCGACATATATGAATTTAAAATGCAAATCAGAGATTGACAAAGCATCGCATAATGCATACGCGCAAGCAGGATTGATAGCATTAAGGTTTGACCGTCTTACAGCTTCTTCTCTGGTAAGAGCACATGTATTATATTGCATTGTAGAGTATGAGGAGATATTCTAAATCATTTACACACATTGGTTTTGTTTTACATGAAGACGTTACTTGTGCGTCAACGTTAGTAATTACAACGTTGTTAGGCCAGTAACTTGTAGTCGAAAAGTTCTGTGGTGTTCTATGACACCTCGATTCGCTTCAATTTCGGATCAATTCGTAATCTTACATGTGTTGTGCATACAAAACATGCAAAATTAAAGTGTCAACTTCGAAGAAATTGTTTTCACAATGCGTGATTTTTGTTCTTAAATATCGCCTGCGCATACTCTTGAGGAACTCCAAACGACATTTCATGACGTTAAGTTTTGTAATTTCCGAGATATTCGAAATTCAAAAGTACACACTTTCTTTGGGAACTAAGTATATAATACGTACTTTGTTTTTGTATGGAAAAAAAGATATCTAACGAGGTTGGGGGAATTGATAATTGCCGGGGCTCTTCAGAGACAATTATCAAATCCCACAACAGAGTTAAATATTTTTTCATACAATACACTAAGTATTTATCTAATAAACTCTATTTGCTTTGTTTTCGTCAATGTTTCTAATGGAAAAGCAGAAATTTAAAAAAAAAAACGCATTGTGCCATTGTTTTAACAATATCCATGTGATATCATAAAAAAATATGATATGGCATGTTATCACACAGGTATTTATTTACTTATAAGATAAATCATAAAGACGCCCACACACATTTCCACCCCGGACGGCGGCACCCATCCGACTATTTATCTACCACCAATGGGTTGATAATCGTAGATCTGTGTGGGTTAGCAGCTGGAGCCTAGGAAAGAATGTGATGGTAGTACTGCACTGTGTTCAGGATGTAAAAGCGTTTCGCGATCTATTTCAGATGATACCCCGCTTTACACGTACACATACATGCAAAGCGGGGTATCATTTCGAAAGCGCTTTGCTAACGTTATCATCCTGAACGCAGGGCTGGTGTTTGAAATAACAGAAATCCATTATTAGGTGCTCCAGCCGCCGTGATATGACTAAAATAATGTTGAAAGCGGCGTAAAACCCCATTCAGTCAATCAATCAATCAATCAACACATTTCCACATGTGACAACGTCGTGAAGTCACCTACCCCGCGTTCATGTTGAAACAAGAGGACCCTGAAGGCCCTAAATCGCTCGTCTGAGTAATGTTCAAATAATGTCAAATGTCCCGGAGAAGAAGATCAAATGCAATCAATTATTTATTAGTACAAAGTGAGACAAAAGGTCCTAGAGTCTCTTTGATCACTGGGACATCACATTGATTAAAAAGGCAGATGTCATCAAGAAGATAATTTCAACATTAAACCAAGTTTCACAAAGTCTGGGCCATATTTGTGGCCATAAGAGTTATTTAAATTGAATTATCATTAAGACTCCTTTTCCTGTGATATGGCATGAAACCTTTCAATTTTCAACAAACTTCATTTTTGTGACCCGGCAAATATTTTGACAAAATTTTGTGAAGATTGGACCAAATTTGTGGCCACTAGAGTGTAAACAAGAAAATTGTCATTAAGGCTTTTTAACTGTGATATGGCACAGATTCTTCAAATTTTCAAAAGTTCATCCGCATGACCTAACAATCATTCTGACCAAGTTTCATGATGTTTGGACCAACTTTGTGGCTTCTAGTGTGTAAACAAAAATTATTATTAAGGCCCCTTTTCCAATGATATGGCACAGACCCTTTCCATTTTCGATAGGATTCATCCTTGTGACCTGTCAAACATTCTGACCAAGTTTCATGAAGATTAGACCATATTTGTAGCCACTACAGTGTAAACAAGAAAATTGTCATTAAGGCTCTTTTTCCCATGATATGGCACGGATCCTTCCCATTTTCACAAAAGTTCATCAGCATGACAAAAAAAACATTCTGACCAAGTTTCATGATGCTTGGACCAAAGTTGCGGCTTCTAGAGTGTAAACAAAAAATGTCATTAAGGCCCCTTTTCCCGTGTTATGGCACGGATCTTTTCCATTTTCAATAGGGTTCATCCTTGAGATCTGACAAACATTTTGACCAAATTTCATGAAGTTTGGGCCATTGTTTGTGGCAAATAGAGTGTAAACAAGAAAATTGTCATTAATGCCCCTTTTCCCGTGATATGGCACAGATCCATTCCATTTTCAGTAGGTTCGTCCCTGAGACCTTACAAACATTCTGACAAAATTTCATGACTATTGGACCATATTAGTGGCTTCTAGAGTGTAAACAAGAAAATTGTCATTAAGGCCCCTTTTCCCGTGATATGTCACGGATTCTTTCTATTTTAGCAATTTTTAAAAGGGACCACCAAGGAATATTTTGGCCAAGTTTGGTTGATTTTGACTCAGAAGTTTAGGAGGAGATGTCGTTTAAAGAAATTGTTGACGCCGTGACGGACAGGCGGACAGACAGATTGACAGACGGACGCCGGACATTGATCGATCACAATAGCTACCTTGAGCACTTCGTGCTCAGGTCAGCTAAAAACGGTGAGAACTGTTTATAAATTATACCCCGCACTGCACGTGCACTTGCAAGTAAAGCGGGGTATAAACCATTCCCTTGTCTATACTGAACCACAAACGTCGCAGTATTTAGATGTGCAGAAAATAGCAAAATTTAAACACCATTTGATGATCTTTGGTGAAAATGAATTCAACAGGACTCCAAGTTAAAGACAAAGTACCGCTTCTATCAAGTTTTTATTTGGTTCTTTAAGTGGAATGTCCAAAGCGTTGGTACTAACAGATTTATATGGGTAAAATTTGCCATAGGCTTTTTGCAAAATTCAAATGTTCCCCTTTTCATGAATAGGTTTTGGTGCTCAATCAACCCCAAAAAAAAATGATTATCAATGTCAGTTTTCATAAAATGCCTTCAAGATTCCTTCCACAAATCAGAGAAAAAATGCTTTTATAGAATTCTTTAACTAAATACAGACAAGCTTTTTCTTGCGGATATCAGTTATTCACCTATAGTCGTCGATATTTTAAATGACACAAAGGGCTCGTATTGGCAACTAGAACGAAACAAACCATTTTCCAAGAACATTGGTCGTTCGACAATAAGTGGAAGTAGTCTCCAACAAAACACCTAACACTACTCAAAATCCTGCCTTTACTCACTCACACACACACACATCCAATCAGAGATCCAATGACCAACCACTGCCAAGATTTGAGTAAGTTTGGTTTAGCTATACCTTTAGGGCCCTAAATTTGAAGCTCGAAATAGACGAAAGTATCGCCGTTATCTCGACTATTGTTTTCATCCGTGTTTAACATCAATTTGGTAAAGGACTGTTCAATAAAAGTTCAATAATAAGCATTCCCACCAAAAGATTTTTGCACAAATAAATTTTTTCATGTGTGATGTTTCTTTTGTGGTTCAGTACAGTATAAACAAAAAGGTGATCTTTTCTGTGTTCAAATTCTGTCAAGATTCTGCACATCGGACTGTTTAAATCGTTCATAGGGAACGCTTCCTTTTTTTGTCATGTAAAAAGATGCTAATCAGTATCAAAAGTTCCCATTTAACGAGACAAAAAATGCAAAAAAAACATGTATTAACATACTTTGCTTCAGCAGGTAAATACTTTCAGGGACTTAAATATCAATGTTCACACCCACAAGCAACAATTCCAATTAGCAAACTGTACACTTCCGCTCCTACACTGTGATGAACATATGTCAAACTATTTATAACCAATTATGACACGTTAGCGTAAAACGCATGTATGCAATAAGAAGAATTTACATAAAACCTTATTCGCAATAAAATCCATATGCCGTGTGTTCTGACTGTGTACACAGATAGCTCCGCCCATTTATTATACTCAACGTCATTTCTAGCGCGAACTTTGATGCTTTCTACGTCATATATCACACGAGCTAAATGACGCGCTTCGCTTTATTTGAAATTCTCCAAACGTCAATTTCATTACTTATCATTAAATTTACACCAAGATATGATTATAAAACTGTTTTACACCCCGATGAAGTTAATAAAACTTATTGCGGAATTGTGGTATAAACCTAAACCAACTTCAAATCGGTCACTTAAATAAAGCACGAAAAGTATTGCTAAATAATGTTTAAAATGCAAGTGGATGATGAGTTCTGATAGCCCGTTTACTTTGTTGATAGCAAAACCAAAATTCAACGAAAAATTCTCCGGAAAAAAGCAATTTAATTTGTTTGAGAACATTGATACCCCTACTTTTAAAATTAACATTGGTGGGTGGGATAAAATTAACAAATTCGTTTCATTTACGCAAATTAATGTCTTTAATTATGTTTTCTATACGTTTTTATGAGGCATCAAAAGGATAGTGTTTTTTTACGACATAACGGTATTTCCTCGACTGAAATTTCAAAAATGCCCGGCATTTTGCGAGTCTTGTGATTTTTTCAAAGTAGGGATGGTGTCTTCTTTTGTCTGCTACAATCGTTCTGTCGGTCCTTTTCAAACGATTATTTTGGCAAATTCCTTGAAATTAATTTGTCTTTTCATGAGAGTAATGTTTTGTTCAATGCTTTTCTTGAAAATTTGTTTAAAAAAGAGAAAAATGCAGTGACCGATTAGAAGTTGGTTTAAGTTTATTTATTTATTTATCTATTAATTTTTCGCGTCCATGTGTCCATGACTAAAGTCTGACGATGGGGAGAAGTTATATGCAAAGCACATTCCTTGGTCTCCGCCCTTGGATTTTACCTTACACATTTAACTCCTCCTCCAGCAGACTTGAATCATGGAACATCAACGCGAAAATGAAATGAACCTGTGCGTGAGATTTCCAACAATTTCAAATATGCGCAAAGCAAAGCCTCTGACCAGCCTGTGCATCCGCACAGTCTGACCAGAGTCTTCACTATGCTTTTGATACATAAACAAGGTCTCAAAATATCAGTAGACAATCAGGTAACTTTATAGTTACAGTATGTGGCTGTCAACGCTACCCAATGTTTGCACCACACCAACATTGTTGAAAATATCACGCACAGGCTCAAATTATTTCATAAATAAGGTCTATGTGATATGAAGTAATACTCACTGCGCAGAAGGTCAGCTGGATTCATGCGATCAGCTGGAAGGGATGAAAATGGTGGTTATGAGGTACTAACTCTATTACATATGTCATCTTATCCAATAATCTTCACTAAGTTTGGACGAGTGGTTTTGAAATACCAAAAAATCGAATGAGTCATTTATAAACAGGTTAGAGCGGTGCCTTAAAGGCTTTATAAACATTAACGAATGAAGCTTTACTGAGTTTCAACGGGTTCTAGCAAAATACCAAGAAAATCAAATAATTTCAATAGTTTCGATCGTTGTAAACGTCAATTTCACGGTTTTATTAATGTAGCCTTAAACGTTAAAGTTTCATAACAGGTTGAAAATCAGAACACGATGGTTATCCAAGAACTAAGTACTGTTGAGCTCGCAAAATATTCACTATTATAGCTTAGGATATTCCTTATTGAAGGTTTGGCATTGCGTTGTGGCTTTGACCTCTGGGTAATCATTTTTTTGTGGTTTTTTTTTTCCAAAATAGCATATCAAGTCATGATGATCAACAATGAATATAATTTCATCATGCAATGAACCCTGATTACACATGTCTGATAACATAACATGATATCAGTCAGTCTATTTTTAGAAACTATTTGCACACACTTTCACCTGAATTCCTTTGATTTTTTTAGGGTTTATATTACAATTAAGCGTTGAAAATGATTGCATGATAAATAGAATAACACGTAAAATATCAATGTTATCTGGTCTCGGCTGCGAGAAATTATCATGACTCGGCAGGGCCTCGTCCTGATAAATTCTCCCAACCTCGACCAGATAACATTGTTATTTTTAGACACTATCATTTTATTCTCAATGTTAAGTCCATTCAAATATGTAGGAGTCACTCTCGGGACAAGCTCAATTTTAACGGTTGACATTCGCATGGGACCTTTATCTTGTAGCTGTCTGAAACATTCTTAAAATTGCACACAAACTCATGATGGAATTCAATTTTTACCAAAGTATTTCGAAATCAAGAGTGAGTAATTGACCAGACTAAATCGAGCGGACTTAGGAATTCACAGACTGGGAAACGCAATTGAACCTTACTGCCATCATGACAACAATGTCTGGCTTACTGCAAACGAGCTCGACAGTTATTTTATCAAGAGAAAAAAATGACTTACCTTTTCTTTACTTTTTTTTTTTTGTTAACGCCTCTCATAGCAGAGATATGCCACCATAGCAAAAAAAAAAAAATTACCCACCTCCACCGGTTCCGCCGTTGTCGTTATCAGTGTTTCCGTTGTCATCATTTGAACCTCCACCAAATAGACTGTCATAATCTAAAATATGGAAACCAATATTAACCCTAATTTTTCCGACACACATGCCCTAAATATTCGGACACACAAATTCGAACAAACAATGTTAAATCACACAAAAACACACGCTTTCCTAGTAGACATGGGCTAGCCATTATCATTAAGTTAAACAATCATTCAACAATACCCAATAACCATGAATTAATGAATTACATATCATTTCTATGATAAATGTTAGTTATTTGATTGATTAAAAAGCGATAAAAAGCAGTAATCATGAGTATACATAAATTTCGATCATTTATGGTTTATTTTGGAACAAATGAAACAGTTTGTTTACTGAAACTTGAAGATTGTGGTCTCAATATACTCGTCTGAATCCTATGTCGATATGGGGGAGCGGGGTACCCCAAAGTAATGAAAAGAAATTATTTTACGCTGAGAGCTAGGAGAGACCGGGGCAAAATGTTACATTTTTCAAACAATGCACACATTTTCCGAAACCATAGCTCTTTTGCATTTACTTGATATATGCATCGAAAATTTAACGAATTTCGAACTAAAAAATAATTTAATTAAACAATTTCATCATACTTTATTAATTTTATAGGCGGACTAAATCATCGGAAAATGTAACACATTGCCCAAGGCTTTTGGGGCAAAGTGTTAAACCTACCGGGGCACAGTGTTACATGGCATACAGTCGCCACGAAAAGGACTTCCATTTGCTTTTTCAATACCGGGATAAAAATAAAAGGTTTTTTGGCAAAATATTATTTAAAATCAGACTGCAAGTTTCGCACATACTGACTTGGTCAAGGATGACGACAGAAGTACAGTTCTTGCACCTTTCCATATGTTTTAAGATGTTTCCTTAATAAAAAAATACTCAGACCATAACCTAAAATATTTGGTTTTTTTTCTTCTTTTTTTCATAAGAACCTAAACCATTGATATCGTATTGCGTGACCATAAAATCTAAGGGCACTAAGAAGACTTCGAACAAGTCTTCAAAGACAGAACTTGATGGTGGCTAAATTACATTAACTACTCCTATTAAGTCTCTTAAACTCTACATTTATGAAATTACACTCAAGAAAATATGTGATTAACCAAAACCATTTAGTATTAAGCCCCAAATCCTCATTTCAACATGCCCTAATATATAGCGGACAAAGCGTTTTTGGAAATGGTGGTAATCCTTGCAACAGGAAATTTATCCTTTTCGTACAACGGTATCTTTGCATAAAATTACATGTTAAATAATTTGAAAGAACGTTAAAACTACTCCTGAAGCTTCTTTGAGTTCGTTTCGGTCTAAATCTTGTTATCTGGAAATTGAAAAATGTCGTTAAACATAATGTTGGCAAAATGTTACTCTGTAAAACTTTGCCCCATGTCCTGTGTAACACTTTGCCCCAAACGCAATTTTTCGGAAAAGACACTCGTGCTAAGAAAAGGGGGGTTAGCAATATCCTAATTTGTACACAAAAGTCAGCTTCTGGATTATGGGATCCCATAACCACATCACTTTTCTATTTGTTGTACTTTTATATTAGACGAGACGGAGATGGTAAGAATTCACTTTTGTGTCACAAAAATCGTTTTCTGATTCTTCTTAAGTGGACATTCCTATTTGATGTCTCTTACATGCAGCAAAACATGCATAACCAAAAAAACCTTTTTCTAAGAAATAACACTTGGGGCATTGGTGATGTCTAAAAGAAAATATTTAAAACGAAACATTTTGCCCCGTGTAACACTTTGCCTCGGTCTCCCCTAATTGAGATGGTTATGGCACTTATCACGGTCAGCCACCCATCTAATTTATTGCAAAATGCCAAATACGAATATTCAGAAGATAGACTTCCGACAATGCAGAAGAGAGAAATGTTTGTGTGGAAAGCTATATGTCGCTTTGGTCTGACTAAAATTTAAGTGTCTCAAAAATGCTTGTTTAAAAAAAACAGAGAAAGCTATACGATAGGCAATAAAGGAACAAATTAAAATTTGGAGAAACGTTTGGTCCAGATATACTTTTAACCTTGTAAAAATCTAAAAAAAAAAGTAAAATAAAGCAAATGAGGCGAAGCTTCACCATTTAATTTAAGGCATTTCTCTCCGAAATTGATGTAATAAAAAAGTGAAGTTTTTCTCACGTGTATGCTTAAGTTCACCGACAATGAAGAAAACATTGTCGGTGAACTTAATCTTAAACGTGAGAAAATCTTCACGTTTTTTATTACAAATTTGTAAGTTCGTTCTCTATAATTTTTTTTTAAAAAATATATCAACTGACCTGCGTTCAAAATAACAGAACAGTACAGTAGCTTTACCAATTGTTCCCTGCTTTGCATGCAAGTTTTCGTGCAAAGCCAGGTATAAATGGAAAAGTTTGAACTATTTAGTCATCCTGAACGCATTATTGAAGGAGTGTAGCTTCGCTTCTTTTGCTTCATTTTCGCAAATATAAGTGTAAATATACGCACTTGTACTCAATAAAACACACAAACATTTTAGTCTGAACAAAGCGGAAAATAGCTTAAAATTGCTTGAAATTCATCTCTGATATTTTACAAAGGATTTCGTGATGAAGATGGCAAGGCGGCGGTTAATAGTGTAGAAGCATCCATGAAATAGGCCTATGCATAAATATTCAACGGAGTTTTCTCTTCTCCAGATCCTTACAGTTAACAACATCATGAAATTGACAAGGTGAATGATTTTAGAATGATTTAGGAATGAAATCGAATGAGTGTGTGGAGCGACTTTCGAGTGAATTTAATGGGAGGTAATCCAGTATTGCATATTTTGTTCAGCATGAACAAAATTAGCAATATTAATTATCTCCCTTTAATAAAAATTGCATACAAGTTCTATAGATAGCTCCATATTTCTCCCAGAACCTATCGCACGCTTACAATTTCAATTAAATTAGTAAAATTCCGATTTTTCCCCAGCTAGTTTTTTTTTTTTTTTTTTTTTTTTTTTTTTTTTGAACGAAGTTGTTGATTCTATGTTTGTCAATGGGTTTGAGCGTTTTTGAATGGTTTGAGTGAGTATTTGGAATGAATGAATGGAGCGCTGAGTCAGCGATTTAGAATGCTTTTGATTGAGGTGAATGTCAATTTAACGAGTTAACGATGTAACAAACTGTAGGTCAAATTACATAGATAAATATGTAATATTCGTTTGTTTTAATGAAAGATTGATTCATATTACATTTAGTGAACAACAAAGGTTGTTTTCACGCTACAATGAGACTAAATGTAAAAGTTTCAGGGAATTTTTTTAAGGTGGCAATGGACAGCCGCCTCCCGACTCTTTAACCCGGAAGTTGGTTTTCGTTTATTTTACGGCTCTTTCTGCGCGTTGTCTAAAAAGACCGGTTTTCGTAAGGTTCTGCTTATGGAAATAACGTAGAATAATGATGGTAAAATTTCATAACTTAGCTTCTTTTCAACATTTGATATCAACTGAATGACTGAATCATTGAATTTGACAATAGAAATGCGTTACAAGCGTCATTCAATTAGGAGACGTCACTGTTAACTAACGAAAAACTTTCTTATTTGCATGGAAAGGTATGCTGAATTTTTTACCAAATAAAGGAAAAATATGGGGTTTAAACATATCGGAAAACAAGAAAAATTCATTGGGTAATTTCTTCAAAAAATAGATTTTTGTGGCATTTTTACCCTGTAAAATTACAAAAATTAGTGCATTTTTAACTTTTGAAGGTTAATTGTGAAAATGCAATTGATCAGAGAGAAATTTTCTTGGCAACAGCCATTGTGTACATGCATAAGGTCTATCAAAATGTATTTGTTTTAAAGCTATAAGCTAGTACTTAGTTTATAATAGACCTAAAACGAATATAAACGTTTTACTGAAAAATGGCCAATACCACTCTAGGGCAGATAACTCTAGCATGAAAACGAGCATGGAAAGGTACCTTCAAATTTTGATATAATGACTAGACAATGTTAATCTACAACATATGTAAACAAGAAAAAAATTCATTGGGTGGAAAAAAATGACACCATGTGTCCATTGCTACCTTAAAGGCGTCACTTTTCATGTAGGCTAATTGCTATGCGACGTTCATGATGACATCACTTTTTGAGTTTCGCTTGAATTACGTTAGAATTACGTCAGATAGCGTACATGAACGAAAGCTGGATAATTTCACTGGAAAGATGGTGAGTTTCTCATAATCTATCGTTATTCATCGATTAACCACCGAAAAGCATTAAAGAAAGTAAATAGATTTACTTACCAATCTGGTCATTCGGATCTTAAAATAAAAATGGAAGACACGTCATTAACCATTATCAAGATGATAGCAACTCAATCTTGTCATATTCAAAATTCCAACTTTTAAAAAGATTCTAAATTTTTTTATCATTATTATTTCATTGACGTCAAATTTTACCCGATTAACAAAGGAATAAATAAATACTTTACAACTTAACAAAAATTGAAATGCACGCAAAAAGCATACATTTTCAACAATCAAATAAAAAATTAAGTAGTATTATGTGGGATCAGCTAAGACTTATTCGGGCATATTTCAATTTGAATCTATCAATCCACATTTCCTGAAAAAAGTTCTTTTTACCAAATATATATGTATATATATATTTCATAGCGAAGTGATTCAAGAGTTATGCACCGGAAAAAAAATTCGTTGGCGGTATTCCGACGGACGGACACTCTGGCGGACAAAGCAAAACTATATCCAAACTGATAAGGAGTGGTCAATGGGCTTGTTGTTGTAATTGTTATATTTGTTGTTATTGCTGTTGTTACTGACTACTCAAAAAGTATGGGTGTAGCAGGACGGGGTTTATTTTAGGATTAGAAATCCTTTTTGCGTAATGAAACTATGCACAAATATCTAAAATAGCATTTTTAACATTTTATACCATGAAATGAAACACGTCACACGGCAAGGGAACATCTGGGAACTCACTAAGACAAATATTTGAAAAAAATCGGGTACAGTATAGGTCAACCGGAGGTCGCACTTTCAAAATTCTTTCACAGGTCATCCTAAAATCAGAAAACGGTTTAAGTGCGAAAGGTTTCGATCCAAGTCAGTCTGCGCATTCGACGCAGACTGACCAGGGTCGAAACTTCACGCACGACATAAATGTTCCATTCTCACGTGACAGGTCAAAGTTTACTTGTGAAAAACTACATACCTTCAGTTGTCGTCACAGAATCTGAAATTTAAAGATATAAACGGTTAGTAAACTTTTATATTCAACATTAACCCCGATCAAATCCTTTCCAAATCTCTCACTCAACGCTGTATCTATCCATTTTAAAAACTCGATCAAACCACCCAAAAACGCCCCCAAAATACTTCAAAAACGCTCCAAAATCGTTTCATTCAAATCGATCAAATCAGTTAACATATTTTTTTTAATTTAAAATGGATTCCAAAGCGTATGATTAGCCTGAAAAAAATACAGAAACATGAAATATGTCCATTTCTTAATAGGGAGGTAATAAATTATCGTATATTTCATCCAATCAAGCGAAATGATCGATTTAGTATTGCACCTTAAATGTATTAAAAACTCGCACCACCCACTCATTCAGGATCATTCCAATATCATTCCAAAATCATTCATCTCGTCAATTTTACGATTGTGTTGTTTAATAAATTAGGTATATAACTAAAACACATTTGAAATAATATGAACAGAATTTTCGTGATAAGCCACGAAATCATTTGATTTTTTTATTTAAATATTCAGCCTGTCATAACACGTCTTGTGTAACATGCCGTTATCTCAATCGTTATGACGTCATTTCCACAGAAAATAGCGGTTCTTTACGCTCAATGCTCATTTTCATAATTGAGCAGACAAGTCGATCCTACTGTTAATAACATCGTGAAATTGACAAGTTAAATGATTTTGGAATGATTTTAGAATGAAATTGAACGAGTGTATGGAGCGAGTTTTGAGTGAAATTTCAGGGAGGTAATGTAGTATAGCTCATTTTGTTCAAGATGAACAAAATTAGCGATACTTATTACCTCCCTTTAATGAAATATACATAAAAGTTCTATCTATTGCTCTTTTTCTTTTCGAGAACCAATCCGACGCTAACAATTTAAATTATGTCAGTGAAATCGCGATTTTTTTCCATTTATATTTATTTTGAGTGAATATGTTGATTGTATACTTTCTAGAGCGTTTTTGATCGATTTGAGTGAATGTTTGGAATGAGTGAATTGAGCGCTGAATGAGTTATTTAAAATGGTTTTGATTGAGATGGAAGTCAATTTCACGATGAAACTAGCTGTAACCAAGTCTGGGACATAAATGTTGTCAAGCGACCCTTGACATTTTTAGAATGGTATTTGTAGAAGAACTACACGTATTTTACACACATGCATATTTATCAAATAAAGTTCGAATGAATGTGAATTTATATAAAAAAATGAACAGTTTATAACAATTTTTAATGAGATGATCATGTACATGTACAGTTGGTCCGCTAATTACTTCGGAATTCACCCTATACTAAATGCTCCTTCATCGATTCAAAATGAAAATATTTGAAATAGACTATGCGAAAAATAGAAAAAAAGTGACATACTTTGTATTAACAGAGAAGTATATGTTATTCCATGTTGTTATAATATACTATTCCTCGAAGAAATAGGTTTTGGACGAGTTCTTTTGATTGTTGCTTGTGAAAGAGACAAATCTAATTTTTGTTATAATTGGGTTACTATTTGCTGACCAGGGTATAACGTACTCAAGGTGACATTTCGGGATTAACGTCTGTCCTCCGTGTGTCGTCCGACGTGCGTAGTCCGTCTTGCGTCGTCCGTCAGAAGTCGTCATCGATACGTCTTCTCCTCTCAAAGTAGTCGGTCAAACTCAACCAAACTTAGCAGAAATGTCACTTTGGTGACCCTTCTCAAAACTTGTACGTGATTTTTTATTGACGCCCAACTATGAGCTATTCTTTGGGGGTTTATTTTGACTTTGAAATCTTTACACAAAAACAACCAAACTTGGAAGAAAAGTTCTTTAGAGGACCTGAACATTTCTTCATCAAATTTTAATTGACCCCCAAATATGGGCGGAAAAAAGTTTGAAATATTAAAAAAAAATACCCTCTCAAACCATCGAGTCATTTTCAACCAAATTTGATTTGAATCCCTTCAATGCGAGGTCCTTCTTTATCATATTTTGTTTTTCCGGGGAGCGGTTTAAGGCCGTCTTGGCCATCTTGTTTACTGATAATTGTCATTATAAAATTGCTTTTGGCCTTTTCTAAATCATATTTGGCCATTTGAATGATATTCGGCATTTTTCAAGAAAGGAACACTTACCCATGCTAGTAACAGACTCTGGTTCAGTCTTCATTGCGTTCGTAACTAAAATAGAAAATTAAATAAATTACGTATTATATATATATATAGGGTACGTGTTGTTTTGCATGAAAAATATCTAATGAGATTGGAGGAATTGATAATTGTCGAGGCTCGGCCGAGACAATTATCAATTCCCACAACTTAGTTAGATTTTTTTTTTTTTTCATACAAAACAATAACTTCGTAATATACCTATCTTATAACCTCTATTTGACTTGTTTTCATCGATGTTTCTAACAGAAATGCAAGTTTCTAAAAATAACCACACAATTTCATTGTTCTAAAAATATCTATATGATAGCATAAAAAATATCGTTTGGGATGTTATCACACGGATATCGGTATAGTTATGACACATTAACTAATAAATAGTACATCTTTTCTAGTTTTAGGTCAAAATCAAAATTTAATTGTTTGTATATGCTCATACTTTGAATACTTCATTGGGTAAAAGTAAATCAAAGAAGCGTATTTAAGCAGGGCTTGTGCCAGCTTTTTAAATTGGGGAGTCATTGGTCCCGATTTTTTACAATATAACAATGACACCAATTTACAATACTAAGATTATAATTGACACAAAAATCAGCGACCATACCGGCACAATCAGGGCCGCTCCTAGGTAGACGGCGATGGTACTATACCAAGCAAGTTCAATGGTCCTAATCGACCAACATACAATATTTATAAACTTTTCTAGTTTTAGGTCAAAATCAAAATCTAATTGTTTGTATATGCTCATACTTTGAATACTTCATTGGGTAAAAGTAAATCAAAGAAGCGTATTTAAGCAGGGCTTGTGCTAGTTTTTTTTTTTAAATTGGGGAGTCATTGACCCCTTGACCATAAAATTATGGGGTCAAAACTAGTTTTGGAGGGGTAAAAAAAGAGCAAAACACGCAAACTTATCAGTCTTTACAGAATCTATATCACTGAAACTGATTTAAGGGTCAAACACGAGCCCTGATTTAAGCACGTAAGTTTGAAATATATTGAGGATAAAGTAGATAAATGGAGTTTAGTGACAAAAACCTTTAAACTGTACTTTATCTCAACAATAAAGAGGCTAAGATACTCCAAGGGACAATATTTAAAAAAAAAAGAAACATATCCCATGATAGAGTGGATAGTTTGCTAGAAAACGTATATCATTTATTATTACTTTAACAATTACTAAGATATAAACAGAAAAAATGCCGATAAAATTCACGAATAATAGGAAAACTCCGATTTTTTACAATATAACAATGACACCAATTTACAATTACAATTACAATTACTAAGATTATAATTGATACAAAAATCAGCGACCATACCGAATAAAACCAACGGCGCAATCAGGGCCGCTCCTAGGTAGACGGCGATGGTACTATACCAAGCAAGTTCAATGGTCCTAATCGACCGACATGCAATATTTATAAACATACCACTTAAGTAAACCAGCACGGCAATGAGAGCTGCTTCGAGGACGACAATGCCCTTGCCACTAACGATGAATAAAGGTGGATTCTTTACCCCTTTCCAAAGAAATAGAGGACAATCGTTTGTTTCAGTGTAAGATCGATTTATATTTCATTGTGTGAACAACAAAAGCTATATTTTCACGAGTGGCAGAGCCACGAGTGAACATATAGCTTTTGTTGTTCACGAAATGAAATATTAGTCGATCTTACACGAAAAACAAACGATTATTCTATTTCTTTAATGAAAAAAAGAGACAAAATGGGAAATTTCTAGGACAAATTTTCGTAAAGCGCGTGATTGCTATGCAACGTTCATTTTGACGTCACTTATTTCGCCCCGCATAGATGACGTCAGATAGGATGAAATGCACAAAAGCAGGGTATAAGTTTTTGATAATTTTACTGCTTTTGCGGTGAGATTATCAAGTGATAATCTACCGTTATTTCTCGAAAAACCACCGAAAAGCATTAAAGAAATGACGATTAATGAACCGGCAAAAAAGAGCCATTCAGGAAATCAAAACAACTACGTTGATGATGGCATTATCGTCTGTGCGTGAGAAAATTATAGCAAAGAAAGCCCGATTTAAGTCGATTTTACGTGTCTGTGATTTAATGATTGAGAAAACATTGTGAAAAAAGAAGAAATTGCTTCTGACAAGCAATTTCTTCTTTTTCCACACTGTTTTCTACCCTACTGAATGGTTATTTTTCAAATTAAATCCACTTTAAATTTTCGTCTGCAAAACCTTTGAATTTGGACAGGTCCAAATTTTTGTAAAACAGGAAAGGATTAAGATGTAGATACGACACCTTTTCTCACCAATCAACAATATCTATTCGTGATTCTTATCTGCCACCATACCATATAAAATCATGTTACCGGTAAAGTAAACCAACACAGCAATCAAGGCGGCTCAATTACGACAGCGGTGTAAATCTCGTCTTTGGCCGTCCAGCTTGACATAAGCTGTAGATACGACATTGTTCTCGATAATTTTCGATTTTGGTTCGTGATCCTTTTTGGCCACCATACCATAAAAATCAACTTACCGGTAAAGTACACCAACACGGCAATCAAGGCTGCTCCGAGAACGACAGCTATGGAAATATAAACATATTCCATACGGCGCGACGACTTCCGGTCCGTGTTGAATTGTTCGCTTGAACCCTCGGACGTTGTTTCGTCTGCAAGGAGAAAGGGATTGTTACATGTAAAGAGTATAGTTTCATATGTCAATACTATCTGGCCGATGTTTGGAGAATTTATTATGACGTTTGCCTCGCCATGATAGTTTCTCAAAGCCGAAACCAGATACATAGATATTTGAATACACTAACACATTGTTCTATTTATCATGCAACCATTTTACAATGCTTAAATTTTCAGAAATCATTAAATTCAATGATGTTGGATGGAACGGTTCTAGTTGAGATCAAGATTATTGGGAGTTTTTCTTTATATAGACTGTCTGATATCATTTTATGTTATCAGGCAGATGATATCAGTTAATGTAGACTTCATTGCATGATCATTTACAAAATCTGACCGTTTTTAACTTCAGCGTAATTTAGAATTTGCCCATGAGTTTCACAATTTATCCTGATAATAGACATATCGAAGAGTTGTTTGGTATATAACTCTAGTATATAAGTCAAGTACTATTTATCTTTTTTTAATTCTATAATCAAATGTCTTTTTAAATCTATTAAAACAATTGCGCCTAATGACATCATACATGCACTTGTCGACGTCACAAGAGTTCGATATCATAAAGTGTTTTTTGGTCCTCAACTGGGAATTTTCTCAAACTTCAAACTGAAATTTAGGCTGTAATTGTGTTGTAATAGAAAAATGAATTAAGAAGTTAATATTTATAAATTGCTAAAAATAACAGCTTACAAATAATATTTGTCATCATCGTTCTCATGCTTTTATTTTAAGTCTAAGTTTGAGAAAATTCTCATTTGAGCACAAGATAGTTTTATAAGCTCGGGTCCTAAAGAAGGTGTAGCTTTTGTAGGTCGATAGATACCTTTATTTCCTCCATTACAGGAAAGTGAAAATCTATTAAATACGTATAAACAGAATGCAAACATGCGAGGGTTGATCCAAAAAATCGTATAATGGGGTTCTAAAACTTTAGCATAGTTGAATATCCAGACAAAAATAATACATTCGTTAAATGCAACATCTGTGTGATATATGTGGAAATTTTTGAACGTGCAAGTTATATATCGGCTGTAAAGTGACTAATCTAAAACATAGACCCCGCACTAAGGCGGGGGAGCAAGAACGTCAAATGCGACGTCATTATTTACTCTTTTCTATACAGTCTCCATTTGCTTACATGCCTTTCTGTGCCTAATAAAATAACTTGCAAAAAGTATCCACGTTCAATTTGGAATTCTAATTGGAGTACAATTTTATAGGAATGGTATTCCTGGTGAGATGGAGGCCCAGATACAGGACCTTTAAGTTTGGAAAGTAATGAGAATCAATTAAGAAAACTTCATTCTCTTTAAACTCCATTATACCATTCTTAATCGACTAATAAAGCCTGGTGCCCTCAAAATATAAGAGGTAACTCATCAAAAACTTCTTTTTTGACATAATACTATTTTTGTCTAAAATATCTGGAAGGTAAGGGCCGGTGAATATCTCATGATCATTACAAAATTCGAAAAATAAACAGAAATTCACAATTTTGTGTAGTCGCCAGGTTGCTTTTCACTCGAATATTAAGTCTTATTTAAATTATTATGTGTCCGTAATAAATAAAAATGTTTAAAGTATGACAATTGATTCTCTATTTGGCCTTTTTTACTTCTAGAAAGAAATCTCAAATAGAGTTTACGAAAAGTGTCAGAAAATTTGATTATTGTAACAGATTTTCATTATTTTTTACGCTTCCCCGCCTAAAATACATACATGTATGTTACTATGGTAACGAAATATTAGGTCGCTTTATATGATTTTGCAAAAATGATAAAATGTGTACTCTTCGAAGATACTGAACTACACTCACGTCAAATTGCACACCGAACAAGATAGAATGGCCAATGCTATAAGCCCAATATACGAATTTCTTGATCATCCCTCGTATTTACAACTACTAGAAGGACAAAAACATAGTAAAAACCAAAAGAAAATTAGACAGATATTCAAAAAACATACAAAATGACAGAATCAATATATAATAGAAGACAACATTCAAAAACCGCCTATTGATAGTTCTATATCGATGGGTGGGTTTTGTATGTTGTCTTCTTTTATATACATTGTATTTATTCTCTCATTCTATACAGAACATAAGCGGTTTAACATTCGTCTAAGCAGAAAACCCCCTTACGTGTTGGACCAGAGGTTCCCCGCACAAGCAGACAAAGTTACTTCCAGCTTGATCCCTGCCGAAGTAACCACAACTGTTAAAAGCTGAGGCCGCTCTGACATGAGTTTATTTCTTTGATTAACCACTCTGTGTCCGAAACTTATCGGAAACGAAATAATAAATTCACTAAATTATTGATTGTCCAAAAAAGTACTCATTTTGCCTTTCATAAATCTTAGCATGGTATTTTGTATGTTTGAATACAAGATAGTGCCATAAAATTTGTTCTCGAATGGCAAAATATTTTACTCCCTTTGCACCATGCTGGTGTTATTGTATACACAAGCACAGAATCCGTGTGCTGCAAGAAAATACTCTTAAATTATAGACCAGCAATTTCAAGTGAGTGGACAAAGATCCAGTCTAGGTTGCAAATGACATGAGATAACAATTTCTCGAACCATACTCTTGCTTGCGAAACTAAAGCACTTCCCTTGTTTTCGTTTTCTATGTGTACACAAGCCTTAAAGAGAGAGTGTAAATTATAATCAACCAGCCCTGCGTTCAGGATGACAAAACAGAGCGAACAGTTTTCCAATAATACCCCGCGTTGCACGCATGCGAACGTGCAAAGCGGGGTTCAATTGGAAAAACTGTTTTCACTGTTTATTCATCCTGAACGCAGGGCTTAACGAATGAGCTGATTTATCCTAACATTCAATGCCTGCTTTTTTCTTAATTCGTCTGAGTAAACTATAGCCAAAATAGTTTAAATGTCCTGGAAATGTGCATTTTCTTCTTAATTTATTTGGTTAAACTATTGCCAAACTGGTATAAATGTCCTGGAAATGTGCATTTTCTTCTTTATCCATTTGCATAAACAATGGCCAAACTGGTTGAAATATCCTAAAAATATGCATATTTTTTTTTAAATTCATTTGTGTAAATAATGGCCAAACTTATTTGTATGTCCTTGCCAAACTGCATTTTCTTCATAATTCATTAGGTAAACTATGGCCAATCTGGTTTAAATGGCCTGGAAAATTGCATTTTCTTCTGAATTCAATTGGGTAAACTTTGGACAAATTAGTTTAAATGTCCTGAAAATGTTGATTTTCATCTTTATTCGTTTGGGTCAACTATGGCCAAACTGGTTTTAACGTCCTTGAAATGTGCATTTTCTTGTGAACTCATTTCGGTCAACTATGGCCAAACCGGTTAAAATGACCTGGAAATATTCATTTTCTTCTTAATTCATATGGGATTAATTTGGCCAAACTGGTTTAAATGTCCTGGAAATGTGCATTTTCTTCTTAATCCATTTGGGTAAACAATGGCCAAACTGGTTTAAATGTCCTGGAAATGTGCATTTTCTTCTTAATCCATTTGGGTAAGCTATGGCCAAACTGGTTTTAAATGTCCTGGAAAAGTGCATTCTCTTCTTAATCCGTTTGGGTAAAAAATGGCCAAACTGGTTTTAACGTCCTTGAAATGTGCATTTTCTTGTGAACTCATTTCGGTCAACTATGGCCAAACCGGTTTAAATGACCTGGAAATATTCATTTTCTTCTTAATTCATATGGGATTAATTTGGCCAAACTGGTTTATATGTCCTTGAAATGTGCATTTTATTCTTAATTCGTTTAGGGTAAACTATGGCCAAACTGGTTTAAATGACCTGGAAATATGCATTTTCTTCTTAATTCGTTTGGGTAAACTATGGCCAAACTGGTTTATATGTACTGGAAATGTGCATTTTCATCTTAATTTATATGGGTTAAATTTGGCCAAACTGGTTTAAATGTCCTAGAAATGTGCATTTTCTTCTGAACTCATTTGGGTAAACTATGGCCAAACTGGTTTTAATGTCTTGAAAATGTGAATTTTTCCTTTATTTATTTGGGTAAACAGACTATTGCGAAAGTGTTTTTTAATCTCATAGAAAGGTGCATTTATTAACAAGATCAGCAGGGTACGGGCTATGTCATAATGGTTTGTGTTTAGATTATTACCCCTTACCCTACTTAATGTATATTTTGTTTTAAACCAATTATTTTTTATATTTCAGGGATAAAGTAAGAATTTGTTGATTTCTTGGAGGTATGAAAATAAAAACCTAATCACACTGAATGAATACCCAAAGCAGATTCATAAATGAGTGTGATTAGGTTTTTAGTTTCATACCCTCATACCCTCATGTAATTGAAAAAATACCTTCATCATATCTTATTATCTAATATCATAAATCAAAACTGAAATAAAATCTCTATAATAAAATAGATTTCTTGCGGGACTACCTTGTGCGAAAACTTAAAAAATATCTGCGTACTAAAAATTTATTTCATTGGGGATTAAAACCAATTGTTCAGCCAAACAGAATGCACGCAAATTGTTGGAATAAAATAAATTAATTTCTTTATATATTAAGCAATGTGGTTCCAGATTCTCACACAATAATCAAATTCGAATGGATGCAGTGAAGTCAAGACCAGACTGCACGTTTGTGCAGGCTGATCCAAGTCTATTCTGTCAGATAAAGCCGTGCTACAGCATTTGTATGCTGTGAACATCAAGAGAATGGAAAACTTACCAACATGTCCATTCGCTTCCAGGTCTTTCTTGTTCGCTGCCGTGTTATCCTGCAAAAAAAATATTTTGACTTGTTACATAACAAGAGCTGTCGGAGGACAAAGCTCGACTATTCCTAGTGCTGGATAGTAACAGCAAATCAATATCGACATTGGAAATTCAATAAAAATTTAAGTCAAGGGAAAAGAATCTGTGTCTAGAGGCTGATATAATGGTCACAGAAGCATGTGCAAAGTTTCAAAGAAATAGCTTTAGTAGGAACAGAGATACAACTAACATAAAACAGTTGCACATAAAAACAAAACCAAGATTTTTAAGGCCGAAAAGGGTTAAAATTGCACTAAATTAAATTTCAGAGTAATTAATCTTTTTTTCTGTGGGCTAATATTATGGTCAAAGAAGCATGTGTAAAGTTTCCAAGAAACAGCTTTAGTAGATACAGAAATATTACAGATGTACATCAGTTGCACGTAAAAACTTAACTAAGAATTCTATGTCTGCAAAGGGTTACAATTCGATGAATTTCAATTTGAGAGTAATCTTTGTGTAGAAGCTGATATCATGGTAACAGAAGCATGTGTAAAGTTTCCAAGCAAAAGCCTATGTAGAACTAGAACTTTAACTGATAAACAACACTTGCACGTAAAAACTTAACCAAGTATTTTTAAGTCCGAAAAGGGTAAAAATTCAATGGAATTCAATATTTCAGGCTGAAATTATGGTCACAGAAGTATGTGCAAAGTTTCAAAGCAATAGCTTTAGTAGAGATAGAGATATTACAGATATACAACATTTGCACGTAAGAAGCATGTGCTTCAAGAGTTAAAATTCCACTAAATTCAATATCAAGGTATTGAATCTTTGTCTAGATGCTGATATTATGGTCACAGAAGCATGTGCAAAGTTTAAAAGAAATAGCTTTAGTAGAAATAGAGATATTACAGATATACAAAATTTGCACTTAAAAACTTAACCAAGAATTTGTCCGAAAAGGGTAAAAATTCCGCTGAATTCAATACCATAGTAATGATTCTTTGGCAAGAGGCTGATATTATTGTCACAGAAGCATGTGTAAAGTTTCTATACAATAGCTTTTATAGATACAGAAATATTACAGATAAACAACATTTGCACGTAAAAACTTAACAAAAATTTCTAAGTCCGAAAAGGATTAAAATTACACTAAATTCAATATCAGAGTATTGAATCTTTGTCTAGAGGGTGATATTATGGTCACAGAAGCATGTGCAAAGTTTCAAAGCAATAGCTTAAATAGAAGCAGAGATTTTAAACATTTGCACGTAAAAACTTAACCAAAGCATTACGCCGACGCCGACGCCGACGCCGACACTGATGCCTACGCCGACGCCCGGGTGACTGGAATAGCCCCCCTATTCTTCGAATAGTGGCGCTAAAAAGGGTTTGATTGATGAATTGAATGGAGTTTAACGCCGCTTTCAACAACTTTTCAGCTAAATCGCGGCAGCTGGAGCACCTTTCAAGGGACTCCTGGTATTTCTCTCACGAGTACTACCATCACATCCTTTCCTAGCCTCCAGCTCCTATGTCACATAGGTCTACGATTATCAACCAGGTTGTGAGAGAAAAAAAGTCGGAAAGAATGAGTGCTGCCATCGGGGATCGACCCGGGATGTCTAGATTGACGGTCCGACGCGCTACCAACTGCGCTATGACGGTGGCCGAACAAAATTGAATTATCTGCTAATTGTATAAAGTGTCAACCATGGTCAGTCTGCGACTACTGCGCAGACTGACCAGGGCTGACATTTTTTGGATTCGGAAGATTTCGGTCTTTCTACCTTCCTGTATATTTTATTTCAGAGTATGCCAACTTGGTAACCTCCTTAATTTCCAGTCCCGTTTTCATTTATGTGATTCGTCAAACTAAAGGACACAATCTACAATTATCGACACACTAGTTTTAGACAAAGGTCAGAAAGGTATATGTAGAAATCAGGGACGGAATAATAAGGAAGTAAGTAGGTAGGTAAGTAAATTTTATTATAGTGACATTGTGTTTTGCATATTCTATATACATTTATAAAAATGTTTGTAGATAGATAATAATATATAGGGCCATTACGACTAGACAAATAAACCTGTCCCAATTTCGCTACCCTCCGATACTAGTATCGATAGATTAGGACATGCTCGCCATTCAACCTTACAACCAAACAGATGCTTCCAAAGCATCGCAAGTCCATAAAAATCGTAAATGCTAAGGAAAATTTGAATGAATTCAACGAGCGTTTTGGTTGATTTCTACGAATCTTGACTGGCTTGGGCAAGTGTTGGGAATTTTATAATTGTTGTGCCAGCGTTAAGTCGGTGCGTGTCAATTTCGCGATATATATATATATATTTTTAAATTGAAACTCGATCCATATATTGTTTTATATATGTTATCTTTTATATACTCTATGAAATTAAAACGAATGCTACATAAACAAGCCTACTAAATAAGGTAAAACTTCGAAGTTTTTTCTTATTTTACCAGTGTTTCTATATACGTAACTTACACTAATTTGCGCTCTAAAAATAGACTTCCATGGGATGTATTTTAGATCTCTTATAGATTGAAAGCCATGACCACAAATACCCTCAAACTTTATATCTTTATTGATTTGGCAATTAGATAATTCCGAAGAAACTGTATTTATCGGAACTCGTTAATTAATAAAATCCGTATCTGGAAGACACGGAAATAATCGTGTGGTGTCCGTTATCGAAAAGTAGAGTGTCAGCTTCTTGATCAAGCGATCCTTAGCTCGATTCCCGGGAACCTATCGATCTTGATTCCTTCATTAGCCCACATTTTCGGCGCGATTACTGATTTTATTACCAGATAGCAGAATCGATAGGGATAATTGAAGTTGCAAGAACTTGTATCCCTATCGATTTCAAATAAATGGGTTGAAACCAAACGATTGTAATAGTCATCGTCGACGTTGTTGTTGTTGTTGTTGATGATGATGATGATGATGATGATGGTGGTGGTGGTGGTGGTGATGATGATGATTTTATGTTTTGTTTTATCATAAAAAGATGAATTTTTTACGAAGTAATAGTTAGCGCTTTACTGAAAAATTTGCTTGTCGAAATTTTTCAAAGAATGTCGTGGATAGAAAAAGTGTTTGATTCCATATTTGTTCAAAAACTTTATTAAGCAAAATCAAATCAACGTTTGATAAAGAATGTCGATATCTTATCAAGTTTGCGATTCAATTAGCTTCGTTGTAAACGTGCGCATGGCAACTTTCTACTACTGTCAATCTGGCAGGGTCTTATGACTCAGAACATGCCTACTTCATGTATATACGAAACTGACAAATATGGCAGAACAATGACGCCAACTGCCTGTCTCCACCTGATTGAATTAAATGGCAGATTATTGTGCCTACTTCATGTATTTATATGTATGAGACATATGGTAGAGCAATGGACACATATGGCAGAACATATGTGCCATCTGCAAGTATTTATATGACTGGCATGTGACAAAAACAGAAAAAATTGCATGTGTCAGTCTGATAACACAGATGACAGATCATTCGTGCTATTTGAGTGCACTTATATGACTGACAAATATGACAGAACAATTGTGCCTACTGCATGTGTCAGTCTAATAACAAAGACGACAAATCATTGGTGCCTACTGTATGTGTCAGTCTAATAACACAGATGACAGATCATTCGTGTATACTGTATGTGCCTGTCTGATAACACAGACGACAAATCATTGGTGCCTACTGTATGTGTCAGTCTGAAAACACAGATGACAGATAATTGGTGCCTACTGTATGTGTCAGTCTGATAACAAAGATGAAAGATCATTGGTGCCTACTGTATGTGTCAGTCTGATAACACAGATGACAAATCATTGGTACCTACTGTATGTGTCAGTCTAATAAAACAGATGACAGATAATTTATGCCTTCTCTATGTATCAGTCTATAAACACAGATGACAAATAATTGGTGCCTACTGTATGTGTCAGTCTAATAACACAAATGACAGATAATTGGTGCCTACAGTATGTGTCAGTCTGATAACAAAGATGACAGCAAATTGGTGTCTACTGTATGTGTCAGTCTGATAACACAGATGATAGATCATTGGTGCCTACTGTATGTGTCAGTCTGATAACACACATGACAAATCATTTGGTGTGTACTGTATGTGTCAGTCTGATAACACAGATGACAAATCATTTGGTGCCTACTGTATGTGTCAGTCTGATAACACAGATGACAGATAATTGGTGCCTACAGTATGTATCAGTCTGATAACACAGATGATAGATCATTGGTGCCTACTGTATGTATCAGTCTGATAACACAGATGACAAATCATTTGGTGCCTACAGTATGTGTCAGTCTGATAACACAGATGACAGATAATTGGAGCCTACTGTATGTGTCAGTCTAATAACACAGATGACAAATCATTGGTGTGTACTGTATGTGTCAGTCTGATTACACAGATGACAGATCATTCATGTGTACTGTATGTGTCAGTCTGATTGTCCAGATGACAAATCATTGGTGCCTACTGTATGTGTCAGTCTGATAACACAGATGACAAATCATTGGTGCCTACTGTATGTGTCAGTCTGATAACATGGATGGCAGATAATTGGTGCCTACTGCATATGTCAGTCTGATAACACAGATTGTAGATCATTGGTGCCTATTGTATGTGTCAGTCTAATAACACAGATGACAGATAATTGGTGTCTATTGTATGTGTCAGTCTAATTACACGGATGACAGATCATTGGTGCCTACTGTATGTGTCAGTCTAATAGTACGGATGACAAATCATGGTTCCTACTGCATGTGTCAGTCTAATAACACAGATGACAGATAATTGGTGTCTATTGTATGTATCAGTCTAATATCACAGATGACAGATATTTGGTGCCTACTGTATGTGTCAGTCTGATACACGGATGACAAATCATTGGTGCCTACTGTATGTGTCAGTCTTATAACAGAACAGAACAGAACAATCATTTTAATAGACGTGTACGTAGTACATAGTCACAATTTCAATACATATTACAATATATTCCAAGGTCATATCGCATTTTCTCCTCTCACTACCTCACTCTCTGCTCGTCAATCGTCACGCATACTCTCATCTCTCTCCCCATTCTTCGCTCTTGCTCCCACATCTCAGTTGACTAGCATTTGACGAAAAGTAACGGTTCTATGTAGTAAAAAAATCTTGTCCATTTCAGAAAAAAAATCTATAGGCTTTACGAGGACGACACTTCTCTTACACAACGCACGTGCTCAGGTCATGGTACATTGTGCACGATAATGTCACGGTTAGTGTAAGTCGATGGTTCGCATCTGCAGCACCATGTACATACAGCTCTAAATAAGCTGTAGTCACGAAGCCACTGAAGCGAAACAGCGACCAAATCAATGAACGTTATAAAGAATATTAGTTATACTGTGTCTCAAAACGTAAAGAAAAAGCTAATTTAAGGTAACTGCTGAACTTTGTTAATGTAGTGAAATCGCTGTTACATATAAGGTTAATAAATTTATACATACTTGGTTTTTCCGATAATACATATCAATAAATCTTTTGCGTAATAGACTATACTTTGGACAAATTCAAGAAAAATGATACTCGTCTTCCACATCACCATTTTTACAAATAAAGCAAAGTCTCTCATTTCTTGGAATCCATTTTCTTGAGTATCTACCGGTTTGTACAAATAATGAATGAGCCGAAATTTTTATTTTGCACAAAAATGTACGGAGGTCATTTGGTAATTTATCTATGTAATGTTCGTGTTTTAAAATATACTTAACATTTTTATAAAGAACAACGTGTAACTGTTTTCTAATAACACAGATGACAGATAATGGAGTCTTCTGCATGTGTCAGTCCGATAACACAGATGACAAATAATTGGAGCCTACTGCATGTGTCAGTCTAATAACACAGATGACTTATCTTTGGTGCCTACTGCATATGTCAGTCTGACTGACTCAGGTGGAAGAATATCGGCGTCTACTGTATATTTTTTACGTGACTTACTCAGATAGCAGAACAATAGAGTCTACTGCATGTGTCAACCTGACAGACTCATATGGTTGAACCATGTCGTCTTCTGTATGTGCAAATTTGGCTGACACAAATAGTACAACAATGGCGCCTATTGCATGTATATATGTAACTGAGTCAGATGGCAGAATATGGCACCCACTTCAGACTTTGTGTCGATTGAATTAATGATTAATAATCAATTAATAATCATAGCATTGAAAACCAATCATCAACCCATTATTAATCATAAATTACATTGAAGTAATCGATCAATAATCATGATTACATTGGGGGTGTACCTAAATATATGAATCTATTTAAACAATGAAGGAAAAGTTTATTTAATGTGTGATGAATAAACAATGTCAAGACACAGATTAGCCTGTGTAGATACACAGGCTGATCTGAGTCTTCAATAAAGGCGATAATAGATAGCTTCTGGTTCATTATTTCTGCTCGCTAAAGGGTTCAAATATCTTAATTGCACTGTGTGGCTTGTGTTGATCAAAGTCTGATAATCACACTCATAAAATTGTTTGAAATGTCACGCAAAGTGTAAATTGTTCGTCGGACGAGTAATAGAAAAAAGGGTTTTTATATCACATGTTAGCCATGACCTTTGTGCACGGGCTCAGTGGTGGAAAGTATGGATATAAGAGTCCAATAATACACGGCCAAAAGTATTTCAAAATGACACAATGATTGATTCGAATTGAACCAATGACAACTTAGATCTGCATTCTCTTATATGGACTTGTGGTCTTGGTTTGGATTTCGTTTTGTATGCGTCCGTCTGAATAAAGAGGGGATCAATAAAGAGTATGCGTGTTTATGGACTAACTTTTAAGAGGAAAATAAACGTCTGCCAAAATCCACAGACACTTTAGTATGGTTGCAGCTGTCTTGAAAATGAAACAATCTGCACTATTTACCGGTCTATGAAAGCAATACACGATTGCGAAAATGTAGCAACCAACAATGGGCTCAGACCACATTATGACATCTAATAAAACACTCAGTATTTCAATATTTCGGCAAAAACTGCCTTTTTCAAGAAAACGAAAAATATTCTAACACTATTACATAATAATTTTAACTGATACAGCCATTTTGAATTTATCTCATAAAGGATATCAATATTTCAAGAATATTTTTCGTTTTCTTGAAAAAGGCAGTTTTTGCCGAAATATTGAAAAACTGAGTGTTTTATTAGATGTTTATTCTATTCTCTTCGGAATAATTTTGTGATATCACATTATGACAGCTTGTGGTAGATTCTTGTATAAATCTGAAATGCTGTGCATAGGACCGAACTGACTATAATGACCAAATTAAGCAATTTCATATCAAACAGATTCTTTGATGTCCAAAAAAAGAAGGGTTCCGTCGCCCTTCGTTTCGTATTACTATAAAGAACAACATGAAATTGACAAAAAGTGAATAATTTTGGAATGAAATTGAATGAGTGTGTGGAACATTTTTTAGTGAAATTCAATGGAGGTAATTAAATATCGCTTATTTTGTTCAGGATGAACAAAATTAGCGGTATTTATTACCTCACTTGAATAAAATGTCCACACAGGTTCTATAAATAGTTTTCTATGTCTTCACGAACCCACCATACGCTTACAAAAGTATGTTATTGAAAAAGTGTATTTATTACCCGATTTTTGTTTTGAACGAAGTTGTTAATTTTATCATTTTCAGTGATATTTGTGTGTGTTTTTAAGGGATTGTGTGAGTCTTTATAATGAATGAATGTAGCGCTGAGTAAGGGATTTGCAATGGTTTTGATCAATGTGAATGTCAATTTCACGATGTAACTAAATAAAACCACATCTATTTGTATTTCAACTGAAAGAAAATGTTGAAAGCGGCGTAAAACTCCTTTCAATTCAATTTAAGTGTATTTCAACTGTCAAGTTCAAACCGCTTTTCACTTCTACTATTTGCTATAAATTTCTCTTCTTAACACAAGTTTGTCTTTTGTTTAATTAATTAATTTATTTATTTATTTATTTATTTATTTATTTATTTATTTATTTATTTATTTATTTATTTATTTATTTATTGTCAAATGAACATATTTTTTTCTAATTTGAAGAAAATGTTCGTTCCTTTCATTTTCATTTGAAAAAAAAGCAAAATCGACTCTAACTTTGTGAGTAAGAACTAAGAAGTCCATTGGACTCTCAAATGATTATATCAAGGAGTCCGAGCTTTCAGTAAGGAGTCCGAGTTTTCATATTGGGAGAACATTGTAGAAAAGAAAAACTTGTTTGTTTCAAGCAATTTCTTCTTTTCCACAAGTTTCTCCTCTAAACGATATTCTATACTACTTCTAAATACTATTTTTTGCAGGCAAATGTTATTCTCAACAACTTTTGTTGTTAAAATCTGCAGTGTTAACAAGGGTTGACCATTCTTGATCGTAGCATATCTCAGAAAGTAAACTAGCTATGGTCATGAACACCCGGGGTAACCCGATGCAGGGAAATAGGAGGATACCAGAATTTGGAGGTAAACAAAGAAAGACAGATGCAGCAGTGGTCTGTATTTTTCACTATTTATCACTAAAAAATAAGATAATCAGGATGCTGCAAATTTTAAACATTTAGTTAAGCAATCCAAAGATGTAATTATGATAAGATATGTAAGATGTCAGTTATGGTTAGATGAGAAAATTGAATTTAATTTAGAGAGTCGTGATAAATTTGATTTAAACTAAACAATATGATCAGTATCATTGACAAATTATGCATAAATTTCAAAGAATTGAACTGCATTAAAAGAATATGGTATATTCTCACAGGAAATTTCATTTTCACTGTAAAATATGTAAAAATATCAATGTTTGGAGAAAATTAGAGTTGGAAGTGTCGCATTTTATGATACAGGATACTCTAAGGCAAGATGTTGGGAGTTAAGAGTAAGTCGATTTAATGATAATGATGAACTTAGACGATAATTGTAATGCAGTCATGTTTGATCTTACATATTTTAAGCTTGTACAGTTTATTAACATGGTGAAATTGACATTTATATCAACCAAAATCATCCAAAATTGCTCACTCAGTGCTCCATTCATTCATTTGAAACATCCACTCAAAACTATTCAAAAACGCTCCAAAATCATTAAAAAGATCATCAACTTTATATGAAAAAAAATAATAAGTAAATATAGAAAAATTGCTATTTCACTGACATAATTGAAATTATATGCGTCTAGTTGATTCTTAAGGAGATGGGAAGCTATTTCTAGAACTTGAATGCATGTTTTACTATAAGGAAGTCAATAAATATCGCATTTTTTGTACATCCAGAACAAAATTAGCGATATTGGATTATCTCCGTTATTTTTCACTTAAAAGTCATTCGTCCTACTGCTTCAATTTCATTCCAAAATCATTCACCTTGTCAATTTTACGACGCTGTTAACTGTAAGATTATATTTAAAAGATATTTTGTTATATTCCGTTTATATGTCTTTTTCAAGTTCGTTCCGGTCCGTTGGTTTTTTATGGAAGACATGGAAGCTCGACATGAAGGAAAACTCGGAAATGGCAATTTGAGGGTTTTTTTTCGAATCGCTTGTATGTACTAAGCATACTTTTGATACACGAGTTGGCATTTAAAAGGGTTAAAGAACAAGTTTTAGTCCAGCCAATTGATTTTAGAGTAGGATACGGATGTAGGATGTAGTAATATATTATTCGGCCGGTAGGGGACTTTGTGGTGCCAGAGAAGAGTGCTCCGTGTAAAGCAACAAATACACCACAATGAAATTGACAATAAAATTCAATCAAAATATTAATCAATGTTTAATGTCGTCAATACATGATCAATTCGACAGTATTATTGTAAATAAACTTTATTTAAGACTATTTAAGGTGGAAATAGAGAAAAGAGATTAAATTTTGGAATATATATAAACTCCGAGTTAGTGTGATCTCAACGGGATGTATTTTTTCATTTTTAATTTTGAAATTACGTAACCATGACGTCGTAAAAATGACGATTTGGCGCGCTTCTTACAAACTACCCTAGCCCCATTTAAATGCGCTGTGCGATTTAATTTAAGACCTTTTTGTTCCGAAAATTGTACCAAAATGAAGCTTAATAAATGGTCAAAGCGCTAATGCTATATTAAAACTTCTGTAACTAAAATCATAGACAAATGCTTTGCTTGAAATCAATATTCGCATTTTTTACTGTTCCAAAAATGTCACTTTTAAAGAAATTTTATAAAATTGGCCCGACGAATTTTGTTCTTTTTTATATTATAATATTTCTGCAATTCTAGTTTGATAAACAGGAAAAGTTTGAAAAGCCTTCACCGTGCGGATTTTTTATAATCCGTATTTAAAGTTTGTCAATTTGACGTTAAAACTATGATTTTGACGTTTGAATTACACCTAATATTTTCCTAAGTTTATTTGATTTTTTTGCGATCTTCAGGAATAAAAAGATAAAAATTCACAGGCGTGTTCAAAAGTCTTTGAAGTCTGTCAAAAGAATTAAGCGAATTTTTCGACGTACCGCGTTTGTCTTTTTCCAACTTTCGACGTTAGGGTAATTAACTTTGATCCCCAATTGTAGAAATTCCGTACGGTAAAACGTTACAAAAGATGCGAGCATATGAAAAGGAAGCAGGACGAAAAAATATTGAATTTCAAAAATTTTTCATCGGGCCAATTTTAAAAAAATAAGTTTAAAGCTATTTTTTCGGGTCGCCAAAAATTGAAAACTTTAATTCGATCTCGTGTATCTATCTTTAAATATAACAATGTTCTAATTACACGCGAATGTTCCAAATTCATTCAACTTCATTTTGGTGTATTCCATTCAATTAAATTACCTAAAATACGGCCAGGGTAAGCGTTCAAGAACGCGTATGGTCATTTGTGAAAATCGCAGGAAACCGTCTTTTGAACGACGTCATGGTAACGTTAATTCTAAATTGAACGTTAAAAAACATACACCGTTGAGATTGCGCTAACAAAAACGTTTTAATCGATACCAATATATGTGCACTTCTCTCAAAAAACGGCTAATTGATATTTCTCCATAATATTTTTGGGTGGATTTAAATGAAACTTTCACAGAATGTTCCGGATTATTTATCCATGAAGTATTGTTGCACTTTGATAATGTTTTGACGTGAAGAAAAAACGCATCAGTCATATAGAAAGGGAAAATATTTACAATCGGCGAATTTCACGTTAAAAATAATTAATCATATTGACGACTTATCCATTGCAGTTCAGAAGACGCAAGATCTATTTTTCTTTTCAATGTAAAGGTGAAGAGCAGTTATCCAGCTTCTAAAATGTTTATCCTTCATTCAGTGGTAATACCAGTTTTTGACCACAAGGACTGGAACACGAAGCGTCATATCTATTGCTAATTGAACAATGCAAATTGCAAATAAGGTTAGGCAAACACCAATCCTCTATTCTGAAAGAGCAATTGCTCATCCCTTAACAATAAAGGCATATAAAGACGATTGCGAAAAAGGCGAATTCTCTTTGATATGAAACCGGAAGAGATGCTCATAAAGGGTGTTGACGCAATATTTTGTTAAAAACTATGAAGTAATCAAAGCGCTAAAAGCGCTGAAGGTCTGGTTTATAAAGAGGCAAGGTGACATTTGAAGGCGTGCACTCCATTTTTTAATCTTTTTAGCAAGACTTTTTAGGCAAGGGAAACCAAGGGTTCCATTAACCTATAGGGATTGTAGGCAACATTCGGAACTCACTTCAAAGGAAATGTGTCGAACGGTATGCTCACTATATAGCGCTGAATCCGCAAAACACAACTAATTCCTAAGGTTTAGATTACTATGCCCGATACTGCTTTACTGGCAGGCGCAACTCGGTTTTTCATAATTTTAATTGAGTAGATTTGTTTGCTACTAGTCAGTCAATTTATCATTTCGATCATTCCGTCTAACTATCGAAGTAATGCTTTTTTAGGGACACAAGCTCGTCGGCTCTTTCTTTTACATTGAACTGAATTCCATAAATAAGTTGTATTTTACCGTGGGAACACAAGAAATTGATAGGATCGATTTCTCCCTTTCCCACAATATGGTCCACCCTATACTCATTTCCAATTTTTTTTAATTTCTACCCGAGATATATATCAAATTACACAAAAACAACAAATGTTTAGACAGGTCAAAATTCTAAAGGGTTGCAAACTATAATTATACAATTTGTGGGAAATAAGTAAAATTTGTAGAAGAAAGGGTAAAGAGCAAATAAGTAAAATTTGTAGAAGAAAGGGTAAATAATTAAGGAGAAAGGTGAAAGGGTTAGTTGGCAGAATTTTCTTCTTTTCCCTATTAGCAAGGTATTCTGTCAAGATCAAATATAAAAGCAGTGTATCTTTGACACAGCAGTGATTTTGGCAGTGAAAAGTAAGAAAATATCTGGTATACATCAAAAGGACAAGGTTAATAATCAAGATTATATTCCAGAAAATTGACCTCGTGTGTTTTTTCGTCTATTTAGCTCCCTCGCCTTCAGTACTATCAGTTCTTTGATTTTAGCACGGCGTAGAGAAGTGCAAGCACTGCGTTGAACAGACAAAGCACTTCGTGTCGCACAAAAGTTGATGACGTATACTAAACCTATTTTTTGCGAGCGCGTGAGCACAAAAAAGCTAAGTAGTACACACGTACACACGAATATCAAAACATCTTCTTTAGCTGAGGCGTAACAAGAAGGCAGCATTTTCCCGCTATTCTATCGTAACGCGGAAAACTTCAATAGACCCGAGCGCTGGTTACGAAAACAATTATAATTGATATTATCATTTAAATATAAATATTACAATGTCTCATATTATTGAAAAGACTGTCTTTAAGATTTTAAAAGATACATGCATGTATAGTAATAGAGACTTTTCTCTACCATATCCACCATATCTGTCTGCACAACGAGAAATTAGACAGCCCAACATTTTTCGGCAAAAATATCAAAGCCGCTAGCTTTTAGCTGCCATTTCGATAGTTCTTGTCAAAAAGAAGCCACTTATCTCATCTGATTGCACCTTTTGCAAAACAATATTTCTTGATATACCCCAAACCAGGATAAATTTTGTTAATAGAATTACATCCTATTTTTTTGTAAGTGATAGAAATAATACAATTATTCTTACACAATGCACGTGAAAAGATACTTCAAACTTTATTACATCGTCATCTACACAGCCTCTTCCACCAAATCAACAATTCAAGTTCATAAAATATGAGAGTTCCCAGTATCAATCCTCTAAACTCTCTGTATCATTAATTGAAGTTACTCTCAATTCCTAGTATCCAAAAATAATCATACCTGGAGACGTTTTTCACACAAAAACAAGTAATACTTCCACACACCAGTGAAAAGGGACAGCGCAAATTGAAGAAAAATGACTAAATTTTATAACTGATCTGTCGGTGTATAAGAAATGTTCCAAAGTTGGACAAAACTTGACTGCAAACTGACATGGACATGCTAAAAATACGCAATATCAACTTTCAAGTTATGACACACTGTTAATTCGCTGAAGAACGACTAGAAAGTTATTACATACTGTTTCATAGTTACAGAGGGCAACCGCCTGAAGAAATAAATACGCCCGATCTTGCCTTTAAATTGAATAATCAATACGGAAATACAGACCTGTGTTGCATCTGTCTTTCTTTGTTTACCTCTAAATTCTGGTATCCTCCTATTTCCCTGCATCGGGTTACCCCGGGTGATGAAACTTCAAGGATAGATACATGTGTAGGTCACATCAAGCGAAAGTGAAGTGTAAAAGAACTGTAACTCAACCTTAATCATTTTTTTTTTTAAGTTATTGCCCTTTGTTGATTTTCATACTCGAAGTTTGTCCGGGACATATCTCAGAAAGAATAAAAGCCATGGTCATGAAACTTCATGGATAGATAGATCACATCAAGCGAAAGTGAAGTGTAAAAGAACCGTAACTTAACCTTGGTTATTTTTTCAGTTATTGCCCTTTGTTGATTTTCATACTCGAAGTTTATCCGGGGCATATCTCAGAAAGAATAATAGCCATGGTTATGAAAATTCATGGGTGGCTAGATCACGTAAGGGGAAAGAGCAGTGCATAAAAACCATTACTCTACCTTGCTTATTTTTTAGTTATTGTCCTTTGTTCATTTTCATACTTGAAGTTTGTCCGAAGCGTATATCAGAAAATATGATAGCTACAATTATGAGACTTCATGGGCGGATAGATTTCATTGACGAAAAGTGCAGTGCACAAGATCCATAAGTCTTCCTTGCTAGATTTATTAGTTGATTTTTGCCCGGAGCATATATCAACAAGAGTTGTCAGCGGACAACGTAGCTCGCACAAACTACTGCTTATCACAAACAGCACTTGACCAAAGATCTAAGTTTAAGGTCATTTTTTGTTTGTTTGTCTACGTCCAAAATCTTATCATATAGCAGTCTGATTAAGAAGTAAGAAAGAAATATAGGTACAATGGCCATAGGTAAAAGCGCTCAAAAAATAGAAGCAATGTTAAAGTGTGTGTGTGTGTGTTTTTTTTTTTTTTTTTTTATAAGTTTTTATAAGTACAAAAATGGTCAAGTTCAAATTATCAATGACCTTGATTACTGGTGAAAGCCTATCACCAGATGAGTTTCTGTATGAGGTTATGATTTCCCTAGGTTAAAGCATTCAGAAAATATGAGCAAGGTTAAAGTTATTGGTTAAAGTTTTTTTAAGTCAAAAGAGGTCATGGTCAAAATGTCGAGGAGCTTGGTCTCTGGTGAAATCCTATCCCCTAGTGAGTGTGTTTATGAAGTAATGATGTGTCTAGGCAAAACAATCACAAATTATAAGCAATGTTAGAGTTTTTTTGGTTAAAGGTTTTCTAATTCCATAAAAGGTTAAAGTCAAGGTCAAAATGCCAAGGACCTTGGTAACCAGTGAAAGCCTATCACCTAGTGAGTGTGTATATGAAGTAATGATGTCCCTGGGTAAAATCATTCAAAAAATATCAGCAAGGTTATTTTTTTTTTTGTTTAAGGTTTTTTGTGTAAGTTTTTCTAAGTACATAAAAGGTCAAGGTCAAGAAGTCAAGGACCTTCGTAACCAGTGAAAGTCTATCACCTAGTGAGTGTGTATATGAAGTAATGATTTCCTTAGCTAAAATCATTCAAAAAATATCAGCAAGGTTAAAATTATTTGGTTAAAGGTTTTTATTAAAGTTTTTCTAAGTCCATAAAAGGTCAAGATCAAAATCCAAAGGCACTTAGTCATTGTTGAAAGCATATCACCTGGTCAGAGCATATATGATGTAATGATGTCCCTAGGTAAAGCATTAAAAATATCAGCAAAGTTATTTTTTTTTGGTTAAAGATTTTGGTTAAAATTTTAAAAAGTGTCAAGGTCACTGTCTGAAGGTCATTTTGACATGGGCGCTTGTCTTAAATGAAAGCCTATACCATAATGAGTGTTTATGTAAAATATATACCCTCTATGATTGATTTTGAAAGAAATAAAAAAAGACTTTAACCTTATGCGGACGCCGACGCCGACGCCGACATCCGAGGGTATGACAATAGCTCTTCCGTCCCGGGCGAGCAAAAATGTATGCAAGCTAGAATCATAAAACTTCACAGGTGGATATATGTCAATTTACAAAAACTATAACTCTACTTGTCATATTTTTTTAGTTGTTGCCCTTTTAAGATTTATAATTTGATTTTTGTCTGGAGCATATCTTAAAAATTAAGCGAGCTAGAATTATGAATATACATGGGTTATTAGATAACATTCAGGAGAAGTGCTGTGCAAAATAGGATGACTCTATTCATAACATCTTTTTAGTTATTGCCCTTTGTTAACTGACAAATGATATGCCATCTACCTGCTCTAATGGGGGGCATGAATATTTTACAAAGATCTCTTGTCTTACAAAAAAAATCAAAAAAGTTTAAATAGCTCGTCAGATTGTCCATTGTTCCGCTGAATATCTGATTTAAATCTATGAAAAGTATCCTATAAATAAGAAAAAAGTGTGCGAAATGATAACCATTTTCGAAATTAACGTTTCTAACGACATCGGTACATGTGAAATATATATGTTACAGTGAATATGTAAAATCAGTGATTTTGTAAAATCACTGAAAATTTCAGGGATTTCGTAAAATCACTGATTCCGTCAGTTATTTTATAAATGACCGAAAAAATCAGGTAAAATATGAAATAATGGAATAGTTGTGATAAGATATTGTAATACAGTATTTTTTCAAATGATAGATTTGCTGTATTTTAAATTCATTATATATGTTTTTATATTTTCAAGAAAACTGCATATTTCAGTGATTTTTGAAAATAAATGAAGCGTTAAGTTGTTTCATAAATTTTCTGAAGAAATCAGTAAGTATTTGAAACAGATTTTATTTATGATTTTGCATTCTGAATCGCAAGGGCATAGCGCAGTTAGTAGCGTATCAGACTGTCATTCTAGAGGTCCAGATTTCAATCCCCGACTGCAGCACTCATTCTTTCTGACTACTGTTGTCTCCTTGATAATCGTAGACCTATGTGAGATAGCAGCTGGGAGCAAGGGAAGAATGTGGAGGTTGTACTGGTGAGAGAAATACCCGGAATCCATCGTTAGGTGCTTCAGCCAACTCGATATATCTGAAAAAATGTTGAAAGCAGCATTAAATTCCATTCAATCAATCAATTTTTATTGATTTCAAGGAGATATGAAAATAAAACATAATCAGGCCCTAATCTCCATGTTTGGAAAGGAAATATGAATAACAAGCAAAAAAAGGAGAAAACCTGAATAAATTATTTACAAAAAATCTTATTTACTTTAATTATGTACTGTATTATCCTTTTTTTCTCAAAAAAATTCTATTATTTAACATATTAACTGAAAATTTCAGACATTTTATGAAATAACTGAAGGAATCAGTGATTTTACAAAATCCCTGAAATTTTCAGTTATTTTACAAAATCACTGATTTTACATATCCACTGTAACATATACAGTGCAACTTTCTCGTATTGCAAAGCATACAACAGAACTGAAGAAAAGACATGTTTTGCATGTTTATTTGTTTTCAATGAATATACCAAGTAAGCCTCGTCTTACTGTACAGTTAAAAACATCGTGAAATTGACATTCATCTCAATCAAAACCATTCTAAATCGCCCACTCAGCGCTCCATTCATTCATTCCAAACACTCACTCAAACAATTCAAAAACGATCAAACCCATTGAAAAATATAGAAGCAACAACGTCATTCGAAATAAATTTTGAAAGAGAAAAATCGCGAATTCACCGACATAATTCAAGTTGTTAGCGTCTCATAGGTTATTGAAGAAATATGAAGCTATGTATAAAACGGGTACGGGTTTTTTTTTCATTAAAGGGAGGTAATCAATATCGCAAATTCTGTTCATCATGAACAAAATTTGCGATATAGGATTACCTCCTATTAAATTCACTCAAAACGCGCTACACACACTCAGTCAACTTCATTCCTAAATCATTCCAAAATCATTCACCTCGTCAATTTCACGATGTTGTTTTTAACTGTATGACTACGCGTTTTCTGTTTCATGTCTCCATAAAAACGAAAACATAAGTTTCTTGATTTCTGATCATTTTATAGAATCAACCAATGAAAGAGCGAAAAACTTACTATATAATTTTGAGACTTTTCATGGAACCTATATGTGTACAAGCATACAAAACTATTGCGCCATGAGTATTTATTCTAGTAACTAAGAGTTATAAAACAAATCCGCCAATTGGAAGGATCGCATTTTTGACGTAAACACAAATTATATGAAAATCAATTTATTTCATTTCAAACATAGACATTTTGTCATTAGTCGCCAATATCTAATTAATGAAATAAAGCACGACGTTTTAACATGTGGCCCATCATGCGAAAAGGAACCATCTGGTTAGTGCGTTCTATGTGGATCCTAGATAGACTGCACCGATTGCGCAGACTTACTAGGATCGAAACTGTTCGCACTTCATTAAATTTCTAAATCTAGCATTATCAATTAACGAGGGGTGATCGATCAATTCTTTTTTTCATTATTATTGAGCTAATACTGTTTAGAATGCGTCGTACCTTCCTTTGAGGAATGAATGAATGAACGAATGAATGGACGAATGACTTCATGACTGAATGATTGACTGAATGACTGACTGACTAACTGACTGACTGACTGAATAAATGAATGAATGAATGAATGAATGAACGAACGATAGAACGAATTGACGAACGAAAGAAAGAAACAAAGAAAGAATGAATGAATGAATGAATGAATGAATTAATTAATTTATGAATGAATGAATGAATGAATGAATTGACGAACGAAAGAAAAAAAGAAACAAAGAAAGAAAGAATGAATGACTGAATGACTGAATGACTGAATGAATGAATGAATGAATGAATGAATGAATGAATGAATGAATGAATGAATGACTGAATGAATGAATGAATGAATGAATGAATTGGAATGGTTTCGATCGAAGTGAATGATAATTTAACGATGTTACTTTCTGTATAAGATCATAGGGTTGGACTGATTTTCAGGCTGCTCATTTACTAAGATTTATATCTAATTGTTTACTTCTAGTTGAGTTGATTATGATTCGGGTATTTTAGTTCGTTCAAATATTGGTTTCATTGCTCAATGAAAATAATTTTGAGCAAAAGTCATTTTAAGCTGTCACAGAATGTTGTCCCGTTAAAATCTTCCTTTTGAGGATTATGTTATTTCTCTTATTTCTTTAGCGTTTTCCCTTTTTATTGCCTTTGAACAGTGCATAAACTTTGGGGAAAATGATTGAATTAACAGGTACGAAGGTTCTAATTTTATTTGGAAATGACATTTTTTTCTTGTTTTCATAGATAATTGTGACCCATTAGGCGAAAAGGGACCATCTGGGAACTCTGTTGAATGAATATATGTAGAAAGAGATTGGTTCCAGCATAGGTCAACCGGAGGTCGCATTTAAAAAATTCTTTCATAGGAAGGTGGATTGATATTTGTAGATTTAGAAATAAAGACGTATTGAGGAGATTTGATCCTAGTCAGTCTGCGCAGTCCGCGCAATCTGACTAGGGTCGAAACCTTACGCACTACCCAGATGGTCCCTTTTGGCGTGACGGGTCACAATCACTTTTTGCTTTTTTCAACAATCGTAGTTGAAATCTACTGCCAATTCGATAGTCATTTAAGCATGTTTTCCAGAATAACGGATTTTATTTATTTATTTCTTAATTTGACTGAATATGAGTCACGAATATAAAGATATGAGATTTTGCACGAAAATTCAAACAGCGTAAATTTGTGTCGTGTGTCAATGAAAATATTGTTGCACAGCGGTCAGAACAGAAAACACTGACGAGCGGCTCTAAAGTGGTACAGATAACAAAAGCGTGTTTTGTATGAAATTAAAGGGAGGTTACTTGAAAATATAACGAATGTATGAGATAAGTGATATTTTTACCCCAAAACCCAACCATTTTTTCCGCAAATCTACGTATTTTTGCGTTATAGTATCTTCACGGACAAATTTAACACTATATAACCCGAACCAGCCAACAAAATCATGGAAAAGGACGATCGATTTTAAAAAAATGTCGATCGCTTTGAACGATTTGATTTTGTTTGTTTGTTTCTTTGTTTTGTTGTTGTTGTTGTTCTTGTTATCGCTGTGTTATCATTGTTGTTGTTGTTGTTGTTGTTGTTATTTTTCAAATGATTTTGGAGCGTATTAAATTATTTTGAGTGTTAGACATGAATGACCGGAACTCTGAGCGATTGATTTTAATCTGGCTTTGATCGAGGTGATATTTTTTAACCATTTTGAGAATGAAATACGTGCTTTTTTAACCCCAATGCAGGACTGTTAATACATTTTGCTTTTGCTCATTTTACTCAATGGTTATTAATGCATAGGCGTAACTAGGATTGTGAAATTTATACGCACTCAGAAGGCGACCAATATAGAATATATAAGATAAAGGCGATGTTGACTGTGACAAAAGATGAATGTCCTCCGCCCGCTCCACTTTTCTATGATTTGAGCGTCTTGAATAATCAAAACATCGTAACTACAGCTTGAAAAAGCTGTAGTTACGATGTTTTGATCCTTAATCAACGATTTTTATATGGTAGACGATTTATTTGTTTTACGCATTTGCGTAATGTGTGTAATGGTTGATACGCCCTTGAATGGGCGATACAAGAAAGTATTTTAGTATGAAGACAGTGTGGTTGAAAAAAAAACACGAAAAGTAAACACTTTAGTGAAATAACTCTTTTTAAAAAAGACATCTTTTTTTTATTTTTAAGAAAAAGATTATAAAAGACAAAAATTCTATCAATTCCTTCCTTTTCCATACCGATTTTAATATAATCTATAATTATGGTATATACTACTATACTACCAAATGTCACAATCTATAGTTCGTCGTCAAAAAATATTAGATTTGGACATGTATTTCATTCTTCGGTTGAAAAACATCATAAAAACAGATTGGTTAACTGCAAGGCGTTTACTGTTAACCGTTGGCATTATTCTATTTTTTTTTTTTTTTTTTTTTTTTATTTTTATCTTTTTTCTTAATTTTTGAATAAGAGAAGAAAACGGTATTTGTTGATTTCATGAAGGTATGAAACTGAAAACCTTATCCCATGCGCAGCTGATTCATACATGAGTGTGCTTAGGTTTTTAGTTTCACATCCCCATGAATTATATAAAAAATCTCATATCTTTCAATTCAATATCATTAAGCAAAATTGTAAAGATCGCGATTATATGAGACTACACTTATTTACATCATGAAATTGACATTCATCTTTATCAAAACCATTCTAAAACGCTTACTCAGGCCCCATTCACTCATTCCAAACACTCACTCAAACCATTCAAAAACGCTCAAACCAATTGAAAAATATAGAATCAGCAACGTCATTCAAAATAAATTTGGACATAGACAAATCGCGATTTCACTAACATAATTAAAATTGTAAGCGTCCAATAGATTCTTGAAGAAAAATGAAACGTAAAGAACCTGTATAGATATCTTATAAAAGGGAGATAATAAATATCACCATTTTGTCTATTCTAAACAAAATTTGCGATATAGGATTACCTCCCATTAAATTCACTCAAAGCTCGCTCCTCACACTCATTCAATTTCATTCCTAAATCATTGCAAAATCATTCACCTTGTAAATTTCACGATGTTGTTAACTGAACTTTGTTAGTTAGCTTACAAAATTTGCTTCATACCCAAAATTGTTTTATTGAATAATAAACATAAGTTTTTAGCTAAGCAGGATCCACGTATTTTAATGGATACTTCTTAAATGAAATGAGTCTGTGCGTGACGTTTCCATCAAATTAGGTACAAATATTGAGTAGTGTACACAGCCACACGCTATTAATATAGAGTAACCTGATGGTCTACGGATACTTTAAGACCTCTTCTATCTAAAAAACGCATAGTGATGACTCTGATCAGACTGTGCACAGGCTGGTCAGAGTCTTTGCTCTGCTCATATTTGAAACTGTTGGAAACGTCACGCACAGGATCAAATAATTTTTAATCTATCAACTCCAATGGTCATGTTATAGTTAGCTATACAAATACAGCCAAACCTTTCTTAAGCAAGCACCCAAGGGATATTCAAAAAATGCTTGCTAAAGACAGGTGCTTGCTTAATACAGGTCAATTTTAGTGCAATTGGTTCATTTTTGGAACAAGTTGACCGCTTGCTTAATACAGGTTGCTTGCTGAATACAGGTGGCCGCTAACACAGGTTTGGCTGTATTCTATTTCAAAGAAATAAGCAGATTTATATATGTGACACGTCACCCGAAAAGGGACCATCTGGGTAGTCCGTAAAGTGTAGGCCCTATCAGACTGCGCAGACTGTGCAGACTGACTAGGATCGAAAATTTCGCACGTTGCTTATTTTCTGAATCGAGAATGAATAATTTACCTCCCAGTGAAATATTTCTTGAAATGCGACCTCTGCTTGATCTATGCTGCATCCAATCTCTTTTTCAAATATTTATTTTACAGAGTTCCCAGATGGACCCTTTTCCCGTGACGGTTCATATGAATAAACGAAAAAAAAGGTTATCGTAAACCAATTGCAAAATTCATTCTTAGATCAATGGCCACACTATCCATTAAGTTTTTTTTTATTTTTTTTTTGTACGCCGATTTAAACAATATTTCAGTCATTAAGCGGCAACTTACAACGGATTCCTGGTATTTCTCACACCAGTGCTATCCTTACATCCTTTCCTAGCTTGCAGTTGCTATCCCACATAGGTCTTTGATTATCAACAATTGATGGAAGACAAATAGTCGAAAAGAATAAGTGTCACCGTCGGGAACTCGGAACCTTGATATTAACAGTCGAGCGCGCTATCAACTGCGCCGTGATGACGGATTTATTCTATTTTATTTTTTTCATGTGTGATGGGGTACATATTAAGAGGTCCGTACAACTTTGCGCAAATAGATTTTCTACATAAAAGTAACCGCAACCAAACAAGAAAACTATCAGCCCCGCGCTCAGGGTATTGAAGCTCGGGCGAGCGCTCCGAAACTCACATTGGATACGCCTTATTTGGTACGCATTTCTTGTGCGTTTGTTTGAGCTTCATTATTCTGAATGCAGTTTAGCCCTGCGTTTAGGATATAAAACGCGACAAACTGTTTGCAAATTATACCCCGCTTTGCACGTAAACGTACGTGCGAAGCGGGGTATAATTTGCAAACAGTTTGCCTCGTTTTGTTATCCTGAACGCCGGGATTTTTTTTTTTTTGTAAAAGCTTAAGAAATCAACAAAAAGGAAAGGGGTCGCAAAATAGATACAAAAAGTAGTCCCAGGCGAGTTTTTTAATAAAACAAGCATGAACTTTTATAATAAACATTCTTAAAATTTGATAAACAAAATCAACATTAACAAAAAATGTAAAACAAATCCAAAGACTATTAATTAATTCAAATCATAGAATAACCATAACTATTTTGATTGGTCTTTGAAATAAAGAAAATATGCTTCAAAAGAACATAAGATAACATTAGATATCATTTGTAGTAATAAACAATTAAGTTAAACAAATAAACAAAAGAGAAATAAACATAACGAACCATTTTTGAAATAAATCAAATATAATTCTCGGACACTGGCTTTTCCTGTCAAACCGTCCCTGTGGAATTTCACCGACTATTGAAGACAACGGAGCGGCGTTTACCCAGAATTCCGCTTTTAATTATCACGTGACTACAAACGGAAGTTGGGGAGGTTGAAATCGAAATCGTGGTCTCAGGTGATTGGTCAGTTAAGAAACCTAGCAACAGGTAAAATTGGTGGTCGTTTTCACCATTTAAGTGAGATATCAACAATTTTGTCATTTGTCTACCTTTTTTAGAAAGACATTTAAATAACAATTTGGTATTCATTCAAAAGGTGCAGATAACATTTGTTTATTTCAATGCCTAGGTATAAAATTGAAAAAATCATAAAACCTAATTTCCAGTATGATTTCGCGAAACGGATTCATACATAAGGGTGATTATGTTTTTAGTTTCATACCTCCATGAAATCAACAAATATTACATTCAAAACTTATTATTTGATATCTGTAAGTAAAAAAAGTAAAAGGTAATTGTCAAAAATAAAACAGATAACGGGATTACTTAGTGCGGAAGCTTACAAAACAGCTGCGTACTCAAAATTGTTTTCTTCGAAAAGTGAAATCAAACTTTCAGCCAATCAGAACTCACGAAATAAGCGAAACCATCTTGAATTAAATAAACAAACATATTTACGAACGGGGAAATCGACTTGTTAATAAGGGATATTCTTGAATTCGGATGAATGATTACTAACTGTAATAATTCACATGAAATCTTTAAAGGAGAGTCGTTATTTGATCATCTTTCCAGTCAAGCTAGGGCGAAAAGATTTTTTTAATATTGCATGAGATTGCACATTTCAGAATATTTTCCTAGACAAAGAGAAATTTCCTTGAAATTTATGCTATGAAATATGTCAATTATAATCTTGGTTGTCTCCGAATTAAACGATATGATGTTTGATGTTTATAAACTCCTATTCTGCTGCTATATAGTTACTAACATCGTTTGACATTCAACTCGATCAAAACCATTCTAAATCGCTCGCTCGACGCTCCATTCGTTCACTCCAAACACTCACTTAAGCCACTCAAAATTTCTCAAAATCTCTTTTAAAATCTTTCATTGCGATCAACATTTCATTCAAATCGATCAAATCAGTGTACAATTGTATCAAAGAATGTGGATTTCAAAGAGTCTGATTAGCCCAAAAAGATACACACACTGAAAAATATGTTGATTTTTCAAAGGGATGTAATAAATTGTAGTTAATTGGGCGAAACAAATGATATAGTATTACCTCACCTTAATTTCATTCAAAATTCGCTTCTCCAACTCATCCATTATCATTCCTTAATCAATCAAAAAACATTTCATGACGCTGTTAACTGTACCGAAGTCATTGTTGGTAGGATGGTAGAATCCCTGACCGGGCCTGATAATAAGCGTGCAGATATTTGTACCCTACGAGTCGGAAGACAATCTTTAACCTAAGAGGGATGGGCAGCTTTAGGCTTGGAAAGATTTTTTTGTTAACTCGGGGATATAGAGAATAAAATGTTAGTGTCTTAGAATATCAATGATACCTGGCCGAGGTTGGGAGAGGCACAGTCTCCTCATGATAATTTCTCGCAGCCGAGTCCAGATAACACTAATAGTTTTAGCCACTTACATGTTATTTTATTCATCATACAATAATTTTTTCAGCGCTTGATTATAACAAACCCTTGAAAATCAAAGAAATTCTTGTAAAAGTGTATGCAAATTGTTTGTAAGAATACACTGTCTGATATCATGTTATGTTATCAGACAGGTGATATCAGGTCAATACAGGCTTCATTGCATGATAAAACACAAGAAAGAGTCAATATACTCTTATTTCCATCGTGGTCCTGACTCAAACTAGATCTTACCATGCACTAGAGAGAGGGTAAAAGGATTCTAACAATTGATACCCATGTTTACAACTTGGTTGACGGGGGCTCTATTTGTGAAGTGTCCTTCCTAAATACACTACCCGCCTCCGGTTGGGCTCTAACCTTAAACCACAAAGGGCCTGTTTTACTAAACATCTTCTTTTGCGTAATTCAAAAATTAAGTTTGCTATTAAAGTAGTAACTTACGGAATTCTGCCATGCATCATCTCATTGAAATCATCTTGAGAAGACGATTCCAATGAGATATTGCAAGGCAAAATCTAACAATGAATGAATACACCAGGTGCGATTTGTAATTTTGACTTACGATTGATTTTTTCGTAAGTAGTTTTGTTAAACGGGTCCCAGATTACGAGTCGAGCATTTGTGATGTTATGCAGTCATAGGACAGAGACAGTCCACAAATCAAGAGATCCCGGGTTCGATTACAAGAAACTTTTTGTACCCTAAACACAGGGGTGCTTTACCCAAAATTGACATTGCGTGTAGCACAACCAAATGGATTTGTTTTATTTTGTTATACAGTTAAAAAACATCGTGAACATGAAACCGTGAATGGTATTGGAATGATTTTGAATGAAATTGAACGATCATGTTTGGCGAGTTTTAAGTGAAATTCAAGGGAGGTATTCCAATCTCGCTAATTGGTGATAAGCGATATTTATTACCTACCTTTTATAAAACATACATATAAATTCTACAATTTGTTAGCTTTATAATTCTCCAAAAATCAATCAGACGCTTATAAACGCAATTATGTCAGTTGAATTGCGATATTTTTTGTAGATAAAATAAATATGACTGAAGTTGTTATTCTTATCTTTCAAGTGATTTTGAGCGTTTTTGATTGGTTTGAATGATTGTTTGGAAAGAGTGAATGGAGCGCTGAGTGAACGATTAAGAATGGTTTAGATTGAGGTTAATACCAATTTCATGATGTAACTAACTGTAATATGAAGAGACTTAAGGAATTATTGAATATATCTTAAACTCTATTGCAAAAATACATACAAAGGCTTAATTTCTGTAATTGATCCCACATTCTTGCCTGCGTACGTTTTACTATCAAATAGACTATAGAACGTCATTTTACTAGAATTGTTTGAAATCGGTTGTTAAACATTCTCAATTTCAACTATTCAAAACTTAACCGAGTAACATATGCGACCAAAGATTCGTTCTTTAGAGCCAGATTCTTAATAATATATTTAAGACTTTTTAAGATAAAGCGTTGTTGGGGCAAAATTTTAATCGAATTTAAAGAATCTTAAAAATATCTAAAAGAAAGAAATGAGGTTTTCTCGTCATTTGTTTGAAAGGGAAGCCTTGACTACGCCGAGCGTTTTCACTCAAATTTTCGAAGAGAAATATAAAATGAAATATATTTGATTATTTCTATTTGACATGAATTTATTTATTTATTTATTTATTTATTTATTTATTTATTCATTCATTCATTATTTATTTATTTATTTATTCATTCATTTATTCATTTATTTATTTATTTATTTATTTATTTATTTATTTATTTATTTATTTATTTATTTATTTATTTATTTATTTATTTATTTATTTATTTATTTATTTATTTATTTATTTATTCATTCATTTATTATTTTTTTATTTTTTTTTTTTTGCTCTTCTTGTTCGGTTTTAATGCAAGTGTATGATATACAATACAGCTGCCAGCTCAATGATTTGTCTATTAAACTGGTGGACAAGGTTGATACGTATTAATAAAGAATCGATTGTTCCATTCTCCAGGAAAACCTGCCTATGAATGACCCCACCTTTCAATTTCAGACGTGTTACAATAAACAACATCGTGAAATTGACAAGATGAATGATTTTGGAATAAAATTGAATGAGTATGTGGGGCTAGTTTTGATTGAAATGAAAGGAAGGTAATTCAATTTCGCTAATTTTGTTCATTTTGAACAAAATTTGCCATATTCATTACCTCCCTGTAATAAAATATGCATACAAGTTCTGTAAATAGCTTCTAATTTCTTTGAGAACCAATCAGACGCTTAAGATTTAAATCCATTCGGTGAAATCGCAATTAATTTATATCTATTTTCATTTTAAATGCTACTGTTGATTTTATCTTTTAAATTCATTTTGGAGCGTTTTTTTAGTCGTTTGAGTAGAATGGTTTTGATTTAGATAAATGTCATTTTTAAGATGTAACTAACTGTACACAGATACTACAAAATAACTCATTTTAGACTTATCCAATTTCAAAAAAAGTACAGAAGTTATTTCAACGTTGGGTAAAACTAAAAAATGACTACAAAACTTTGAAAGAAAACGCTAAAAAATGTGAGAAATTGTTTGAAACAAACAACAGACGGTACCTGCTTTACATAGACTTTTAGAAGACACAAGCCTTCTGTCTGATCTTTGCCTGTAATGTCTGAATTCTACCTCTACCAGGGGAACTAGTTACGCTACAGTAAACAACATCGAGAAATTGAGGAGGTGAATGATTTTCGAATGATTAAGGAATGTAATTCAATGGGAATGTGGAGCGAGTTTTGAGTGAATTTATGGGAGGTAATCTTATGTCGCAAATTTTGTTTAGGATAAACAAAATTAGCGATATTGATTACCTCCCTTTAATATAATATGCATATAAGTTCTTTATATTACGTCCTATTTCTTCATGAACCTATCAGACGCTTAAAATATCAATGTCAGTGAAATCGCAATTTTGTTCTTGTTTTATTCAGTGTTAATCTTATTTTTTAGTAATTTTGAGCGCTTTTGAATGGTTTGAGTGAGTGTTTGGAATGAATGATTGACGCGTTGAGTGAGCGATTTTGAATGGCTTTGATTGAGGTGAATGTCAATTTCACGATGTAACTAACTGTAAACATGTGGAAATATAAACAAATGATACTTTAACGAAACAAGATTTTAATTCAACGGGCGATGGCTTTGGATTTTTGCGCTGGATGGAAGAAAAATGGAAGAAAAATGGAAGCTTTTCTCCACCTATTTCTGATAAGCTTTTTCATTTATATAAATGTTTTCTATTTACTTTCTTTTCAAGTCGTACAACGTTAAAGCTCGTATTTCAGATATCATTTAATCTAGAATATAACCGCAGAAATCTCAGAATTCACCATATTTGTAGAACAAATTGACAAAAAGGTGGCAAAAAACCCATAATTAATTTCGTCACCTTTGGTAGCCACACCTGCGCTCTCGAATCTAAACGCGTCGCCAGAAAATTTTCCTTTATTTCTCAAAAAAAGTAAAGATTAATACGCTTAGCTTATATACGGTAAAACATATTGATGGACAAGGTGGGTGATTTTGGAATGATTTCCGAATGATATTGAATGAGTGGGAACAGCGAGTTTTGAATGAATTTCGAAGAATGTAAAACACGATCAATAATCAATTACCTCCCTTATATTTAAAAATACGTTTTTTTCTGATTTTTTTGTTTTCACAGACAAATCAGACGCTTTAAATGAACACGAGTAAATAAAATTATGCAATAATTTAATCGTTTCTATTTAAATTTTGATCATTTTGATCGATTTCGAACGATTTCGGGGCGTTTTGAGTGACAGGAGCGAGCGAGGGAATAGAATGAATGAATTGGGCGCTGAGCGAGTGATGTGTAATGGTTTTGATCGGAATGAGTGGCAATGTCACGATGTAATTAACTACAATCGTTATATCATCGGTTTAAGTGAATATCTTTTTTCATCGTGAAATTGGCGCCCCTTCCTTTTTTTCACATTACTCAGTGATACCTCGTAGCATTTTGATAACGCTGTCATATATTTTGCTCATTTTACAGTTATAGTACGGTTTTATTGACTTGAATCTGACCCCTGCTATTTAGATTAATAAAAATCTGATTATTCCTACTCGGCTTTGCACGTGCTTTCATAGGAATGAATAACAAACGATATTGAATGTATTATACATTTTTGTGAATTGATAAAATATGTCGGTAATTGTTATTTAAGCATTTTTCTACAGAGGTCAATTTCGGGTCAAATTAAACAGGCTATAAGAACATCTTCAACTTAACTCTTATTTCGATCAGAATCATTCTAACTACTTCACTCAGCTTTCCATTCATTCATTCTAAACAATCGCTCCAACCACTGCAAAACGCTCCAAATTAACAAAAAATAAACAAAATCAGCAACTACATTTGAAATAAATAATCGGTATAAAAATTCCACAATTTCACTTACATGATTAAATTTTGTAAATGTATAATGCGTTCGTATAATATAGAAAGCTATTCACAGAACCTGTGTGCATATTTAATTAAAAGGAGGTAATAAATATCGCTTATTTTGTAAACCTTGAACAAAATTAGCGAAATCGGATTACCTGCCTTTAATTTCACTCAAAACTCGCTTCACACACTCCAATTATTCCAATATCATTCACCTTGACAATTTCACGATGTTCTTAACTGCAATAGCAACTTCATTCATATAGCTCAAAAACATTGTTTTTTTTTCATTAGTTGGAAAATTCATGCAACATTACGTAAATGTAATCATTACGTTCAGTCGTCATAGCGCAGTTGGTAGCGCGTTGGACTGAGAGGTCCCGGGTTCGATACCCGATGGCGGCACTCATTCTTTCCGACTGTTTGTCTCTCACCAATGGGTGGATAATCGTAGACCTTTGTGAGATACCAGCTGGAGGCTAGGAAAGAATGTGATTGTTGTACTGGTGTGAGAAATACCAGGAATCCATTGTTAGGTGCTCCAGCCGCCGTGATATACCTGAAATAATGTTGAAAGCGGCGTTAAACTCCCATTCAATCAATCAATCATTACGTTCAAAGTGGTGTTATTGTTCAGAATTCACTCATCCCGACGATTATATACCATCTTAAAATCCTTCTAAAATCTCAAAATTTCTCAGATTCGCGACATATCCTACTGCGCATATTTTTCAGACTTTCAATTAAGAACTGACTTCAAAATAATTCATGAAAATATCTGAACACTAATTACAATGATATCTAAGTATCAATATTATCCCTGATTAATGCCCTGGCAGTGCGGAGCCTAACTAGCGGGTCGTTGCTCTAAAGGTTAAGGGAAATCAGCTTTTATATAAAATAACCTTCTACTAAAGAGAGTCGACATAAATAACTCGAGACCTTAAATCGTAGATTGGTAACCAAATCCTCGTAACTTCAGCTTAATCAAGCTGAAGCTACGAGGCATTGGTAACCAAACAATGAAATGTGTTCACTCTCTTAAGGCACGTGATTCCTTTAGATTTTAGGATACAGTTATTTGCACGCGTTAACGATGATTACCGACTAAAATTTGAAAGAACCCAAACTATTGAAAAGCAAACTCGCCAAATTACGTCACGGTTAAGCCCCGCCCTGCCAGTTCATTAATTACGTAGAATACGTCTAGAAAACGTTGGCTTTACGTCCATAGTGTAATTAATATACTTACAATTAACTTGCTACGTATATTATCTACCGCCGTCACAGCGCAGTTGGTAGCTCTTCGGACTGTCAATCTAGAGGTCCCGGGTTCGATCCCCGATAACACTCATTCTTTCCGACTATTTGAATCCCACCAATGGGTCGGCAATCATAGACCTACCAGGAATCCATTGTTATGTGCTCCAGCCGCGCGCTATAACAGTAAAATTGTTGAAAGCGGCGTAAGATCCCTTTCAAACAAACGAACAGACGTGTATTATCTAGGGGTTACTTATTCATATCACATTTATTTCTACTTAATCATTAAAAGAACACTAGTCCTTTTAATGATTAAGTAGAATTCATCTAGCCTATATTTGTTTTCGAAATGTATTCTTCCCACTTCAGGAATTACAGGTCGTAGGCTTGTTCGCGTCTTGGACCAGTTTTACAAACTTTACGATATCACATAGATTGTGATAGAAGGTCTTAACATCACCTTAATAATAGGTGTCATAGGTGTAACTACATGTATAATTTCGAAATTCATACGCACTCAGGAGGCGACCAACTTAGAATATATAGGATAAAGGCGATATGTGGACTGTGACAACGATGAATGTCCTCCCTCATTTTCTGTGATATGAGCGTTGGTAAATTATCAAAACATCGAAACTACAGCTTGAATAAGCTTTAGTTTCGATGTTATGATCGTTCATTAAAGACATTTTTCGGAAAAACATGTATTTCTATTACGCACTTGCGTAATGTGCGTTATGGTAGTTAGGCTACGTCTTTGGTATTACATTCATTGGTGTTTGAAATCTCTTTTGGATTTGACCTATTTTTCATATTCTCAATACCGGACAAGACTTTTGTCCATTTGTATAGAGAAATGCTTATGTATGAAGTGCCTTAGGGGAAATTTAAATGGCAGCCCGGGAGTCGCGTTAGATGATGTAATAATCTAAAATTGACTGTAATATGCATGCGCAGAAAAGACATTCATGTGAACGGAGTTACCTACTGGTGGTAGTAAACAAACTTCACATTTACCGCAAGAAATAATTCATTAACCATGAAATATCGTTATCCCTTTAAGTAATTTGATAAACTCGTGCAAAATACTATATTAAACAAGAAAAAAGTATTTGTCGTTTAAATTAATAGAGAACATTTTTTTTTTTTGTAATCGAATTGCTGTGCACTACTTTTGACGCCATTTTGGAACCCAAGTAACACCGGCCTGACCCAGGATCAGAAGCGTCGAGGTTGAAAGGTTAAAATGACATCACTTGTGTCGAAACCGAGGTCGTTCTGATGGAAACCCGGTTAACTCGGGTCGAAACCGAGTCCGATATGAACTTACCCAACGTGGCGTAGTGGTATAGGTGTATTTTAAATACTTAGCTCTGACGTAGGCGACGAGTCCATTATCATAGGTATATCAGGTACATTAAAAAGCATACACGATAGGAATTGAACCTAATTCATTCTTTTCAATTATGAAAGTACATGTATGAGTAAACATTACAATTTAAGACTATCAATAACTTTCGTTTTAAAGGCAAATTGTAACTTTTTTTAAGGTATAGTTTAAACCTGTTTTATCTATTTTGAAAACATGGCACGTGAATTTAACAGTTATAAGAAGATTTTACGGTTCACCGGGCAAAAACTACCTATAATGCAAATATCCGTCACACAGGCGGCTCGGGTTCTTAAAACCTTTCTCACACCTTTGTGTATCGGCCCGCGTAAGCGTGGTGTATCACGATAAGAAAGGAACGCCGTGACAACGTAGCAGGAACGCAGGTTTACGTAGCGCATACGCCTCGATACGTAGCATGATCTCCTCGTACGCCGAGGGTCGACGTATTTTTAAGTGTGCACTTAAAAAAACGTCGCACATACGTGACAGCTTTTATACGCCGCGCTTAGGTAGTGCATACGCCGTAGAAACGAAAACAACGTAGCAGTCACGTAGCGGGAACATAGCTCTTACGCCTTGTACGTGGCTCGAACGAAAAGCTAATCAACGACATGACATTGAGATCGAACAAAATACGCCTTGGTAATCGACGTTTTTCCTATCATGCCTTGCGTTCAGGAGAGCAAAGCTCTTGCGAACGTTATCAAGCGCTTTCCTGCTCCCATATTCTGATGTTCTTGCTTGGGGCGCTCGCGATTATAGGCTAGCAACGTCTAGCAGTGACTTGCATAGTAAAAAAGGCGGATAGTTTAAATATTATCTATCTTCACAATATCTCGTGATTTTCGTGGTTTTTTTTTTTTGTTTTTTTTTTGTTTTGTTTTTTGTTTTTTGTTTTTTTGTTTTTTTTTTTTGTTTTGTTTTGTTTTTGTTTTTTTTACCGACAAGTCGATGACGTCGATTAAATTCGTGGCAATCGGGAAGCCTTGGCGATTCGACGGAATAGACCTAGGAAATGATGAAGGCGCAAGCATAAAAACGCGTCATATCGCTCGTGGGTTAATTTGACGTCACAAAAATTCCTGAAAATGACGTTTCAAAAAACCAAATCAGTAAAATGTTAAATTTGGGTACAACATAATTTGAAAACAAACCGCGGTGGATTTGCGCTTGTTTCTTACATTTTTGAAAATCATAAAAGCTTTAAATTCATAACAGAGGTTTCTATAAAAGCTTTGTTGGTGTGAATCGACTTCCTGCCATTTATTTAGATTATGTTAGATACATGCTTGTCGTTTTCTCTGAATACTGATAAATGTGGAAAAAATGTCCCAAAAAATTGGCAAAATATAAAATTTGTTAACACTACATATATTTGCATCCAAAATCATATTTCTAATATGGATTCGGAGTTTTTTAACGATCACACAAACGCAAACATGTTTTTAATGGAGGAAAATCCAAAACCGGATGAGCGGACATTTTTAATACGAACATGCTCACTTAACACAGTTGCGTTTGAAAATACGTTTCATGTTCATACCAAACCACCAATATCAAATTTGATGGAAATGCACCTTTTAGAAATGTCTACTCTTGCTCGCTTATTATTGTACTTTTCAGTTTAGTGTTGTTGTAATTCTTTTATCAAAGAAATGTTCCAATCATCTATTATTTCGCTTGAGTTTCTCGTTAATTCACCCTCCATAAAAAAGTGGCTGTTTAAATGGTCATAAAAACATCTTCAGTCGTTTTTCTTCCTAAATGTTGTAAAAGAATAAAAAAAAAAACATACACAATTAACTATATATAACTCGAATACGGTATTGTGACTTGTAATTACAATACATTTGATTGTGATCGACGAGTCACAATAGCGAATTCTACTTATACAATGTTATTGACTTCAACCTAAATTGTTTTGATCGCAAATATATTTGTGACCAGTCACGCGAAAAGGGACAAACAGGGAACTTCTTAAAATCAAATATTTGAAAAAGAGATTGGTTCTAGTACAAGATAACCAGAGGTCGCATTTCAAATTTTTTTTTTGAAGGAACGTAGATTGATCATTTTCGATCCAGATAATGAGTAAAGTGGAAAATGTTTTGATCCCAGTCAGCCTGCGCACTCCACGCAGTATGACTGGGGTTGACACTTTACTCGGTACCCAGATGGTTCTTTTCGCCTGACGAGTCACATTTTCTATTTTGTCGGAATATCAAATAACATTGACGGAAGGACGGGACTTTGGGAAATGTAGCAAGTCTCACACGAAGAAACGTCATTTAGGAAATGCGTAATTTGGCAAGTTTATTATTTAATATTTTGAGTTCTTTCAAATATCCTGCGTAATTAATGAACTGGCAGGACGGGGCTTGACCGTGACGTAATTTGGCGGGTTAACTTTTCAATAGTTTGGGTTGTTTCAAATTTTAGTCAGCTGCCGTCATAGCGCAGTTGGTAGCGCGTCGGACTGTCAGTCCAGAGGTCACGGGTTCGATCCCCGTCGGCGGCACTCACTCTTTCCGACTATTTTTTTCTCACCAATGGGTTGATAATCGTAGACCTATGTGAGATAGCAGCTGGGGGCTAGGAAAGGATGTGGTGGTTGTACCGGTGAGAGAAATAACAGGAAACCATTGTTCGGTGCTCCAGCCGCCGCGATATAACTGAAAAAATGTTGATAGCGGCGTAAAACTCAACTCAATCAATCAATCAAATTTTAGTCGATAATCATCATTTTCGCGTGCAAAAAACTGTGTCCTAAAACCTAAAGGATTCACGTGCTTTGAGAGAGTGAACACATTTCATCGTTTGGTTACCAAGGCCAAGAAACTTCAGCTTGATTTAGCTGAAGTTACGAGAATTTGGTTACCAATCTGCGATTTCAGGTCTCGAGTCATTTATGTCGACTCTCTTTAGAAGAAGGATTTTTTAGATAAAAGCCGATTTCCCTTAACCTTAAGTGCACCGACCCGTTACTTAGGCTCCCCCCTGCCAGGGCATTAATCATGGATAATACATGTCGGTAATAATCGTTCCACACGTAAATAATTGTATCATTAAGGTTCATGTAAAGTGTTTGAGACCCAATTTTAAGGGCATTCATTTGCCAAGAAAAAGCAGTATGTCCAGGAATATTATATATCAAAATGAAGCTATTTATGAGCACAATCAGTTGAAAAACATAAGACTGTTATAACTATAGCGGTATAGCCAAAACATTGTGGAAAATGGTCGTTTTTGCAATTGCATGACTGCTGGATAACATTGGCTCACATTTTAACAAAGTCTAACCTAAAGTACCATCCAGGTAGTGCTACAACCATTGGTATAAAACTCAGCCCCAAAACGCAAGCAATTTATTTTGACTTATTTTATAAACACATATGTCATATATGTCATTCTAATTTTGTAAACGTGTAGATCTTTTTATGGTATGGTGTGTTATCACAACATAAATAGACATTAATTGTTTATATACCTGTAAGGTTGTTTAGCAATAAATCAATTTCTATTTCATAGAATGATAAATATATAGTAATATTGTAGATCATTGAATTAAAAAAAACCTATAATTTTAAATAAAACGCAGAAAATATTTCACAATATTTTGGTGTGATGTTGCACCATACCTTGCATCTATTTTGAAAACAGACCACACCGGGTAGACATGTATGTTGACAAAATAAATGGAAATTGATTGTTTCAAAAGAGCCTTTTGAGACTGAGTTTTATATCTAAGGTTGTAGCACTACCTGGATGGTACTTCAGACTGTACTTTGTTAAAATATGGGACAATTTTATGCAACCGTCATGAAGTTGCTTGTTCAGTAGAAAATGACCCTTTTCCACAATGTTTTGGCTATACCGCTATAGCTATGGCGGTCTTATGTTGCCTAACTGCTAGTGCTCACGAATAGCTACATTTTGATATATAATATACCTGGATATACTGATTTTTCTTGGCTAATGAAGAGCCCTAAATATTGGGTCTCAAACACTTTACATAAACCTTAAGTTCGAAAAGATTAACGTGCCTAACAAAAGTGAACACATTTTATCGATGGGTTACCAAAAACTCATATTTTAAGAATCTCCATAACCCAAAAAGTGAATATAGGTGTACATGTTTAAGTGAGTGGTTAAAAATCAAGTGGTTGGCCGAGTGGTTTCAAGGCTCGACTAGGAATCTATTGGTTGTGGGTCCGAGCCAAACTTGAGGCGGGTAGTGTATTTTGCAGGACACTTCACAGACGGAGCTCCAGTCGACCTAGTTGTAAAAGTGGATAGAAGTGGTTAGAATCCTTTGCCTTTCTCTCTATGTGAAGGATAAGATCTGGATTGAGTTAGGACCACAATGGAAATAAGAGTCAATCAACCCTTTTTCGTGTTATCCTCGGGTACAAAACATGAAAAATACCCGTATTGACATAATTGACCATTGAATAATGCTTAGTTATCTTAAACTTAAATATCAACGACCCATAACCATTGCCTCACCCTGTCAGGTCAAAGATCACAAAATGTAAATCTTAAACTTAAATATAAACGACCCATAACCAACGCCTCATCCTGCCAGGTCAAAGATCACAAAATGTAAATCTTAAATTCAAATATCAACGACCCGCAACCAACGCCTCATCCTGCCAGGTCAAAGATCACAAAATGTAAATCTTAAATTCAAATATCAACGACCCGCAACCAACGCCTCATCCTGCCAGGTCAAAGATCACAAAATGTAAATCTTAAATTCAAATATCAACGACCCGCAACCAACGCCTCATCCTGCCAGGTCAAAGATCACAAAATGTAAATCTTAAATTCAAATATCAACGACCCGTAACCAACGCCTCATTCTGCCAGGTCAAAGATCACAAAATGTAAATCTTAAACTTAAATATCAACGACCCGCAACCAACGCCTCACCCTGACAAGTCAAAGATCACAAAATGTAAATCTTAAATTTAAATATCAACGACCCGTAACCAACGCCTCATCCTGCCAGGTCAAAGATCACAAAATGTAAATCTTAAATTTAAATATCAACGACCCGTTACCAACGCCCCATCCTGCCAGGTCAAAGATCACAGAATGTAAAAAAAATTCAATTTATATCTCAAATCAGTAATCTTTAAAGCTATAGATGCAGTGGATTAAGTGAGTGATCAAATGTCAATTTTGTCTATAATTGTATAGACAAAATTGACTTAAGATCACTCACTTTTACCTATACATTTATAGTGTAATATTAGTACTTTGAAGCCCCTCTTATCCAAAAGCATGCACGTTGGTGAAAATACAATTTAATATCTAATGAAATATAAACTATTCCAAACTCTCAAAATATGTCAGTTTCAACAAATAGACGTCAATGTTACCTAGCAACATGTACAAAATCAGCGTTGGTCACGTGTTTCTGAGCAAACTACTGAAATTGCGCTTTTTCCTTTCTACTGGAAAATAATAACTATTGAATTGAATTAATAAAGATTTCACCTAAGATACCAGTAGGCGTTTATTGTACTAAACAGCCTAATAATGACACTGCGGAAAATAGGTGTATCATCGAAATTAAGTAATTAACGAGAAATTTGAGATATGGAGATAATAATTTGTTTTTATAGAAATATCAAACCAAAGGCTTAAATACGTTGTATAGTAAATGCTATAGAGAATGATTATTTGTTTCAGTGCAAGATCGATTCATCTTCCATTGAGTGAACAACGTACAGCGAAACCACGAGTGAAAATACAGCGCTTGTTTCTTGGAATGAAACAAATAGAGGAATATCGTTTTATAGTAAACAACAAAAGCTATATTTTCACGAAAATATAGCTTTTGTTATTCGCGAAATGAAATATTAATCGATCTTTATCGCAAAGCAAACGATTATTCTGTGCTTTATTGCAAGAATGAGACAAAATAAAAAAAATCTAAAACATATTTTCGTAAAGCGCGTCATTTTGCGCGTGATTGCTATGCAACGTTAAGTTTTTGATAATTTCACTGTTTTTGTGGTGAGATTATCAAGTGATATTCTACCGTTATTTCCCGATAAACCACCGAAAAGCATTAAAGAAATAAATATATATCGATCTATCGATCTTACACGACAAACTTCTCATGAGTCTCTTTGGATTGAACTCATAGTTAAACAACCAGTTGGACCTTGTAAACTATGACTTATTTTACAGTCACCTTTAACATTTTCTTCATGCTGTTTGGATTAAGTACAAGTTCTTCGTAACTTACCTAAATTTTTACATGTAAGGTTTCTTTTTTTCCCTCAATGAAGAAACGACTTGAGACAATTCAGCGATAGAGGGATCCTTGCGTGGTTAATGAGTATACAGCATAAACTGCACAATTAGTTATACCGTTTTTCTCATTTTTCTGATTTGTTTTTCTTTATGGAGAAAAGACTTAAATGATAAATATTAATTTAATGTCATCTCGTACATCTCATGTATTTTCCTTTCGTTTTTTTTTTTTTTTTTTTTTTTTTGTTTGTTTGTCTGTTTGTCTATTTATCTCTCCCTTTCTCTCGTTCCCTTCTCTTTTCCCTCAATCCATACATTGTTTCTTTTTTCAACCTGTTCACTTATTTTCAACATTGTGGATATACTGTACATTTCATGCCTTATGGGTTTTTTATGTATATTTTGATCTGTTTGTATTTTATGTAAAATAATCATCACTACTGTGGAGGAATTAATAAAGAAAGAAAAAAAAACTCTTTAAGAACGTCCATTTGCACGTGATTTCTATACAACATTATGACGATATGGTGTAATGAGACCCGCATGATAGCGTCCAAAAGGTTTTAGTCTTTGTCCTACATTATCATCCAATCAAAAGGCTGGATTTTGATTTTTTTTTTAAGGTTTATTTTCCATAACTTTCCAAACAAGAATTATTTTGAACATTATTTCATTTAAACGTCGAGGTTTAGGCTTTATACCACGCATGCGTACAGACTAGAATCTACCCCCTCATGAATATACAATGACCATGTGAAAAGCACGGGTGAAAATCGTTAAACACGTGCACGTGTTGTATAACGAATATTCTGTGTAGATTTTGATCTGGCATGGCGGGGATAATATTGTCGAATCTCTTATTGATTGATTGATTGATTGATTGATTGATTGATTGATTGGTTGGTTGGTTGGTTGGTTGGTTGATTGATTGATTGATTGATTGATTGATTGATTGATTGATTGATTGATTGATTGATTGATTGATTGATTGATTGATTGATTGATTGATTGATTGATTGATTGATTGATTGATTGATTGATTGATTGATTGATTGATTGATTGATTGATTGATTGATTGATTGATTGATTGATTGATTGATTGGCTGGCTGACTGACTGACTGACTGACTGACCGACCGACCGACCGACCGACCGACCGACCGACCGACCGACCGACCGACCGACCGACCGACCGACCGACCGACCGACCGACCGACCGACCGACCGACCGACCGACCGACCGACCGACCGACCGACCGACCGACCGACCGACCGACCGACCGACCGACCGACCGACCGACCGACCGACCGACCGACCGACCGACCGACCGACCGACCGACCGACCGACCGACCGACCGACTGACTGACTGACTGATTGATTGAGTGATTGATTCGGGTTTTACGCCGCTTTCAACATTATTTCAGTTAAATCGTGGCGGCTGGAGCACCTAACAATGGATTCCTGGTATTTCTCTCACCAGTACAACCACCACATCCTGTCCTTGCCTCCAGCTGCTATCTCACATAGGTTTACGATTATCGACCAATTGGTGAGAGACAAATAGTCGAAAAGAAAGAGTGCCGCGTCGGGGATCGACCTCGGGACCTCTAGATTGACAGTCCGATGGGCTACCAACTGCACTATGACGGCGGCGAATCTCTTATTGAACAATGACTATTATACGTGCCTGTACATTTATTTAAGAAAAGTTACGCTTACTAAATAGCATTTATTGAACAGTGAAGTAGATCATATACTTCTTTCTTAACGTTCATGTCAATTAACTTCTCGTTTATTTACTTATTGTCCCTTTCTAAATTTGACAGAATCTCGTTTCACGATCGAGTATAGATGAAGCGTATTATAGTCGACCAGAATTAACGAGGGACAAAGTAATTTCCGTCGACCACTCCTGTTAGTTGGCGACACAAGAAAACATCCACGAATTGGGGTCATTGCATATGCAAATATCCTTAATTAAGTTTGGTCGACTATTTAGTATCGTTTTTTGTCTAAACAGAATAGTATAATCTGCTAAATCTTTTATGTCCTTAAATTGACAACGGAGGACATTGTCGGATTAATAAAACCAAACTATACAAACTATACTGCATATTTATCTTCTGCAATTGCTCTTAACAAAGACCCAATTTTTGCGTTCATATTTCAACAACTCCATATTTGGAAAGAGAGGGGCGTTTAGTAGTAATAAATGTATCCAGCTTATTCCGTTTAAATCGTGCAATATGCTGTCAATAATATAAAAGGCGGGGAAAAGACTAAGTCAGTTAAACGCTAATAATTGATCTAGTAAGTATTACTTTTACGGAATATGCCGATTGTTACGGGAGGACACGTCATTAACGTCAAAAGGATGAAAATGACGTCACTTATGATCCAATGTTGGCGAGAATGATCGCTTCGTTATGATTTATTAAAGAATACAAAACAGGACGATTGATAATCGTAGACCTATGTGAGATAGCAGCTAGGGGGGCTAGGAAAGGGTGTGGTGGTTGTACTGGTGAGAGAAATACTAGGAATCCATTGTTAGATGCTCCAGCCGCCGCGATATAACTGCAAAAATGTTGAAAGCCCATTCAATCAATCAATCAATCAATCAATCGGAACGGAACTTTTGTCATAAGGTATAACAATAATGTCCGTAACTGTGCCTAAAGTTTACTTATCTTTCCGAAACTTAAAGTTACGATCCTGATCCGCCTGTGCGAATCACACAGGCTGGTTGGTTCGGTGCATTTCATAAATTCGTGATGATTCATTTTGCCCTAAGAAAACATCCACCTTGTAAATTTCAAGATGCTCTTAACTGTGTTTTAAAGTTGACTTTACTTTCCTAAATCTATTAAAACCGACAAGTTTCGAACCCTGATCAGCCTGCGCAAATCGAGCAGGTTGACAAAGGTCGACACTTCTGGCTTTTTCATGATGATTCATTTTCGCCTGAAAATATACCACTTTGTAAATTCCACGATGTTCTAACAGTTTAAAACATCATGAAATTGACATGGTGAACGATTTTGGAATGATTTCTGAATGAAATTGAATGAGTGTGTTGTGCGAGTTTTGAGTGAATTTAATGAGAGGGAATGCAACATCGCTGATTTTGTTCAGAATGAACAAAATTAGAGAAATGTATTACCGCCCCGCTTTGTGAGTGATTTAGAATGGGTTTGGTTGAGATGATGGTCAATTTCACGATGTAACTAACTTTAACTTAACCTAACTGTAACTTAATCTAACTGTAACTTAACCTAACTGTAACTTAACCTTACTGTAACTTAACCTTACTGTAACTTAACCTAACTGAAACATAACCTAACAGTAACTTAACCTAATGAAACATAACCTAACTGTAACTTAACCTTACTGTAACTTAACCTAACTGTAACTTAACCTAACTGTTACTTAACCTAACTGTACCTTAACCTAACTGTACCTTAACCTAACTGTAACTTAACCTAACTGTACCTTAACCTAACTGTACCTTAACCTGACTGTAACTTAACCTAACTGTAACTTAACCTAACTGTAACTTAACCTTACTTTAACTAAACCTTACTGTAACTTAACCTAACTGTAACTTAACCTAACTGTAACTTAACCCAACTGTAACTTAACCTAACAGTAACTTAACCTAGCTGTAACTTAACCTAACAGTAACTTAACCTAACTGTACCTTAACCTAACTGTAACTTAACCTAACAGTAACTTAACCTAACTGTAACTTAACCTAACTGTACCTTAACCTAACAGTAACTTAACCTTATTGTAACTTAACCTAACTGTAACTTAACCTAACTGTAACTTAACCTAACAGTAACTTAACCTAGCTGTAACTTAACCCAACAGTAACTTAACCTAACTGTACCTTAACCAAACTGTACCTTAACCTAACTGTAACTTAACCTAACAGTAATTTAACCTAACTGTACCTTAACCTAACTGTAACTTAACCTAACTGTACCTTAACCTAACTGTAACTTAACCTAACTGTACCTTAACCTAACTGTACCTTAACCTAACTGTAGCTTAACCTAACAGTAGCTTAAGCTTACAGTAACTAAACCTAGCTGTAACTTAACCTAACTGTAACTTAACCTAACTGTAACTTAACCTAACTGTACCTTAACCTAACAGTAACTTAACCTTATTGTAACTTAACCTAACTGTAACTTAACCTAACTGTAACTTAACCTAACAGTAACTTAACCTAGCTGTAACTTAACCCAACAGTAACTTAACCTAACTGTACCTTAACCTAACTGTACCTTAACCTAACTGTAACTTAACCTAACAGTAATTTAACCTAACTGTACCTTAACCTAACTGTAACTTAACCTAACTGTACCTTAACCTAACTGTAACTTAACCTAACTGTACCTTAACCTAACAGTAACTTAACCTTACTGTACCTTAACCTAACTGTACCTTAACCTAACTGTAGCTTAACCTAACAGTAGCTTAAGCTTACAGTAACTAAACCTAGCTGTAACTTAACCTAACTGTAACATAACCGAAATGTAACTTAACCTAACTGTACCTTAACCTAAGTGTAACTTAACCTAACTGTACCTTAACCTAACTGTTCCTTAACCTAACTGTAACTTAACCTAACAGTAACTTAACCTAACTGTAACTTTATCTAACAGTAACTTAACCTAACTGTAACTTAACCTAACAGTAACTTAACCTAGCTGTACCTTAACCTAACTGTACCTTAACCTAACTGTAACTTAACCTAACAGTAACTTAACCTAACAGTAACTTAACCTTACTGTACCTTAACCTAACTGTACCTTAACCTAACTGTAACTTAACCTTACAGTAGCTTAACCTTACAGTAACTAAACCTAGCTGTAACTTAACCTAACTGAAACATAACCGAAATGTAACTTAACCTAACTATACCTTAACCTAAGTGTAACTTAACCTAACTGTACCTTAACCTAACTGTAACTTAACCTAACTGTAACTTAACCTAACTAAACTTAACCTAACAGTAACTTAACCTAACTGTACCTTAACCTAACTGTAACTTAACCTAACTAAACTTAACCTAACTGTACCTTAACCTAACTTTAACTTAACCTAACAGTAACTTAACCTAACTGTAACTTTACCTAACAGTAACTTAACCTAACTGTAACTAAACCAAACAGTAACTTAACCTGACTGTACCTTAACCTAACTGTAACTTAACCTAACTGTACCTTAACCTAACTGTCACTTAACCTAACTGTAACTTAACCTAACAGTAACTTAACCTAACTGTAACTTAACCTAACTGTACCTTAGCCTAACTGTAACTTAACCTAACTGTACCTTAACCTAACTGTACCTTAACCTAACTGTACCTTAACCTTACTGTACCTTAACCTAACTTTAACTTAACCTAACAGTAACTTAACCTAACTGTAACTTTACCTAACAGTAACTTAACCTAACTGTAACTAAACCAAACAGTAACTTAACCTAACTGTAACTAAACCTAGCTGTAACTTAACCTAGATGTCACTTAACCTAACTGTACCTTAACCTAACTGTACCTTAACCTAACTGTAACTTAACCTAACAGTAACTCAACCTAACTTTAACTTAACCTAACAGTAACTTAACGTAACTGTAACTTTACCTAACAGTAACTTAACCTAACTGTAACTAAACCAAACAGTAACTTAACCTTACTGTAACTAAACCTAGCTGTAACTTAACCTAACTGTACCTTAACCTAACTGTACCTTAACCTAACTGTAACTTAACCTAACTGTACCTTAACCTAATTGTACCTTAACCTAACTAGCTTAACCTAACAGTAACTTAACCTAACAGTAGCTTAACCTAACAGTAACTAAACCTAGCTGTAACTTAACCTAACTGTACCTTAACCTAACTGTACCTTAACCTAACTGTAACTTAACCTAACTGTACCTTAACCTAACTGTACCTTAACCTAACTGTAACTTAACCTAACTAAACTTAACCTAACTAAACTTAACCTAACAGTAACTTAACCTAACTGTAACTTAACCTAACAGTAACTTAACCTAGCTGTAACTTAACCTAACAGTAACTTAACCTAGCTGTAACTTAACCTAACTGTAACTTAACCTAACAGTAACTTAATCTAACTGTAACTTTACCTAACAGTAACTTAACCTAACTGTACCTAAACCAAACAGTAACTTAACCTAACTGTACCTTAACCTAACAGTAACTTAACCTAACTGTAACTTCACCTTACTGTAACTTAACCTAACTGTAACTTAACCTAACTGTAACTAAACCTAACAGTAACTTAACCTAACTGTAACTTAACCTAACTGTAACTTAACCAAACTGTAACATAACCGAAAGTTAACTTAACCGAAATGTAACTTAACCGAAATGTAACTTAACCACACTGTAACTTAACTTAAGTTTCGAACCCTGGTCAGCCTGCGCAAATCGGGCAGGCTGACAAAGGTAGACACTTTTCGCACATTCGTGATGATTCATTTTCGCCTGTTGAACCACTTATATATCGCGTCGTCTGCGAAATGCAAATCTCTTATGGTTAAGTCCAAAAATTAATGCACTGTGATATGGCCATATTTACCCTTTATTTTTAACTTCCTGGTTTAAAACAAATTATCTCATAGGGGAACGTTGAACATGGTTTTGGGTTTGAAAGGAGATACAATCGTATTTATTTATCGTGTAAACATACCTCAGATTAAACTTAACATGAGATCTTGATTACGATTTAAACATGTGAAAGATTAGAAGTTGATAGATTTTTCGGACATGGCTGGGTGCCCAAGGCGAACGGGAGATATACTGTTTTGTGTGTGGGTTTTGAGTTCAATATTTGGTTTTAAGGTAGGGCGATTTGTCTTTTATGTCCTGTTAGATTTTGTAACGCTTCTTTGGGTATACTGCCATATATAGATACATGTATGTATATATTAAACGTCCTTCGATTAAGTCGTTTATTTAACCTAATACAGTTTTTAAACCACTATTTTCTATACATATATCTTGTTTTGAAATAAAAAAAAGTCCCGTGTGTACAACGTTCATTCTTTATAGAAAAACTGTATATTCAGGGTGAAAGAACGTCTACAAACGTTTTAAAATGATACCCCACTTTGTACGTATAAACACCTCCAAAGCGGAGAACCATTTTAAAAACGTTCAAACGTTTTCATCCTTGACGTAGAGATGGCCAACCTCTTTTATCGATCCCGGTTATAGACGTTAGTAAGTTTGTGGGTTTTCAACCCTTGGGTCGCGAGTTCGATCCCTGACTAGCCAAAGTTCGTCCGACTCTCGGCAAAATGGGTAATGTGAGAAGTGGCATATGTCAGCTTCCCTAAGCGAATGAAACGGTTGATTGATTGAATGGAGTTTAACCCCGCTTTCAACCTTTTTTCAGTTATATCGCGGCGGCTGGAGCACCTAACAATGGATTCCTGGTATTTCTCTCACCAGTACAACTATCACATCCTTTCCTAGTCTCCAGCTACTATCTCACATAGGTCTACGATTATCAACCCATTGGTGAGAGACAAATAGTCGGAAAGAATGAGTGCCGCCGTCGGGAACGAACCCGGGACCTCTAAATTGACAGTCCGACGCGCTACCAACTGCGCTATGACGGCGGCTTCGAATGAAACGGATTATAGTTATATCGTTACACAACACCGAGAAATTGATAAAGTGAATGATTTAGGAATCATTTTGAATGAAATTGAATGAGTGGAAGGGACGAGTTATCAAAGAAATTAAAAGGGTGTAACAACATATCGATAATTTCGTCCAATCGGACGAAATTATCAATATTTTTTTACCTCCCTTTATTAAAACATGTCTACATTTGTGTTAAGTGTCTTCACGGACAAATTAGACACTTTTAAAACCACACTTGCCTAACAAGTCATGGAAATATATATGATAAATTTAAATGAATTTTCGATCGTTTAGAACAATTGTAATTATTGTTTATTATTATTTATTATAATTATTATTATTATTATTATTATTATTATTATTATTATTATTATTATTATTATTATTATTATTATTATTAATATTATTATTATTATTATTATTATTAGTATTATTATTGTTATTATTATTATTATTATTATTATTATTGTTATTATAATTGTCATTATTATTGTTATTTATTATTATCATTATTATTATTATTATTATTATTATTATTTTTTTTTTTTTTTTTTTTTTTTTATTTGCAGAGTTTTGGAATGGTGTGAGTGAGTGTTTGGAACGAATGATTGGATCCCTGAGCGTGTGAATCAGACTGTTTTTAATCAAGCTGAATGACAATAGCAAGATGATATAAAGTACGCAATATGATATAGATGTAAAGTGTCGAAGCACTTAAGTCTTACTGTCCAGAAAAAAATATCAGAGAGCCAACGATCCTCTAAAATATATATCAATTATATGTATAAATTAACGTTTGTTGAAGATGACTTTTCAGCCATTTGCATACGCAATACATCGGTTCATAGTAAAATATCTAAGTCAAAGTTAAAAGGCTGACGCTTTTTTAAGAAAAAGTTTAAGACGCTCTGAGGCAACATTTCCTTCTGATATTAACAAGAACAACGTCTTTCTGGGAGAGGCAAAGAACCGCCTTAAACAGTAACACATTCTTTCGGTCCTATTGAAAGAAATAATGGGTATCCAATTTTGATGTAACGGCAAGGTCTAGATTTCGTTTTTTATACATGTCGAAATCTGTTGAAATGGATATAATTATTGTTTTTTGTCCTTCACTGTGAAATCTGATCTTTTTCACTTAGACCATATTTCCTCTACCGAGTCATACAAACAAGGACCGGTCTTTAATACTCTACGAGGAAGTTAAATTTGTTCGTTTGAATTGGGTTTGACGCCGCTTTATAATAAGTTTTTTTCTTACCTAAATGTATAAATAGTATTGCTTTCGCACCAGTATTAAGGGCGTATCTACCATTACGCACATTAAGCAAGCACGTAAAAGAAATAAATCTTTTTTCGAAAATTATGAAGCTGTAGTTACGATGTTTTGATTATTCACCAACGCTTAAATTATATAAAAAGAGGAGTGTACGGAGGGAATTCATCTTTTGTCAGAGTCCATATTTTGCCTTTATCCCATATGTTCAAAATCACAGCTACGCCTGAGTACTGCCATTACACTATTTCCTAGCCTCTAGTCCACCCATTAGTTGGGGGGGAAATATTGCATATTGTAATAAAGTCTGATGGGCTATCCTTTCCTGTTTTATAAAATTTTGGACCTGTACAAATTTCGAAGGTTTTGCAGACAAAAATTTAAAGTGGATTTAATTTGAAAAATAACCATTCAGTAGGGTAGAAAATAGTGTGGAAAATAGCTTGTCAGAAGCAATTTCTTCTTTTTTCACAATGTTTTCACAATCATAAAATCACAGGCACGTAAAAAGCAGGGATTAAACATCAAAGGGTTAAACGCGTAGTTTTTAATCAGTGAAATAATTTGTTGTAATTTGATTTAAGCTTAGTAAGATATTTATTTATTTCTTAAAGCCCCCGTGTGCGTTTTGATTAAAAAAGTTTCTCTTTCGTGAATATTCTTTGATTATTTTTTCTTGCTTTAGTCTTATGAAAGATTAGTTACATTACAATACAAATCAATCGACGAACGGCGGAATTTTCGTCAAACGCATATTCTGCCGTATAAAGTGAAATATACTGAGCGACTTTAAAAACGCACCAAAGTAAATTTGAAATTTGAGTAAAGAAAAAAAAGATTTGGCTTAACTAAATTTTGCTGAAATCATACAAACAAGATCCTCTGTTAAATCGACTTAATCTTGATTTGATTTTACGCTTAAGTTATTTTTGGCATAGCAATATACTGTTCACACTTTCTTTTTCATTGCACTTTTTACGGTTGATTGATTTAACAAATCAGAAGTGTGGAGGGTAATCAACGATTGACATTTCAAAAACCGTTAAAAGAAGCGAAATCAACTCACTCGCTTTGCAAAGAATGTACTCTTAATTAAGTAAGTCAAAAGGGAAAGTGTTCCTTAGAATCGGAACGTCGTTAACCTCGATTAGACTAAAAAGTATTGATTAATTCGTTCAATATTTAAACATCCGCATGGTAGGACCTTGCCAAAAAGGAGTTTCAGAAGACTTAACGTGTTAAAATGACGTTAGTGCCATGCCGTAAACACGCTGAAAATGGCATCTCAATTCTAAACGAGTTGTCTGGTAAGGGGTTAAAAGCGTGATCAGGCTTTGTTTGCCAAAACCGCATTTACATGAACAACGTTTGTGGTTCTACGAACGGAATGGAAAAGCATGTAAGTGACGTCATTTCTGGTCAAAAAGACGACGTTTTGGCGTCGTCTTTTTACCAAACGTGCTTAAACGCAGTATTCATGGTTTGTTTTACCTCTTGATTCATTTAACCAAACTCTGAAATTTGTTTGGCTTTTGTTTCATTTGAAAAGAAAATGTCGTTCAAGCAGTAGGGCTATGGAGAAATTTCAACTTTCGTGGGTATGCTTAAAAGTGTCCCCGTATTGGGAATACAAGAGAATGTTTCAAAATAACATTGGTGTTGGACTAAAGGTAACTTGTTAAAGTAACAAATTAAGTATATTTCAGTGTGAGTCTATTCACTATTATTTGCATTTAAGTGACGTTTTTAAGAATTGTGTTTTTAAAGTCGCTTAGTATATGTAAATGAGATTTTGGTCATCTGAAATACGCCCACGATTAGGAGCGGTAATGGAGCGGTATTCATACTGGAGTACAAAATGTTGCGGGTCGTAAATGTTCATCAAGTTAGGCCTATATATAGATCATCGCGTCATAATCGTTTGCTTCACCGAATATTGGATTGTCAAATTGAACTTGTCTTAGGGAATAAAAGTCTAGTTTTTGTGTTCAAAGCCGTCTCAGATCATTGTCGTGAGTTTCGAAACGTTCACAAACACAGACGGGAGCTTTAAGATCGGAGAAATAGAAGATCGTTTATAATATGACCTACGTCGCGGGAGTGAAATAACCCCGTTGAATATTTTCTATATTACACGGGTGTTATTTCACTAGTGGAATAACTATGCAAATGAGCTCAGAGCAAATAGCAACGCTATTTTGTAACCGCGAAAAAGACGTCATAATGTATATATTGTTTCAAGCGACCTTATAAGTTTCGCAGAAAATTGAAATGTTGAATTTCAAGAAGTTTGACGATTTTTCGCAAAGATTCGGGTCATATTATAAATAGAATATAAAATTTGTGCTCATAGAATACAGAATTTATTAAACTCGTTATCTGTAAACAGATAAAAATTCGGCACAGCCTCGTTTTTATCTGTTTATATATGACTCGTTTATTAAAGTCAGTATTCCATGACCACTCATTCAATATCCTCTATTTATTTTTCGTGTAAGATCGATATATCTTTCATTTCTTGATTAACAAAATCTTTAGTTTTTCTCGTAACTTCGTAACTCGTGGAAATAGATTTTGTTATTAACTCAATGAATGAAAAGTCGATTTCACACTGAAACAAACAATTACCCACTACATAATTTACTAGTATTTATATTATTTTTACGTTTCGTCGTACAAAAACTGATAATTATGGGACATCTATCCGATGTTACTAATGCTATTTGTTTGACGTCGCTGATATATTTTGGCTATCAAAGGTTCAACGTACACAGAATAAAGGGGGTAGTTATAAAGAACTATTTTTTATCCATTGTCCGGCACCTTATAGCCTAGCATCGGTACCAGCCTTGCGTTCAGGATGAAAACGTTAGCGAAGCGCTTTCGAAATGGTACCCCGCTTTGCACGTATGTGCACGTGCAAAGCGGGTTATCATCTCAAAGCACTCGCGAAACGTTTTAACATCCTGAACACAGGGCAGATATCTGGCCTTGCTTTCATCGTATAAATGCTCACATCATTTAAGGGTCAACATACTTAGAAAAAAATATAGGTAAGAACATGAAATACTCTTTTGAAATTTAAACCCCTGAAATTAAGTATATATTCTTGTTTTGAAGGTTTTCACCAAAGACGAAAAACTTGAAATCTGTGACATTTTGATTCGTCAATGATTAAAAGTCTCTCGTAAAAGTTATATATCAAGGTACAAAAAAGATGAAAAGACGTTAGCAAGAAAAAAAAAAAGATCAACGGCCAGTACTTTTTTCTCCAGAAATTTCTTCAAACCTAATGTGGGGCAATAAAGAATAAAACAGAGGCCTATTCATGTTTTTTATGTGTATTTCACGATTTTTATACGCCGCCGGAGGTGGACGTATATTGGCGTCATCTTCTCCGTCTGTCCGTCCGTCCGTCCGTCCATCCGTCCGTCCGTCCGTCCACTTTTCTTGTCAACGCAACTCCTCCTAAGTTTCTGGCTGGATCTTCTTGAAACTTGGTCAATGTTATCACCTCAATTGGTAGATGTGCGTGAAGGAATGATTTTATGGTTCGTTGATTTTTGCCTGAGTTATGCCCCTTGATAACTTAGTCTCTGGGGCTTATTGCCTCAGTTATGCCCCCTTAAAATTTAGTCTCTGGGGCTTATTGAAATTGCAGCCTTGTGAATGCAACTCTTCCTAAGTTTCTGGCTGGATCTAAATGAAACTTGGTGGATGTTATACCCGAAATTGGTAGATGAGAAAAAAAGTAAGGATTTTATGGTTCATTAATTTTACCCTAAATTATGCCCCCTTAAAACTTAGTATCTAGGGCCTATTGAAATTTCAGCCTTTTGAACACAACTCCTCCTTACTTTTTGTCTTTATTAAAATGAATCTTGGTCAATGTCATCACCATAATTTGTAGATGTACATGGATCAAGGATTTTATGGCTCATTTATTTCCCTGAATTATGCCCCCCTTAAAACTTAGTGTCTGGGGCTTATTGAAATTGCAGCCTTGTGAAGGCAACTCCTCCTAACGTTTTGTTTTGATTTAAATGAAACTTGGTCATTTTGAATTTGGTTCTGTCAAAATAAGTAGTGTCTACAATTATTTTCGTGAAACAGCAGCAAAGTGGCGGCGTATTTTGTGACGATGGCACTCTTGTTCATTAATAGGCTGAGCAGAAAATACTATAACGATACAAGTATCGGCCGGCGATAGAATCTGGGACAAGTGACTCGTTTTACTCACCTTCTTTAGAAAATATTAATCGTAAGTCAAAATCACAGATCGTACCTGATGTATTCATTCATTGTTAGATTCTGCCTTGCAATATCTCAGATGATGCGCGGTAAAATTCCATATTACGTTACTACTGTAGAAGCAACTTCAAGTTTTGACTAACGCAAAAATTATCGTACGGTGTTTAGTAAAACAGGCCGTTCAATTCGCTAATAACTGCGCAACGACCGCGGGTTTCTGCCTATCTTTCGAAGGAACATACATGTACTTTTGAGAAATTCAAGAAATCAATCTTTTTTCCTCAATTTCCCTCTCTATCCATTCATCGTTGGTCCATTACTTTATCACACGAAAATGGACCGACTACCAAAAATGAACGAATTGTGGTGTCCGTGGTAAAATTCATTTTGTCAATTTCAAAATTTTGATAACTGTATGTCGGAGGCCAATTTGGATAGCGACAGATCAACTTCTAAAAGTGATGGCCCTGTCACTAAAGCAAGAAACTGCAAGAATCTGAGATAGAGTCTTTTCAAAAATGATGATCTCATTTGTTTTCGTTTTTTGCCCACCGATCGATACAACGGGTGCATATAGGTTTTTTCTTCTTTTTTTCGATTATCACCCAAAATCTTTTACATTTGCCATCACTTTTTTAAAGCATTTGGTTTCCATATTTCACACGTCCATTGCTTGGGACAGAACCATTCTGTTGGTACCACTTTCAAGGTCATTAGTCAAGGTCGAGGTTATTTTTTTAAGGTCAAGTTTGTTGAAAATTTCGGAAATTGACGGTGACGTGGGATTAGGTGCTGAATAAAAACAGCTCTGTTGTTGTTGTTGTTGTTGTTGTTGTTTTGTTGCTGCTGCTATTGTTGTTGTTTAGCTTACATTGTACCGCCAATCTGATATTAGAAAAGAACTTTTGTTCTATGATTGATAACACATTTTTGCATGCTATGATATAGTTAACTCAAAACAAATCATAATAACAATGAAATATTAGTAACTCTTTCATCTTCAAAAGAAAAAAACAATGAAAAGAAAAAAAAAGTCTCTTCTCGAATTCAAATCGGTTTCCTCTTTCAAAACCAATTCTACCAGAGGTGGAAAAGTTCTTGTTTTGAACCCAAATGAGTTTAATATACAGCCGATATTGCTCAAGCGACAACTTATATTAAGCAACCGCTTTTATTCAGCGTCAACAATAATAAGTCCATTAACCGTCAGCCAAACTTCTAAACAGATTACCCCATGAAAAGGAAAAATGGTTCATCATTGAATTTTATGCTGTTGAACCAATTGAAGACATCTGTCTGAGGGACAAAGGGGATTAAAAAATGGGACAGTGTGCTATCAAAATGACCCGTCTTTCTTTATATAAAATATCGTATTTAGCGACCGTTTCCATAAGCGACCGATTTTTGATGGTCCCCGTGATGATCGCTTATGACAATTTTTTAACTGTGATTTTGGATTTGGATTTCAATGAATTAAAACTACTCCACTTGGAGTAGAATGATTAACACCGTGATCGGGTCCACAGAGAGGACCGGGTATGTAGACTGCCGTTTGTATTTTGCGAAAAAATCGAGAAAGTCAAATACCAAATTTATCAATCTCGTCATCGAAAACGGATATTTACTTTTTAAAGCTTTGGTTTTTTGTTGTTGTTGGTGGTGTTTTTTTTTTCTTTTGTGTGTGTGTGTGTGTGTTTATTAAGCTCACCTGAGCGCGAATGCTCATGGTTAGTTTTTGTGATCTAGCCGTGACCGCCATCCGTCGTCTCTCATGCATCGTCCGCCAACATCTCGTGTGAACTCTACAAGTCACATTTATAACCCAAATGTCTTGAAACTTGGAATAGAATGTTTCTTTTAAATACCCCCGAACAACCTCAGCATTGGGTGAAGCAGATTCAAAAAACTATCTTACAGAGAGAATGTGCACTCTATGGACCATATTTGTGGCCCAGGGGCCAGTTTTACTAAACTTCTTACGAAAAAAATGATCGTAAGTCAAAATCACAAATCGTACCTGGTGTTATCATTTATTGTTAGATTCTGTCTTGCAATATCTCATTGAAATCGTTGAGATAAGGCATGGCAGAATTCCATATTTAGTAACTATTGTAGAAGCAACTTTAATTTTTGACTTACGCAAAAAATGATCGTAAGATGTTTAGTAAAACGGGCCCCAGATGTCTTCAAACTTGGTAAAGATGTTTGTCTACATAATCTCGAACTTGTTGGAAATTAGGTCAAAAGGAATCAAAAACGAGGTCACGGATAAAATCTTAGAAACACCTTGTGTGCATTCTAGAGACCTTTTGCCCAAATGTTTTGGAACTTGTTCAGATTGTTTGTCTCTATCAGACCTTTGACAATTGGGGCACGTCAGAAATCCTTTTTGTGCATCGTAGAGGCAACATTTTGTCCCAAAATTCGTGAAACGTTTACATTTTTTTCTACCAGCCCTCGGACAAATTCGACATTGTGTGGTCAAAAACTAGGGACCGGGCGACATCTTAGAAAACCCTTCTGTGAACTCTGGATGAGATATTCGTGGTTCAAATGCTTTGGAACTTGTTCAGAATTTTAATCAACATGGTTTATTGGACGAGTTCAAAATTGGATCAAGTCTAGTTATAAAATGTGTATTATTTTTGGCTCAAGTGACTTGAAACTTTGTCGGAACTTTTGTTTTGGTTAATCTTAAAAACATCTGAAAAACTTGGTCAAGTTGGGTCAAAATCTAGACCTTGGTGACCGCAGGTGAACGGTTTAGTGTCAACGGTTCTCTTGTTTATTTCGCTGTTTTGTACTTATTCGCTTGTTTATTTAAAAAGAAATATCGGTACTTTGGGCAAACTAGAAACGAAATGGTCCGTGGCTCAGTGATGAGGAATTTGGTTTGTGGATCAAAAGGGATCAATCCCGCCCGTACAACGATCATTTTTCTGGGAAAAGAAATTCCGCCCTTGTCCTCTCCACCCATGTGTATAAATTGGTAAGGCCTACCTGTTATATTTGTATTTCTAAGTGCTGTAGCGGTCGAAGGCACTGCTTGTGAAAGGCCGACTAGTGATTCAATGACTAAGGGTTAAACAGAATGGCCGCGTGAAAATAAATTTATTTCGCTCATTTGGCTTAGTTTTTACCCTCTACTTTTATATCCTAAAAGAAGAACCATTTATATCGACAGTGATACCAAAAATTGAAATGAAAATGATTATTTCGGTTTATAAATCAGTCAAAAAGTTGCTCCACCGTTAGTTCCGTATCGAAAAAATCGATCATGTGTCCATGAACTTTCTGTTGTCGGCGTTGCACGTTATACCCTGCGTCTTGAGGACAAAAAATGTAGGTATAGCCTGGTTAATTTGACCCGACTTTGACCTCTGTGGAAAAAAGGCTTAAATAACAATTAACGACATATTTTATCAATAAACAAAATGTATAATACATTCAATAACGTTTGTTATTCATTCCTATGAAAGCACGTGCAAAGCCAAGTAGGAATAATCATATTTTTATTCATCTAAATAGCAGGGGTCAGATTCAAGTTAATAAAATCGCACTATAGGCTACAGTTATTTTGTGTAATCAATGAACTGGCAGGGCGGGGCTTAACCGTGACGTAATTTCGCGAGTTTACTTTTAAATAGTTTGGGTTCTTTCAAATTTTAGTCGGTAATCATCGTTAACGCGTGCAAATAACTGTATCCTAACACCTAAAGGATTCACGTGCTTTGAGAGAGTGAACACATTTCATCGTTTGGTCACCAAAGCCTCGTAACTTCAGCTTGATTAAGCTGAAGTTGCGAGGACTTGGTTACCAATCTACGATTTAAGGTCTCGAGTTATTTATGTCGACTCTCTTTAGAAAAGGTTATTTTAGATAAAAGCTGATTTCCCTTAACCTTAAGTGCAACGACCCGTTACTTAGGCTCCGCCCTGCCAGGGCATAAATCGTGGATAATAAGAACATCGTGTAATTGACAATTGTAAATGGATTTAAAATGCGTATTGAATGAAATTGAATGAGCGTGATGAGTGAGTTTTTGGTGAAATTCAAGGGAGGATATATTATCATTTCGTCGATTATAGACGAATTTTTCGATATTTTGCCCCCTTTATCAAAATACCGTATTCTCATGATAAACGCCTCCGGGAGTTATTCATAACATGGTCAGTGAGCTTTTATTTATCATACATTTTATGATTAAAAAATCATTACACTTATGCCTTTTATGGCCTTTTCCCTTTGATTTTAGGTAATGTTCCCCTAAACAATCATATGTAAGATTGTTTAGAGGAAATTCACACCAAGTTAAAGAAGATGTCTCAACAAATTTTTAAAAGTTAGGTAATTGAAGTTATTTTTCTTAGAAAAAAAGGAGGGTGCTACTATTAGGGAGGGCGCTATCAATAGGGGAAATACGGTATATGAAATTAAATATAGGGCCAACTTATTTCTGACCCCGGTCGGGTATTGTTGCCCGCTTCATTAGAGTATCTCTCAGACAGCGGGCTACCAGCTTTAGACTGGTCCAAATGTCGACTATAAGAATATCCTTTTCTAGGCTATTCTGATGTTTGATAGTGAGACCAGTCTACAGCCGACCCGAAAGCGGGCCAGAAATAAGTTAGCCTATATGTATGTGTGTGTTCACGGATCATTGATTGATTGAATGCAGTTTAACGCCGCTTTCAATACTTTTTTCAGTTATATCGAGGAGGCTGGATCACCTAGCAATGGTTTCCTTGTATTTCTCTCACCAATACAACCACCACAGCCTTTCCTAGCCTCCAGCTGCTATCTCACATAGGTCTACGATTATCGACCCATTGGTGAGAGACAAATAGTCGGAAAGAATGAGTGCCGCCGTCGGGGATCGAACCCGTTACCTCTAGATTGACAGTTCGACGCGCTACCAGCTGCGCTATGACGGCAGCTACCACAAGGATACGATGATTGTAAGCAAAGGTCCTTTGAGTAAAAAACATTTTCGGACAAGTAAAAGATGGTTTTCTTCTCGTCCCAATTCAAAAAGAACTTGTACACAAAATAGAAAATCAATTTGGGGAAAACATTTTCAACATGAGAAACACCCTTTTCATTCATTAAATTACCATTTCAAACAATACAGTTTCTAATTCTAAAGACACTTAAAGATTTCAATGTCAAAAAAATATGGAAAATCTTCATCCGCGAAAACATATTAAATTTGTCAAATTGTTGTTGTTCCAATGGGTTAACCGTACAAATTATTTCTTTTAACATGTAATTAAAAGTTTTCTTGAATCAAAGAAATTTATGTAGTTTCATCTTCTTCCATTTAATTACCAAAATATGATGAGAAATGTTTCCTTCCATTACCTTGAAAAGTTAATATTAATATGGTGGCCTATAAGGGCTTTTTGGATAAGTTCGAAATAATGAACTGTTGCTTAGTTTCCTACCAACTTTGCATATTTGGATTTTCTAAGACTTTTTATATGTTGTTTACCTAATATCAAGCTAGATTCAACGCATAAAATATTTTGTTGCAATTATTTGAAGGTCTAAGCCTAGAATGGCTGCACTAATGGATGGAGCGCTGAGGAAATGACTAAGAATGGTTTTGATCAAGTCAATTTCACGATGTTCCTAACTGTTTCCGTCAATTAGAGTTTTGTGTGAAAAGAGAATTGGAGACAAAAATAGGTTATAAGATAAATATAACACATACTTAGTGTATTGTATGATAAAAATATCTAACTCGGTTGTGATAATTGATAATTGTCTCGGCAGAGCCTCGACAATTTTCAATTCTCCCAACCTCGTTTGATATTTCTTTTCATATAATACACTAAGTATGTGTTATATTTAACTCGTCAATTTCACGATGATCTTAATTGTCAATACTAATTATTCATTACAGACTGACGCAATCATTCTCCATTGTGATGATGTCACGGTCGACTCGTTTGGAACATGCTGTCCGTGCTTCTTTCCGGAAACATGCGGCACTAATCAAACGTGTCCGGAAGGGTACCAGGCATCAAATATATCATCAGATGATTGTAAGCCGAGAACCGATACGACCACAAAAATGACCTTGACATCTACTGATGTTGCTTTGGTAACAACGGCGATCGAAACTGAGAATGGGACAGATTCCAACAGCTCTGTTACGGAATACCAATTTGTACTATGTTACAAATGTCGTCCTAATGAATATTTTGATGGATTTCAATGTATTCAATGCGATGATCTTTGCCTAAAGTGTAATGATTCAGGAACAGAAAATTGTGATATATGCAGATTTGAATATCAAAACGAGTGCGTTGATGAATGCCCAAACGGTACAGATAAAGTCAGAAATATTGATAATGAAGGTATCCAATGTATCAACAAGACTGACAATACTAATGAAACTATTGAAGCAGGTCCAAGTGACACAAAAGATTTTCCAATAGCCATCGTGGCCGGCTCTGCTGGTGGCGGTTTGGCGCTGATAGTGGTTGTTGTTATCGTCATTTTCGTGGTAAGGCGTAGGATGAATGGTGATCAGACAAATGAGCGAACTCGTATGAGCAAGATTATAGAGGTGAGTACAATATGTCTGTCTGAAAACAGGTGACAACTCATGATAAAATAAATATCTTGTGGGAAAAAGTATTATCTTTTTTGACAAAATAACTTCACAGGAAATTACAAATTTATGATTTCTAGATATAACAAAAATATAGGACATGTGATTGCTTTTTGGTTCTTGTCAAAACTTATTGGACCAACTTCAAATTTCATTTGCCATTATAACACGATCGCACAAAACGCAATATTATTCGCAATTTACTTCAAATTTCATGTGTTTTACTGTAAACACAGATGGATCCGCATATAAGTTTTATTTTATTTATTTATTTATTTTCAACGGCAAAATTGGTTCCTTTGACGTCATAATACACACGTGCTAAATGACGCGCGTCGTTTTCTGTGAAATTCTCCTTACGTCATAATCAATGTTTTTTTCATTTATTTTACGATCAGAAAAATGAATTAAAACTGTTTTACAACCAAAACAGGGTTATAAAACTTATATCGGGATCGGGGTCGTGTTATAATGGAAATAATTCTATTTTCGCGTTAATGTGACCATGAATAAAGTCTGATACAGGGTGGACTTATATGCAAAGTTGAATTCTCGGGCTCCGCCCTCGAATTTCACCTTTTGCACATAACTGGTCATCCACCATACTTTATTCATAGACACTTCAACGCGAAAATGAAATTATTTGATAAATAACACAGCAGTGTAGCCACCATATTTTCATGACAAACTGAAGCCGAATGGGCCCAAAGAGTTATTCACTTTGCTTTTTATATGTAAAAAAGAAGATTCGTAAAATTTGAAACATGAACCTTGGAATACATTTAGCAAACGTATACTCTCGAAATTATTTTTCTACCGTCAAATTTTATTAATTTATTTATTCATTTATTATTTTTTTGTATTTATTCATTTATTTTTTATTTATTGCCTTTAATCATAGATTTTTCCTTCAGTTTTTAGTCGCGAGTAACATACACCAATGGAACGTAGAATATTGGTCAGATCACCTTGAGACGGCGTTCGATTCTATTCTTCTAAACATTTTTTTCCACTTCTTATCAAAAATAATTCCATAGACACCATTGACTTATTTACCCCCTTGAAGAGTTTTTAGTCTACGGGTAATTGCGATGTTTATCCTAGACTTCAGAAGTAAAGTCTAATAATTTCTAATTAGACTAATATTTCATTTAATTAGAGTTCAATCTGGGTATAAATTACAGAAAAATAGTCTCTCTATAATTTTCGTTACCATAGTAACCGATAACGACAATTTATTAATAGTGTTGTATATCAAATTATTTGAACCTTTGACTTTAACTATAATTAAATATAAATAATGGGTAGACAGTCGGTGCATCTGCTAAGAGGGGGGTTAACTACGGTGCGCAAAAGCGGCCATATCTCATATATATATATATATATATATATATATATATATATATATATATATATATATATATATATATATATATATATATATATATATATATATATATATATATATATATATATATATATATATATATATATATATATATATATATATATAAATAAAACAAAAAACGACACTAGAAATCAATTTATTAAAATTGATTTCTAGTGTCGTTTTTTGTTTTATTTATATAATTCTTGTTCTGGTTACTTGGATTTTTATATATATATATATATATGTAGTTTGGTCTGACCTTGCTTAAATTGAGGACCATTCATTCGCGCATCAAATTAAATAAAATTTGGTATGGCATGGTGCCTTTTCTCCACGACTTTTTGGCCATATTATAAAATGAAGTAACCCAACTGGTACTGATGTGAATTTTATCTCGTGCGGTGTGGACTGCCTCGTGGTAAATGCACTCGACCCGTGACCTAGAGGTCCGTTGTTCGAGCCCCACTGTCGCAAGGGTGTGATTATGAGCAGAACACTAAATAGCCTGCTCCAGTTCACCCAGCTGTAAAATTGGAAAAGTGGGTTTAAATCACTGCCTCTCACTCAGGGACGCGAAAACATCAGGATTGAGTGTTCAGGAGTGATTCTATAAGCTTAAGCTTTCGTCGCAATCTAACTAAAATAATTAGTATAAACTAGACACACACGATGTATTGAAACAACTTTCCAAGTCTTTCGGTCACGGATGAATAAGCATCGAATTCACTTTGCGAGATTGATGACGAAAAAAGCGTATTTAAAAAAAGAAAAATATATCGCATATATAAGTTGACACTCATGCGACAATTAAACATGTTTCATGAACACGTGAGCTCTTCGAATCTTAGCAATCATGTACACTCATGAGATATTTAATTGGCCGCTTTAGGACACCGTAGTAGTATTATTTTTACAAGGTCATTTTTGATTTTAGACCTTATGCCGTAGGAACTCACTGGAATCGTCTCAAAGAGACGATTCAAGTGAGTAATACGGCCAAATCATTGAAATAAATGATATTTTGTATATGAGCCTTTGCCTGAGATTTCCAACAATTTCAAACTGCGCAAAGAAAAGACTCTGACCAGCCTGTGCATCCGCACAGTCTGACCAGAGTCTTAACAATGCGTTTAGTAGATAGATAAGGTCTCAAAGCATCTGTAGACCATCAGGTAGCTTTATATAAACATTACGTGGCTGACTACGCTACCAAATGTTCGCCCCTCATGAACACTTCAAATCGTTGGAAATGTCACGCACTGGCTCATATGATATCTGTATCCCGAAACACAATTTCTCACTGATTAACCGAACCTAAGGTCGAGTTGAAAAAAACTAACCAAAAGCAAATAAACAAAAAGATAATAATCCTGTTTTCTTATTTACAAAAAAGCCCTCACCGGACATTGTCCTTTGAATATTAAGTTTATTTTTTACAGAAAAGTTGTGAACTCTAGGAAAGGACATCTCTTTTATGTGAAGTCTTTAAAGTACATATACGTGTACACCCGTTGATTTTTCTCCGTTCTTTTAAGTACTGTGGAGTTACTGCATTTTTTTTAAACATATTGTATTTTTTTGTTTGAAAGACTTCTTTTGAAAACAATATTACGTCTGTCGTTGAATCATTTAATAAAATTTCGTCTTTAACCATAACATAATGAAACAATTAGCTAAATGGTAATGACAAAGAGATCTTGGGGGGGGGGGGGGGGGGGGGGAATCTCAGAATTTTTTTACTTTACAACTTCAAATGGCGGAAGAATTGGCGTTTCGAGCGAATTGCTTGTCAAGCGAGCATAGAATTTTAGAATTACAACACCGATTCATGTTATTTTTTTCAGTTTTAAGTAAAGAAGAATTCAGTCTGCCTATATTGCGTTCGTTTTCTCGATTTTTTTAAATCTTTTTTCCCGTGTGCAAGTGAAAGTTGGTTAAAGTTACATTCTGAATGTATTAAGCACAACCGAAAGAAACCCGTTTTAGATATTAACCCTTGTCATACTGAACCAGGAATATTCCTGCCTTGGCAGGAGCTATAGACAAACATCAGCCTGCACATATGTGTAGGCTTTTGTTAGTCTACACCACCTGTTTCTCACTTAAAAACAAGAATTGTCAACAGATTTAGTTTTTCAAATAAAAATTTTCCTACAGTTTAGACTTTCAGTGCTTTTTGTCCTTTGATTTTGATGAAAATTTTTAGCCAAAATTTATTCAGCATGACAAGGGTTAAATGAAATACAAAATTTCCGGGCATAAACTAAGCGTCTTTTTAGGGTTTCTTTCAGTGCACAAACATCTCGATTATTCTTTTATGGCACAAAAATTTTCTGGTTCCCTTCTAGCAACGTCGTGGAATTGGCAAAGTAAGTGATTTTGGACTGATATCAAAATCATGAGTGGGAGGAGAGAGTTTTAATTGCTTTTCAAGGAAGGTTAAACGTAATCAATGTGTTCGTCCAATTGCACGAAATTAGCGAAAATTCTTACCTCCCTTTTGATAAAGTCTACGTTTAAAAAGTATGAAAATCGAAGGATCGTAAAAGTCAGGAAGTCCGATATGTAAAAGTATGAAAATCGAAGGGTCGTAAAAGTCAGGAAGTCCGATATATAAAAGGTATGCTTTTCTTGAGAACTTTATCTTCATTATCAGTTCTTCTATTTTGTTATTCCCCCCCCCCCCCCCACACACACACAATTTCTAAATGCTCTTGTCTAAATCTTATGTTACTAAAACAGTCTTATGATACTAAAACATAAATACAATAGAAAAACCTACATCATTAAAGGAAAGAGAAAAGCCCGAGGATAAAAGAGATGAAACCCGACAAGCCCCGAGAATTAGACCTCCAGATTATGAAAACCAACCAAAAACCATAGCAACCCTACCACGTGATATAGAGAAACAAACAGACAATGTGCTGCGTTATACGAAGGATCCGACGGCCAACATTCAAGTTGGACAGGCCCAGGTAAGCGTCAATATTTAGAAGCTTTGATTATACAGTTAACAACATCGTGAAATTGACAAGATGAATGATTTGGGAATGATTTAGGAATAAAATTGAATGAGTGTGTGGAGCGAGTTTTGAGTGAATTTAATGGGAGGTTATCCTTTATCGTAAATTTTGTTCAAGTTGAACAAAATTTGTGATATTGATTACCTCCCTTTAATAAAACAAGAGGACCATGATGGTCCTATATCGCTCCCCTGAGTAAGTCACTCATAACTTGTCGAACATGTTATGAATACCAGAATTTGTTTGATATACATTAAGGTTGGTAAAATTTCATCCTACTGCAACTTGTTGTTTTTAATTTTCGTAAATTTCAACTTTTCTCTTACCATGGAGTATTCTTTTAACAACTTTAGTAACCCTACATGTTAGGAATATCCGTGCTAAGTTTAAAACTGATTGGCCTCGTGGTTAAGGAGGAAAAGAATTTGTTCTAAGATATTTGGCAATTTTTCAGTCTTTCTGTAACCAGGGAAACAAGAGTTTTTTCAGAAACTAAATTCTTTTAACAACTTTTGAAGAGCTTCACCCAAAGATCATCCCTGCAAAATTTTAGCATGCTTGGCTTAGTGGTTTGGGAGAAAAAGAATTTTTTCTAATATTTTCAGCCATTTTTGACCATTTTTGAGATTTCCGTTACCATGGAAAGTAGAGTATTTGATGAAATTAAATTCTTTTATCAAGTTTTGAAGACCTTCACCCAAGACACATCCCTGCCAAGTTTCAGCTTGATTGGCCTAATGGTTTAGGAGGAGAAGAATTTTTTCTAATATTTTCAGCCATTTTCGGCCTTTTTTCAGACTTTCTGTTACCATGGAAACAAAAGTTTTTGATGAAATATAATTCTTTTAACAACTTTTGATGACCTTCACCCAAGGAACATCCCTGCCAAGTTTCAGCTTTATTGGCCCAGTGGTTAAGTAGGAGAAGAATTTTTTCTAATATTTTCAGCCATTTTCGGCCATTTTTAAGACTTTCCGTTACCATGGAAACAAGAGATTTTGATGAAATTAAATTCTTTTAACAACTTTTGAAGAGCTTCACCCAAGGAACATTCCTGCCAAGTTTCAGCTTGATTGGCCCAGTGGTTTAGGAGGAGAAGATTTTTTTCTAATATTTTCAGCCATTTTCCGCCATTTTTCAGACTTTCCGTTACCATGGAAACCAGAGTTTTTGATGAAATTAAATTCTTTTAACAACTTTTGAAGAACTTCACCCAAGGAACATCCCTGCTAAGTTTCAACTTGACCTGCCCAGTGGTTAAGGAGAAGAAGAATTTTTTCTAATATTTTCGGCCATTTTGGCCTATTATGTAACCATGGCAACCAGAGTTTTTGATGAAATTAAATTCTTTTAACAACTTTTAAAGAGCTTCACCCAAGGAACATCCCTGCCAAGTTTCAGCTTGATTGGCCCAGTGGTTTAGGAGGAGAAGATGTTTAAAGAAATTGTTGACGGACGGACGGACGGACAGACGGACAGACGGACGGACGGTGAGTGATCACAATAGCTCACCGTGAGCACTTTGTGCTCAGGTGAGCTAAAAATACAGTCAAGTTTTCTACATGGCTTCCTATTTTTTCAAGAAGATATGAGACGCTAATAATTTGAATTATGTTAGTAAAATCGCGATTTTTCTCAATCAAAACTTATATTGAATGACGTTGGTTATTCTATATTTTTCAATGGGCTTGAGCGTTTTTGAATGGTTTGAGCGAGTGTTTGGATTGAATGAATGGGGCGCTGAGTGAGCGACTTAGAATGGTTTTGATTGAGATGAATGTCAATTTCACGATGTAACTAACTGTAATTTACCTAGTTAATTCGTTAATCATTTGTTGTGCGTTCAGGATACAAGCGCGTTTATATGGTACCTCGCTTTGTAATAAGCGATTTGCAAAAAAAAAAAAAAACTTTGCGAAAGTTTCATTCAGAACGTTGAAACAAAGGCACAAATGGCCCCAAGGGGGGATTCACGACAGCTCCATTCCTACATAAATTGCATTCCTAGCAAATTCTTTTAATGTATATTTGTAAATAAATTTAGTACCGGCAGATCAGATGTTTCTTTTACTACACGAATAATAACACCAAATCACCTCGTTTTTGAAATGATGGCAACTCTACAAACAGGCAACCGAGAACAAGCCAAACCATTTCTCCCCATTCTTTTATATACATGTCTTAAAATTTTCCGATTTAGAATTCAAGGCAGAACTTGTAGATGTTGTAATTTAAATTTGGTCGAAATTGAGTGTCACGTTGTACGAGGGTTGTTAAAAAATTAACCGGATTTTGTCTCGCAAAATTTTATTTTTGAAGCAATTAAACTAAATTTGGTATCATTCGCTGTCGGAATTCAATTCACATATGGATATGTAAAATTGGTATAGTTATCGAATATAGCGCTCGCGCGACTGCCATATAAAATGCCATGGAAACGAGTACCCGGCGCAGCAAATAAAATGATCGTTATATTTGATATTCGTTTGTTAAAATTCTTTCTTTTCTAATCGCGGAAAAGATTGAAAATTCATTGAGTTGCTGGAATAAGTATTACAAATGCCTAGTCTTAATTTGAAGTAATTTGACCGAAGAATTTTTGAATAAGGTTCGTTTAAAATGTGGCGGGCAAGTGTTTGGGAATGTTGTAGACGACGTCAACTGAATGCTCGGAATTTTGATTTTTAATTATTCTATTCGAAATCTACACAAATCCCGAAAGACATAAATCAAATACTGGTCACGCTGAAAGGGAATGGTTTATTCTTCCAAATGCTTTAGTTTCATCGGTGAAGACGCTTCCGTGCCTCGTGACATAAGAGGAAGAACGGACAGAGAAAAACTTATCCAAGCATCTGTAGGGACGTCAATTGCCGAGTCTCTGGAAGATATAGGCGATTTTCAAAGGGGCACCTTTCTGAGGACTTTGATTTTGCACCATTCGATTTTACCTTTATACAAACCATAAAAACCCAGCTTAATTACAGGAACACTGAATTCATCCTTCTTCCATGAATAACGAGCCGTGACAAGCTAAATTACACAACATCAAATGTCTCGTTTTTCGACAACGTCGCTAGCGTCATGTACTGTGCGCCGCCACCTAATACCCATGTATTTTTGTTTGCGTGTGAAATTAATATACATCGTTCAAATGCTAAATGTTTTGGCAAGTTTGAGCATATAAAGTGTCCTGTTAATATGAGTATACTTTTTTTCACAAAGCGATAAATCAATGATGACTTATTGACCTAATCCGGATAAAAATTGAACATCCCTCGTACTAACTTGTCCAAAATATTACATTCTTAGAAATAAGTGTTTAAATATACATTCAGAGTTCAAAATTTACAATTCAAAAGTTCGTTGTTCTAAATTTAGTCCAATGTCTTTATTTCGTTTTTCGCGTAATAATTGATGAATTATGTCCAAGTTGAATAATGTTCTTCTATTATTCCATACATTTCTCGATTTCTTTTTTTTTCCCCAAATTCATATTGATATATGCTGTAATCATTGTAGTACTTTTAAATGCAATAAGCTTTTTTGTATTTCATTTTGAAATTATCCTAAAAACTTCGGCAATGTTATAAAAGAAATATCAACTTTTTGTTAAATCAATTACTGCATTCATAACACTCATAATGAAGAACAGATAAAACACTAGACAAAGCCTCGGTTCTTAATGGCCACTTATTCAATTCATGTTTTCTCAATCTCATTCCACAGAAACAGAGTTCAAGCAGCAGAGACTCTGGACTTTATGAAAATTCCGCTGCGATTCGCATCCATCAAAACTTTAAAGGAAAACGCATATCGAACGAAAGACTGAGTGAGGAGCTCGAAAAAGCGGAAGTCGATGATCTTCCGGCAGCGCCACCACCTCCAGGGGCGAAAAAGAAAAGGGGAATAATCAATCGTATTTCAATGCGATTCGAAAAGAGCAAAAATGGTAAGTTTAAATCGTACAAATGATAAGAGCATGTGCGTGACATTTCCAACAATTTCAATATTCGCTCATTGTCAAGAGACACTTTCACATCTACCGTTGACAACATCTTGTAATTGACAGGGTAAATTTATTTTGAATTATTTCCTAGTAGGATTGAATGAGTGGGAGAAGCTTGTTTTGGAGAGAAAATAATTAAACAATCTTGAAATCCTCAAAGGACAACTGTGAACCTCATTGATTTTTTTAGATGCTGTCTTTCAACTCTAAAAAATTCAGCCCCGCTTTCAGGATAGCAAAACGGTGCAAAGTAATTACAAATTATACAACGCTTTGCCAGCGCACAAATCGAGGAATAATTTCGCAATAAGTTTGCAGCGTTTTGTTATTCTTAACGCACGACAGGACTTACTAATTTAAAGGAAGGCTTTTTTCAGGTAAATGCTTTTTCACAATGAATTTTAAGTTAATTGTTTGTATATAAGTTTGCTATTCCCAGAAACACATGTCTTTCTTTCGTCTCCTATTGGGTTAGAAGACGTCTTTGACTTCTAATCTGGAAGTCGTGGGTTCGATCCCCGGTGGCGGTAAATATCATTTGTCTCTCACCAATGGGTAGATAATCGTAAACCTATGTGAGATAGCAGTCGGAGGCTAGGAAAGGGTATAATGGTAGTACAGGTGAAAGAAATACCAGGAATCCATTGTTAGGTGCTCCGACCGCCGCGATATAACTGCGAAATTGTTGAAAGCGGCGTAAAACCCATTCAAACAAACAAACAAAGAAGACGTCTTTGCCATGAAAACATTGTATAGGATAGAAAACGAGTGTCATGGTAGATGGGAAATAGACACGAGCGTCAGCGGCACGAGATTTTCTATCTGACTTAGACCACGCTTTTCTAACATTGTCAGCATTTTTTACCCGAACATCTGAGCAATAAAAAAAAAGGGGGTAAAACTTCCTTTGATATTACTGTTAATATATGTAATTATGCTGAAATTACTAATCAATTTAATTCTGTTGCTAATTGAAGCTCTTTTGCATTTTTGCAACAATAAAAAGTCTTTTTGGCAAGGGCGCTCATTTAAGATGCCGGTCATCTTTTTGAAATGACGCGGCACACGAAACCTATCGAGATCCACGTGCACGGCAACTACAATCGTATATCTGTAAATACAACGCTCGGAGATGTATCTGTGATATGTATTTTTGAAATACTGTTCTCTGATTGGCCAATTCGCTTCAAGCGTGGTCTAATGAATTTTAGACCACGCTTGAAGCGAATTAGCCAATCAGAGAACAGTATTTCAAAAATATATATCACAGATACAACTCCGAGCGTTGTATTTGCAGATATACGGTGGAAGTGTGCCTTGCACGTGAATCTCGACAGGTTTCTGGGCCGAGTCATTTCGCAAACATGACAAGCAATTTATCCAGTTTTTTTTCTTTCCAAAAGACTTTCGACGGTCGCAAAAGTGCAAAACATCTGAAAATGGTAACGGAAATAGATTCATAAGTAATTTCATCATATTCACACTTGGTGAGAGTAATATTACAGCGAGATTTACTCTTTTTCATTATTTAGAGGTTCGAGTGAAAAATACAGATAATGTTAGAAAAGCGTGGTCTAAGTCAGATAGAAAATCTCATGCCGCGGTATATGGGAAATAGACACTTGCTAACGCTCGTGTCTATTTCCCATATACCGCGGCACTCATTTTCTATCCTATACTTATCCTACTTCTCTGCGTACACGTGCAGATCGGAGTCACTTTTTAAAGCAATCATAGACGTTTTTACGTCCTGAACACAGACCAGTTCTTAACGTTACGTGTTCAGAGAGATGATTAAATGGAGGATATCAAGTGCGTACCGGAAAGGGTGTGAAGGTGTCACACCGCACCCGATAAATTACCAATTCCCATGTCACACGTAGTCACAGCATGGTGTTAGATTTATCAATGTTAATCTCACACCAGTACGTGAAATGTGCTACTTTGACAGCGTATCACATGACGTGCTTCACGTGTTTCTCGTGTCTGTAGCTCTGTTTCTTGTAAATTGGGTAGGGGTAATTCACAAGTTTACAGACTTGAATTTGCGTAAATTAATCACTGAGGACATAATGCTTGATAACACTGGCTAACCTACATGTATATAGAGATTTTTTCTACCTCTTTATAAGAGTATTTATCAACTTCCGAGAAAAAATTTATTTGAACAATATGAAAACAAAATAATTGATCCGACTCATTTATACTCTTCTTTTGGAGTCGTAAAAAGGGATACGCCCAAAACCGTTTAAACATTAATATGACAGAATATTTTATTACCTTCAACTGCTTACTATCTTTTTTTTTTTGCTTAAATTCATTTAATTGTTAAAGTAAGAATGTGGCTGATGCAAATAATCAGTGTTCATTGGTTTTAGTGCAGTCTCTGGGGGCCATAGATGTCATTCATTATTCATTCATCATAACATTCCTTGGTTGTTGTTGTTGATCTAGTCATTTTTTATTTTGGGGCTTTCTTCAAAGTTCTTCACATGTTTTGTTAATTGTTTTGTTACTCTGCAGCATTTAGACCTATACCCCGGTTAGGGGTCCCGGTCATTGAATAAAACCTTCAAACCTTCTATTCACTACATCCTAGAATTTCAGTTGTAAAATTGGTCGAAATAAACCAATTTTCCAGGACCCCATTATTTTAATACATGTAAACCGCATGGTCGTAATATCAGGTGAACGACTACTTTTCAGGTTACGAAAAAGTAAGAGATGTTCCAAATGTTGTCACTGTAAACGCACATTCGGCATTCGGAACATCGCTCGGACTTTTCCGTAAACTGAAAAGTACCTCGGACGTAAGTGTAGTAATTTTTGGTCATTTTTTCGGTAATTCGGCTCCTGGTGGTACTTTGGTTAATACGCTTGAAGAATAGTATATTCCTTTAGCGTTTTCCGATCGTCTGTGGAGTTCATTTTGGCATGTAATAATTTGGAAGCAAAACGCAGTAAAACACTGCGTTTTGTTTTCAAATTATAATATGCACAATTCTAACCTTACGTTGATTTTATTTTTTGCAACGTCATCCTTAGTTATGTTTGTGACGTCATATAAACCCGCGTGCAATATGACGCGTTTTCATGGCTGCGCCCTTATTATTCCCGAGGTCTATTCCGTAGAATCGCCGAGGGTTCCCGAGTGGCACATTCGGATCACCACTCGGCCAAACTCACGATCAACCTCGGATGTACATAGACGAACTTTTTTCAAAAATTACGGGAAAACCTTGGAAAAACTCGATGACGTCAGTTAAAATGGCGTTGGCCCTCGAAACTTTGAGTGAAAACATTCGACGTCGCTAACGCTACTCGTTTGAAGTCACTGACGTGAAACCATCGTATCCTAATACAAATAATTTTAGATTCTTAAATGAAGGCTGAAAATCTTAATTTTTGAGAATGATGCGTCATTCCCAAAAATAAAAGATTTTTCAGCCGTTATTTACTGTCAGGAGCAATTTCTTCTTTTTTCACAAAGTTTTCTCAATCATAAAATCACAGGCACGTAAAAAGCAGGGATTAAACAGCAAAGGGTTAAGACATTATGGCAATCTTCTTATTTAACTATGTGACTGTCTATGCTGTTTAATGTTTGTCCAGTACACACATGGCGAATTGTTGGAAATGTCACGGGCAGGTATTTTTAGAGAGTCTTTATGAGCTCAATAACTTTTCTCTTCTAGACGAGGTTAAGATCAGCTTTTCTTACATAGACCCCCTTAAAAAAAGAATCGCCATCAGAGATAACATTTCATCTTGTAACTATACAAATATCCGTGTGATAACATCCCATGGGTTAATTTTTATGATACTACATGGGAATTCTCAGAACAATGACATAATGTGGTAATTTTTAGAAACTTGCATTTTTGATAGAAACATCGACAAAAACGAGGCAAATAGAGGTTATATGATAAATATAATACATAATTAGTGTAATTTATGAAATAAAACTAACTCGGTTAATGGGGTAGATAATTATCTCGGCAGAGCCTCGACTATTATCAAATCCCCCAACCTGGTTAGATATTTTATTGCATATAAATCATTATATATGTAGAGGATATTGAATGGGTGGTCATTGAATACCGAATTTATTAAACGAGTCATTTATAAACAGATAAAAACGAGGCGGCGCCGAGTTTTTATCTGTTTAAGATGAGGAGCTTAATAAATTCCGTATTTTATGAGCACGAATTTGATATTCTATTTATAATATGACCCAAAATTTTGCGAAATATCGTCAATTCTTGAAATTCAACATATCATTTTTCCGCGAAACTTGTAACGCCGTTTAAAACTGACGTCACAATATGATATTATGACGTCATTTTGCGGTTACAAAATAGCGTTGCCATTCGCTTTGAGCTGATTTTCACTAGGAAACCTCGATCAACATTGTGAAAGGTTATGCGTTCCGAAACGTTAAAGGGAGGTGAAAACATTAGCGTTACGCTTAACTCCCTTGAACTCGGGGATAATTCTGACTCGCATTATAATGTGCAAAAGTATTTTATTTAGCCAAATCTAATGAGAAATTAAGAATTTGTGGCGAGAAATTTTACCCAAACATTCACTAAAATACACTTGTGTATAAACTCGTTAATCAGACTCGTTCATTGTCTTTCTAAATTCATTCCAAAATCATTCAACTTATCTATTTCACGACGTTCCTTCCGTATGAAATTGAATGAAGCGTTACGCACATGCTCAAATAAAAGTTTTGGCGACACTAATGTTATTCTAATCGTTTTATATTGTAGGCAGTCAAGTTGAATTAGTCGATGAAGAATATATAGACATGGAGGGTGTACGAACCTCCTTAAATGATGGTATAGATACAACGGAACTTACTGAAGATCAGGTACAGGAAGAATACGAAGATGTAGGCGTTGGAAATCATAATTGCGACATAGATCACGAGGAAGAAGACTATGAAAACTTAGAAAAGAGTACTAGACAAACAAAATTAACACATGCTAAATCCAAAGATATAAAACGTGAAAAGAAAAGTTACGAAAATGAAGAGGTAATAATGAGACTGAAAAAAACTGATAAACCACGAGATGGAGATATAAATGAACCAAAAGAGGTTTATGAAAATGTTCAAATACCGGATCATGGTCACGGCACCAATATGGTTGACGTTTCAGATCAAGTTGGGGGTAAAGGTCAAGGTTCGTCATATCTAGAAGAAACTGGTGTTGACATTGTTGATTCAGAACTCGAAGACTATGAAAATACAGCAGACTTAAAAAACAATGTAGTTGAATTAGAGCCGGGTCGTGTCGAGAGCCCGTATGAAAATGTTCAGTTTCGCAGGAAATAGATGTTGTTAAATGTGTAGAAATTGAAAGTAAAGTTACAATCAAAAGAATTGAAATAGAAATGCTCGCCAGAAAAAAAATATTTAAGAAATCAACCTTTTGTTGTATCATTTAAAAAAGGAGTAAATTCGATATGTAAGGCTTAAGAAGGTATATATTGTTCGTTTTCATTGATGTTTGTCGCGATAAACCAGCGCTGCGTTTAGGATCACAAAACGATGCAATCAGTTTTGTAGTTGTACCCCGCTTTGCACGCGCACTTGCGTGCAAAGCGGGGTACAATTGGAAAACTGTTTGCAGAGCGGAATCATATATACAATTAACAATATCGTGAAATATAGATTCATATCGACCAAAACCATTCTAAATCACTCGCTCAGCGCTCCATTTAAACATTCGGAACACTCACTTGCATCACTCTGAAATGTTTTAAAATTGTTCAAAAGCATTTTCTGAAAACGGAATGGGTATCAAAAAAATAGTTAACTTCGTCTAATTTGTCCACTAATGCTCCACACGCTGTTTCAATATCATTCAAAAACCATTCACAGACAGATCTTGTGTAAACCAAAAATAAAAGGGGATGACCGTTTCTAAGTTGAGAGAACTTGTGGTCAAACCCTTTTACCATGAAATAATTGTAATTGCTGTATATCTATGTATGTAACTATGAATAGTTTTAGTAATAAAATATGTTTAAACTAAACTAATTCAAAAACCATTCACTTTGTCAATATCCGTAAGTTTTTGACCACTTGCTATTTGCATACCTAATATCAAAACAAAGGCAAGGCATAAATGAAGCTATTTTTCCTCGTTGAACGTCAATGACCGACTTGAAATGAGATTCTTGAATATCAGAAAAACAACTCTCAGTTCATGCCCTTTGTCTGGTTCAAAGGATCAACCTAAATAGAATTTTCTTGAAAAATCTTAAACAAGAAAATTCTAAAACTATTTTTAAATGATTGAGCACTTGTTGATATCCGAAACGCAAGGGAAATGTTTGTTAAATCTATTGGTAATCCAATTTAGTAAGATGGTTTCTACCTGGGTAAATGACGATTTAATCCCGACTGGAAAAAAAGATGTCACCCGGTTCGTGGGATCAATATTTAAATCAATTAAATCAAATATGTAACAATTGTATTGGTTGGTGTGAGCTTTTAAACGCCTAAATGGACGTTGAAGACAGGAAAACAGAAATGTGCGTAGATATTGTTAAAGGGGGGGGGGGTGTAATAAATAGAGGATCATCGTTTGTTTCAGTGTAGGATCGATTTATATTTCATTGAGTGAACAAAAAAGAGCTATATTTTCACAAGTGGCAGAGCCACGAGTGAAAATATAGCTTTTGTTGTTCACAAAATGAAATATCAATCGATCTTACTCGCAAAACAAACGATTATTGTATTTCTTTAATGCAAAAATGAGACAAAATGTGAAAAAATAGGACATATTTTCGTTTAGCGCGTCATTTTGCACTTGATTGCTATGCAACGTTTATTGTGACGTCACTTATTTCGCCCCGCATAGATGACATCAGATAGGGTGAAATGCACAAAAGCAGGGTATAAAATTTGATAATTTCACTGCTTTTGCGGTGAGATTATCAAGTGATAATCTATCGTTATTTCTCGATAAACCATCAAAAAGCATTAAAGAAATATCGTTAATTTTGTCCAATTGTCCATTATCTCCACCACGCGCTCATTCAATAACATTCCAAATCATCCACTTTGTCAATGTCTAGGTTTTTCAACTGTAAAACCAACCCTTTGTTCAGGATAAAAAATGAATGCAAACAGTTTTCAAATTTTACCCCGCTTGTGCAAAGCGAGATATAACTACAAAACTTTTTGCACGGTTTAGTGATCCTGAATGCAGGGCTAATTATACTTCATTAATTAAATTATCGGATTTATATATATGTGATATATATGTGATATGATTGTGTAATTCGTTACATTTCTCAATGAAAATAAGGCTCTTCAGTTTCCTATAAAGATATTTGTTATAACTTTTTTGACTCTTATTTCATATTTTGTTGTTAACGATGTATTTTAGTAAAATAATAAAAGTAGTCATTTATGCATATAAAAGCATCAGATTTTCTGTAATAATAAATTTCCAGTCCAATCTACCAAAGCCCGGGCATAATTCCATAAGCCAGGGTTTGGGTACACAATAACTTAAAATATTTTGTAAACCCGAAAAAAGTTTGTTTCCTAATTTGTCAAATAAGGAGAAATGACTTTTCTTGGGGTTAACTTAGAACTTAAATATAATCACACTCTAAATAGATATTTATTTCAAATATCAAAGGGAAAATATTCTATCTTTGTGTTTAGATCTTCTATTCACATAACTTTTCTCTATTTTATTTTCTTGAATCGTTATTTTAAAATACACATATGAATTATCCTTAAAACAATCTATTGAAAGCTGTTTTTTAATGACCAAATGTTCTGGAAACGAGCATGAACATATTTAGACACTAGAATGCTGTTCGTAAAATTGGACAGAGATTTAAAAACTTCTTACTACATAACTTATAATTATCGTCAATCTTATTTGCAGATAAGTTTAGCCTAAGTAAGCATTGCTGATTTTGTAGAATAAAGCATTTTGACAATCCTTTGTTTTAAATTTCAAAGTTCCTTTTTCTCAGTTTAAATATCTATCTGTATAATCTCGGGCCCTGGTGGATGACAAATGCTCTTCAATAGAACAAAATGATGTGAGGCCGTTTTTACGCTCAGTAAGATTTTGACCTCTGGTCATTTATATACCTAATTTCGATACTAAGGCTAGGTAATGATTAAGCTATTTTGCTGAGATTCGCGTCAATGGCCGACTTGTAATTAGATTTCTTGAATATCAGAAAAACAACTCGCAGTTCACGCCCTTTCGACGGGTTCAGGTTATCAAACTAAACGAGACTTTCTGGAAAATCTAAAATCATTTCAAAACGTTTGTTGACGTTTTGATATCCGAAACGCAATGCGTATGCGTGTTGAATCAATAAGTATACTAAATTTTTTAATGCTTTTCGGTGGTTTATTGAGAAATAACGGTAGAGAATCACTTGAAAATCTCACCGCAAAAGCAGTGAAAATATCAAAAACTTATACCCCGCTTTTGCGCATTTCTTCCTATCTGGCGTCATGTACGCGGGGCGAAATGAGTGACGTCACAATGAACGTTGCATAACAATCCCGTGCAAAATGACGCGCTTTACGAAAATATGTCATAAAATATTCATATTTTGTCTCATTTTAGCATTAAAGAAATAGAATAATCGTTTGTTTTTCGTGTAAGATCGATTTATATTTCATTTCGTGAACAACAAAAGCTATATTTTCATTCGTGGCTCCGCCACTCGTGAAAATATAGCTTTTGTTGTTCACTCAATGAAATATAAATCGATCTTACACTGAAACAAACGATTATCCTCTATGTATTCCACGTCGAGTACCCTTTTTTAGATACTATATACAGTGAAAAACATCATGAAATTGACATTCACCTCGATCAAAAGCTGTCAAAACCTCTCGACCAGCGCTCCAATTGTTCATTTCAAAAACTCACTCTAATCAGTCAAAACGCCCTGGAACTGTTCAAAAACGCTTTGAAATCGTTCCAATATTAGCTCAGTTGGTAGAGCACCGGACTTCAAAACCATTGGAGTTCGGCGGCGTGGGTTCGATTCCCGGGCTGGTACACTAATAAAAACTAATTGTCTTTCGGATGAGACGTTAAACCGAGGCCCCGTGAGACGGTGCTTTACACCATGCACGTTAAAAAACCATGGCGGATCTCAGCAGTAGTTTCGTCATGTATCCTTGCACTATCCCCCGTAACAACTAACCGTCTTCTGGGGGCGTCGCTCATATGGGCATGTGCTACGGTAGCGACGATAAATAAACGGAAATACACACACACCAAGATGATCAACATTTCGATCAAGTCATTGAATGATTTTATTGGCTGATGTTGATTTGTAAGCATCTGATCGTATTAGTGAAGCCACAAAATCAGGATAATACGGAGTTTTTTTTAAAGGGAGCTTAAACTTTGTCGCTAATTTCGACAAAATATCGAATTTGTATTATCGATTACATGTATGTATTATCTCCCTTGCATTTCATTCAACACTCGCTCCACACACTCATTTAATTGCATTTCTTAATCACTTCAAAATCATTCACCGTTTCAATTCCACGATGGTGTTATAAAAACTGAAGTATCCCACATCGGATATTGTTTTTGACTTGCGAAACCCTCCTTCGATACGACAATCCCTACAACCATTAAAATATCAATGAAGCATTTTTTTTTTAAAGAAATCATCAAATCCGTCAGATGTATCCTGTTTCTTGACGGTTGAAAAATAAGCTGTTAATACTGCTCTTCGTTCTGAACGGGGAATTATTTGCAAACAGTTTGCACCGTTTTGTCATCCTGAACGCAGTGCTGTATACACATTGTCAATTAATATATGCGTCCGCAAAGAACCTTTTATTGTTGTATAAAAGTGAAATTTGCGCTGCACTTATTTGTCTTAAACAAAGAGGAAAATATATTTCTAAATTTTCAGAAAACAGCAAAATATCCGATTAAGCCTAATTCCAAAAGGAAAAAACACCGTTGCCAAAGTTACCACAAAGGCACCCTGCATTAGCAGAGCCACCTTTGCTATTGCTATTTTAAAATCAAAAGTTAACTCAATATTCGAAAAAATATGTTTTCAAAATTAGAAGAAAGTGGATAAAACACAGTACACCCTCTGTCTCAAAAATGACATAAGTGATTATAAGACAGAAAAAGTTCCAAAATTGAGGCAGAAAAAAAAAAATTCTTTCTGTTACTCGATTTGAACTCGTGTTCTCTTGTGTCAGAGGCGGGTGTCTTAACCTCTACACCATAGATCTGAGTAGTTTTAATTGTCCCAGTAAACACATTTTTAATGCTAATTGGCGGAATTCGTCGATCATCGGTGATTTTCCGGTATCACTCACGGAAAATAAACAGTCTCAGGCGAAATTAGCCAAGGAATAATATTTTCGTACGTTACGTGTGAACAATCTCGCGATTCTTTTTTAAAGAAAAGATCACCAGCCCTGCACGTGCAAAGAGGGTATATTTGGCAAGCTGATTGCACCGTTTTGTCATCCTGAACGCAGGACAGATTTCACACACAGTGAAAACTCTTGTCTCGAGGTGGAGGGGATGACGTTCTGAGCTGTCCTCAACACCGATGGTAATAATTTTTCACTGTAATCCATGAAATAACTGTTTTATTACCGGATCAATTTTTTCTAAATTTGTTTTATCATTCGGGAAAAAAAACGTTTTAAAAGAGACACACGGAGAAGAATGGTCGATTGTTAGATAAATTTCTACGAGCGCGTCACACTGCACGTTTATTACACGTGTAACATGTAACAGTTCGGTGCTTACAGTTAAAAACATCGTGAAAATGACTGCCATTCCGATCAAAGGCATTATTAGTCTCTCACTAAATGCTCCATTCATTCATTCCAAACAGTCACTCAAATCATTCAAAAACGCTCATTTTTTTCCGAAAACAAATAGCGATTGATCAAGCCGATAGACGTTTCATTCCAATCCATGAAATAATCCCACACTTTGTTGGCTGATGAGAGTCTTAGGGTGTCTAATTAGGGTGCGAAGACACAAAAAAATTAAAAGTACGTAGATTTTGTTAAAGGGGGGTAATGAATATCGCTTATTTCGTCCACATTGGACGAAATTAGCGATAATGTATTATCTCCCTTTAATTTCATTCAAAACTTGCTGCACACACTCATTCAATTCCATTCAACAATCAGTCCCAAATCATTCGCCTTGTCAATTTTATGATGTTCTTAACTGTACTGCGCATGGAAGAAACAGTTTCTACTGTTGACCGGTCACGTGACGGATATTGTGATGAACTATGGGGAAATTCAAATGGCAGCCCGGGAGTCGCGTGAGATGAGGTAATAATCTAAAATTGACTGTAATATGCATGCGCAGAAAGAACCATCTTCGCAAGCCGAGGATTCTAACTCTACTATGTTCCTTACGTATGGAACATAGTGGAGTTAGAACCCTTGGCTTGCGAAGATGAAAAGGAACATGCATGCGAACGGAGTTACCCACTGGTGGTAGTAAACTAACTTCACATTTACCGCTACAATAATTAATTAACCATGAAATATCGTTATACCATTAAGAAATGTGATAATCTCGTGCAAAATACTATATTAATTAAGAAAAAAGTATTAGTCGTTTGAAGTAATAGAGAATATTTGTTTTTTGTAATCGAATTGTTGTGCACTATTTTCGACGCCATTTTGGAACCCAAGTAACACCGGCCTGGCCCAGGATCAGAAGCGTTGAGGTTGAAAGGTTAAAATGACATCACTAGTGTCGAAACCGAGGTCGTTCTGATGGAACCCGGTTAACTCGGGTCGAAACCGAGTCCGATATGAACTTACCCTATGAAACAGGACGAAAATGGTCGATGTACATTTATTAGGAGATCAGCTTATATAACTTAATGTTTATAAGGAATTAGTTAAACTATACACAAAATTTTATAAACAATCTTAGTATTGTTACTATTATGTTCGACATATTTATTTCTTTGGTTATTCCCATTATGGATACAGTATTATCGGAAATGGGAATGAAAGAAGACAAAATTACAACACATCTCTGGAAATTCTTGGTAATTTTCTCAACGTTTATGGCCATAACCTACATAGTTAAGATTTGACATTTAAATAATTTGCTTTCGCTGCAAAAGTTTCGTATTTCATTCAATTTCAATGTACAAAAAATGTATAAATTTGAATTTAATTTTGAATTTATCATTAGAATTCATTTTACCATTTACAAACTGTTCGCGGCATGTTGCTTTTAACAAAACTTTGCAGACAGAATAGAGTCATATCAGCCTGCAAATATGTGTAGTTTGATCTTAGCATACACTGCCTACTTTCGCTTAAACAATTTACCTGTAGAGCATCTTTCGTAGCACCGTCAACTATACAAGAGGTTTTATCTACAGTTAACAACATCGTGAAATTGACAATGTGAATGATTTTGGAATGATTTAGGAATAAAATTGATTGAGTGTGTGGATCGAGTTTTGAGTGAATTTAATGGGAAGTAATCCAATATCGCAAATTTTGTTCATGAACAAAATTAGCGATATTGATTATCCCCATTTAATAAAATATACATTCAAGTTCTATAGATAGCGGCAACAGCGCAGTTGGTAGCGCGCCGGACTTCTAATCCAGGGGTCTATATTCGCACGGGTTCGATCCCCGGCCGCGGCACTTATCCTTTCCGACATTTGTCTTCCACCAATGGGTAGATAATCGTAATCTATGTGGAATAGCAACTGGAGGCTAGGAAAGGGATGTGGTGGTAGTACTGGTGTGAGAAATACCAGGAATCCATCGTTAGGTGCTCCAGTCGTCGCGATATAACTGAGAGATTGTTGAAAGCGACGTAAAACCCCAGTTCAAATCAAATCAAATCTATAGATAGCTTTCTATTTCTTCAAGAACCTATGATACAAGATACAAGATATTTTTATTGGCAATTTAGGCCACCGACCCATTATACAAAACATAGTTGTTAGCTATATGAGACGCTTACAATTAGAATTATGTCTGCGAATTCGCGATAAAAAATTTTGAGAAAAACGGATTGAAATGTCCCCGATGTCGTTAATTTAAAAAAATTAGAATTGGAATTCAACAGGATATGGGTTAAGTTATATTACACATTGTCGGCTTTTATTCGGAACATCACTCGGCCATTTCCGTAAACTGCAACAGACCTCGGATGTATGTAAGGCGGATGGGTATGTAACAAAATGTGCATTTTGTTAGGCGGAAACAGTGTAAGAAAAACTAGCACTGTATATTTATATCTTTTATAGTAAATAACGGCTGAATAATCTTAATTTTTGAGAATGACGAATCATTCTCAAAAATTAAGATTTTTCAGCCGTTATTTAAGAATATTAAGATATTTATATTAGGATACGATTGTTTAACGTCAGTGACTTAAACGAGTATCGTTGGCGACGTCGAATGTTTTTACTTACAGTTTCGAGGGCTAACGCCATTTTAACTGACGTCATCGAGTTTTCCCGTATTTTTTTTTTTTTTTAAAGTCCGTCTATGTACATCCGAGGTTGATCGTGAGATTGGCCGAGTGGTGTTCCGAATGTGTCGGCTTTGTCCGCTTCGAACTGAATTTTAGCAATGACTGAAAAAGAGCGCCGCCAGACTTTGCTACACACTTGAAGGTCTTGGCTTGCGATGTATTGAGGACATATTTCTTCCGTCAGACAAAAAAAGGTCATCTGGGTTGTGCGTGAAGTATCGACACTTTTCGGACTGCGCAAATCTGACCAAGGTCGAACATTTCGCACTTGACACTCAGAAGTTTCTGAATCTATAACTTTTATCCCATTTTCTCTTGAAATAATTTGCGAAATGTGAGCTCCGGTTGTACCCCATTGGAATCAAACTGTTTTTATTAATTTTGATATCACTTTTGCTTGACGGGTTGAATATAAGCAATAAGCACTGAGCTATGATCAAGGTTACAGTTTGTCATACCGCCTACCCCAACACCAACACCTAAATTTACATCGATGACGAAAGTCTTGACAATTACTCAATTTTTTGCAAAAACTAAGACGCGTGCTTTTCTTGTATAGGAAACAATAGAATGTTAGCCGACCTTGGCAGAGGCACCGTTGACTTACAGTTAGTTACATCGTGAAATTGACATTTATCTCAATCTAAACCATTCTAAATCGCTCACTCTGCGCTCCAATCATTCATTTCAAACACTCACTCAAACCATTCAAAAACGCTCCGACCCATTGCAAAATATAGAATCAAAAATGTCTTTCAAAATAAATTGGACAGAGAAAATCACGATTTGACATAATTCAAATTGTTAGCGTCTCATAGGTTCTTGAATAGATATGAAGCTGATTGTATATTTTATCAAAGGGAGGTAATCAATATCGCTAATTTTGTTCATCATGAACAAAATTTGCGATATTGGATTACCTCCCATTAAATTCACTCAAAACTCGCTCCACATACTCATTCAATTTCATTCCTTAATCATTCCAAAATCATTCATCTTGTCAATTTCACGATGTTGTTAACTTTAGATAAAACCTCTTGAATAGTAGACGGTGGTACACTCTACTTTTGGCGACGAATGATGCTTTACAGTTAATAACTATGTACATATCTTGAAAGACACAACTGAATAAATTTGTTCTACATATCTTGACAGACACTACTCAATACATTTGTCCTACATATCTTGACAGAAACAACTGAATAAATTTGTTTCCTCATATCTTGAGGGACTCAACTGAATATATTTGTTCTACATATCTTAACAGACACAACTGAATAAATTTGTTCTACATATCTTGACAGACGCAACTGAATAAATTTGCTGTACATATCTTGACAGACGCAACTGAATAACTGTGTTCTACATATCTTGACAGACGCAACTGAATAAATTTGTTCTACATATCTTGAAAGACACAAGTGAATAAATTTATTCTACATTTCTTGACAGACACAACTGAATAAATGTGTTCTACATATCTGACAGACACAACTGAATGAATTTGTTCTACGTATTTTGACAGACACAACTTAATAAATTCTATCTACATATTTTGACAGACACAACCGAATAAATTTGTTCTACATATCTTGACAGATACAGCGGAATGAATTTGTTCTACATATTTTGACAGACACAACTGAATAAATTTGTTCTACATATTTTTGTAGATCAAATGAATAAATTTGTTCTACATATTTTGACTGACATAACTGAATAAAATTTGTTCTACATAATTTGACAGATACGACTGAATTAATTTGTTCTCAAATAAAATCTCTATCATCTTTAGGATTATTAATGATATTGATAATTACTATCGATTAAAATATATTCTGCCAATCGTCCATTGGTGACAAAAACCTCGTAACTACAGCATTGTTCAAGCCGTAAGTATAATGTTTTAATCGCAAAACGACATTTATTACCCCGCGATCAAGGCGAAAACGACCAAGAAATGGTACCGCGTTTTTCTCTTAAACTTGCTAATAGTAAGACAAATATACCATCTTGTGATTGTTTTGTCATTCTACATGACGATAGGACACATAATACATTCAAGCGACATTAATGTACGGATGAACTGGGTGTATATTTTAGTAGAAGCGCAAAAATATCGTTAATAACTAATGGTACTTGTATGTTAGGCGTCTAAATTTGTATAAAAGCAATCTCGTAAAAGTCTTATTTGCACCTGCTAACTACATTAAACTAAGTTTTAACAGATATTCTGTCCATTATGTTAGAAAATGTACGCTTTTGCCTATCAAGCTTTTAAAGAGAAAGATATTAGAATTATAAATTAGATGACCCAATTCAGATGAGGGCTGTTTATGTCATACTTGAGGGTGTTCTCACTTCGTCTTAACTTATTTGGTCTAAAAGTGAAAATCTCATTTAAACTCTAAAAGAAACTTATTCAAACAAACCCTCATTAGGTATATAAAAAAAATTAAATACTTAAACTAATGATATTTTCTCCCCTTTTTTCAGTTTTAAATGTACTTTATATAATGAATTGCAAATTTGTAAGGTGTCAGACAGGATAAGACGAAATGGGAATTTTCGGTCTAAACTAAATCTTTTTTGAGGTTTAGACGAAATGAGTTTAGACGAAGTGAGAGTAAACCACTTAGTATCTAAGAAAAGTTTCACACCATGTACAATTAATAACATCGTGAAATTGACTTCCATTCCGATCAATGACATTCTAAGTCACTCACTCAATGCTCCATTCACACATCTCGAACACTCACTCAGATAATTCAAAAACGCTCCAAATTTTTCCAAAATCAAATAGAAATTAATCAAACCGATCTACATTTCATTCAAATCCACGAAATAATTCCACGATTTTGTTGACTGGCGAGGGTCTTAGAGCGTCTAATTGGGACGTGAAGACACAAAAAATCGGAGATTTTGTTAAAGGGAGGTAATAAACATCGCTAAGTTCGTCCAATGTGGATGAATTTAGCGATGATGTAGTAGTTTCATATTTTGTTTAAGTGACACATAGTACATAATATAAAAAATAAATAATCGGAAAAAATCAGTCTATATTTATAATATTTCATCATCCTTATTTTTTTGTGTGTAACTATATTTCCACAAAAACATAGTTGGGGTGTATTAAAATATTTAATTTGGGGTGCATTATAATATCTAATTAACATTTTTTGTTGTTGTTATCTTTCGATTTTTTTAGTCTTACACGAGTGTCATTGACACAAGATACGCGTCAAAAGTATTATCTTTGAAATGAAAGACCCCCACAGTGTGATGGTGCATCATAAGAATGACACTGGAATTATGTCCTAATTCACAAAATGCAGAATAGGATTTAAAAGCATCAACCAAATCAATTCTAAATGTGTTGAATCGGATTTTTCGCCGCTTTAACCATTCTTTCAGCTATATCGCGGCGGCTGGAGCACAAAATAATGGATTCCTCGTATTTCTCTCACCAGTACTACTGTTACACCCTTTCCTAGCCCCTAGCTATCCAATATTATCGACCAATTGATGGGAGACAAATAGTCGGAAAGAATGAGTGGGAATAGGCATATGACCATATGAAAGCAATATACGCATGGTTATATAATGCATAATATTGTGATTTTTTAATGGGGTTTTACGCCGCTTTTAACATTATTTCAGTCATATCGCAGCGGCTGGAGCACCTAACTATGGACTCCTGGTATTTCTTACACCAGCACTACCATCACATCCTTTCCTAGCCTCCAGCTGCTATCTTACATAGGTCCTCGAAAGGAAAGGATGAGTGCCACCGTCGGGGAACGAACCCGGGACCTCTAGATTGACAGTCCGACACGTTACCGACTGCGCTATGACGGCAACTAACAGTATCATGAACAGTGACTAGAAACATTCTGAAGACGAGGGCGTGCAGACATACGAAACATTTGGCATGACGGCCACAAATTTCTCCGACACAGCAGAATTTCCCAAAACCCCGGCAACACGCGCAAGGTCAGGTGAATAGGATTTTTTGTGCATTTTTCTTCCAAATTGGTCCGTAAATGAAGGTAGAGGTGCTTTAACAAGAAGTCAGAAAGTACCATTTTTCCATGACGTGACAGAAATTCACCAAACCGCGACAATTTGAGCAAAGGCTGCCTCGATATCTCAGTGGTTAGAGCGTCGGTCTTCTGATCCGAAGGTCAGGGGTTCGAGTCCTGGTAACAGCGAGGTGTTTCCTTGGGCAAGAAACTTAATAGTCACTGCCTCAGTCCACCCAGCTGTAAATGGGTAGCAGTGGATGAAAACCCTTCCACAAAAAAGGGATTCCACTGCCCCTCGAATTTCTCACGCAAAATTGATGTCATCTAGAATAAGTAAAAAGTCGGTTAAAAAGCTATATATAGCTTATGTTAATTGTTAACTGTACCTTGTACAAAACCCCGACTATAAATAAAAAAAAAGATGGAGACAAGACACATTGTGTAAAAGTTTTTTCCAAACTGGTCCATAAATAGAGGAGGAGTTGCGTTCACAAGAATTTTATATGAAGGCTCCTTTTTCCATGACGCGGTTGAAATTCACCAAACCGCAACAATATGCGCGGGATCAGGTGACTAGGAACATTAAGTGAAAGTTTCATCCAAATCAGTCCATAAATGCAGGAGGCGTTGTTGCGTTCACAAGATTGTAACATGCGTTCTGACATCGGGACGGACGGACATACGGAGATGATGATACCAATTTACATCCATCTACGGCGGCGTATAAAAGTGTGTTTTAAATTAAAAGCTTTAAGGAGACTTTTCTAGTAAAATATCAAATAACATGACAAATTCCATAGACTAATCAGCAGGTTTTTTAATTCCTCTTTTTGAGAGTGTTGATCTTTTTTTATAATCTGTTCAGACTCGGTTGATTAAAACAAACTATTTGTGTTGCCTTTCATATTTTATCGGTTTAACTTTTTTGTTCAACTTCAGTATTTTAAAGAACTTATTATTTAAAAGTGACTGCATTTCGATGGCTCAGCGAGAAACAATTGTAACTCCCTATGTGTTTATAGGGAGTTACCACTGTTTCGCACTGAGCCATCGATTCGCTGCCGTAACAACTTATTAATATTATCTTTAATGTTAATACGTTAAAATGAGTATTAAAACAGAATGAAGGTTTTAATCTCAAATTGATTTGAGAAAATTTTGAATTAAGAATGAGAAAAGTTTTATAACCTCGGGCTCTGAAGTAATTTGCGATATTAAGGTTCATGTAAAGTGTTTGAGGCCTTTTCTGTACAAAATGACCCTTTTATACAATGTTTTGGCTATATCGCTATAGCTATGGCAGTCTGGTCTCGGTGGCCTAGTGGTAAATGCACTCGACTCGTGACCTGGAGGTCTGTGGTTCGAGTCCCACTGTCGACGGGGTGTGTTTATGGGCAGAACACTTAATAGCCAGCTGTAAAATTGGGTAGCAGTGGGTTTAAACCACTGCCTCTCTCTCAAGGACGTGAAAACATCAGGAATGGGTGTTCGAGAGCGATTCTATAAGCTTAAGCTTCGTCGCAATCGAACTAAAATAAATTAGTAGAAACTATGGCAGTCTTGTGTTGCTTAACTGCTTATGCTCATGAATAGCTTCATTTTGATATATAATATACCTGGACATACTGCTTTTCCTTTGCAAATGAAGTGTGTTAAAATTGGGCCTCAAACACTTTACATGAACATTAAATTTTATTAACTTTTTCAGATCAACAGAAGAAAGAATAAAATGACAGCAAAATAATATACCAACCCTGTTAATGTTAATGACATATTTTTTTTTCTGAAAGTACAGACTAAGATCAGTCTGCTAATACTATCAAGTGGCAGATCCAGAATTTCTATAAAGGCGGTTTGAACATACATATAGGGGGTTAGTTTCCTTAGTCTTACACAATTTAAACCCTCATTCTGCTGAATTTAAATATTTTTTAACAAATTTCCTATTTTTGATACATACAAGACTGCTTCGTGATTTTTAACACAAAAATCAAGTAGAAGACAGGCAGTATGCACTAAGATCAGACTGCACAGCTGTGCAGACTGATCTTAGCTCATACTGTCTTCCATAGCTTTATTTCCAACATGACTATTTCACGGACAGCAGGAGGGAGGGGGGATTAATTATACATTATAATAAAATGATCTTCAGAGGGAGGGGGGTTCGATCCCCCAAACCGCCTCTTGAATCCCCCACTGCTTTCTGCTTAATTCTAGAAAAATCTAGAGACAAACAGGATAGTGTGACTCAAAATTGCCAATTCCTTGAAAAAAATTAACTCAGTAGGACAAGGGTTAACTTTACATGATCATATCAATACGGGTATTATTTTTGACATAAACTGAACGAGCACAGCTTTTGACACCATGCGTTGATCGGAGGTGCGTTTTTAGGTTAATATTCTGATCTGATTAAGATTTTAAAGATGGAGTGTTTTGTTTAGATTAATATTTAGAGGCTGCGAGAAATGACATCTAAACGAGGAAACGATAATAGTTTTGCATTGGCTTAAGGTTATAGACCTGTAATAGTTTTGCGACATCTCAGAAGTAACGAACTTTAACAGTGTTATACAAAGTTTCCCAATGATTTTATTTAGGTAACCTCGATCAACATTGTGAAAGATTATGAGTTCCGAAATGTTGCAAAACTATAACAGGTCCACTACTTTTAAACAAGTTGTCTTGACGAAGTTTATTGTTTTCACTCAAAATATCGAAAATCCTTTATTATGACTTCTAATTCATCTTATTTAGCGGGATTTTTTCATCTCACTCTTAAAAACGCACCCCAGATGTCTGTTGTGACAAGTGATGGGCAGATTAATCGATTATTATAGATAATCAGTTGGTTTGGGATTTCACTTCTGATAATCGTCTTAGAAATTTCATAATCCATTAAACAGTTCCTAACAAATAAATGACAGCCTTTATATATTGTTTTTGAAACTGACATCAGTTTGATGGCTCAGGGTGAAACTGTTGTAACTGCCTATATGTTTATGGACAGTTACAACTGTTTCACTGTGAGTAATGAAGTTGGTAGAAATATCTGCAGAAAGAGTCTTTAAGTCATGAGTTTTAACTAAACTTTCACAGGATGATACTGGCAGTGCTTTATTTAGAAAACGATTGTACAATCACTCATAAGTTGATTTACTCTTCCAACTAACTAGAAAGTCATGAATGGCTTCAGTCGCTCCACAGGCTTGAAATTCTTGTAAAGCAAACCAAAGTTTTGACTTGATTTTTTTGATATTTTGGGTTCTACTGATGTTGAAAATGATTTTCAAAGTTTACATTATATACCATATTAAGACCTCCGCCCATCAAATACATATTTTTCATCCGATCATAATAATTTTTGGTCAACTGATAAAGGGTCACTCAAGGATCATTCAAGTGAAATTTGATTGATATCCATCAACGACATTCTGAGAAAATGATTTCAATGTTTCCACTATATAATATATAGAGAAATGAACTCTGTCCAAAAAAGATATAGTTTTTATCTGATCACAATAATTTTTGGTAGACTGATAAAAGGTCACTTGAGTATCATTCATGTAAAATTTGTTGATATCTATCGGTTAGATTTGGAGAAAATGATTTTCAAAGATTCCGTTTATAACATTTTGAGAATTGACCTCTGCCCATAAAACACATATTTTTCATCTGATCATAATTTTTTTTTGTAGACTTATAAAAGGTCACCCAAGGATCATTCATGTAAAATTCAATTGCTATCCATGACTTAGAATCTGAGAAAACTCATTTTTACCATATTTAGAAATTAGCCATGCCCATTTAATCTATATTTTTCATCGGATCTATATTTCTTGAACAACTTTGAAAGAGGTTCACTCAAGGATCATTCCTGTGAAGTTTGGTTAAAATTCATCCAGTAGTTTCTGAGGGGAAGATTTTTAAAGAAAAAGTTTACGACCCGACGAACGACGGACACAACGCCATGACAATAGCCCAAGTGGCCTTCGGCCAGTGGAGACAAAAACCAATTATGATTGTGATTTGAAACCAATTGCCCAACACTAGTTGTGTCCTTTTTTTGCCACTTTTGGTCAAAGAATGAAAGAGAAATCTTTATTTTCAGCATTTTATTGCACATGCCCTACATAAATTTATGAAATCAATTAACAAAATTTAACAAAATATATTTTTACAAAAATTACAATACTAAATAATTTATAGGAATGTTCAGTTAACTGAAAAATTCATACAAAAGAATTGAAACCTTATAAAACTGTTATCAATTATAACTTCAGGACAGTGTTACAATTTTCACTTGTGAGGTTACACAATGTGCAAATATTTTTTGTTTAACCCAAATCCAAACAAAGCAAGAGATGTTTGTAAAACATTTATGCCCCCTCATAAAAAGCAGGTCAAATACCCTTTTTTTATCAATCAACAAAGTGCAATAACTCTCAGAATATGATGAGTAGAGTTATGATTCTTGTGCACTGCACTTCTCCTCAATGAGATATATCCATCTGTGAAGTTTCATGATTCTAGCTTGCATACTTTTCGAGATATGCTCCAGACAAAAAAAAAAAAGGTCTACGGATGGACCAACCAACCAACCAATCAACAAGTGCAAAGCAATATACCCCCTCTTCTTCAAAGGGGGGCATAATAATTTTAGCCTGACCCCAATTCAAAGAAGTTGCAGCACACATTTTTAAGAAGGCCAACATTTTTAAAATGATAGTAGTTTTTTTGGGAGAATACATTGTGGTCAATAAAAAAATTGCTTATAACAAGCAATTTCTTCATTATCCACAATTCTTTCCAAAGCTTTTTTGTCACAAAAGTGGGATTGTATGGGAATGGGTTAAAATCAATACACTTGGTTAAATTATTTGTTGACATCCCAATCTAGAAAAGAAGGTAGTATAATTCTAGCTGTATGAGGGAAGATCCAAAAGTTTGTATAATTGGTCCATAACTTTGGCATTTCTTGCTTGTTCAGTGTAGTATTTTTAGTGTGTGAAGTTCAGTATCTATCAAGAGCACAAATATCATTATTTTTGCAAAATTATTTTAAGCAGGCTTAAATTTCGTTACCATAGTAACATATGTATGCTTAGGCGGGGGAGCGTAAAAAAATAATGGAAATCTGTTACACAAATCAAATTTTCTGAAAGTGTTTGTTAATTTTATTTGAAACTGCTTTCAGAAGTAATTAAGACGTAAATGGGGAATCAATTTTTTGAAGAGTTTTTACGGACACAGATTATCTTTAAAAAGACTAAATTTGCGAGTAAATAGTGATCTGATGTCAACACCAAAATGTGAATTTCATTTATTTCTCGAATTTTGTCATGGTCATGAGTCAATCACCAGACCAAACATTTCAGATAATTTGGAAAACATAGCATTATGTCAAACAAAGAAGTTTTACTCAAGTTACCTTGGATATTCAAAAACAGTAAGGCTTTATAGAGGATTAAGAATGATATATTGTAGTTTCATCGAACGAAGTCGTCCAAATTGATCCTCATTATATTCCAAACATAAAATCCCAGCATCTGTGTCTACACTTCACTAGAAACACTATTAATAAAGAAATCGTAGATAAAATTGAATCCAAATGGAATTGGGATACTTTCTGCAAGTAAATAAACTAGGCGCAGATAGATATGCAAGCAATTGGAGACTATGTAGAAAAGGGTAAATAATAGTGTCACATTCGACGTTCTTGCTCCCCCGCCTACGTGCGGGGTCTATGTATCTAATTAGTCACTATACAGCCGCTATATAATTTACAAATTTGAAATTTTCCACATTTATTACACAGATATTGCATTAAATAGTTGTATAATTTTTATTTTGATAGTCATCTTTTCTGAAGTTTCATAACCCCATTTTACGTTTTTCTGGATCAACCCTCCTAATTGCATCCTTCTGTAGCTGTTATGTGTTAACTTTATTTGATAGCACTTGGTCCATTTATTCATTTACATCACCATCAAGAGTAGAAGGCAATATCACTCCTGCTGTAATGGCTTCTTTCTCTAAACTAGCCAGTTGTCTGAAAGGATTCGTTAAAATTTGATCATGGTGAATTCCCACAATATACAATATTACCAATATGCAATCAACAATACAGTCAAAAATTGGGTTGACAATTGAAGAGTGTTCCATGAGGGCCAATTTAAATTCCTTAGAAGTTGACAGCAAGGGCTGTCCCAAACATTTTGGTAAAACATCATTGATTCATTTACCATTTGTTGATTCTAAAATTTATAGAAAATGATAATTAAAATGAGTTTTAAATTAATGAAGCACAATTTTGAGCTTGTTCTTGAAACAATTAGAGGAATTACGTCCTAATTGATCTTGTTTGATTAAATCTTCGATAAGAAGCATTAATTGAACTATCACTACCATCTTTCCTAAGAAACAGACCTGTTGGAAGAAAGCAAAGCTTGACAATTTCCAATGCTGGAAAGTAACAGCAAATCAATGTTGATATTGAAAGAAATTTCACTGAATGTACTTTGAAGGTCCTGAGTCCAAAAAGAGTTAAATTCCACTAAATGAAATATCAGTTCAAAGAACCTGTCTTGAGGCTGTGGTCATAGAAGCATGTGCAAAGTTTCCAAGCAATAGCTTTAGTAAAAACAGAGATATTACAGATTTACATCTGTTGCACGTAAAAAATCGATTAAACACAAAACTCTCTAAACAATGTGACAAAATTTCAAGGGGTCAGCATGTAAACTATTGTAAGTGTCTATAAATATATGAGCACTTGCAATAGTTTTCAATGACACCTCAATTTTTCCAAACATAAGTCATTCATTAGAATCTTCAGCATACCTGCGTAGTTTTCCAACTTTTGATCTCAATTCTTTATCCGTCTCTCTAATTTTGAAAATCTCCGTCCATGCCTCCTTCTGTTTATTTTGATTGATCTGCGACCTTTGATACAATGAACCCCACAATCCCTGTATAATAAAGGCACACATCTATTTATCAGCTTTAAAAATTTTACCATAGTTCAAAAAAGTGGAACAACCACTGGAAAATGAGATTTTAAGATAGGTTGGGGTCAAAATTGCAGTTACTGTATTTCTCCTAATAAAAGCTACCCAGAGCCATACATAACATGGTCAGAAAGTTTTAATTTAGTATCCTTTTTCTGATTTGAAAAAAAAAAATCATTCAAAATTGATGTATTCTATCTGCTTTTCCCTTTAATTTGAGATGAATTTCCTCTTAACAATCATATAAATGATTGTGTAGAGAAAATTTTTCTCAAATCAAATAAGAAGTCTCAAAAAGTTCCTAAAATTTAGGCATTTGAAGTTGGTTTTCTTAGTAAAAAATGTACAACTTTTAAGGAGGATGCTATTATTATAATATTAATTAATATTTCATTTGGTGAACAACAAAAGCTATATTTTCACTCTCATGAAAATATAGCTTTTGTTGTTCACCCAATGAATATGAATCGATCTTACACTGAAACAAACGATTGGTGGGAGACACATGACACTTCTGACAATGACTAATGTCAAATGTCCTATGAAAGTTAGCCGAGCTGGGATTCCAGCTTATGCCCCCAGGATTGACAGTCTAAGGCCTTAACAATTCAGCAAGCCAGGAAAAAGGTAAACAAATGATTGATTGATTGATTAATGGGGTTTTACGCCACTTTCAACATTGTTTCAGTTATATCGAGCGGCTAGAGCACCTAACAATGGATTCCTGGTATTTCTCACACCAGTACTACCGTTACATCCTTTCCTAGCCTCCAGCTGCTATCCCACATAGTTCTTTGATTATTGACCAATTGGTGGGAGACAAATGGTGAGAAAGAATGAGTGCCGCCATTGGGGATGGAACCCAGACCTCTAGATTGGACTTATGTCAAATGTCCTATGAAAGTTGGCAGAGCTGGGATTCCAACTCATGCACCCAGGATCGACAGTCTAAGGCCTAACCCATTGAGCAAGCCAGGAAAAAGGTAAACAAAGCAGAAAATTGAAAAGTCAGATTTAGAAAGAATATTTTTTCTGTATTTCCCATCTAGTGCCACTGTACTAACTATATAAATTTCTATCTAAGACCTGTATTTAAAAGCTTATATGAACCTTGAATTTTCAATAGTATTGAAACGACTTTAACATTTATGGTAAAAATAAGAGGACTCTTTTCCAACAACGATTAAGATAGTCTGAAAATAAGCTTATCTAAATCAAACACATACTAGACTCTGTGGTGCTACTGAAGGCCAAATCACCGCTGGATTTGGATCATACATTGGGTTGATGTAATTAGCAAGTACTTCTGGTCTGTTGATAAAGGACCTGCAATGGCAATATGGAAAGATAAATAGATGATAACTAGACTTTCGCAAAGCAGACTTTTAACCCCCTACAAGTGCTTGTCAATAATGAAAAGTCATTTTCCATCAAAGGGAAATAACTCTGACACAAGTCAAAGGACTGTAACCAAAATATTACTTGAAAATCTCAGCTTGATGATGATCGTATCTGTAAAATTTCAATTAACTAGAGCTGCTTGAGCAGCTGATTTGCTCCACAGGCCTGAATCTACTGATATGATGAGAATTTCAGTGAATGAATCAATTGATTAATTAATAAACTGATTTTATTTCAAGTAAAAAATGTTTTAGAGTCACATGCTGAAAAATTTCTGCATAGAAAAAAACAAGTATGATAAGTAACACATAGAAAATTGACACCGGCCTATTAAAGACATATTTTTCATTCAATTACAGTATTTTTGTGCAGCCTGAAAATGGGTCACCAAAGGAACATTGCAGTGAAATTCAGTTGATATCCATAAGTAAGGTTCTAAGAAAATGACTTTTCAAAGTTTCCAACATATAACAATTAGAGAAATGACCTCAAACTTTAAAAGGTATATCTTTAATCCAATCTCAATATTTTTTATAGACTGATAAAGGGTCACTTAAGGATCATTCCCTTGAAATTTGGTTTATACCCATCTATTAGATTCTGATAAATGATTTATAATTTTCGAAGTTTCAACTATATAACATATAGAGAAATAACCTCCAACATTAAGAGAGATATTTTTCCTCTGGTCACAATATTTTTGGTAGACTCATAAAAGGTCACTAAAGGATCATTCCAGTGAAATTTGGTTGATATCCATCAGTTAGATTTTCTGAGAAAATGATTTTAAAGGTTTCATTTTATAACATGTAGAGAAATGACCTCCGCCCATAAAATACATATTTTTCAACTGATCTCAATAAATTTAGACTGATAAAGGGTCACCTAAGGATCATTAATGCAGTGCTCCAGATAATTTCAAAGGCCATCAGTACAGTACTGATTGAAATAATTTTAAATCAGTACCTGATATGGGGCATCAGTACACAGAACTTTCAGTAAAGAGCAAATGGAAGAAAAGTAATTTTTCGATTCTTTATTATAACCTATAAAACAAGTTTTTGTACCTGAACCTCTTTAACAACAATACAGCAACCCTTCCATTTAATATAGAATTATCTTTCCTTTTTCAATCATTGAGCCTAGAAACTGAAAATACGTTTTTTTGTATATAAATTTAATAATTGAGACAGTGAAGAACAGAAAAAAATACCCCCCCCCCCCCCCTCATCCCCAATTGGATCATAAAAATGTTATATGTTTTTTAATTGTATTGAATCTTCTTACATCATATTTTTAATTTTCTCATTTTTTTATTTTGAAACTTCAATTAGGTCTAGTTGGCAGCAAAATCATCATCTTAATATTTTATAAAATACACATAACTACTTGAACCAGGGTAAGCATCAGAAAGTGGAGTCTACTTTCACTTTACTTTCTGTCAGAAGAACAATTGCAATTTATATTTGAAATCTACATTATAACATAGCATCAAACCTGATGAATTATGATGAATAATCAATTTTGAACCGCAGATTCCTGATCAGTAGTCATTTTTGACTCAGATTGTATATTTCTCTTGTCCAAGCAGACATTCAAATCGTCGAGAACGAAACTGCTTGCTACGAACCTTTTCGTTTTAGGGTCCCTTCGTTTTACTGCCTGAACTTTTTTTCAGTGATGGAGTACCGTTATTTCGTCCATAAACGCTTTGATAATTTGTCTGGGATTTAGTGAGACCTTTTGAGTAAACCATTGAAAAAGATCCCCATGACATACGGTGTTTTTCTGTCGATAAGCGTAATTTTGCGGTTACGCCAATCGAAAATTTAGGTCAGCAGATCAGCTGGTCTCACATCATTTCGTAAGGAAATTAATAAAGGTACCAATGCGGGGTACCGCACTGTTTACAAATTATTTTCTCATGGGCCGCATTCCATTGTCACGGGAATAGTCGAAAACGATCGGTAACTTCCGAGTGCGCATTTAAAACATTACTAGCAATCGGGAACCTTCGGCGATGCAGAAAAGTCTTAGCGGGTAACGGAGATGCTCGTCAAAATCGGGAATAGTCGAAATGAAGATCTTAAATTCTGCAAGAGTAACTTCCCTTTGATTACGCGTTCGTACTCAAAAATATCCGTACATGTCCAAAACAATCCGTATCTTTTACGGAGTTTTGCTAAAAATGGTGCGTAACAAGTAATTTTACATCCGTAAAATACGGAAATACGGACCTTATCTAGAGCGCTGATTAATGTAAAATTTAATTGCTATCAAATGGCAAATGGGTTCTGAGAAAAGTCACTTTTTACCATATTTGGAAATTAGCCACACCCATTAAATCAATGTTTTTCATTGGATTAAAATCTCTTGAACAACTTTGAAAGAGGGCCACCCAAGGATCATTCCTGTGAAGTTGAAATACATTCAGTAGTTTCTGAGGAGAAGATTTTCGAAGATAAAGTTTATGACCGGACGCACAGACAGACAGATTCACGACCAACACAGCACCATGAAAATAGCCCCCTTTGGCAAGTGGAGCTAAAAACTAACCATTAGTTACTGAGAAATGGAGCAGACACAATAAAAATACAGACGGATGGACAAACCAACAGATGGACTGACCGACAAGCTGACTTCTATAATACACCGACATTGTTTGGGGGGCGGGGGGTATAATTATTTAATTCAGTACAAGATAGATTTATATTTAATACAGTGAATTACAAAAGCTATAATAACATGAGGGGCAAAGCCATGAGTGAAAATATAGCCTTTGTTGTTCACAAAATGAAATACCAATCTTTTGAGAAACACAAATTAATCCATTTCTTTAAAGCAAAAAACGAGACAAAAAGGAAACATTTTTAAGTCAAAGTTTGAACACATTATGAAGTAAGTTCAAAAAACATCAAATAGGGTGAAATGAACAAAACAGATCATAAGTTTTTGGTAGTTTCACTGGGTTTGCACACAAACATTGAAGCACTAAAAGCTACACCAGTGGGCTTAATAATTTTTCTGTAATTTCACTCATCTGGGGCTTAAAAACGGGGGCCACAAAAAACGAATTTCAAGGAAATTGGCTACAATAAGTTAAATTTTACAAAGCATACCATAAAGATATAGTCCTTTTATCCAAATTGTTCTTTTTTCTTTCCATCTCATTGTTACATAGGAATGTTCCTGTATCAAAATACAAAATATAGAAATTATTAATTCCTTGCCAAACCCTGATATTTTATGATTCTCTTCATAAATCATATAATAACATCATGGCATAAAACGTATATATGAAATATTAAGAATTTCATAGAACTTTATTTGCAATAAAATCCATATGTCATGTGTTACTGTGTAAACAGGTAGATCCACCAATTTATGATGTTATGTGTCATCTTAGGCAGATACGTTTATGCTTTTGGCGTCATTCAACCCACATACTAAATGACACTCTTTGTTTTCAAAAAATTCTCCCAACAGCAATATCATAACTTATTTATCAATTTTACATCCCAAAAAATGTAGTTTTACTATTTTTACACCCAGAAAAGGGTAATAAAACTAATTTCAGAACTTTAATCATTTTATAATGGATTTAATTTCATTCTCCCGTTGATGCGTCCATGAATAAAGTCTGATGCGCCAGAATTATACACAAAGTAAAATCCTCAAGCTTGGCCCAGCATTTTCTACATTAACAAGAGGCCCAAGAGGGCCTGTATCGCTCCACTGGCTTAAAATCTCAAGATTTGAAAGAAAGATATTGCAAATTGAAGGTAATGAAAGTGAACAACATTCAGAAGGAATTCAGACTTTTTCTAGGTTGAAACTGACTTATGAAGGAATGAACTTAATTAACTTATATGTAAAATTACAAGAAAGAAAACTATTTAGATGTAGATTGAAACAAGAGGACCAGAATGGCCGTAAACAGCTCACCTGAATTCTATTGATCCAGTGGATCTCATCCAATCCAAATTTCTTGAACAATTTTAGATGAGGGTCACCAAAGGAACATTCTGGTAAAGTTTCATTAAAATTGGCCTAATGGTTCAGGAGGAGATGTCATTCAAAAATTTCATGGTCAAAATAAGCCCCGCCCTGCCAAGCCTACATAAATTTGGGGGTCAATCCAAATTTCTTGAACAACTTTAGATGAGGGTCACCCAAGGAACATCCTAATAAAGTTTCATTGAAATTGGCCCAATGGTTTACGAGAAGATGAGGTTCAAAGATTTCGGGGTCAAAACAAGCCCCGCCCTGCCGCGCCCATATTTGGGGTTCAATCCAAATTTCTTGAACAACTTTAGAAGAGGGTTACCCAAGGAACATTCTAGTAAAGTTTCATTGTAATTGGCCCAATGGTTTGGGAGGAGATGTCGTTCAAAGATTTCGGGTCAAAATAAGCCCCACCCTTCCACGCCCATATTTGGGGGTCAATCCAAATTTCTTGAACAACTTTAGAAGAGGGTCACCAAAGGAACATTCTGGTAAAGTTTCATTGAAATTGGCCCAATGGTTTGGGAGGAGATGTGGTTCAAAGATTTCGGGGTCAAAATAAGCCCCGCCCTGCCACGCCCATATTTGGGGGTCAATCCAAATTTCTTGAACAACTTTAGAAGAGGGTCACCCAAGGAACATTCTGGTAAAGTTTCATTGAAATTGGCCCAATGGTTTGGGAGGAGATGTCGTTCAAAGATTTCGGGGTCAAAATAAGCCCCGCCCTGCCACGCCCATATTTGGGGGTCAATCCAAATTTCTTGAACAACTTTAGAAGAGGGTCACCCAAGGAACATTCTGGTAAAGTTTCATTGAAATTGGCCCAATGGTTTGGGAGGAGATGGTGTTCAAAGATTTCGGGGTCAAAATAAGCCCCGCCCTGCCACGCCCATATTTGGGGGTCAATCCAAATTTCTTGAACAACTTTAGAAGAGGGTCACCCAAGGAACATTCTAGTAAAGTTTCATTGAAATTGGCCCAATGGTTTGGGAGGAGATGTCGTTCAAAGATTTTGGGGTCAAAATAAGCCCCGCCCTGCCACGCCCATATTTGGGGGTCAATCCAAATTTCTTGAACAACTTTAGAAGAGGGTCACCAAAGGAACATTCTGGTAAAGTTTCATTGAAATTGGCCCAATGGTTTGGGAGGAGATGTTGTTCAAAGATTTCGGGGTCAAAATAAGCCCCGCCCTGCCACGCCCATATTTGGGGGTCAATCCAAATTTCTTGAACAACTTTAGAAGAGGGTCACCCAAGGAACATTCTGGCCAAGTTTCGTCAAAATCCACCCATTGGTTTAGGAGGAGAAGATGTTTAAAGAAAAGTTTACGCACGCACGCACGCACGGACGGACGGACGGACGGACGGACGCACGACGGACACCTCGCCATGACAATAGCTCGCTGGCCTTCGGCCAGTGGAGCTAAAAACAAAATTTTCTACCCTATGATACAAACATTAGACTAATATATCTATTAAATCCATTTAGAACCATTCCTTGAATTGCTCTAGTATTAACTTGTCCACAGACAAGTGGCCTTGAAAAATGTCTCTGTCCGCATATAGAAAAGCTGGTGTCCGATAAATTGGGCATGGGATTTCCACTCACCTATGATTAATAAAGTTTGGATGAACATGAATTGAATTTCATACTTTGCTTATGTGGCTATTTATTTGTGGTTTTGTTAAGTTATATTATGACAACAAACTGTAAAGTTTAGGGCACTTTCATTTGCACCCATCATTATTTAGGTACCTTTCAGCTAAAATAAATAAGCCTGTGTGTGACATTTCCTACAATTTTAAATGTGCGCCAAGCAAAGACTCTGGCCAGCATGTATATCCACACAGTCTGACCAAAGTCTCCTCTGTGCACTTTGTAGATAGGTAAGGTCTTACACACAATGTCAATGTCAAATTGTTGGAAATGTCTTCCACAGGCTCAAATATCCTTGATCTCAATGAATTTCCAATTCTTTAGAATAAGCAAGCTGGTTTTCTTTTCTCTCTCGTGTTTTTTTTTTCTTTTTTTTTTCTTTTGCTTTTATGCCTTTTTCGACATTGTGTGTTGATAAAACACTAATGCCCCTGAAATGTTGGGGTTTTTTTTAAAGTTTGACCTTGATAGAATGACAGAATGTCAGGATATTGAGCCAAACATGTTGCCTCAAAACGCCTTCTTTGTTAAATGCAGATATATGCTGTAAATAGAATGAGAAAAACATGGCTTTGTGGCTCACTTATTCAAAGTCAACAGCTTGGCTCACAAGTAAGCGGTACAAAACTTACCAAATTGTGAAGAATATGCATGCTCAAATAACAGTATAAGGAGGTCCTCTGTGAATTCAAATGAACAGGGAAACTGCTGCCAAATCTAGAAAATATACGATATAATATTATAATCCAAGATTATTGCCCTGGAAGGGCGGAGCCTAAGTTTGGGTTCATTGCATTTAAGGTTAATGTTAATCAGCTTTCATTTATAATTACTCAGTTTAATATATAATCAACTTTAATCAAAGGTTGGTAAACCAAACCCTTGTAACTTCAGCTTGGACAAGCTGAAGTTACGAGGATTTGGTAACCCAATGATGAAATATGTTCACTTTTGCCACAGACCCTTTAATCTGATATATACTAAGAGACCCTGCTTTCACGGCCAAACACATTTGTCCATTGGTTTTGAGATACAGTTATTAACCTGCGTTCATGACAATTAACAGATAACTATTGAAAGAACCCAAACTATTGAAAAGTAAACTAGCCTCAGATTACATCACAGCTAAGCCCCGCCCTGCTGGTTGAATAATAAAGCAGGATACTTAATATCTAACATGATTATATACATTCCATAGAGTCTATAAATTATCATATGAGCAATCAAAAACACTAATAATGTTTTCTTTAAGGTTGACCATAAAAATTGACCTTGAGCTAATCTGAAGACCTTATTCATGGCACAAACAAGATGTGTTTGTGAAACAGCAGTGCCCCAGTAACAGCATTTTTTTTCAAAGTTTGACCGTGACAGATGACCTTGACCTTGTCACATGACCTTGACTTAGGTACCAGCAGATGCGGATCATTGAGATCTATCATCATGCCAAATACTAGCTTTGTATCTTGAATAGGCTTGAAGATATTGGCAAGGTTAAGTTTTCCGGTTAAGTTTTCGGACAGACAGACGGACAGACAGACAGACGAACATGAGTTAAACAATATGCCCCCGATCTCTCGATAAAAGATGTCCATTCATGCGATAAAATTTTATGCTAAATTTTAGTGATGAAATTTTAATGAAAATGAAAATATTTTTTGTTAAGTTCAGCTAAGTTTGACCTTCACAGATGACACTGACCTCACATCGTAGTTCCAAAAACTAGTCAATTTGGGAGCATAGAAAAAAGTATTTTTCAGGATGTACAAGAGCATACCTGCCACACACAATCCAAGAACAGTAGAAACACAGGTGCCTCTTGTCTTTGTTTAGATATAGCGTAGGCTGATTTAGCACATCTTTCACTAAAAGGATGACCTGCTTGTAGCCATTCTCTCTCAATCAGTGCTTGAAATCTGTAATGAACAGAAAAACAGGATTATTTCGTACCTAAGAACAAAAGAAACACAAAGGAATTTTTTACTTTATTTATATAAATCATATTTTTGGCTCAGCATGAAATAGTTGTAACTGCCCTATTGGGGCCCGTTGTTGTTGTTTTTTCAGCTTGAAACCCGCCCTGCATTCAGGCTGAAAAATGTTGCAAACCGTTTTCAAATTATACAGCGCTTTACAGGCAAGTATACGGGTAAAGCGGGATATGACTTGAACCAGTTTGTCATCCTGAACGCAGGGCTGGATTCAAGCTGAAAAAACAACAACAACGGGCCCCGATAGGGCGAGAAATAAGTTGGCCCTATAACTTGTAACTTATAGAGTAGGTAGAGGATAATTATGTGTTTCAGTGAAAGATCAATTTATATTTCATTTTGTGAACAATAAAAACTATATTTTCAAAAGTGGCAAAGCCACAAGTGAAAATATTCCTTTTATTGTTCATGATATAAAGTATCAATCTATCTTACTCAAAAAACATAACATTATTCTAATTCCTTAGTGCAAAAATGAGACAAAATAAGGTGATTCCCGAAGTATGTCAGTTTGCATTTGATTACTAGGCAAGGTTATAATAACATCACTAAAATTGTTTAAGGAGCTCTGCTCAGATGTCAAATAAAATGAAGTGAACAAAAGCAGGGTATAAGTTTTGATAGTTTCACTGGTTTGGTAGTGAGATAATCAAGTGATAATTAACCATTTCATCTTGATAAGCTACTGGTCATGGTCTAGTATAACTTGTACAAGGGAAGTAACTTGTAGAGTAGCATCTATTCCTTCTGACCCACGAATCAACAGAGAGCTGGTAGTGATATATATAAGACAAATATTTACCCTGTAAAAGTCCTACAATCATGATCTAGTATAACTCGAACAAGGGAAGTAACTTGTAGAGTAGCATCTATTCCTTCCGATCCATGAACCAACAGACAGAGAGCTGGTAGTGATATATATAAGACAAATATTTACCCTGTAAAAGTCCTACAGTCATGGTCAAGTATAACTTGTACAAGGGAAGTAACCTGCAGAGTAGCATCTATTCCTTCCGATCCATGGACCAATACACAGGCAGCTAGAAATGACAGAACAAACCAGATATGTTTATCAAACACTCCCTTAAATCAATCAAAAACAATCCGTAATCATTAGAAAAAAAATCGAAATCATTTAAGATGATCAACATTTAATTCAAATCCATCGAATTATTCTACCATTTTATTGGCTGGTGAGGATTTTAAAGTGTCTGAATGGTCAATGAAGACACACACACATAAAAAACATATATTTTTTTAAAGGGAGGTAATAGATATCATTAATTTTGTTCACCACTACACAAGCAGCTAGAAATGACAGAACAAACAAGATATGTTTATGAAACACTAAAGCCAATAAAATTGGAATTCATCTAGTTTGACTTTGATATATAGCATATGACCTAGACCTTTGTATCTACATATGTTTATCAATGTGATCTAAAATAATAATCATACTACATATCGATGGCTAAGCGCAAAATAGTTGTAACCGCCTTTATGTTTATAGGCAGTTACAACTGTTTTGCACTGAGCCATCTATATGAGCATTGTGTATCAAATAGATTATTTGATATATTAACAGGCATTTTTTTTAAATAATTGCAGACATACATGCTTGAAACCAGACAGGCAATGGTAGACAAGATGCTCCTAATTTTTTTGCTGAGGAGTAAATTAAGGCAGACTTTGAAGATTATATCCAGAAATTAAGTTACCTTATCAAAATTCAATGTCTTGATGAGACAAAATACTATTATTGGTTGAAGTAGAAATAATGTACTTGCTTGCAATTAAATAGACAAATAATTCATTTGTATAACAAACGATTTTACATTCATGGTTATAACTTTTAAAATACCTAATGAACAAGAGCACCGCCTACAGGTGCCTACACTCGGCTGTCGAGTGCTGGATGGTGGGAAAAAATGTAATAAAAAAACGGGCATAATTTGCACAAAATGCATCTAGAGTTATCCCCCTTCATAGTATACATTGCTCTTTTGATGGTGAACATGTGTGCAAAGTTTCAAGTGAATGTCTTCAGTAGAACCAGAGATATAACAAAATGTCAAAGTTTTCGCACGACAACGACGACAACGATGACTATGACACGGAGGCTATAGCAATACCACAAGTTTTCTCAAAAAAAACCCCAGCTAATAAAATTTAAAGACAAGCAACCTTCCTATGGTTTTGTACATAATCTTTATCAATTCACTGTGACACAAGACAAGAATAAGTCAAAATATCTTTGTGACATCATTGACCTTGAAATTTGACCTTGACCCTACTTTTTTTCTCTATACTCACAATTTTTATCAATACACTGTGCCACAAGACAGGAACAAGTCAAAATATCTTTGATATGTGATGTTCAGAACTTTGCATTTGACCTTAACCCTACTTTTTTATCTTTACTCACAATCTTTATCAATACACTGTGCCACAAGACAGGAACAAGTCAAAATATCTTTGATATGTGATGTTCAGAACTTTGCATTTGACCTTAACCCTACTTTTTTATCTTTACTCACAATCTTTATCAATACACTGTGCCACAAGACAGGAACAAGTCAAAATATCTTTGATATGTGACATCCAACCACTGGATTCTAACTTGGATAACCATTTATCCACCGTCGCTGATATGTCTGAACATGCTGAAAAATAAAATTTGATTGGTTAACCAACTACATCACCAAAAGGTGATCATCAAAATTAAGTAACCAATAACAGCGGATTTCCTTCAGTGGTAAATAGGAATAGCTTTATCTAGATGTAGGCTAAAATCTTAATCACAATGCATGCATATGCAAAGAATTTTAGATTTGATTTTAAGCTGACTATTTACACCACCACCAAAATTTTGCTTTGCCTATAAGCATAGGCTTATCTAGGACTTTGAAATTCATACGCACTCAGAAGGCGACAACAAAAGAATATATATAAGATAAAGGTGATATGTGAACTGTGACAAAAAATGAATGTTCCTCATCTGCTCTCTTTCTATGATTTTAGCATTGGTGAATAATTAAAACACCGTAACTAGGATGTAGTTATGATGTTTTGATCATTCATCAACAATATTTTTCAAAAGATGAATATTTCTTGTACGCACTTGTGTAAATTGCATAATGGGAGTTACGCCCTTGTAGTAGAAGTGATTTTAGTGTGAAGTGTTTGCAAGACAAAAATAATTTGTAAGATTGACTCATCAAATGTGTTACCCAAAAAGAGGCCCATGAGGGCCTGACACCCTCTACTAACTATCAAGGTTTTCTTCAGTTTTATCCGATATTACAGGAGCTTTATTACTTCAAAAAAATTTGGAAGATGAAAATAAGCAAGATTTATGTGTAGTATCCCCTGGTTCTTTCTGTGGATTTAACCAGAGCTTCTCCAAATGTTAGCTGTCCTTTTAGAAAAATTTCCTTTTATTTTGTCCATGGTTTCCTTTGGGAAGTTGCGAATTTTATTTTTATTAATTCAAAATATACATTTATGCAATTTGTATTAATGATTTTTTATTTTTTTTGTAAATGCAAAATACTTAATTATGCAATTTGTATTTATGATAAAGTTTTCAATAGTAAATTAGGGAAGAGATATTCATATTACACCAAATGTATCTTATGAGTTGCACAATATTTGATTTGGAGCTTATCTTTAAATAAATAGTGCAAAGGAAATAAGAATAAAACCCAAGGTAACCACTGTTAAGGACCCTTCATCCTTTGGGAACCTTTCAAGGGAGATAACCAACCCACATACCCTTGTGAAGATGTTTCTTTGCTACACTTAAACCTTTGAAAAGGCTATTTTCTTATGATTTTGCAAAATTCACAATTAAACTAATGGACATTAACAATTTTTAATAAAGAAAGCCTGCAAAATTTCCCTTGTTTTACCTTCAATAAGCTTGATGAGTGATTCATGGATCACATTTCTCCTCTCTATAGACTGATGGATTCTCTTCCACTGGGAATAATGGGCTTCTGGTTCGAACCCACCACCTGTAAAATATAAACGAGCGTGTGTGACACTTCCAATAACAAGAGATGTTTGTAAAACATTCAAGATCCTAAAAAGAGCAGGTTGATTGTTAATTCTTTGTCAATTAACGAAGGGCAATAGCTCACTGCACATCTCCTAAATGAGATCTATCCACCAGTGATGTTTCATGCTTCTAGCTTGCATACTTTAAGAGATATGCTTTGGTCAAATAGGTTAAAAATTAAACAAAGGGCAATAACTCAAAAAATATGGTGAGAAGAGTTGTGGTTCTTGTGCACTACCCTCCTTTACATGAGATTTATCTGTGTGTGAAGTTTCATGATTCTAGCTTGCACACTTTCAGAGATTTGCTCCAGATAAAAATGGTCTACAAACAGATGGACTGACCAACTGCAAAGCAATATACCCCCTCTTCTTCAAAAGGCGGGGAGGGGGCATAATTACAAATGTGGTGTCCGTGGTCTAGAGGTAGAGCGTCGGCCTCTTGACCCAAAGGTCCTGAGTTCCATTCCCGGCTATCGATCTTGTTTCTTTCATTGGCCCACACATTTGGCACGAAAACTGGTGAATTTTCCAGGAAGCAGAATTGAGAGGGATTAATCTAAGTTGTAAGAACTTGTTTCCCGATCGATGTAAAATAAGAAGTTTAAACCAAACCAATTACAAATGTGCTTGATGCACAGACATTGAACAACCTGGGGTTTTACGCCCCCTTCAACAATCTTTCAGCTATATTGCAGAAACTGGAGCACCTAACAATGGATGCCTGGTATTTCTCACACCAGTACTACCATTACATTCTTTCCTAACCTCCAGCAGCTATCTCACATGAGGCTACAATTATCAACAGATTAGGGGAAGACAAAAAGTCGGCAAGGATGAGTGCCGCTATCTGGATTAGAACCTGGGACATTTTGAATGATAGTCTGATGCGCTAACACTTCTATGAACAATAAATATAGGTCAGAAGCTACCTATAAAGCATGTTGTGAGGACTCTGATCAGACTGTGCAAATGCACAGACTGATCAAATTCTTCATGTTGTGCACATCTGAAATTGAAAGATATGTTTGTAAAATATTTGTGCCCCCCCCCTCATAAAAGCAGGTCAATAGCCTATTCTTTGTCAATCAATGAAATAACTCACAAAATATAATGAGTAGAGTTATGGTTCTTGTGCCCTGTACTCCTCCTCAATGAGATCTATCCACCTGTGAAGTTTAATGATTATAACTTCCATGCTTTTTAAGATATGCTCTGGACAAAAAAAATGGTCGACAGACGGACGGACAGCCTGACCAACAATTGCAAAGCTATATACCTCCTCTTCTTCGAAGGGGAGACATAAAAATAACAGGCACAGGCTGAAAATTGATGGAACATCCTTTTCTGTACAATTCTGTACAGTTTTGTGTACATTGCTGTACAGTTTTACAATCAAAATAGTAATCTTAAAAATCCTGCTATAGATAATATTTGTTAAACAAAATGTGATTGTGAAACATGAAGGCCCTGAAAAAGCAGATTTTTAGAATTTGACCCTGATAGGTGACCTTGACCTTGCCCCATTTTCTTGACATCTGTATTTATCAATGAGGGTTTTAATCATACCAAATACTAGTACTTGTGACCTCATTACCCATGGGTATTAGAGTACCCGATGATTACTGTAAACTAAATACAAGAGCAGATCCAGAATTTCTGTAAAGGGCGATTGAACATACAAATTCCCGACAGGATTTAAAGGGACACAGGTGTTTTTGGGGTCTGTGAATTGTAAATAGGTTGGCAAACCCAAAGTTTGTAGGACGATCTGGAAATCAACTTCGGAAAAGTATGTTTATGCAATAGTCCGTAAATAGGCAATGGTTCAGGACTTGGGGAGGAGTGTTACCCTATAGATAACTTGTCCCAGCTTGAAGTAATTCAAAGTATATGAGTCCAGATTCAGTGCAGAGATTTGACCTTGATATATGACCTTGATCTTGTCATTTAATAACAACCTTGATATATACAGATGCATAATAAGGTGATCTATTTTATTTCCAAATTAAATCTATATAAGTCTTGGAGCAATTGGAAATGTATATTTTTTTGGAAATATTTAAGAAGTGTGATATATTAACTTCAACAATTACCTTTGAATAAGTTTTCTGGTAATCATAAAAGAAAATCTCCTCATGAATCGTTAATTTACAACAAAAGGCGTGAAATCTGATTACAGCAATTGAAAGACATTAGGTTTTATCTGAGAACAGCTGAGCTTAAGAATTTAATGTCTTCTCTTACCATTTTTAAATTCAGCTTTTGCATTATTCAGGGACCTAGTATCCACAATATATCCTCTACGACCTATTTTTAGGACAGCATTTACGAGTTTTTCGTCCTCTTTACACCGTTTACCACCGGTGCCTGTCAAAGGCTGACTACATCTCATCATAACAGCCTGAAAATTGTTAAAGAAGTATTTAATTATCTAAAACTATCCTTATCTTCTCACACTAGAATATGTTGGTATAAAAAAGATAGCGGGAAAAGAAGAAATTGCTTGTCACAAGCAATTTCTTTATGTCTAACAACCATTCTTCTTCATTAATTTTCAAGACAGTATTATATCTAAGTTTTTTGTCCTCTTTACACCGTTTGCCATCAGCACCTGTCAAAGGCTGACTACATCTCATCATAACAGCCTGAAAATTGTTAAAGAAGTATTAAAATTATCTAAAACTATCCATATCTTTTCATACTGAAATATCTTGCTATTAAAAAGATTGTGGGAAAAGAAAAAATTGCTTGTCACACGCAATTTCTTTATGTCTTACAACCATTCTTCTTGATTTATTTTTAAGACGGTATCATATCTAAGTTTTTTGTCCTCTTTCCACTGTTTACCACCATTACCTGTCAAAGGCTGACTTAATTTGTTAAAATTATATTAAAATTATCTAAGATGATCCTTGTCTTTTCACACTGAAATATGTTGGTATAAAATAGATGGTAATTTCTTCATGTCCTACAATCTTTTCTACTTGACTGATTTTCAAGACAGTATATCTAAGTTTCTTGTCCTCTTTTCACTGTTTACCACCAGTAAATTCCAGCCTGAAAATTCTTAAAGTAAATTAAGAACACTAAAATATCCTGGTACAGAAAACATTGTAGGAAATGAAGAAATTGCTTTTCATAAGTAATTTCTTCACTTCTAACAATCTTTTCTACTTGACCGATATCAGGACAGTATAATCTACAAGAGAGGTTTTGTCCTCTCAACACTGTTTGCCACCAGTTTTGTTAATGGCTGATTACACTTCATCATGGCAGATTGATGGGGAAAGTTTTATATTTTCCAAAACTAACCCTAAATTTATTACTCTCAAATACCCTAGACGGTAAAAGGTTTAGGTGAAAGAAGAAATCAGAGCTATAAATATATTGCAGGGAAAAGACAAACAAGGGCCCATGCCAATAGCCCGTAGATTTTGGACTGGGCCCCTCGCTTTTTGTTTTGTTTTATTTTTTTTTTCAGTAAAGGCCCAAAACCCTCGATGCTAAATATTGAAATTTATCAGCCTTTCGAGTGATTTGAATGAGTGTCTGGAATGAATGAATGGAGCACTGAGTGATTGATTTAGAATGGATTTGATTGAGCTGAATGTCAATATCAGCTGATGTTAATAACTGTAACTTCTAAAATGAATTTGTAACTAGTCACGCAAAGCGGGAGAAATAAATATTTGAAAGCTTGATTGTTTTTTTTATAGGCCAACCAGTGTTCACATTTCAGAAGTTCTTTCAGAAAGATTGATTATCCTAGATACAGAAACAGCGCTCTAGATAAGGTCCGTATTTCCGTATTTTACGGATGTAAAATTACTTGTTACGCATCATTTTTAGCAAAACTCCGTAAAAGATACGGATTGTTTTGGACATGTACGGATATTTTTGAGTACGAACGCGTAATCAAAGGGAAGTTACTCTTGCAGAATTTAAGATCTTCATTTCGACTATTCCCGATTTTGACGAGCATCTCCGTTAACCGCTAAGACTTTTCTGCATCGCCGAAGGTTCCCGATTGCTAGTAATGTTTTAAATGCGCACTCGGAAGTTACCGATCGTTTTCGACTATTCCCGTGACAATGGAATGCGGCCCATGAGAAAATAATTTGTAAACAGTGCGGTACCCCGCATTGGTACCTTTATTAATTTCCTTACGAAATGATGTGAGACCAGCTGATCTGCTGACCTAAATTTTCGATTGGCGTAACCGCAAAATTACGCTTATCGACAGAAAAACACCGTATGTCATGGGGATCTTTTTCAATGGTTTACTCAAAAGGTCTCACTAAATCCCAGACAAATTATCAAAGCGTTTATGGACGAAATAACGGTACTCCATCACTGAAAAAAAGTTCAGGCAGTAAAACGAAGGGACCCTAAAACGAAAAGGTTCGTAGCAAGCAGTTTCGTTCTCGACGATTTGAATGTCTGCTTGGACAAGAGAAATATACAATCTGAGTCAAAAATGACTACTGATCAGGAATCTGCGGTTCAAAATTGATTATTCATCATAATTCATCAGGTTTGATGCTATGTTATAATGTAGATTTCAAATATAAATTGCAATTGTTCTTCTGACAGAAAGTAAAGTGAAAGTAGACTCCACTTTCTGATGCTTACCCTGGTTCAAGTAGTTATGTGTATTTTATAAAATATTAAGATGATGATTTTGCTGCCAACTAGACCTAATTGAAGTTTCAAAATAAAAAAATGAGAAAATTAAAAATATGATGTAAGAAGATTCAATACAATTAAAAAACATATAACATTTTTATGATCCAATTGGGGATGAGGGGGGGGGGGGGTATTTTTTTCTGTTCTTCACTGTCTCAATTATTAAATTTATATACAAAAAAACGTATTTTCAGTTTCTAGGCTCAATGATTGAAAAAGGAAAGATAATTCTATATTAAATGGAAGGGTTGCTGTATTGTTGTTAAAGAGGTTCAGGTACAAAAACTTGTTTTATAGGTTATAATAAAGAATCGAAAAATTACTTTTCTTCCATTTGCTCTTTACTGAAAGTTCTGTGTACTGATGCCCCATATCAGGTACTGATTTAAAATTATTTCAATCAGTACTGTACTGATGGCCTTTGAAATTATCTGGAGCACTGCAGAAAATTGGTAAAGTGTGAAAAGGTTTTTACCAAAATTAGTCTGCGTAATCTACACTACCAGATGGTCCCTTCTTGCATGACTGATCACATTTGTTACTTCACAACCAATTACACTAATCCAACCTACCTGGCTGTCTTTATGATAATAGGCTAGGGTTGGAAAGCGTCCATTTTGTCTAAAATTGGCTGACTTTACAATCATCTCGTCAGTGATGGATTTTGGCACAAACACAGACTGGGGGTAGGAGGGGCAAACCTGGAAAAAAGATTAAAGAAAGAGTGTCAGAAAGGACTAATGACAATATCAATTGAATCTGTGGTACACAGTATAATGTTCATGATCAAAGAATTCTAATGAGCACCAACAAGTTCATTTCAAGTAGATGCCAAGCTGGACAATAGGTCCTTAACCCTTTCCTGTTTTTCAAAATTTTGGACCTGTCCAAATTCAAAGGTTTGCAGACGAAAATTAAAAGTGGATTTAATTTGAAAAATAACCATTCAGTAGGGTAGAAAATAGTGTGGAAAAAGAAGAAATTGCTGATCAGAAGCAATTTCTTCTTTTTTCACAATGTTTTCTCAATTATAAAATCATAGACACGTAAAAAGCAGGGATTAAACAGCAAAGGGTTAAAAGTGAAGGTGAAAAATTGCACCATATGACTTTACACTGCCTGAGGTCCAAGTATGAATAGCAGCAATAGGAAATAACTAAACAGAGACCCAAGAGGGCCTGTATTGCTCAAATGACTTTAAAATCTCCAAACTTTTGTGAAACAAAATAAGCTTGTCTACAAAAAAGGGAATAAATAAACAAGAGCACCGCCTACGGGTGCCTACGCTCGTCTGTCGAGTGCTGGATGGTGGGAAAAAATCTAAGTCGAAAAAGGGGCATAATTTGCACAAAATGCATTTAGAGTTATCCCCCTTGATAGTATAGGTTACTCTTTTGATGTTGAACATGTGTGCCAAGTTTCAGGCAAATGCCTTCAGTAGAACCAGAGATATAACAAAATGTCAAAGTTTTCGCACGACGACAATAACGACAACGACGACGACAATGACGACGACACGGAGGCTATAGCAATACCTCGGGTTTTCTCTGAAAACAGCCGAGCTAATAAAAGGATAAATTTTGAGATAACTTTGTTCTTTGAAGAATGCTGGAACCCAGCATTTTCTTCATTAAAAAGATTGCTTTCTACCCTTTGATACAAACATTAAGCTTATTAATTTCTTAGATCTATTTAGCACCTTTCCAAGCACTGCCATGGTATTTACTTGTCCATGGACAAAATGGACAAGTGGCAAAAAAAGTGTGTAATTGTCGGCAGATAGAAAGACCAATGTCAGACAATTCAGGTATGGGAATTCCACACACCTGAATGCATTTTCACCATCATTCCTTTCTAGTAAATATTTTGTGATAACTAAATGGAATGAATCATCTAACAGTAATTTAGAGAAAGTATGAGGTCTCCATAATAAGTTTATGGTTAGGAAGTGGAACAGAATGGATTTTTTTCTTGTAGTACCATTCATTACATTCTATTATTGTTATCCTTGAAAAAAGACCCTTGTCACAGGGAAACACTGAACTGACATGACAAGATAATTTATAAAAGAAAATGCTTGTATCAAGCTGTTTCTCCTTTTCCAACAATATTTTTCAACAACAGGTTTTTTTTTTTCAAACTGCATCCACATTTCATGACCGTTAGCAATTTCTACAGGTAGAACCTGTCTTAACCCTTTCCTGTTTAATCCCTGCTTTTTACGTGTTTGTGATTTTATGAATAAGAAAATATTGTGAAAAAAGAAGAAATTGCTTCTGAAAAGCAATTTATTCTTTTTTTCCACACTATTTTCTACCCTACTGGATGGTTATTTTTCTAATTAAATCCACCTTTAATTTTCGTCTGGAAAACCTTTGAATTTGGACAGGTCCAAAATTTTGCAAAACAGGAAAGGGTTAATTACCAAACAAGAGGTACATGAGGGCCTGTACAACTCTGCTGGCACTTTCCACTCCGCAAAATCAAGTCCAATCAACATCGTATGGAATTTTCATGCAAAATAATCCATTTAGGTAAGAAGAGTCGTGTTAACGAGGAATTTTACTTCATGAAGACTCCTTTTTCCATGGCACAGCATCAGACAAAAAAAATGGCTTGAGCATGAAAATAGTCATAAAATAACAAACATTTTTCAATTTCAGAAAAATTAGTAAATGGAGGAAGAGTTTTGTTCAAATCTTATTTATAAATCCTTTCCATCAATACAACGAGCTTGTTAGCTAACTTACTTTGTAGTCTTTATTTACAGTAGAAATTCTCCATTCTTCTGAACATTCTTTATATCTGTTTATCTCACTCTCCATCTTAAACGCCTGCCATCCATCCTCCAGAATGTCAAATGTAGGTCGATAGAAAAACGGGTACTTTAATGTTATGTCATCTGTAAAGGAAACACTATTTTATGAAAATGTCACCACAAAATTGTCTACCTTATCAGAGAATATACCCTAGACCTGTGATCAAAAGAAGAACCATGAGTAATACATTTACAGTAGCACTAGTGTTGAGAAACCAGTTAGGGGACCAACAAGAAGCCGTCGCTTGTGGAAATGGTTACTTAATACAATATTTTGTGAATAATAAGACAGGTCATTTTGATAGCATATATGGATTGTCGCATAAGTACATGTATTATAGAATCCTATGATGATTGATTCCATTAGAATCCTCAAATGAGTTTCAAAATCATAAGATTCAATAATAAAGACAGCCTGCATAATAGCCAAAAATATTTTCGTAAAATCTTTACATTTAATCATCAAAGTTAAATACAAGACCAAACCTATATTTGACAGTTGCTAATTGGAAGCAGCCACATTCATACAATCTTCAGATTGTGGTATGTCTAATGACATCAATGTAAAATCTTGACATTTAATTGTCAATGAACAAAAACATACAGTATGATACCATACCAATATTTGACAGCTGTTCAATGGAAGAGGCCACATTCAGACAATCTTCAGCTTGCAGTATATCTAAACATATCAACATAAAATCTTTATACATTCAATCATAAGTGAACAAAAACATACTGTATATTTTTGTTCACTGATGATTAAATGTATGAACTTACCTATATTTGACAGCTGTTCAGTAGAAGAGGCCACATTCAGACAATCTTCAGCTTGCGGTATGTCTAAACACATCAAAGTAAAATCTTTACATTTTATGGTCAGCGTACCTCCCGCTCCGACCAGCTTCTTTTCTACACTGTCTATACTACTGTGTAGTAACTGAAAATTAAAAATATACATGTACAGTCAAACTTGCTGGAGCGACCACGTCTATTAAGCGACCGTTTTTATTAAGCGACCGTTTTCAAAACAAGAGGACCAAGATGGTCCTAGATCGCTCACCTGAGTCTCTTTGACCCCTGGGACATCACATTAATTAGATAGGCAGATGTCAAAAAGAAGATAATTGCCTAAGATCAATACCATGGAACATTTTCAGCGAAGAGCAAAACAGATATGCCTTTTTGCTCTTTGATTCTACGTAAAAAGGGATGCACCCCGGTGGACCCCAAATGTGACCCCAGGGTCTTGATATGAACAAACCTGAAAGAGGTCCATAAGATGATGCTACATACTAAATATGAAAGCTGTCTGCCTTCTGGTTTCAGAGAAGAAGATTTTTGAAGGTTTTCCTATTTTCACCCATCATGTTCAGATGAGCTGAAAGGGATGTGCCCGGTTGGAGCCCAAATATGATCCAAGGGTCTTGATATGAACAAACTTGGTAGGGGCCCACTAGATGATGCTACATACCAAAAATGAAGGCAGTGTGTCCTCTGGTTTTGATTAAAGAAGATTTTTAAAGATTTCGCTCTTTGATTCTATGTAAAAAGGGTTGCGCCCGGGTGGAGCCCAAATATGATCCTAGGGTCTTGATATGTACAAACTTGGTAGCGGTCCACAAGATGATGCTATATACCAAATATGAAAGCTGTCAGCCATCTGGTTTCATAGAAGAAGATTTTTGAAAATTTTCGTTTTTTTACCCTTCGTGCTCATAAGAGATAAAGGGATGCACCCAGGTGCAAAGCCCAAATATGACCCAAGGGTGTTGATATGAACAAACTTGGTAGAGGCCCACTAGGTGATGCTACACAGCAAATATTAAAGCTGTCTGCCACCTGGTTTCGATAAAAGAAGATTTTAAAAGATTTTCGCTCTTTGATTCTATGTAAAAAGGGTTGCGCCCGGGTGGAGCCCAAATATGATCCTAGGGTCTTGATATGTACAAACTTGGTAGAGGTCAACTAGATGATGCTACATACCAAATATGAAAGCTGTCTGCCATCTGGTTTCATAGAAGAAGATTTTTGAAGATTTTCGTTTTTTTACCCTTCGTGCTCATAAGAGATAAAGGGATGCACCCGTGCAAAGCCCAAATATGACCCAAGGGTCTTGATATGAACAAACTTGGTAGAGGCCCACTAGGTGATGCTACACACCAAATATTAAAGCTGTCTGCCATCTGGTTTCAGAGAAGAAGATTTTTAAAGATTTTCGCTTTTCGATTCTATGTAAAAAGGGTTGGGCCCGGGCAAAGCCTAAATATGACCCCAAGGTCTTGGTATGAACAAACTTGGTAGAGGACCACTAGATGATGCTACATACCATATATGAAAGCTCTCTGACATCTGGTTTCAGAGAAGAAGATTTTTAAAGATTTTCATATTTTCACCCTTTTTGTTAAGGGTAAAGGGAAAGTTTAGGGTGGATTTCATTTATTTGAACAAACTTGGTAGAGCTTGACCCAAGGAACATCCCTGCCAAGTTTCATCAAGATTGGCCCACTGGTTTAGGAGGAGAAGATGTTTAAAGAAATTGTGGACGACGCACGACGCACGACGGATGACGCACGACTGACGACGGACGACGGACATTCTACGATCCCAATAGCTCACCTTGAGCACTTCGTGCTCAGGTGAGCTAAAAACATTTCTTTAAATCGAAATATCTAAAAAAGTAGAGAGCACTGGTATAAGAATACTTTTACATGAATCATATGTTGTTAAAACTTTCCATGAGATGATTCTATTGAGTTTTAACAGCAAAGGATTATTGAGAATTTTGCAATTATATACATTTTCAATCAAAATTATAATTCTTATTTGTAAAAAATTGTGTATTCAGCGACCATTCTCTTAAAAGACTGATTTTTGGTGGTCCTGTTTGTGGTCGCTTAACACAAGTATTACTGTATGTTTAAATGGAGTTTTATGTTGCTTTTAACCCATTCATATTGTGCAGGTTAGAGCACCTAACAATAGATTCCTGGTATTTCTCAGACCAGTACTTAACCCTTTGCTGTTTAATCCCTGCTTTTTACGTGCCTATGATTTTATGATCGAGAAAACATTGTGAAAAAAGAAGAAATTGCTTCTGACAAGCAATTTCTTCTTTTTCCACACTATTTTCTACCCTATTGAATGGTTATTTTTCAAATTAAATCCACTTCAAATTTTCGTCTGCAAAACCTTTGAATTTGGACAGGTCCAAAATTTTGTAAAACAGGAAAGGGTTAAATTACTAGCTTTCCTAGCCTCTTGCTGCTGTCCCACATAGGTCTAGGATTATTTAATCATTGGCAGATAAATAGTCATAAATGATGAGTGTCATCGCCGGCAGGGATTTAAATCTAGGACCATTAGAATGACAGTCTGATGGCCTTTTAACTGTGCCGTGGTAGCAGCTTAAAATTTGGGTTTAATGCTATTTTAATAGTACTGTACTATAGTGTTACATTAAAAATGTGATACAGGGATCAAAACTAACACCAGTCCTCGAGCCTGAAACCTGAGAAGTTTAAACAAGGACTTGACACGTCAAAAGCTGACATGTTGCAGGTCCTCCTGACCTAAAGTGAAGGTTCAACTTTATTGCTAAACCTAATTGATATGATATATAAATTTTCAGTTCAAAAACTCAGGTACATATTCATAACCCAAAGCAAACCAATGTGAAAAAGAAGAAATTGCTTGTATCAAGCAATGTCTACTTTTGCCACAATTTTTCAATTCCAATATTTTGCTTTTTTAGGATAATTTTGGCTCAGAATTTCGTGTGTGAAAAATCTCATCCAGTCGGAACTTATGAGAAATACTGAGTTTTCAATGGCAAATTGAACCAAATCCTTTGTTAGAAACATATTTTGCCGTGACATTTTTCTCTCATTTAGCCGATTTAAATGAGATTTCTGGCAGAAAAATGAGAGAATTTGCACAGATCTTGCCCAAAAATGATCCCTGTTTTTTATGACTTACAATAATATCTATATTGCTTTAAGAATAAAAATGGTTTCTTGGGAGGACCTGTTATTTCTAGCTAGGCCTTTTAAAGCAGGGGTGTGTAATTCCAATGCCCGACTTGTACAAAATGGGCTTTTCTATTTGCGGACAAGAGTATTTCTCTAGGCAACTTGTCTATGGATACAGTCCGACCGACCAATATTACAAGTGACGTCATGATTTGTTTATTATTTTATTGCAATGTGAAATGTATAAGGTTTAATAAATAGTAAAAACACTACTATTTTGCAAATGGGTACATACGTCTCGGCGCCTCGAAAGTAAAGAGATATTCAAAATTGAAGTTCGAAACTCTGTCAGTTTACAATTTTTTGTAATATAATGATCTTTTTTAAGAGTATTTTAAATTTGGAAAATAAATAATTCCATTATATTAAAAATGACTCGTTTTCGTTATTCATGCATCACGTTATTCATGCATCATTTTATAATATTTTTTTCTTTTCTCTACGGATGTGTCAGTATTTCCACATTTTTCTATTTTCAACTCATACGCATGGATTCATTAATATCACAAAAATTGAAAGCTATTTTTGTTTTTAAAATTGTTTCTTGTAAAATTGCTTATCCTAATACGATGCATCAAGTTTTGAATCTTGAATGTATGAAAAAGAAAAAAATTCTATTCTTTTGCGCCGATACGAACCCATGAAAAACGTTACTTAGACTAGGGTGCATTACGGACTGCACTAGTTACGACAGTTGTTATAATGTGGGTTGAACAACAATTTAATTTCAACCTTGCCTTTGAAAAGTAAACGAAAGGTGACGCCACTTGCAATGTAGTGTGGTTGATTTGGACTGTATACAATCCTTTATCGAATATGATAACAAGGTGGCGAATTGTCACAAGATAGGCCTGTTGCAGTGCTGGATGCCCAGGTTTGAATAACAACGAAGGGAAACAAGCAGGGGTGTGAAAATACAAAAGCCCCAATCCCTTGTCCCTGGACAAGTAAAAGATGATTTTGTACTAGTTCCAGATCAAAAAATACATGTCATCAAAAAAAGGAAAACTGATCAAGAATGAGATAACATTGTTTTTAAAGAAGAAAAATGCTGGACTCCATCATTTTCTTTATTAAAAACAGTTTTTTACCCTATGATATTACCATTATAAAAATCGATCTCTTGGATCAGTTTAGTACCATTCAGATATTTGTCCTGATATTTACTTGTCCATGGATAAGTGGCATAGAAAAAAGTACTTGTCCACAGGAAGAAAAACCCATGTCAGACAAGTCTGGCATGGGAATCCCACACCCCTGATAACTCCAAAATTGAGCTAGGTAGAGTTACAGTTTTTGCGTGCTGCACTCCGTAGTGATAAGGGGATCATAACTGCCATGTTTCTGGTCAATCAGACATCAGGGAACAGAGTTATGCTCCAGCCAAAGAAGTTGAAGCCACCTGCCAACCAGTCTTCACAGGTGATTGCATAATACGTCCTGTCTTTAGTGGAGTAAAAAATTGGCATAAATTTCTTTTAAACCATTTCTTTAATATGACACGGCGGCCAAGTGGTTAGGTTGTAAGACACCGGACTACTATTCCTAAGTTCTTGGTTTGAATCTCGAACGCTGCAGGAATTTTAAGGGATACTTGCTGTCCCCGTCCAACTAGAAGTGAACTGGTAAGAAACCCAGAGGTAGCTTCGCATGTATTGGTGCTTTACACTGGGCATGTTCAAGAAACAAGGAGGTCTATTGGTAGAAGAGCTAGGGGTAAATGAATCCGGATCTCCTTGTATCCGCTTCTTTCTCTCTCATGGTCCATACAATATATGCCTAGAGCAGGGAGGGACCTAAATCCTACAATCACACACACTTTGTTATGATATGATAGAGGTTAGAATAGCTATCCAGTGAATACAAACCCAAAGCTCTTCCTTTGCTGTTTTTCTTGAAGATAGAATCAGATGGTGTCCAGTGATACACAAGGTTCCCTCAACAGCTTTACTAAACGGTTTTCGTAACTTCACCCCATCCACCATGGGCGTCTTGATGAACTCTACAAACTCCATTCTTCACCTGGAAATAAAATAATTTTCGGAGCTATTACAGGTCTATTACCTTAATAAATATAACCTGTCTGGCAGAAACAGACAATCTGGGTAGAAAACACACAATAAGAAAATTAAAGAAACTGCATACAAGACCTGTGTTAGACCCCAATTGGAATACTGTGCAACAGTAAGTCAACCAAAACAAAATTATCTTAATTACAAAATTGAAGAAATACAAAGATCAGCTGCAGGGTATGTGATGTATGATGTATTATCAGAGTTACAGATAAGAGGGGGTAAAGCCAGTCTAAAATCAGTATTTCTCAATTAATTAAACCCTGTGTTGTGGTTTCTCATTGGAATCACCTGGACAACAACATAGGGATTTATTGAAATTCTTTTGATCTCAAATCCAAAATACCCCCTCTAACTGTAGCTCTGATTATTACTGCAGGAGTGTTAGCAACATGATCAGGGAACTTCACTGGCAGGCACTGAAGCAGAGGCAAAACATTACAACTTAAACCCTTTCCTGTTTTACAAAATTTTGGACCTGTCCAAATTCAAAGGTTTTGCAGACGAAAATTTAAAGTGGATTTAATTTGAAAAATAATCATTCAGTAAGGTAGAAAGAAGGGTGGAAAAAGAAGAAATTGCTTGTCAGAAGCAATTTCTTCTTTTTTCACAATGTTTTCTCAATCATAAAATCACAGGCACATAAAAAGCAGGGATTAAACAGCAAAGGGTTAAATTTTCTTTTAAAAAGAAACGGATGTTTTTCATCATCATATCATATCTAGGAGAAACTTGAACTGCTTGATACCTTTTAACTAGAACCCAGTAGCATACTCATTACTTTCAGTTTCCATGTGCTTTCCACTAATGGAATAGTCTGCAACATAAAGTCTAGTGTAGCCTAAGCATAGCTATTTTTGCTCAGAGGCTTGACCGCTTTACCCAAATTTGTGTAAGTAAATGAGTGTTTTTAACCACAGGGGAATGTCCTGCTGAATTTTTTAATAATATATATATAATATAGACTATTAACCTGTTTTTAACCTGTACATAAATTTATTTCCCATTCTTTTATCTTTTAGCACTCTAACCAAAGTATTCTCTTTTGATATTTATTAACAGCTCTTCCCAAACAACACGCCTGCTATTAATAATCTGGAAAAGATTGTCAGCAGTATAATAAGAAGTGGAACTTAAAATCTCATAATTATCATAATTATCATTATCTAACATGTATGAATCTGCTTCATGTATAGGCCCAGGTGAATTTAGGTATTTAGTTTCATACTTCAAAGACTGAACATTTTAGGATAATCAAGGTTAGTCATGTGAAATATTCAGCTATCAATCCTAGTGTCAACCTGCGTTTGAAAAAAAGGACTCGCATAGGAAGAACGTCCAATTAATTTGCACAAACATTGTCAACAATGTTTTATCCATAATATCAGTATATTTCACAATGACTAACAAATCAAAAGTAAACGTGTGTTTGATTTAGTCTATCTGGAAAAAAAATATTTTAAAAACAAGATGTGTTTGTAAAACACGAATGCCCCTGGAACAGCATTTTTTTTAAAGTTTGACCTTGACAGATGACCTTGACCTTGTCACATGACCTTGACCTTGTCACATGACCTTGACTTTGGTGTACAGCTTTGTATGTCAAATACTTTTGGAGAAAAGGCAAAGGTTAAGTTTTCGGGTTAAGTTTTTGGACAGACGGACGGACAGACAGATTGACGGGCGGACAGACAGACAGACAGACGGACATGAGTAAAACAATATGCCCCCGATATCTCGATACGGGGGCATAAAAAGCGCACATCAGATTCAGAAACTTTGTCTGAACAAAAGGTATGAAACATTTCGGGTACGACAATCATCTGTCACCTTCAAGAGATTCGGTTAAAATAATTTAAGTTTTAAGTAAAATGTATTGAGTAATTATGGAATATAGGCAGTGTTTGAGTACGTTTTACCTCAAGATGATAAATACAAATATCTCTGTCAGCGAAAATGCATAATTTATGACAGTGGCAGGGGATTTTTTCCAACACCTTCCAACATCACTCGTGTCGAATTGGTGGTAAGTTCATTCGATCTCGGCCCTCATCGAAACCAATCGATTAAAGGGTGTTTTCTTTTTTCAAATATGATTTTGAATTGCCAAATTTTTGCTTTGATGAAAGACTTCTTTCCATTTTTTTCTTCTTTCGTTTATTTATTTTTTTAATTATTTCAGTACTTTGGAAACCATTAAATCTTCCTGATCTAGAAGGGACTCCCAATTTAAACAACTATATCTAGGGGCCAACTTATTTCAAGCCCGGGCGGGGCCCGTTGTTGTTGTTTTTACAGCTTGAAACCAGCTCTGCGTTCAGGATGACAAAACGGTTCCAGTTATACCCCGCTTTATATGTGCACTTGCGTCCAAAGCGGGGTATTACTTGAACCGTTTTGTCATCCTGAACGCAGAGCTGGTTTCAAGCTGTAAAAACAACAACAACGGGCCCCGCCCGGGCCTGAAATAAGTTGGCCCTAGGATTTCAATAACGACAACTTTATTCTAAAAAAGATAAATAATCAGTAAAAATTTAAAAAAAAATCCATCATATGACCCCAAAAAAAAGCCTGCCTAAATGACAGTGAATTTGACAAAATACTAAAAAAACAATTCTAAAGAAGAATGAAGTACCTGTTATTCGTCAAACAAGCTAAAAATGTTTGTTCAATTTATACGAGTAAGAAACAAATGCTTCACCTGTTTTTGTTAAAATTGAAAAATAAAACGAGATTTTTATGCACTGAAATTAATCAAATGGAACACTGACCCATTCCGAGTCCCTGATTCGGAATAGATTGAGAAAAAATGCCCCTTTTATCAAGGTTTTCTTCAATATTCTGTAGTATAGTTTCAATCTGAACTTATTCTCACTTCGTCTAATCCCATTTCGTCTACACTATAAAATTGTTAATTTAGACCAAAAATAAGGACAGCCTAAATCTAAGGCAAGAAATCGGCCATTTGCTTTCTGTAGTCGTACTTTACCAATAGAACACAATACATTTTATTGGCAATATAGACCACCGGTCTATGACCGAAATATGTTGAATAGACTACAAAACATGAGAGTTATCCTTAGATAATTTATAAACATGGACCATATATTTTGATAAGTCACCATTAAAAAGACGACCAACATTTAATGAAATAAGAAATTCGTATAACAAGAGACATAAATCTGCACTTCCTTCAGAGAAATAAACTTATCAAAAAGTAGATTGTCTCGAACAAAACCCTGATTTCAGATTAATGGCACGAATCTTCGCTTTTTGGTGATTCCTCCGATCATCGCACAAAGCAAATGTCATTTGTGTAGACAAGAGGGCCATTGGCCCTAAAGCGCTCACCTGATGCATGGCTAAACAAAAGTCAAAGAGATCAAGAAGAAGACATTTCAGTTAAAAATGTTGCCTCTAAAGTACTATAAAACGTTTTTTGACCCTCTATCAAACTTGTGTAAGATTTCAAGGCAATTTCAAACTTGACCTAGGTTTCATACAAGCATATTGACCAAGTTTCAAGATATTTGAGTATACATGTTTTCTTTTTTTTTTATTTGACCCCTTGACCCCAATTTTGACCCCACTTGACCCAATTTTGAACATGACTGAGATTTGATGGAGACAAACATGTTTCAAGACATTTGGACCAAAGATGTGGCCTCGGGAGTGCACGCAATGTTTTTCTAAGATTTGACCCAGTGACCCCATTTTTGACCCCACTTGACCTAATTTTGAACATGACCGAGATTTGAAGGAGACAAACATTCTGACCAAGTTTCAAGACATTTGGACCAAAAATATGACCTCTAGAGTACACACAAGGTTTTTGCAAGATTTGACCCCTTAACCCTATTTTTGACCCCACTTGACCCAATTTGAACTTGACCGAGATTTGATGGAGATATACATTGTGACCAAGTTTCAAGACATTTGGACCAAAAATATGGCCTTTAGAGTGCACACAAGGTTTTTCTAAGATTGACCCCTTGACCCCGTTTTTGACCCCACTTGACCCAATTTCAAACTTGGCAGAGATTTGATGGAGACAAACATTGTGACCAAGTTTTAAGACATTTGGATAAAAAATATGGCCTTTAGAGTGCACACAAGGTTTTTCTAAGATTTGACCCCTTGACCCCATTTTTGACCCCACTTGACCCAATTTCAAACTTGGCCGAGATTTGATGGAGACAAACATACTCACCAAGTTTCAAGACATTTGGGCCAAAAATATGGCCTCTAGAATGCACACAAGGTTTTTTAAGATTTGACCCCTTGACCCCATTTTTGACCCTCCTTGACCCAATTTCAAACTTGACTGAGATTTAATGGAGACAAACATTCTGACCAAGTTTCAAGACATTTGGGCAAAAAATATGGCCTCTAGAGCGCACACAAGGTTTTTCTAAGATTTGACCCCTTGACCCCATTTTTGACCCCACCTGACCCAATTTCGAACTTGACCGAGATTTGAGGGAGACAAACATTGTGACCACGTTTCAAGACATTTCGGCCACAAATGTGGCCTCTAGAGCGCACACAAGGTTTTTTTAAGATTTGACCCCTTGACCCCATTTTTGACCCCACTTGACCCAATTTCAAACTTGGCCGAGATTTGATGGAGACAAACATTCTGACCAAGTTTCAAGACATTTGGGCCACAAATATGGGATCTAGAGTGCACACAAGGTTTTTCTAAAATTTGACCCCTTGACCCCATTTTTGACCCCACCTGACCCAATTTCGAACTTGACCGAGATTTGATGGAGACAAACATTCTGACCAAGTTTCAAGACATTTGGGCCAAAAATGTGGCCTCTAGAGTGCACACAAGGTAAAGTTTGACGACGGACGATGGACGACGGACGACGGACGATGGACGACGGACGGACGACGGACGACGGACGCCGGACAGCAGCCCATCACAATAGCTCACCTTGAGCACTTCGTGCTCAGGTGAGCTAAAAAAAGGATGAAGAAATACGATACAGCTTCATCTTTTGTATGAAAGTCATTTTGTTTTATGAGTGGGACAATAAAAAAAAAGCTTAATAGTGGTTTTCGATCGAATGAGGTGGTCGCTTGACAACAAGTGACTACCAATGAATATATGTATAAAATTAATACCAACTTACATATCATTTTGAAGCGATTAAGATCAAATTTGAAAGCATTTTCTAAGAATTCGGATACACGTAGTATACTGTATAGTATAGTATATAGTATAGTATATAGTATATAGTATAATATATAGTACAGTACTCGCTCCGAACGGTGTGGGCCAGTGAAAGAACCAAGATGGATAGCCGTTCCCGGGAATCGAACTCAGGACATGTGGGTCAAGAGGCCGACGCTTTAACCTCTGGTTCACGGACACCACAACGCAATAACCAAAGCCCCGAGCATAAAAAAAATCTTTGCATATTAAGGTGCTCTCGTCCTCCCACAATAATCGTTTTAAAGCATAAGATAACATGGCTTTGGATATCTGTAGTTCTTCTTGCGTATACGTTTAAGACACAATTTGGTATATAGTAAGCACAACGAGAAAAACGAGCACATTCTCCTAACACAAATGCACCAGACGTATTTGAAGTACATAAATTATAATATTGCTGACAAAATCTAATACGATCACTTTCGACACGTTGATTTTACATATAACCTCAAATTTGAGAACCAAAGAATAATATAGGCCTGATAGTAGTATCAAAAATCTTAAAAGAGTAATATGGATCAAGTCGGACATTATAATATTTGACACCTAAAAATGTTATTAAATGTTTCAACGATTGTAGTGATAAATATTCGCATGTTCTTGTCCAAGTAAATGTGTCAGTAAGACAAATACCAAAATATTTGTAAATAATACAGTTACATTTTTATGTCTTCAGCAAACCAGAGATGTGTAACTCTGATTTTGTGGGTTACATAAATGCCACGGTTTCTTTTTCGAGGAGTATAAAAGGCGAAAACATAGTCGCACTGGCCACATAGCCTTGTTTTATTAATAGGTAATTAGCTCGTCTTCAATTTTAACACAACATCAAGACAAATAAGGATGCAGACTCTCTTCAAGACATTTATAACTTACAAGTCTAGGAGTCACAGTTGCAAAGGCACTTCATCCCAGACAAATGTGAACTGATTAGAATGACAAGAGAGCGTAGTACCCGGGAACTATCAACGCAACATATAAGATACACAACATCGTACTCAAGCAGAGTAAGAAACAAAGTATGGCAGACTGGCCTTCACAAACACCCTTTCTTGGAACACACATATCAGCACTGTCAGTAAAAAGGAGAGCGTAGTACCCGGGAACTATCAACGCAACATATAAGATACATAACATCGTACTCAAGCAGAGTATATATCAGCACTGTCAGTAAAAAGGTGAAAAAACACCACTGCCTTCCTTTGACGAAACATATCAATTGATATGTCCAAAAGACGCCAATAGACGCCTGCTACAGAACATTCATAAGACCTCAATTTGAATATGCATCAACAGTGTGAGACCTGCATTCAGAAGGAAGCAACACTTCACAAATAAAAAGTTGTCCAGCGGAGAGCTGCAAGATTAGTGAATGGCGATAATCGTAACACCAGCAGCGCCACCTCAGTGATCAACAACATCTCCTGGAAAACAACTCACTAAAGAACACAGCAAGCTACGACTACGATGATGTCTTGAATTGTGCGCATTTGGGTTGCCATAATGGCTTCCCACACCTTCAGTTTCTAGGTGCAGCAACAAGAGACCGCAGATAAAGCTTAATGTTAGAAGAATCCTTCTTCCAATCAGGCATCAGACTTTGGTACCAGTTACTCTAAGAAGTGAAAGCAGCTGAATCTCATGAGACCTTTAAGAGTCATCCTCGGAACAAAGGCATAAAGCATTACGATACCCACCATTCATTTCCCCTTGGACAATACGCTAGTGAAACGTCGTTCTTATGAATATTTATGATAATTATATACACCTTGATAAGCTAATAAAAATGAACATGACGTTATGCCACTCTTCCAAAAAGAGATTAAATCGAGATACCAGGTAAACTAGATTTTGTGGACATGTTTTAATAATATATCAGTAAGAGTTCGAAAAAACTGATTTTGCATGATGAAAATAGGCTAGCGAAAATGTGTGCCCGAAGTCCTCTAAAGGCTATGATGTAGTATCGTGTCTGTTTGAAAAGAACATAGTGGAGCTAGCACCCTTGGCTTGCGAAGATGGCGATGAGGAACATAGTGAGGCTAGAACCCTTAGCTTGTGAAGATGTAGCGTAATTTGAATTTTGAATATGTTTAGAAATAGAAATTACGAGTAATGCAGACTGTGCTCAAGCGGAGCTTTTAGGGTCACTCAGGATCTTTCGCCCGTCATTCGTCGTGCGCCGTCGTTCGTGTGTCGTCAACAAAATAACAAAGTAATCTTTTCCAAATTAACCAAAGAACGGATTTCAACCAATCTTGGCTGCAATATTCCTTGGTTGACTTTTCCAAAAACCAAAAATTATAGGCGTTACAGGGCGGGCCTTATTTTGACCCTGAAATCTTTAAAGTCTTCTCTTCAGCAACCAAACTTGTTAGATTTTTAAATCGGTCTGCGAAGCAGTTCGCATTTATATTTACCGTTTTTCAGAAATCCAGTCTGTTTGACCCACTACATTTTTACCATTATATAACAGGGCTGTCTACCAAATAGATAGGGCTTACTGCTTATTTAAGTGGATTCTATTATGGACGGCTAGGAGTATATAGAGTCAGTGTTTTCAGTTTTCATTCTTTAATAATGTGACATCATTTCTACTACAGGTGTTTACAAACAAACCAACACTCTGAAATGTAAAACATGGAACAATTTACAATAAAACCAAAGAAAGCTACTCTCAATCATAATTCGGTCACGGCTGCGTAATTTTCAACGTGGACATTACGGGAAAAGATTATTATGTCATTTGCTGACATAATACTCCTATTCCTACAATGTTCTAAAGTAAATATATTAACTTACTTTCTATCAATATTACAAAAGATTCGTTTAACCCTTTTATACATAACCTTATTATTTCTCTAATCTGAACCCTTTAACAGTGAAATTACATTTCTGCTGTACTGTTCACAAACGTTCGCTAAACATGTTTTACATGGAAAGGATAAACATGACTTCTGTATACAATTAAAGATAACCTACCAATTTGGGGAATTAAGTGTTTCACACACACCAAAACATCAACACATGTCTACAATCATCCCGTGACTGTCAGTACTGAAAATATTAAAGAGTAATAGTGCAAGCTAGGGTAAAAGAAGGAATTGTTAATTAAAGGATTGCAAGCGCGCCAAAGGACTAAAAGGACCGAAATCCGAAATCGAGATATATTAACAACCGAACTGATATCAAACCGATTGAAACAACGGAATATCATATACGGTATTTACATAAAATCAAAAATTCATCTTGTTCCTCCCCTCTCTGAAAATTTGGGCGTCCTCGCACTGCAATACAAAGGTTAAAGATTTGCAATAGGTAAAAACATAAAAAATCACTTATCTAAAAAAAAAAATCACTTGATAATGGAATCTAAAAGTCTGTAGGCAACATCTCTGTCTATACAATCCAAAACACCAGAGGACGTCAAAACATTTAGAGCTTCTATTCTAGAGTCATGTGGTCTCATCTGATGCGTCATTTGATTCATCTGATATGACTCAAACCACTTGGGAGCTCTTCTCTCTCTCTGTGAACGTCTTGGTACGGGTATAGGTACTTCTCTTCCCTCTTCTTGTCTTGTATTTCCTTGAAATTCCTGTCTTCTCTCTGTTCTTCGATTTTGATCTTCTGTTTTTCTTGTTTGAACTTCTTCATCTTCTGCTCTTCCATTACCATCATCACCTGCAGCCTCTTCAACTTCAACATTCTCATCATGATTGCTCTGTGAGCAGTCTTCTCTATCTTCTAATCTGTCGTCATCTCTTCTCACATCTATGGACTCAAGGGCGTCCCCATGATGACTTGTTTCCCTAACAAATCCGTGTCCAACACTATCATCATCTGATTCATCGCTAGAATCGTCTCTTCTTCTGGTTTCGAAACCTTTCTTCTCCTTCCTTTCTTCCTCGTCTCTTTTATCTGTGGCCACATCATCTAACCTCTTCTCCAAGGATTGTCTTTTCCTTGGGACTGGTCCTATCATCTTTTTATCCCCTATAGGATACAAATGGTTCCTGTGAAGGGTCCTCACAACCTCTGATTCTTTTGACTTGACCCTATACACCGGAATCTTCTCATTCGGCTGTTCGATGACGGTATAAATCTCTTCTTCGAATTTATCCTTGATCTTATGCTTTCCTTCAAAAGCTAGGACTTTGACTAGAACTCGATCTCCAACCTCAAACTTTGCTGCTTTCGCCTTTCTATCGTAAACTTCTTTCTGTCTGTCTTTCGCAGCATCCAAATGCTTGGAAACTATCTTTCTAGTAACTTCCATTCTCTCCTGTAAGTCCTCAATGTACTCTAGTGGTTCGGTTGGAATTTTCTGTAACCTGTTCGAACATTGCATCAATCGGAAGTTTTGGCTTTCGTCCGAACATAATCTCGAACATAATCTCGAATGGCGAGTGTTTTGTTGAACTTTGGGGAGTACAGTTGTTGCGCCTTGATCTGAATGAAGCCTAGTTGGAATTCCGTAATGGAGAATGAAGTTGTTGTAAAAGGCTTCAGCTGTTGTTTTTGCCGTCTGATTTCTGGTAGGTATGGCCATTGCAAACTTCGCAAACTTCGTAAAATGGTCGGTAATGACGAGTATATTGCCAATCCCTCCTTTTGATTGTTCCAGAGTCAAGAAATCCATACAAACCAATTCCAGTGGGTAACTTGTATGGACATTCACCAGAGGAGCTCTGATGTCTGCACCACACTTCCTTCTTACACATCTGTCACAATTCTCTACCCACTCCTCAGCGTCTTTTGCCATACCTGGCAAAAAGAATCTCTCTCTCAGGAGATTTAAAGTCCTGTCTCTTCCAGGGTGTCCTACTTCATTGTGTAAGCCTATTAAGACTTCTTCTCTATAACATTTTGGCAGAACAAGCTTCTCTATGAAGTTCTCTTCATCCTTTACTTTTCTATAAAGTATTCCTCTCTTCATGATAAGATGACTGTACTGACGTTTCATAATGAAGTCTTCCTTTGTCAAATTTCTGGTTGGCACTCTCTTGTCAATGACAGCGATTCTCCACTTATCTATCATTCTATCATTCCTTTGCTGTCGTCTGATCTCTCTCATTTCTATCTGTGCCATCGGTTGTCCTTGGTCCTCGGTAATCTCTACGATATTTATGCTCGAACATAGGGTCTCTATCACTGGTTCTCTGTCTGTGTCACTACATATGGCCTTGACTACATCATTCTTTACTTCCATTCTTTCATCATCTGACTCTTGGACTTTCTCATGAGGATACCTTGACATTGCATCCGCATCCGTGTTCTTCATCCCAGATCTATACTGGATGTCAAAGTCAAACTCTCCAAGAGCCGATGCCCATCGCTGACCAGTTGCGTCAAGCTTGGCGGAAGTCAAGACATATGTTAACGGGTTATTATCAGTTAACACCGTGAAATGGTTGATGGCTAAATAGTCGGAAAACTTTTCCGTAACGGCCCATTTCAACGCCAAGAACTCAAGCTTGTATGCGCTGTAGTTCTTCTCAGCCTTATTCAGTGCTCTGCTTGCATAAGCGATTACTCTCTTCATCTTTCCGTCAGGCTGATAGAGAACTGCGCCAAGCCCTCTTCCAGAAGCATCTGTGTGAAGTTCAAAAGGCTTGTTGAAATCAGGATAAGCCAATATGGGTGGATTTATCAGGATCGCCTTCAATTCGTCAAATACTATCTGTTCAATCTCTGTCCAGACCCACGGCTTTGTATCCTTTTTAGCCTTCTTTGTTGTGGTTGGCGGCAACAAATCTGCTAAAGGACGGGTTATCTTGGAAAAATCCTTGATAAACCTCCTATAGTATCCACAAAAGGCAAGAAAAGATCTAAGTTCGTCTGCATTAGAAGGGGTAGGCCAATTCTTAACCTTTTCTATCTTGCTGGGATCTGTTTCTATACCAGCCTCACTCACGATATGTCCAAGAAATGGTACCTTGTCTTGTATAAAGAAGCATTTCTCCGGAGATAACTTGAGATTACACTCCTTAGTCTTGTCATAACCAGATCCAATCGTCTGAGATGCTCCTCAAAGGTGTCTGAAAAGATTATAAGAGCGTCTAAATAGATGACACAGATCGTCATGTTATAATCACCTAGACACTCCTCCATCAGGCGTTGGTAGGTAGCAGGCGAATTGGTCAATCCAAAAGGCATTTTTACATATTCGAAAAATCCTAAATTTGCCACGCTAAAGGCTGTTCTTTCTTTATGGCTCTCTTCTACCTCCACCTGATGGTATCCCGACTTCATGTCTATGGTCGAGAGGAACTTGCTTCCTTGAAGGACGTCAAAGATCTCTTCGATCTTGGGAAGTGCGTAGGCGTCTTTTACACTCCTGTTGTTAAGTTGTCTAAAATCCACGCATAGACGCAGCTTTCCATTCTTCTTACGCGCAATTACGATATTCGACGACCACGGTGACTTGGACTTGCGTATGATCCCAGTAGACAAAAGTTGTTCTATGTGCTGTCTTACTTCTGAGATCATAGCTGGTGGGATTCTTCTGGTCTTCTGTTTAAATGGTATATCATCAGTGAGATCAATTCTGTGTTTAATCTTATCACAGAATCCTATGTCGTCTTCTCCGGTTGAAAATATGTCGATGTGTTTCTTTAATAGTCCATTGATCTCATTAAGTTGGCTTGGGTTCAACTTGTCATTGGTGTCAATATGAATCTGACCCAAGATCTCATCTTCTATAGTAGTCTCTTCTTTTGTAGTCACTTCCTCAATTCTGACAGGTTGAAGTTCACATAGTAATGCTCTCGGTGAAATTACAACACTGTTGAGGGTTACATTAGAAATGGTAATATCTATCTCTTTTGTCTTGCCATACTGGTAATTAATTACAGCTGGCGTAATGTCAACAAAATCCGGCAACGTGGAGTCCTTCGTCTCATGTACAAGGGCACTTGTATCCTGACATGGCAACTCTTTGTCAGTATAACCACGGATGGTTCTAGTCTCGTTTGGGCCTAATATTATCCTACTTGGTTCTGCTGACTTAATAACAGCAATAGTGTTGCCATGTTTCTTAAGCTCTTTGTCTCTTAGAATCATGCATCTAAATGCTAAATACCATGGTGTATGCAGAGAGGCACATTGAAGGAACTGTGGCCCGAAGTTGTCCTGACACTCATTGAGTAGTACATCAAGTATATTGGTACCCAGTATCACAGGTGTAGATGCTGAATAGTTTGTGTCTGGAGTAACCAACAACAAACGGGTAACAGCCGATGAATTAGGAATTCCATTTGAGACGATAAGATCCGCTTCAATGTATCCGTTGTAGGGTAGTTGTTTGCCATCTGCACATTCAACTTTAATAAAGCTGTCTAAGGGCTTCAACTCCAAGTCGGCCAAATTATTGTTGTAAAATGACTCGGATACCGTGCTGATACAACTCCCCGTATCCACAAGTGCTTTGGTGTCGACATCTTCCAACTTAATAAACACTTCATTTGTTGTTCCGATTAGTTTAGGGTCTTTGATGGATGTGCAGAGTTCGACCCTGCAACCGAGGCACATATTAGTTTGGGCAAAACTTCGAAATGTGTCCAAAGCCCTGGCAGTTGTAGCACTGTTTCTGCGCATTGCTAGGGCAATCTTTCACCTTGTGCCCTTTGCCGTTGCAACCAAAGCATGTTGGCGCAAAACTCTGTGAGGCTAGAGGTCTTTGGTCTGTTCTCGGCCCACCATCATTTCTTTGTCCTCTTCCTCGTGAACCTCTTCCTCTACCTCCTCTGAACTGATTCCCTCCTCCTCTCTTAAAATGCTCATTGCCTCTCTGATTGGGGTTTGAGGACTGACTCTCTCTTATACTATCTTGTTGCTTTTCAATCCTGTCAATCCTTTCATGAAGTTTCATCAGTAAATCCTTGACTTCACTCATCTCTGTAGACTCATTCTGTACTGCTACAGAGGCATGGCATTGTGTCAAATCTGTGTTGCTGAGGTCAGCTTCCAGCTTTCTAAGTTCAATTTTGAACTTGTCATAGTCAGTTATGACATCATTCTTATATGTTGCCATATGCTTTAGCTCTGGGAGTAATCCATGATAAAGAACTCGTTGTAAAATAGCATCATCAGCTGGTAAAGCCTTCATAGTTACCGCTTGAGAGTAAATCTCTTCAAGCCTAGTGGCATAACTAGTTATCTTTTCCTTCGGCTTCTGCTGGCAAGAATAAAACTTTTTTAGTACGCTTTCAGTCGTTTCTATGTTACCGAAGGTACTTATAAATTTCGTTAGAACTGTATCCAGCGTAGCTCCAGGTCCCATACGCCTGAGTACATCAGCAGCATTACCCTTAACTGACCTTCTAATCCCAAGTAAAATCTGTTCATGTGTGAACACATTCTCTGATAATAGAGATCGGATCTCATAGAAAAATGTCTCCCAGGAGGTGTCACTCTTTGAATCATCTCCGAAGAATGTTGACAGTTTCGGAAAATGGTGTGCTGCTGTCGACTTGGTCTCCTGATCCGACACAAGTTTTCCAAACTTGGACATAAAATCCACTAAGTCCGTTGACTTCTCAATGTGAGGTGAAAGGTGTAAGCTGTGGAAGGCATCCAACAACTTCCTATCACTTTCCGAAATTCCTCCTGAGTCCGTAGTCATTCCTCCTGAAGCTGTGTCAGATTTGGTTTCCTCCGAACTCCACATGATTTAAGTAAGAATAGACGTTCACTTTAAATCAATAAATCCTCACTTTAACTTCACACTATCATAAAATGTCAATTTTCACAGTAAGTATGGATTTAAGCACTATAAGGACTGTGTTCTAAAAATAGAACAAGGGATTTAATGTTAAATCAAAATATTGACCCTTTAAAGTTGAGTTAATCAACACTTGACACTTGGTAACACACAATCTGAAAAAAATAATCTCCCCTTACTAAGGGATAGCATTTGTAAAGTCAATTGCACTAAGTTATTTCCCTTTAATAATCAATCACAATAGGGACACATGCGCATATATGTACTTTACACTAGAGACAAGTTTACCTGTAAGTAAATAAACCTGTAAGTAATTAAACCTGTAAAGATATACCACCTAAATTCAAGTTTAAGTTTTTAAAACCTGAAAAGAGTAAAGGGTGTTTACCATGTAAAGGGTAAGTACCTACAACCAGATTTATTTTCTGAAATCTGATTAAAGTAGTTGGACTCAATTAACTTAAGTACGTTCAACAGTGTGTGTGTGTATTTGTAGGATTTAGGTCCCTCCGTGCTCTAGGCATATATGGTATGGACCATGAGAGAGAAAGAAGCGGATACAAGGAGATCCGGGTTCATACGCCCCTAGCTCTACGTTCAACAGAGATTCAAGTCTCAGACTAAGTATAAGTGTCTTTATACTTTAGTAAAGGCTTAGGCTAGGATTAAGTCGCATAATCACTAAGTAATATCTTCACACAATGTTTTCACATTACTAAATGAATACTTTCCTTAAATGTTAAAGGCAAGTAAAGACTATTTAAGACTATTGCTTTCTCGAAATAAGCAATAAAGTATAAACTGCAAATTACTTCCCTTTAATGGAAATCTCAATAGCACTTCACTAAAATTAAGATATCTGGTAGTCAGAGCGTGACTGAAATAGTTTTCATACAACGATATACACTAGAGTATACATATTAGTGGATTTCGTTTGTAAACTATCAAGTAATTAGACTTCATGATTACATCAATAGACAATTCATTTCAAAGAAACTAAGTATTTCAGGGATATGAATCATTGTACAATATAAGTAAAGTAATGTGCAATCTTATGATTTCACAATACAAAATTATCTAAGTTTTGATATCACTAAATGGTGGTTAAGTTCTCATAGGGTAATATCAAACAAATATTCTAAGTATTAATGAAAATATCTAATGCATAAGTGTAATTAAGTATGCATTAAAAATAACTTTCTAATGTAATTAACAGTCTATAATAATAAACTATTAATTCAATCACCGAAATTCTAGAATCTGAAATAAGATTAAGTATTTGAAATATACAAGTTCAACTATCACTAAATCACTGTAAGTTCAAAGTTCACTAAAGGTTGTGTAAATCAGAGCAGAAAACACACTTTCACTTTTGAAAACCAATCACAAAGACCGGAATGTAAATAAACAATTAGTCCATTTTGACAACAAAGTCCAATCACAAAATAGGAAGTCAAAAATAATTCAAAGTTCAAAGGTCATACAAAGAAATTTTCAAACTGGATATCCAATCAAATTTGAATATGCAAATAACCCAAGTTCACAAAAGGTTAAAGATGGAAAGCCGGGAACCAGCCATCAATCTCGAACAGGAAAGATGCGTAACAATGTAAAGCATTTCGAAAACTGGGAACCAAAAATCAAAATAACCAATAAAGATTTAGCACATAAGCAAGTGGGAACCAATCACAAATAAGTGAAATTATCCCGGGGAACCAGCTATAAAGCTACCAAAGAATGGGAACCAATCCTTGAGAACCAATCTAAGAAAGTGGAACCAATATATGGGAACCAATAAAGAACTCAATGGGAACCAACAGATGTGAACTAAATCTATGGGAACCAATGAAATTAAGACGGAATCACCAGGAGCCAATCAGCGATCAACAATTCAACAGGAAGTATAATCAACCAATCAAAATGACGGATTGAAGAGGTCAAAGGTGAACCAATCAAAAGAACCAAAAATACATCCAACCAAGCAATATTGATGGGCGGTGCTACGCTAGGTCAAAGGTCGGAAAGATAGACAGAAGAAAATATGGTTAGTGCGTTAGTGAACCATTGTTAGTATGAAACTTGTGATACACTCAAACTGACATACCTCTCACCAAAAATACATATCTTAAGTTTAACTTTTCAAGGTTTTATCTTCTGAAAATTGTTAAATATATCATTTAGTTATTTAGACTATACTGGTCCAAACAACGAGATGATAACCCGTTCATCAGAAACATCGTGGGAAGTGATTAATCGGACAAATTGTTCTTTTTTTTCAGCAGTATTCAATTGGATGGATACTAAACAAAAAGTTTAATTTAGTGAAATATCATGATGGAAACAAGAAGTACTCTACTGGTGCAGCAACGTGTGAAAAGGGAATTTTGCTATTTTAAAGGGCTATAAAACTATACAAATAAAAGATTCTACTCACAGACCCTTATCTTTATCCTAAATCCATAAATACACAATATACACTGTCCTAAAATAATGAACTCTGTGAAAACACAGTCCAGTTCACTATTGCACAAATTATCACAGTTCCAATCCGATTCTCAGTGTCCAATCGTCTCCAAAATGGTCGAATGGTCCAAATAGTCTAAATCGTCCTCATCTTGGCATCATCGTCTCTCCCCCGCACGAAAAATGACTGTCCTCAGGCATAAAAAGGTAAAGGATAAAAGTCCAGTATCAAACGGCTCATCTCCATGAAAAAATCACTGGTAAATCCATTGGTTAAATAAACATATGTGATCACTGTCCAGTTGGTTATCAATCCTTTTACTCCCTTACTAATCCATATACACGTTGGGCGCCAAAATATAACAGGGCTGTCTACCAAATAGATAGGGCTTACTGCTTATTTAAGTGGAATCTATTATGGACGGCTAGGAGTATATAGAGTCAGTGTTTTCAGTTTTCATTCTTTAATAATGTGACATCATTTCTACTACAGGTGTTTACAAACAAACCAACACTCTGAAATGTAAAACATGGAACAATTTACAATAAAACCAAAGAAAGCTACTCTCAATCATAATTCGGTCACGGCTGCGTAATTTTCAACGTGGACATTACGGGAAAAGATTATTATGTCATTTGCTGACATAATACTCCTATTCCTACAATGTTCTAAAGTAAATATATTAACTTACTTTCTATCAATATTACAAAAGATTCGTTTAACCCTTTTATACATAACCTTATTATTTCTCTAATCTGAACCCTTTAACAGTGAAATTACATTTCTGCTGTACTGTTCACAAACGTTCGCTAAACATGTTTTACATGGAAAGGATAAACATGACTTCTGTATACAATTAAAGATAACCTACCAATTTGGGGAATTAAGTGTTTCACACACACCAAAACATCAACACATGTCTACAATCATCCCGTGACTGTCAGTACTGAAAATATTAAAGAGTAATAGTGCAAGCTAGGGTAAAAGAAGGAATTGTTAATTAAAGGATTGCAAGCGCGCCAAAGGACTAAAAGGACCGAAATCCGAAATCGAGATATATTAACAACCGAACTGATATCAAACCGATTGAAACAACGGAATATCATCTCCACGTATTTCCAATTTAAGAAAACACCATAAGAAAGAAAAATATGAAATCCAAGATAACTTACAAATGAAAGTGATCTATTTCCCGCTAATTTTCTAAACAAAGGATTTAAACATAGATGTTGCCTATTCAATCAATTCTGTCCAACTGAGGATTTGAAAAAGTCACATGACCAACTGACCACTTGTGGAGGGAAATGTGAAATCAAGCGAAACCGTGTTGCGCAATAGGAAAAAAGTATAGTACAACTTAATTGACCTGTCCAACCAAAAGTGACCCTACTACAATTATCTTCTGAGCAATGTGTTCAAACCAAATTATGTGTTTTCAAACACCGAAGAAACGGCCTTTTCAGTCACAATCTACAAACTTTGTTTTTATCTTATTTACTTTTTGACAAATAGAGAAGAGGCTAATACAAAATTTGATGTAATTTTCGCTTTTAGTAATTACCAGTTAGTATTTTCAGTGTTTATAACGAGATTTTCGGTTGAGTAAAGGAGTTGAAACGTACAATAGGTTAACTGTATAATAAATTTGTAGCACTTACAATATTACTGCTCTGTTGTTGTTTTTTTCCCCGAACGGTCATTTACCAGATTGATTGATTGATTGAATGGGGTTTAACGCCGCTTTCAACATTATTTCAGTTATATCGCGGCGGCCGGAGCACCTAACAATGGATTCCTGGTATTTCTTTCACCTGTACTACCATTATATCTTTTCCTAGCCTCCGACTGCTATCTCACATAGGTTTACGATTATCTACCCATCGGTGAGAGACAAACGTCGGAAAGGATATTTGCCGCCACCGGGGATCGAACCCACGACTTCCAGATTGGAAGTCTTATGCCTAACCAACTGCGCTATGGTGGCGGCCGGTCATTTACCAGTTGTAGGGCTGACAACCAATCAAATTCTGTTATGATTATCACTCGGTCAAAACCCACGCGTAAAATCAGACCACGTGGTAGATGCAAATGAACATCGTCTGCTCGAAATATGTCAATTAAGTTGTTTGTCATTGGTCAATGGTCGTCTGCACTCGAACAGGGAGCGTGGGAAGTTTACTTTTTGTTCGAATGAGTACTGTTGACTACGTGTTAACAAATAGAAATAATTTTGTAATTTTGAAATATTTGATTTCAATGTGCACTCTGATCACGCTCCAATCCTATTTTCAATAAATTCAAATTTGAGTATGAAGAAAAATTATTCAACAACAAATAGACCGAGAAAACATACGATAAACTGATATAGGATAGCAGTAAGAGCGATCTATTTTTAGAACAACTCATGAATAATCATAGAGTGCTGCTAGATTCAATCGATTGGTCAGAAACCAAAGATATAAATAGCATAGTTGGCGATTTCACGTGTTTCTTGAGGGAAAATGCATTTATAGTATTTGAGAAAACCCAATGCTTGAAATACAAACATGTTGGTAATCAAAATTGTAAATAGTTTAATGAAAAATGTTTTGTTGCTAAACAGGCTTTTAAACTCTATAGAGAGAGGAATAATATTAACAGACAAGCTTTAAGCTTGGCGCGTGCTCATTATAACAACGTAAAAAAATCTGCTAAGAAATAATTTAGACTAGCAGAGGGCTATCGAATCAGCAAACTTTCAAAATCGGACCCATGAGGTTGGATGAGCTGGCGATGTCCTCGAAAAGATGGAGTGTTAAGACAAAAAACTAAAAAAAATGGGCAAATATTTTACCAACTTTTATTGTCCAAATTTGAGCCCTTTTGATTGGCGAACTATTGCACTATCCAAGCCTCTCAATGATGTCCGATTTACAGTGCTGACAGCACTTTGATTTTTTCTTTGGTGACCCTTCTCAATACTCGTTTGTGAAATTTCTGTTGACCTTCTAATAACGGCGTGGCAGAACAGGACTTATTTGGAACCCGAAATCTTTAAACATCTTCTCATCATTAACCAAGGGTAAATCTCATGCAATTTGTATTGACCCTGAAATCTTTAAACGATTTCTCCTCGGTAACCAATGAGTAGATTCCAACCAAACTTGGCAGGTAAGTTTCTCTTGTCATCCTTCTCAAAAATAGTTCGTGAGATTTTGATTGACCCACATATAGCGACCGTGAAATATTTATATATCTTCTCCCCATTTACCAATGGGTAGATTTCAACCAAACTTGGTGGAAATATTCCTTGGATGTCCCTTTTCGAATCTTGTTCCTGAAATTTTATTTGGCATCCCCCACCCGGCCAAGCAATTTGAGCGAGGCAGGCTGGGACTTGTTTTGACCCATAAACCCGTAAAACATATTCCATTCAGTAACAAAATGGCGGATTTTAACTTCCTTAGACAGAAATGTTTTTGGTGATCTTTCATAAACTGTGTTCATGAAATTTTGATTGATGCCTAAATACAGGCGTTGCAGGCTGCGGCTTATTTTGACCTTCAAGTCTTTAAATATCTTCTATTCAGAAGCAAATTTGCAAATTTTAACCAAACTTTGCATAGATGTTCCTTTGGTGACACTTTTCAAAAAATTGTACGTGATTTTTTTTTTTTTTTTTTTTTTATTGACGCTCAAATATTTGTGTGGCTGAGTCGGGCATTGGGCGATGGACCAATAAAATTCAGATGAAGATTTTAAGGCCAATATGACCCTCTTGTTTGAGTGCACTGTAATAAAAATTCACTTTCAGCATCACAATAGATGGTATAAAACATAGTAAAAGACTCGTCCTTAAGATGTAGATGTATATTCTAAAATTATTATTAGAAGTTCTCCATAAAGGGTTAAAATGTTTAGGCAAATTGTTACCTAGTTGACTTTCTCAATTGCCCTGTTTATATATATATATATATATATATATATATATAGACGGAAAATACAGGTTCGGCAAACGCCGGCCCGGCAAAAGTATAAATACGTGAAAAAATAAAACTTTGACTTCACACGCCTTTGATTAACTATTTAATGAAGAAGATAATAGATAAATCCAAACGCGTTTCGCCTTACGGCTCATCAGTGGAAACGTAAATAACGTCGTCGTTGTAACTACGACGTAACGTCAGTCATGACGTCACGTCCGGTTATTGGTAACTTTATTGTTGATTACTACTTGTTTTAATTGCATTTAGTTTAGGATTAAAACAATTGATGAAGTATTTTTCCTTTGTTAGTCTGACAGATAAATTTTCAGTTTTTAGTTTGAAAAAAGGAAACATTTGAAATTTTGGATTGTTTTGGGAGCATATACTTAAGTGTTCACTTAGCGGTATTTGTCTAGTTGTGGGGTCTCTAATTTGTTGAGCGTGTACAGTTCGTCTTGTTCTTAATTTATCTCCCGTTTGTCCAATATAAAATTCCCCACAACCGTTACACGTAATGACATATATTACATTTTTAACATCGCAAGTCATGTTTGCATTTACTTGAAATATTTTTCCGTTAAAGTTGTAAGAGTCACTTTCGACAATATGTATACAGAGACTACAATTAGGTCGTCCACAGCGGCTTACTTTAAATTTGGATTTTTCTCTATCAAGAAATTTTGATTTTGTAAGTATTTGTTTTAGGTTAGGGAGTTGTCGCTTACTTTTTATTATGTCGTGGTTTGATATAATATTTTTCATTGTTTCATCGGAATGTAAAATGTATAGGTTGTTTTTCAATATAGGGAACATTTCGGAATTCATGGGGTTTTGTGTCGAGACATATGGAATTACATTTTCTTCTGTTTTAGGATTTGTTTGTAAAAGCGTCTCTCTTGGAATTTGCCGAGCTTTTTTAATTCCGTCACGAATTAATGTGATGGGATAATTCCTTGGTAGGAGACTATCCTCAAGTTCCTGTAGTCTCTGTAGCTTTGTGTTTTCATTTGATACAATTGTACAAATTCTGCGTGCCAGGTTATAAGGAATACTGTTTTTGGTGTGCTTTGGATGGCATGAATTAAAATTAAGGTATTGTTTACTATCTGTTTCTTTGAAATATATGTCAGTGGTTATTTTTGTTCCCTCTTTGACCAGAAGTATGTCTAGAAAAGGCAATTTTTGGTCGCTTAATTCAATTGTAAATTTTATGTCTGGGTGTAATTTGTTTAAAATAGTGTGAAATAATTTCAAATCGTATTCTGATTTCGTCCAAAATATGAAGCAATCATCCAAAAATCGTTTCCATGTATTTTTTATGTATAAAGCAAATTCGTTGTTGAATGTTTCTTCGCAAAGTAAATAAAGTTTTTTCTCTAGGTAGCCTAAAACTAAAGTTGCATATGTCGGGGCAAATTTGGTTCCCATGGCAGTGCCTTTTACTTGGGTATAGAATTTGTTGTCAAAGATAAAGTTGTTGTTTTCTAAAATCAGCTTTGAACCTTCTATAATAAATTCCTTGTTAAAACGCTTATGTATAAGTTCAGGGTATTTGGTAAGCCAATAGTCTAAGGCTTCTAAGCCTAGTTTATGTGTTATATTTGTATATAAGTTCGTTACATCAAATGACACCATTTAGGTTTTTATTGGTACATTATCGGGGATATAATTGAGAAAATCTATGTCATCTCTAACGTAACTTTCAACGTGTTTGATGAGAGGTTTCAGTAGAATGTCAATCAAATTGCTTAAACGGTGGGTTTCGCACGTCGGTCCAGCGATTATTGGTCTGAATTTCAGGTCAATTGGGTCTTGGAATTCTACGGAGTATCTTTTCGTCTGTTTACATGATTCTTTAATTAGGGAGCTTTTATGAATCTTTGGAAGTCCATAAAAGGAACTAGATTTATACTCAAAATTAGTTATGTATTCAACTTCTTGTTTTGTCATTTTTGGAGCCAGATCTAACAATTTATTTATTTTTTTTTTTTTTTTTTTTTTTTTTAAAGTTCTTTTGGAGCAATTATCATCTATTTCAGAATAATAGTTTTTGTCGTTTAACATTTCTAGCATTTTAGTTTTGTAATAAGATTTATTCATGATAACTATACCTCCACCTTTATCAGCTTCTTTAATAATTATGTCTTCATCATTCGCTAATTCTTGAATTGCTTTTCTCTGTTTAGAGGTAACGTTGTGTTTGATGACGTTTTGATGGTAATTTGGAATTTTCTTTGTTACATTTATGTAATCATCAAGGGCCTTGTTTCTACCTTTAGGGGGCTGAAAATCGCTTTTGTTTCTAACCAATGATTTATCATTCGATGTGTCATTGTTATAGAAGAATTCTTTCAATTTAAGTCTCCTATGGAAATCAGCGACGTCTGCATTTAATTGTTGTAAATTGGTTTTTACTGGTGTGGGTGTGAATTTGAGACCTTTTAGAAGTATTTGAATTTGGTATTCTGATAACTTTTGATTTGATAAATTAAATATTTTGATATTATTAGTATTTTGTTTTACGGTTCATGGTGTCATTTGATGTAACGAACTTATATACAAATATAACACATAAACTAGGCTTAGAAGCCTTAGACTATTGGCTTACCAAATACCCTGAACTTATACATAAGCGTTTTAACAAGGAATTTATTATAGAAGGTTCAAAGCTGATTTTAGAAAACAACAACTTTATCTTTGACAACAAATTCTATACCCAAGTAAAAGGCACTGCCATGGGAACCAAATTTGCCCCGACATATGCAACTTTAGTTTTAGGCTACCTAGAGAAAAAACTTTATTTACTTTGCGAAGAAACATTCAACAACGAATTTGCTTTATACATAAAAAATACATGGAAACGATTTTTGGATGATTGCTTCATATTTTGGACGAAATCAGAATACGATTTGAAATTATTTCACACTATTTTAAACAAATTACACCCAGACATAAAATTTACAATTGAATTAAGCGACCAAAAATTGCCTTTTCTAGACATACTTCTGATCAAAGAGGGAACAAAAATAACCACTGACATATATTTCAAAGAAACAGATAGTAAACAATACCTTAATTTTAATTCATGCCATCCAAAGCACACCAAAAACAGTATTCCTTATAACCTGGCACGCAGAATTTGTACAATTGTATCAAATGAAAACACAAAGCTACAGAGACTACAGGAACTTGAGGATAGTCTCCTACCAAGGAATTATCCCATCACATTAATTCGTGACGGAATTAAAAAAGCTCTGCAAATTCCAAGAGAGACGCTTTTACAAACAAATCCTAAAACAGAAGAAAATGTAATTCCATATGTCTCGACACAAAACCCCATGAATTCCGAAATGTTCCCTATATTGAAAAACAACCTATACATTTTACATTCCGATGAAACAATGAAAAATATTATATCAAACCACGACATAATAAAAAGTAAGCGACAACTCCCTAACCTAAAACAAATACTTACAAAATCAAAATTTCTTGATAGAGAAAAATCCAAATTTAAAGTAAGCCGCTGTGGACGACCTAATTGTAGTCTCTGTATACATATTGTCGAAAGTGACTCTTACAACTTTAACGGAAAAATATTTCAAGTAAATGCAAACATGACTTGCGATGTTAAAAATGTAATATATGTCATTACGTGTAACGGTTGTGGGGAATTTTATATTGGACAAACGGGAGATAAATTAAGAACAAGACGAACTGTACACGCTCAACAAATTAGAGACCCCACAACTAGACAAATACCGCTAAGTGAACACTTAAGTATATGCTCCCAAAACAATCCAAAATTTCAAATGTTTGCTTTTTTCAAACTAAAAACTGAAAATTTATCTGTCAGACTAACAAAGGAAAAATACTTCATCAATTGTTTTAATCCTAAACTAAATGCAATTAAAACAAGTAGTAATCAACAATAAAGTTACCAATAACCGGACGTGACGTCATGACTGACGTTACGTCGTAGTTACAACGACGACGTTATTTACGTTTCCACTGATGAGCCGTAAGGCGAAACGCGTTTGGATTTATCTATTATCTTCTTCATTAAATAGTTAATCAAAGGCGTGTGAAGTCAAAGTTTTATTTTTTCACGTATATATATATATATATATATATATATATATATATATATATATATATATATATATATATATATATATATATATATATATATATATATATATATATAAACAAAACGAGATAGAGGAAAATACCAACGTAATAACTTTCTAAAACACCGGATCCCTAAGGATGCACGAATACTGAATATTTTGAAATAAATTTGAGATAAATTGTATTCAAACAGTGTAAGTAATGTGGATTATTGCTAAAAGCATGAATAACCCTAGCGCTTTCGAAACTCAATGTTTCTTCATCAGGGGTTCAATGCGAACTGACAATAGAAATGCAAATGCAAATTGACGACCTGATATGAACAGCTGGCGAAAGTTGCTGGTCAGAAAAGTGCTTATTATCCGGGTCAAATTTGCCCTTGATGTTTATATGTCGTTTTTGTTTAATCCAAAGGGCTGGATCGTGTAAAGGCGCCTAATCCAATAGGTCTCCCGCGATTTACGTTGTTTGTCGCTCCATCTCGGGTTTGCTTCAATGCAACACAGGATAACATCGCTAAACGAGTGGCCGGCTTCGTTAAAGTGTTCTGCAACTGGAGACCTATTGAATCTGCGGGTTTTCCAGTCAGATCGGTGCAGATTGATACGCTTGTTGATCTGTTGCTTTGTTTCGCTGACATATTGTTTGTGGCATACCGTACATGTCATGAGGTAAACAGCATTTGAAGTTTTGCAATTGTGTGAACCTCTAATTGCCGAAACAGCACCAAGAATCGACTTGAAAGTAGGCGTTTCGTGCATGATGTTGCACGTTTGACACCTTGGTGTTTTACACGGGCCGGAAATTCCAAGAGAGTCATTGGTTGTTGCAGTACTTATTTTGGCTCTCACCAGTACGTCTCGAAGTGACTTGGGTCTTCGGTATGCGACAACTGGTTTCTCAGGAAACAGTCTGCTGAGTTTGCTGGAAGACTCAATCTTGGACCAGTGTTTGTCTATTATTGAGTTAATGTTTGGCAGGTCAGGATGGTATGTCAGAACGAACGGAATTCTATCTGATTGCTGTACAACTTTGGTACCAAACAAGAGGTCATTTCGGTTTGCATCAGCAGCTCTTGCGATCGAGGTAGATATGACCTGCTTTGGGTAACCTCTGTTTTGTAAGTGTTGTAGCAGCTCTTTTGAGCGTTGTTCAAAGGTGCTATCTTGTGTACAGATCCTGCGAATCCGAAGGGCCAGACTGTAAGGGATGTTCCTCCAACAGTGTTTAGGATGGCAGCTAGTAGGGAGCAAGTATTGGTGTTTGTCTGTTGGTTTTGAATAAAGATCAACGTGAAGTTCGTTGCCATCCAGACATGATAAAGTGTCTAAAAAGATGTGCTGTTCATTCGAAGTTTCAAAAGTAAACTTAATTGATGGATGGAAGTTGTTTGCAATAGTCTGGAATTCATTAAGTTTTTCCAGGCCGTGACACCATTTCATGTCTATGTCGTCAATAAGTCTTAGCCATGAAAACGGTTGGTATGGTACTGCCATAAGTAATTGGCGTTCCAGACGACCCATGAAGATATTGGCATAAGAGGGTGCCATTTTTGTACCCATTGCTGTACCTTGAATTTGAAGGTAGTGTTTGCCATTAAACTCGAAGTTGTTGCACTTGAGGATAATTTTTAACAGTTCTACCAGGGTATCTGTTGGTGGATCTTTGATATCCCTTGTGCTCCAAACTTCTTTGCAGGCTGTAATGCCATCTTCGTGTGGTATATTGGTGTAAAGTGATGTCACGTCCATGGAGACCAATAGCGTATCATTTGGAATGGGTTCTGTTTCAATTTTACAGAGGTAGTCAGTGGTGTCTTTCATGTATGAAGGTAGATTGACAACATGCGGCCTTAAGTGGAGGTCAATAAATTCTGATATGCGTTCAGTAGGGTGACCGTTAGCTGATACAATCGGTCTTCCGGGGTTACCAGGCTTGTGAATCTTGGGTAGGAGATAAAATCTGCCTGCCCTTGGATTTTTCACGGACAAATATTCAAAGTTGTCTTCACTGATAAAGCCGGAGTCCATCATTTTGTTCAGTGTTTCTGTAACTTTTTCCTGGAATTCTAAAGTGGGGTCTTTCTCTAATTGTTTGTAAAAATTAGTGTCATTAAGTTGGCGTTCTGCTTCAGATATATAATGTTCTTTATCCAGGACAACTACAGCCGATCCTTTATCGGCTGGTTTAATGATGATGTTATCGTTGTTTTTCAGTGATCGTAGGGCTTGTTTCTCTTGTTTAGTCAAATTGTCTTTAGATTTGTGGGATGTATGGTTCACAGCTATATCAGATTCTACATTATGTATGAAGGTCTCTAAGGCCACGGATTGCTTGGGTGGATCCCACGTACTTTTGCATTTAAATTTAGGGTATTTTTCAAAATCATCTTTTGAGGTTGGTGACGAAATTATATTGTCTACTGTGATGAGATCTTGGTGGGTAGAGATTGGAATTGCGGGGCTAGAGTTGATCGACGTGTCATGTGGGGTAGTGCTGTTATCAAATAGAGGCTCATCTTTTGTGAAGTGAGATTTCAGTCTTAGTCTCCTACTGAACGCTTTATTTTCTTCAATAAGTTTGCCACGGTCATATTGTGGAGGCTTAGGGCAGAAATTTAATCCTTTTGAGAGTAGGGAAAGCTCGTGTTTGTTAAGTTCAGTACTTGAAAGATTAACCACGGTATTATTGCAATCCCTGTTGGAAGAATATGGTTTAAATTTTCGTTTGAAGCCCCGAGACCTGTGTGTTTTATTTTGCTTTGTTTGCCCTGTGGGATTTACCACTGTTTTAGTTTGGTATTTTACAGGTTGGAGGCCTTGTAACTTTCTAGCCTTAATTGTCGAACACGTTTCAGATGTAATTGAGATTTTCCTAGCAATCTCAGATTCCAACGCTGTGAATGATAGATCGTCCATATTTTGTTTTACTTCGGATTTGGCAGCATTTAAGGTAGAAGTAAGATGTTGTTTATGCGATCTGTAAAAACTCAATAAGAGGTTAATCAAACAAAATGAGGTATGGAAAATTATAGCATTCCACCTTGACATGAAGCGTGTAGATGGCTTTCCGGGTATGCTAGGTCTTAGTTCTATCCTGAGGCCTTTCGGGATTTTTGATTCGTTTAAGCAGTTAGAGAGGAACTCACAATGGCTATCGGTTTTCGCGAGTTTTGTTGCGTATCGAAATAAGGCCGATTTGCTCTCCATTATGGTTATGTCAGTTAAAGAACATGGGAGTAGAAAGAATTACGGATCCGAAGATGCACGGTATTGTAGGTCAATAAACAAAACGAGATAGAGGAAAATACCAACGTAATAACTTTCTAAAACACCGGATCCCTAAGGATGCACGAATACTGAATATTTTGAAATAAATTTGAGATAAATTGTATTCAAACAGTGTAAGTAATGTGGATTATTGCTAAAAGCATGAATAACCCTAGCGCTTTCGAAACTCAATGTTTCTTCATCAGGGGTTCAATGCGAACTGACAATAGAAATGCAAATGCAAATTGACGACCTGATATGAACAGCTGGCGAAAGTTGCTGGTCAGAAAAGTGCTTATTATCCGGGTCAAATTTGCCCTTGATGTTTATATGTCGTTTTTGTTTAATCCAAAGGGCTGGATCGTGTTAAGGCGCCTAATCCAATAGGTCTCCCGCGATTTACGTTGTTTGTCGCTCCATCTCGGGTTTGCTTCAATGCAACACAGGATAACATCGCTAAACGAGTGGCCGGCTTCGTTAAAGTGTTCTGCAACTGGAGACCTATTGAATCTGCGGGTTTTCCAGTCAGATCGGTGCAGATTGATACGCTTGTTGATCTGTTGCTTTGTTTCGCCGACATATTGTTTGTGGCATACCGTACATGTCATGAGGTAAACAGCATTTGAAGTTTTGCAATTGTGTGAACCTCTAATTGCCGAAACAGCACCAAGAATCGACTTGAAAGTAGGCGTTTCGTGCATGATGTTGCACGTTTGACACCTTGGTGTTTTACACGGGCCGGAAATTCCAAGAGAGTCATTGGTTGTTGCAGTACTTATTTTGGCTCTCACCAGTACGTCTCGAAGTGACTTGGGTCTTCGGTATGCGACAACTGGTTTCTCAGGAAACAGTCTGCTGAGTTTGCTGGAAGACTCAATCTTGGACCAGTGTTTGTCTATTATTGAGTTAATGTTTGGCAGGTCAGGATGGTATGTCAGAACGAACGGAATTCTATCTGATTGCTGTACAACTTTGGTACCAAACAAGAGGTCATTTCGGTTTGCATCAGCAGCTCTTGCGATCGAGGTAGATATGACCTGCTTTGGGTAACCTCTGTTTTGTAAGTGTTGTAGCAGCTCTTTTGAGCGTTGTTCAAAGGTGCTATCTTGTGTACAGATCCTGCGAATCCGAAGGGCCAGACTGTAAGGGATGTTCCTCCAACAGTGTTTAGGATGGCAGCTAGTAGGGAGCAAGTATTGGTGTTTGTCTGTTGGTTTTGAATAAAGATCAACGTGAAGTTCGTTGCCATCCAGACATGATAAAGTGTCTAAAAAGATGTGCTGTTCATTCGAAGTTTCAAAAGTAAACTTAATTGATGGATGGAAGTTGTTTGCAATAGTCTGGAATTCATTAAGTTTTTCCAGGCCGTGACACCATTTCATGTCTATGTCGTCAATAAATCTTAGCCATGAAAACGGTTGGTATGGTACTGCCATAAGTAATTGGCGTTCCAAACGACCCATGAAGATATTGGCATAAGAGGGTGCCATTTTTGTACCCATTGCTGTACCTTGAATTTGAAGGTAGTGTTTGCCATTAAACTCGAAGTTGTTGCACTTGAGGATAATTTTTAACAGTTCTACCAGGGTATCTGTTGGTGGATCTTTGATATCCCTTGTGCTCCAAACTTCTTTGCAGGCTGTAATGCCATCTTCGTGTGGTATATTGGTGTAAAGTGATGTCACGTCCATGGAGACCAATAGCGTATCATTTGGAATGGGTTCTGTTTCAATTTTACAGAGGTAGTCAGTGGTGTCTTTCACGTATGAAGGTAGATTGACAACATGCGGCCTTAAGTGGAGGTCAATAAATTCTGATATGCGTTCAGTAGGGTGACCGTTAGCTGATACAATCGGTCTTCCGGGGTTACCAGGCTTGTGAATCTTGGGTAGGAGATAAAATCTGCCTGCCCTTGGATTTTTCACGGACAAATATTCAAAGTTGTCTTCACTGATAAAGCCGGAGTCCATCATTTTGTTCAGTGTTTCTGTAACTTTTTCCTGGAATTCTAAAGTGGGGTCTTTCTCTAATTGTTTGTAAAAATTAGTGTCATTAAGTTGGCGTTCTGCTTCAGATATATAATGTTCTTTATCCAGGACAACTACAGCCGATCCTTTATCGGCTGGTTTAATGATGATGTTATCGTTGTTTTTCAGTGATCGTAGGGCTTGTTTCTCTTGTTTAGTCAAATTGTCTTTAGATTTGTGGGATGTATGGTTCACAGCTATATCAGATTCTACATTATGTATGAAGGTCTCTAAGGCCACGGATTGCTTGGGTGGATCCCACGTACTTTTGCATTTAAATTTAGGGTATTTTTCAAAATCATCTTTTGAGGTTGGTGACGAAATTATATTGTCTACTGTGATGAGATCTTGGTGGGTAGAGATTGGAATTGCGGGGCTAGAGTTGATCGACGTGTCATGTGGGGTAGTGCTGTTATCAAATAGAGGCTCATCTTTTGTGAAGTGAGATTTCAGTCTTAGTCTCCTACTGAACGCTTTATTTTCTTCAATAAGTTTGCCACGGTCATATTGTGGAGGCTTAGGGCAGAAAGGGGGTGTTCCAAATGTATAGTAAAATGTGCCCACGCTTAGATTTTTATGATATTGTGGGTAATTGTAGTACTGGGTAAACTGATTTGGGAAATGACTTTTTTTTCCAAAATGAGTAAAGAGGGTCGACCATAAAGTACCCAAAAGCACATCTTATCTAATGCAAAGGGGTGTCAGGAAAAAATCACATTGCGAGGAAATTTTGAAATCTGTAAAAAGAATTTGTAACTGATTTAAAAGACAATTGGTACCTATATGTTTTCATATAGATTGGGATCTTATTTCTGTTTACTCCTAAAAGATAGCCCAAAAAGTTCTTGAAGAATTCATGAAAATTTCAATAAAATGAAATTATGTTCTGAGTTAAAGGGTTAAAACTTTTAAGTTGTAGCTCTAGTCCAGTTATCAAACTCTCTTAAAATTAAGAGAAATATGTTCTGAATGATTACAGAAAGTTTCATTGAAATCGAAAACCGGTAACATAGTCAAAAATCTGCTAGTGTAGAAGATAGTGGGTGGGGTAAGATATAGTTTTCACCCATCTGAGAATCTTAAAGTGTGAATAACTTTTCAACGGCTTTAGACAGGATATTCATATTTCACACATGGATCCTTTGTGAAAATGCCTATTTACAAACATTGGTCAAAATCAATTGTCAATATCAAGGTTAATTATCAAGGTCATTGTTTTAAAAAAAAAACTTTATTGAGCTTTGGGAACATACTATGCAAAAGTAATGAATGATGATTTTGATTTTCAATTATAATTTCTTTGAAACAAATTTATTATAGTTGGTTCCTAAATCAAAGTCATTTGTGAAGGTCAATGTCAGACTTTCTTTTAAACAAACTCATTTCAGTTGGTTCCTTACTCAAGGTCATGTTTGAAGGTCAATGCCACATGTGAGGATGGTCTTTAGGAATTGGCGCAACGCATTTTCTGTCAAAATCCTGTAGAAGTTACTTGTTCTATGTTTTACAGGTCCGCTTTTAGCAATAAATCAAAATTTAATCGAATTGTAAGTTATGAAATGAAAAACTTTGGAAGGAAAAACAGTGTGGGAAAAGAAGGAATCTCTTGTTACAAGCATTTTCTTCTTTTTATACAGTGTTTCCTTTGTATAATAAAAATGTCGAGTTTGGGGATAGGCAATTTATATATTTAAATTTGTTAAGTTTACAAATGAAGATGAACAATCACTACATTCCTGAAGGACCTACAACATTCCGGCTTTGCTAATACATGTTATAGTCATTCCTAAAATATTCTTGCCTCCGGCCCAAGGGTTATTGTCTGTGCTGACCCCTAGTCTTAATGGAAATACTACTATAACGATAATACAATATGAATGAATCTTTTTCCTTCATGAATAAATGATTCTCCTAGGTCTTAAGGTAAATGTTGTTTGTAAACATGGGGGAAAGAATGAAACTAAATTACTCACCTGAGTTTTATTTGTCACTGAAGTGACATTCTGGCAAAGATTCGTTGAAATTAGCCTAGTTGTTGAGATGTAATTCAATGAAAAGGGTCATCTTAGAAATTATTGAAATTGGTATATTGGTTAAATAGATGATGTTTTTTCATCAGCCAAGTCAAACAGATTTTTATGCCAATTTCACAAACAATTTTTGAAATGGGTTTCCAAAGGAATATTCTGGAAAAGTTGCATTGAAATTGGCTTGATGATTCAGGAGGAAATGTTGTTCAAGGATTTAATAGTCAAAAAAACCATGGTCATATTTATGGGCCAATCCGAATTTTGCGAACAATCTTTGAGAAGGGTTACTTAAGGAAAGTTCTGGCAAAGGATCATTGAAATTACCTTGGGGGTAAGGAGGAGAAGTTTTAAGAAATTTGGAAGACAGAAGCCACATGATGCACGACCTGCGACGGACTAGGGATCCTGAAAGCTCCCGTCGGGAATGTTGTACTCTGGTGAGCTAGAAATCAAGAAACGATACAGTAATGTAACTTCGCGCATTATTAACTTAGCATTTTAGCAGCTTCTCTTACGATTTCTCTGTGTTAAAAATCAGGATTGTACGATTTCTGCTTTTTGGTAGTCGAATTTGCATTTATTTCTAGTGCTAGATAACTTAGGGTTAAAACTAACTTGTATTCGTGTATTGCAATAGTTTTTATGTTGTTAATTTACCTTTATGAATGGCTATTGCATTTATTCTTAAGCATTTCGCTCTATTTATTACTGCTTTCTCGTGAGATTCTTGGAAAGTCGGCCATATTTGTCTGAAATGCTGTGGTTACTTTTCCATATCCAAGAGGATGCGATTTTACTAGTAATTTTAATAGAGGCGTAAGGATAGTATCAGTTGTGTTCCGATTGAGTACTATACTTCAGCCAGCGTTTCATGAGATGTGACGTCACTACCTGCGTCATTTTTAGTATAAATAGCGCGTAGTTTTGAATTTTCATCAGAGTTCTTCTCGCTCTCAACAAAAGCACGTCGCTTCGTTATTAAATCAAAGGCTAGAACCCGATTTCCCCCAACGACCTTCAACTTATCCCGTCAAGTGTAATAATAGACACATACGTCGGGATGCCCCAAGAGGTAATAAGGGAATAGTGGTTTAAACTTGTACCCGTTGGAGGATTCTGGAGAATTTGACGACATTGGGATGATGTGGTCAACCCCATCCAGAATTCTCCAATACTAGACTCTCCAAAATTCTCCGTTACCAAGGTTTACCGAGAAAGCTTCGATTTCTCCAATATTTATCTTTTGTAAAATGAAACATGAATTGTAAATTTCTAATATCTTTGGAATAATATTGAAAGTAGCCAAACATTAAATGTGTAAACTGTTATTCCGGTTTGGATGGTATTTTCTTTTGCCTTTATAGATCTATTTAATCCCAATCTAGATCTATCTCCCCAAGTATTCTCCAGAATACTCCATCTTCCATATTCCTATCCAAAAGCCGGGTCCAGGACAATCCCGTAAACGTGACGGGATATATCCCCCAGTATTTAAGTCTCTTGTGGGACTTCGAACCATAAACGGGTTAGGGTTATACACCCTTAGAATCCGTTCATTGTGTTTTGGCGTTGTGCGTCTGTCGGTCTGTGTCTGCACGGTTACGTGTTGTTGACGACGTTCTAAGTGGGGGTCCGTAACAGTTCCCTAATATGTTTAATTATATCTTAATATTACATTTACAATCAAACAAAAAAGTTTAAGAGATACTGTGTAGCCAATTTAGTGAAAGTAAGGCTTTAACCTTTGAACTTGAGTTGCGACAACTGACATATTTTCTGTTTCTTTCTGATCTACATTTGTGTTTATTTAATCAAATTCAACCACATAGTTTATGGTAATTCTTTCAGACATTTGGGGTGGAATTAGGACATTGAACCTAAAAGAAACAAAAGATTTAAAAAAAAAAATATGCTCCCATAAAAGCAATGACCAATTATTTGTCATTTAATATAGGGCAATAACTCAAACAATATGAGTAGAGTAATAGTTCTTGTGAACTGTACTTCTCCTCAATGGATGAGCAGACTGACAGAAAGTGGTGCAAAACAACAGCAAAATTTCAAATATGTCTCCTAGAGGATATTGCTGGCCCCTTTTCCATTGCCATTCCAATAATAAAAAATAATTTATTGCTATAATAATCTGTTTATATACTTATTTTTCATAACAGGTTAGGTTCTGCATAAACATGTTATAGAAATCTTTCATAATCCCCGATAGGAGTATTGTATCTTAAAAAAACAAACATAGAATAAACAAAAATGCTAGTTTTGTGTTTTATTTTAGTATGACCTTGTTAGGTGACAATGACCTTGCACATGTAGGACTATCAACTTTCTGGATGTGCTAACGTAAGAGATCATATATCCACCCCCCCCCCCCCAAAAAAAAAAAAACATTGTATATCTTGAATAGGCTCGCATTTTTGTTTATTTTTGCTACGTTTAACCTTTTAGGTGAAATTGGAACTAGATCTTGAATGTGTATACATAGTTTTAAGCAATTTTTATTTTTGAGTGTGTAAAAAATTGTCAAAACCTAGAACCTTTCATTTTATTCATTCATTATCTTAATCACGTTTAAAGGTTTAACAGTACATGAAAACTATGCATAAATTGATAAGTATACAGAAATTCTAGCATATTAAACTACCCTGTCCACTTACCTCAACATGGACTAAGACAAGGGGTTTTGATTTAACCCCTTTTTGAGATATTGGCAAATGACAGAATACCTTGATCTTGAAATTTAAAGATGGTAACTGACATGATCTATAATCATGCCAAATAAGAGCAATGTATCTTGAAAGGACTTGCTGTAATAATAAAAAGTTGAGATCTTTGTTTAATTTTGCAAAGTGTGACCTTAATGAATGACCTTGACCTTGGCAGATGACCTTGACCTCAGAGATTACAGATCTCAAGTGATTTGATTCATTATGATGTCATAGATGAGTAGTGTATCTAGACAAGGATTGAAATAATTGGCAAATATTACTTTTTTATGATGTGCAGACAGATAGGCAAATATCTAAGAGACTGACAGACAGATAGATAGCAAGTCACTAGCATACAATATTTTTCATATTCTTTTCAACTCAGGCCAATAAAAAATAAAATCTGTAAAACTTACTGTAAGATACTATTGAATTTTTTGCAAGGATTAAAAAAAATCAAGTAAATGATATTTTTCGTCTTACCCCACCCACTTTTTCAAAATTGGGGTAAAGCAAGGGCTGTAATTTGACCCAGTTTAGTGATACAAAAAAACGTCTTATGCAGTATATGCCTTGACTAGTTGTTATTTGCAAATTTGTATAAAGATCAATGCATAGTCACTTAAATAATGTCTATTTCAGGACATAATACAAGATTTTGGATGAATTTTGAAACTAAAGATAATGTATTTATAAGCATAAAAAATAATGTTACCGGTTTTCAATCTTCTTTAAATTTTAACACAAGGAAGAAAGATAGTAGAGCTTATTTATTGAAGAGTAACTAAACTGGACTAGCATCAGAAGGTACTAATCTACGCGTTCAAAATTTATATTCACCTCAATTTTTTAAGAAAAAATAAGCAATTTTTATATTCAAGAGTATAAAAAATTGTCAAACATCGCAAAACTTGTCATTTATATATACATTATCATAATAAGTACTATAGACTTTACAGTACATAAAAAACTATTCAAAAATTGATAAGTATAAAGAAATTATAGCATATTAAATTACCCCACCCACTTACCTCAACATGGATTAAGACAAGGGGCTGTAATTTGACCCCTTTTTGAGACATTGACAAATGGAAGTTTGTTCTGGGGTACACTTAATGTGTAGTATGTATTTGCAAAGTTTCATGAAAATCTGTGTGTGGGCACTTTTGGAACACCTCCTTTAATCCTTTTGAGAGTAGGGAAAGCTCGTGTTTGTTAAGTTCAGTACTTGAAAGATTAACCACGGTATTATTGCAATCCCTGTTGGAAGAATATGGTTTAAATTTTCGTTTGAAGCCCCGAGACCTGTGTGTTTTATTTTGCTTTGTTTGCCCTGTGGGATTTACCACTGTTTTAGTTTGGTATTTTACAGGTTGGAGGCCTTGTAACTTTCTAGCCTTAATTGTCGAACACGTTTCAGATGTAATTGAGATTTTCCTGAGTTCCTCTCTAACTGCTTAAACGAATCAAAAATCCCGAAAGGCCTCAGGATAGAACTAAGACCTAGCATACCCGGAAAGCCATCTACACGCTTCATGTCAAGGTGGAATGCTATAATTTTCCATACCTCATTTTGTTTGATTAACCTCTTATTGAGTTTTTACAGATCGCATAAACAACATCTTACTTCTACCTTAAATGCTGCCAAATCCGAAGTAAAACAAAATATGGACGATCTATCATTCACAGCGTTGGAATCTGAGATTGCTAGGAAAATCTCAATTACATCTGAAACGTGTTCGACAATTAAGGCTAGAAAGTTACAAGGCCTCCAACCTGTAAAATACCAAACTAAAACAGTGGTAAATCCCACAGGGCAAACAAAGCAAAATAAAACACACAGGTCTCGGGGCTTCAAACGAAAATTTAAACCATATTCTTCCAACAGGGATTGCAATAATACCGTGGTTAATCTTTCAAGTACTGAACTTAACAAACACGAGCTTTCCCTACTCTCAAAAGGATTAAATTTCTGCCCTAAGCCTCCACAATATGACCGTGGCAAACTTATTGAAGAAAATAAAGCGTTCAGTAGGAGACTAAGACTGAAATCTCACTTCACAAAAGATGAGCCTCTATTTGATAACAGCACTACCCCACATGACACGTCGATCAACTCTAGCCCCGCAATTCCAATCTCTACCCACCAAGATCTCATCACAGTAGACAATATAATTTCGTCACCAACCTCAAAAGATGATTTTGAAAAATACCCTAAATTTAAATGCAAAAGTACGTGGGATCCACCCAAGCAATCCGTGGCCTTAGAGACCTTCATACATAATGTAGAATCTGATATAGCTGTGAACCATACATCCCACAAATCTAAAGACAATTTGACTAAACAAGAGAAACAAGCCCTACGATCACTGAAAAACAACGATAACATCATCATTAAACCAGCCGATAAAGGATCGGCTGTAGTTGTCCTGGATAAAGAACATTATATATCTGAAGCAGAACGCCAACTTAATGACACTAATTTTTACAAACAATTAGAGAAAGACCCCACTTTAGAATTCCAGGAAAAAGTTACAGAAACACTGAACAAAATGATGGACTCCGGCTTTATCAGTGAAGACAACTTTGAATATTTGTCCGTGAAAAATCCAAGGGCAGGCAGATTTTATCTCCTACCCAAGATTCACAAGCCTGGTAACCCCGGAAGACCGATTGTATCAGCTAACGGTCACCCTACTGAACGCATATCAGAATTTATTGACCTCCACTTAAGGCCGCATGTTGTCAATCTACCTTCATACGTGAAAGACACCACTGACTACCTCTGTAAAATTGAAACAGAACCCATTCCAAATGATACGCTATTGGTCTCCATGGACGTGACATCACTTTACACCAATATACCACACGAAGATGGCATTACAGCCTGCAAAGAAGTTTGGAGCACAAGGGATATCAAAGATCCACCAACAGATACCCTGGTAGAACTGTTAAAAATTATCCTCAAGTGCAACAACTTCGAGTTTAATGGCAAACACTACCTTCAAATTCAAGGTACAGCAATGGGTACAAAAATGGCACCCTCTTATGCCAATATCTTCATGGGTCGTCTGGAACGCCAATTACTTATGGCAGTACCATACCAACCGTTTTCATGGCTAAGATTTATTGACGACATAGACATGAAATGGTGTCACGGCCTGGAAAAACTTAATGAATTCCAGACTATTGCAAACAACTTCCATCCATCAATTAAGTTTACTTTTGAAACTTCGAATGAACAGCACATCTTTTTAGACACTTTATCATGTCTGGATGGCAACGAACTTCACGTTGATCTTTATTCAAAACCAACAGACAAACACCAATACTTGCTCCCTACTAGCTGCCATCCTAAACACTGTTGGAGGAACATCCCTTACAGTCTGGCCCTTCGGATTCGCAGGATCTGTACACAAGATAGCACCTTTGAACAACGCTCAAAAGAGCTGCTACAACACTTACAAAACAGAGGTTACCCAAAGCAGGTCATATCTACCTCGATCGCAAGAGCTGCTGATGCAAACCGAAATGACCTCTTGTTTGGTACCAAAGTTGTACAGCAATCAGATAGAATTCCGTTCGTTCTGACATACCATCCTGACCTGCCAAACATTAACTCAATAATAGACAAACACTGGTCCAAGATTGAGTCTTCCAGCAAACTCAGCAGACTGTTTCCTGAGAAACCAGTTGTCGCATACCGAAGACCCAAGTCACTTCGAGACGTACTGGTGAGAGCCAAAATAAGTACTGCAACAACCAATGACTCTCTTGGAATTTCCGGCCCGTGTAAAACACCAAGGTGTCAAACGTGCAACATCATGCACGAAACGCCTACTTTCAAGTCGATTCTTGGTGCTGTTTCGGCAATTAGAGGTTCACACAATTGCAAAACTTCAAATGCTGTTTACCTCATGACATGTACGGTATGCCACAAACAATATGTCGGCGAAACAAAGCAACAGATCAACAAGCGTATCAATCTGCACCGATCTGACTGGAAAACCCGCAGATTCAATAGGTCTCCAGTTGCAGAACACTTTAACGAAGCCGGCCACTCGTTTAGCGATGTTATCCTGTGTTGCATTGAAGCAAACCCGAGATGGAGCGACAAACAACGTAAATCGCGGGAGACCTATTGGATTAGGCGCCTTAACACGATCCAGCCCTTTGGATTAAACAAAAACGACATATAAACATCAAGGGCAAATTTGACCCGGATAATAAGCACTTTTCTGACCAGCAACTTTCGCCAGCTGTTCATATCAGGTCGTCAATTTGCATTTGCATTTCTATTGTCAGTTCGCATTGAACCCCTGATGAAGAAACATTGAGTTTCGAAAGCGCTAGGGTTATTCATGCTTTTAGCAATAATCCACATTACTTACACTGTTTGAATACAATTTATCTCAAATTTATATATATATATATATATATATATATATATATATATATATATATATATATATATATATATATATATATATATATATATATATATATATATATATATATATATAGTTTATTTATTTATTTTTGCTATTTAGTATCATGGTTCGCTTAGAGTTAAAACAGGGCTTACTTTACTTGTTATCCGTTCTATATCTTAAGATATTTCGAATAGTTAAAAGAAAATGTCTTTGTCCATTCAAAAATGATTATAAATCCCGGGAAGAAGGCTATATCACACAGACGGCCAAACAACTAAATCTGTTCAGTCTACAATTAAGAAGGAAAAGCCAGAGACTTGTCATGCTGTAAAAGGTGGTTGAGGGGTTGGTACCGGGACTACCGCCAACTCAATTTCTGAGAGCAACCAAACCCTTGCGCAAAATCCAACTTAAATTTTTCTCTATTGACAGCTAGGTGTCCAGCCTATTCATTTTTTCCTTGTTAGATCAATACAAAGACTGTGGAACATCAAATGTACTAAGCTCTCCACAACATCCAAAAAGTCTAGAATCAATACATGCAAACACCAGTCAGTGCTGTAAGCCGAAGCCAGTATTGGATCCTCCAACTTAAAAGATACAGACTTACAGACATACAGGCTGCTCGAGTTTATCTTGGACCGTTATCACGGTGGATCGGTTCGACTTAGTCTGAAGACGAAAATGAAATACATTAGAAAATAAAGCGTTTTAGGCACGATCAAATCTAAACCAATCAAATTTCAAGAAATGTGAATGGACGTTATCAACTCGTTTGTCACGCATTGCAAGAATAATTTTAATTTTGATTTCTTGTGGGGTAGTACGGGACCAAAATCATCTATGACTGTAAGCTTTGATTGATCAAACATCCTTCAGATTATTAAATACGGAAACTTCCGTTGTTTCAACGACAAAAACTAATGTCAAAAAGAAAATCCCGCGCTCTGTTTACGAATATGACCAATGAACCTTTCATCGTTCACGACATAATCACGCGTGAGGGTCCTTTTAACGATTAAAGAATGGCTATTATGTCCACTGTATTCTAACACAATCTTTTTAATAGAATTATTGATCTTTCTGCACTTGAATTACTTTAACAGATATTAATTATTAATTAATGAAAATGTTGAGTGAAAGATCTGCCAAGGTTTTGGAGGCAAAGGGCAATGTCCCCAATCTGTAAAAAAGGGGCCTTTTACATTACAATAGGAAATCAAGGGCGTAACTCCCATTAAGTCGGAAAATAGCGATACATTGCTAATGTTAATATGTTATAGTGGAAGCATATTGACCTAAACCTGGCCTTTGTGATTTAAATAAATTAAATACCGGTCGTTTCTCATCGGCAAAACACGACTTATCTGCGGAATCCAAACGTAAAGTTGGAGTGCACGAGTTAGCTTTGTTAACCCGTTATCGCACATGCTGTTCACTGTAACGGCGATATTTGGTCACCCTCATGAACTAGTGAATCAATACATAAATTGAGTTTCTTATTTAAAACTCTTTAGATGAGGGTGAGAAAAATATAAATTTTCAAATTTCTTTAAATGCAATTTATGTGTTTTGAATGGAAATGAAACGAAACTCCCTCTCTCGGTCGCAATAATTGTTTTTGAAATCGAATTGTCTGCTACATGACTAGGCGCCCCGTATATAGGTAAACTACTAACTCCACGCATACCTGTAATTTGCGCAGTATAACGGAATGTCCATGCTTGATCGTCACGTGCCGAAGTATCTTCGGAATTTATTCATGTGCCTAATTATTTATTCTGCATAAAGGTCAGGTTCAAGTTAATATGCGCCCGCTATATCACAAACTGACTATAAATAAAATTTTGTATCTTGTATTACGCAATTTACGCAAGTGCATAAGAGATATAATCCTCTGTTGAAAAATATTGTTGATGAATGATCATAGCATCGAAACTACAGCTTACTCAAGCTGTAGTATCGATGTTTTGATTTTTCTCTAATACGCTCAAATCATAAAAATGGGGTGGACGGAGGGCATATATTTTTTGGTTCAGTCACATATCGCCTTTATCCTATATATTCATTGGTTGTCGCCATCTGAGTGCATTTAAATTTCAAAGTCTTGGTTAGGCCTATGGAAATTGCTAGTTTCAGACATGGCGAAGGACCCAGAAAATCTGTCAGACAGTTGGTCTGACAGTCCTTGAAAAACTGTCGGACCTGTCAGACCGAACATTTAAGGGGGCAAATAATATCATCATTGTAGTGTTTCCTCATTGAGAGAGAAAACTTATAAAATTAGTAGCAATACAATTAAAGGCATAACTAGCTTGTCAAAGTCCTCTCATTCTATCTATCTATCTATCTATATATACTGCCTGACTCCCCTTTCGGGTATTACTGGCAGGTGCGCGTCTGTGCTGGAATAAGAACTGTTAGTCATTGGTTAGGGTGCCAAATTTTAAAAGTATTGTGAGTGTTAGATTAAAAGATCTGGTAAAACAATTTTGGTTATTCAGGGACGGCTCACTATCTGAAAAGAATCAAGACTCTTCTTGAATGCGGCAATATCAGGTTGCTGTATGATTGTTTCTGGTAGGCTGTTCCAAAGTATCACTGTATAAGGAAAAAAAGAATATTTAAAGTAGGAAGCATTTGTGTGGATCTGTCTAAAAGATTTTGTGTGCATATGTCGGGTGATCCTAACTGGTCTTTCAAGATAAGTTGGTATGGGTACTGCAACAAAACAATTCACAATTTTATAAAACATGGTGACTCTGGTGATGTCTCGTCTATATTGAAGAGTTTGCCAGCCAAGATCCTTCTGCATGCAGGTGACACTGTCATAATGAGAAAAATTATTTTGAACCCATCTTGCTGCTCTACGTTGTACTTTTTCTACTTTGTTGATAAAGGATGTTTTGTAAGGGCTCCAAACAGTTGATGCATATTCTACCTTGGGTCTAACCAGTGTTTTGTATGCTGTTTCTCTGATCTTCTTATTTTTGGTCTGGATGTTTCTGCGGAGAAAACCTAAAGTTTTATTTGCATTAGATGTTATATTGTCAATATGCTTGTTCCAGGAAAGATCTTCAGATATAGTAACTCCTAGGTATTTGGCATTGTCCACAGTCTCTAGCACTTGTCCGTGTAGCCTGTAATCATAAGAAATCTTTTTCTTCTTTTTAGTAATATTTAGGACAATGCATTTGCTAGGGTTAAACTCCATTTCCCATTTTTTCTCCCACTGCATTAGCTTGTCTAGATCTTCTTGCAGGGTGATACAGTCTTGCTTGTTATCTATAGCTAAGTAAATGGCAGTGTCATTTGCAAACAAACGAACTTGGGAGGTGATAGTGTTAGGAAGGTCATTAATATATAAGAGAAACAGAAGAGGGCCAAGCACCGATCCCTGAGGTACTCCTGACGTGACTGGTACTTCGGTTGAGCATCCACCTTCTAAGACTACTTTCTGTGTTCTGCCTATAAGAAAAGATTTAATCCACAAAAGGGTAGCATTGTTAACTCCATGTTCCTGCAATTTATACAAAAGTTTAAGGTGGCTAACTTTATCAAAAGCATTGCTGAAGTCTAACAAAACTAGATCAGTTTTATTTCCTTCAGTAAGGTTTCTGGCAAGATGGTCGGTCAGTTGCAGTAGCTGTGTTTCACATGAGCGCCGTTCTCTGAAGCCATGTTGTAAATCATAAAGAATATTATTTTTGTCAAAATGTTTAGTTAGATTTGATGCTACAATATGTTCAAGAACTTTACACAATATACATGTTAAGGATATAGGCCTGTAATTTGCAGGATCTTCTTTGTTTCCTTTCTTAAAGAGTGGTGTCACGTTTGCCTTCGTCCATACCTGGGGGAGGGTGCCTGTATCTAGGGATTTCTGAAAGAGAATTTGCAAGATAGGAGAAATTTGATAACATAAGTTTTTAAGTACTAAAGGTTTGATGTTGTAAGGTCCTGCTGCTTTGTCTGGTTTCAGGTTGGATATTAGCTTTTGTACTCCACCAGTGCAGATGGTAATGTCTGGCATGACTGGATATTTACTGAAAGAGGAGGAAAACATATTTTGTCTTATGGATGAAAGGCAGGACTGAGCCAGAGAAATTGGTGTCATTGGAGTAAAGACTGATTGAAACTGTCGATTTAATATATCTGCTTTTTCTGTGTTGTCTGATTTGATGGTACCTGAAATTTTATCGAGAAGAGGAGCTACTCCTGCTGCGTCTTGCTTGGCATTTTTTATCAGACTGAAAAGTTTCTTATTATTAAATCTTGTGGCCTTTTCCTTGTTTTCAGTGTTTCCATCAAGGCCTAAAATATATTCAATATAGTTATTGTAAGAGACTTTTATTTGTTTCTTAAAGCGGCTCTTGCTCAGAATTTTAACAAAAAATACAAATGCGGTTGTAAAATACGGAAATATGTGTATTTTTATAGGCTTAAGAAAAGTAATGAAGCTTTAGCACTAACTGCTACTCATTTCATTAAATAAGATGTCTTAAATTTCGAAGCGACGAAGTCCATGGGGTATCCCGTCTATTTATAGCGCGTCTATAAATTGCAAAATGAACACACCTCCACGTGACAGTGTCACATGACTTACTAAAATGAAAACAAGCATGGCGGACAAGTTGATTTTGGTCACACGAAACGCAGGTAAAAATCGCTGATTACGTTAGGAATAAACTGATCGGGAGATTGTTAGTGTAACGAATAAACAAAGCGTGTAAACTGCCTCATAATGAGTCCTTAAATCAATAATTTTATACCCAGGGATCGACTCTAACACTAGTCCTCGGGCCCGAGACCCGTGTGTTTTAGGGAGGACTGGTAGATGTTACGATGCTGGAGTTCCATCAGGCCCGTTGTAAATGGAAGAACTAAGAATTTCAAATCCATCCAGTTTAGAAAAATACTAAAATTTGCATTACCATATGGAAAACATTGTAGAACAAGAAGAAATTGCAATTTCTTCTTTTACAACAATGTTTTCCTTGAAATTTATCCCTTTAATTCTTTTAAAATAAATCAATCTTTTTTTTTCTTATGCAGGACCTGTTGTCATCAGGGAGGACCTGTTACATTTCAGGCTTACAGGTCCTTTAGGCTGGTGGCAAAAAGTAGTTAGTGTGAAACCCAGTATATGATAACTTTATTGATTATTCGTTATATATGATGAGTACAAATATAATATTATTTAATTTTCATACAGTTGTGAGGAAATTTATGTAAGCATCGCCTCTTAAAAAAAGTTCTTTTAATAATTCAAAGAGTCGCACATATTCATTTTTACGCACATATTCAAAAACTGAATATTATATTATCAAAAACAAAAAGATTTTTTTCAAAATAATATAAACAGAGTAAGGTATACCTGCACCATTTGTACAAAACTTTTACACATTTCATGCAATATAGTTCACGTTACTATCTATATGCTTTATATTTGTGCCGAGTTGACTGGCCAAATTATTCGATGGGCCGAGTTGACTGGTGACCATTTGGAAGGTATTCTGTCAAATCAGCCCGTTGAAAAACTAGGTCCGTGTATAACTCGGCCTGTTTATAGGTTGTAGAGTGTATAACCAGTGTATTGGCACACTTGACAGATAGTTAATCAATGTGTGTAGTGTACTTTTACTAATTAAAGGATGTGCAAATTGGACAATAGGTGTGTATAACCTATGATCTTAATATTACATACACGGGCAAAGTTACTAACAGGCCGAGTTGACCGTGATTGAACCATCTAGAAGACAGTCTACGCATAATTTCTAGAGTCCGTAAATTTTTTTGAAAGGAATATACCTGGATTAAATCAACCAGCATTTGATTAAATTGACATATAAAAACAGGCGGTGTAGACTAAGAAAAGATTACATTCTGCAATTGAGATTTATGTACATCAGGTAATGAATGGTCTAGAGAGTGTTGCGATCGAAACTTCTATATACCATAATTCTTTTAATTTCATGGAGAATTTCAAAATTGTGTAATAGTAGTCTAAAATAACCACCAAATTTGAAAACCTGAACCCCTTAAATAACAGAAATCCTAGATCCACCTGATCATGATCAGAAATAGGTCCCTATTTTCCCTTGTATGTGACAAGGGTTATTCAAAGAATTATTTGATCAGGGAAAGGATAAGCTTTGAATTGCTCCATGAACTGTAATTTTGGCAATTAATGCCTTGTTCTGCCAACTTTTCATCTGGCATAAATTAAATGTCTCCTCCAAAATTATATGAATGTGGTACATGTATGTCTAAGTGGCTGTTGGCTTGGAAGGAACATCGTGATACTATATGGATGTACTGGTGTGAGAAACGACAGGAAACCATGGCTAGATATCCCCTAGCTCCCCAAAAAAGAGTCAAATAACAATCTGCTACAAATCAAAAAGGAAAATTTTTCATTGTTGCAGAGTAAATTCCTATTGTATTGTGGTTGGGTTGGTTATTTATTCTTTTTGGGGGAAGTTTTCATAATCAAAAATTTCTTCTGAATGAATTTTGATGATTTTGTGTCCAATTAATGATGAAAAAAAACAACACAAGATTTTGTAACCATGTGCTTTTTGAAGAAGTTTACAAATTGTATAATTAATTAATGTGTCTTTGGAAAAGATGTTGCATGGAAAATTTGATCTTGTTTGGGTGTAAAGAGTTACAAATCAGTTCCAAAGTATCTATCAATTCATGCAAAGGGTTCTGGATTCGATACCAGACAGCAGCACATTTCCTTTCTAGCATTTGTTTCCATCCAGTTGGTAGATAATCATATTTTATGATGGGTAACAGCTGGGGGCTAGAAGGCTAGAAGGCTTTGAAGGGATGAAATGGTAGTACTTGTTCGACAAATATCAAGGATCCTTTGTTAGGTGATCAAGATACTAGTGCACCGATGTGACTGAAGGATTGTTAAAATTGGGGAAAACCCCATTCAAACAGACAAACCTCATCTTAAATTTCAAAAGCTGGTGCACCTACAATGGCTAACAGTGACCCCCTACTACTGTTTATTTACTCTTTGGTGAATGTGTTGCATGACAAAAAAGTGCAGTCTTATTAAATCAAAATTTATTTAATACATGTATTGTACATCTTACGTGTTTTTTTTTCAGAATTGATTAGGAGCTGTTTTGACTAATGGACAGTAGCAACTAATACAACAAAAAAAAATGACAGAGGAAAGCAGTAATTCATTGGACATGGAAGTTATATATTACCAATATTGAATGTTGCTAAAGACCCATGGAACAGTTTATAATTTAACCCCATTTACTATCTTCTCTCCACATACATTCAACTCTAGCAAAGTATTATTGGGTATCATAAGCATCAATTTACAGCTTGCAAGCCCTTGACATACTCAAACTTGCACAGAAAAAGAGTATTTATGGATTGACTATAAAACAAGATGATGTACCAAATCTATGTAGAAAAAATAGATTTAGACCCAACCGTATGATGTAGTGCAGAAGCCATAGAAAGAAGCTTTCGTCCCTTTATCAAGCCATGTTCTACAGTTCACATGCATCATCCAAGTTAACAACTTGTCATACACATCAGATCTCAACAAGATACCAGTACTTTGAAATTCAAAATTCAAGGATAAATGTGTTTATTGGTGCTCAAAATCCTCAACATAGTTATACAGCAGTATAGGAAGACAATGGAAAATGTCATTTGACCTTTCTAATGCAATAATTAGCCATATTTTAGATCCACTGGCTGAAAGCCACTGAGGATACTATCATGGTGCTTTGTCCACCATTTGTCTGTGTGTCGGGCAAATGCTGTCATAAACATAAAACTGTTTGTGTAGCCCATCTAGAAAAATATTAGGAATATGTATCTGAGAAGTTTACTTTTCTAATTAAATTGTACAGTTAAGAACATCATGAAATTGACACTCATTCTGATCAAAATCATTCTTAATTGCTCACTCTATGTTCAATTCAATTGAATAAAACACTCACTCAAAACATTTAACACTTCAATATCATTTTAAAAGCCCTGAAAAAATCTGTTTTATACTGACTTACTTGAATTCAGAAGCAAGCAAGATATTAAAATCTATAGAATGTTGAAGTCTATTTTTTAAAGGGAGTTAAACGATAGAGCAAATTTTACCCAAAATTGTATTACCTCCTTTGAAATTCACTTAAAACTTACTAATGGCACTTATTCAATTTCATTCCAATTTCATTTCGAAATCATTCCCTTTTTTTTCAATTTCATGTTGTTCCTAACTTTGCTGATTGAGAAAAAGGCCTTCAGCACAATGTGTTAGTAATTAGCCCTTGCGACCAATCACTGTGACCAGATCTGCTTTTTTAAAGTCTTTCCATAAATCATTACAAAAGTGTTTATTCTTGGGCTTTTGTAACTTTTTATGCCCCCGTATCGAGAGATCGGGGGCATATTGTTTTACTCATGTCCGTCTGTCTGTCTGTCCTTCTGTCTGTCCGTTCGTCTGTCTGAAAACTTATTCCGAAAACTTAACCTTGCCAATATCTTCAAGCCTATTCAAGATAAAAGCTAGTATTTGGCATGATGATAGACCTCAATGATCCGCATCTGCTGGTACCAAAGTCAAGGTCATATGACAAGGTCAAGGTTATCTGTCAAGGTCAAACTTTGAACAAACTTAACCCAAAAACTAAACCTTGCCAATATCTTCAAGCCTATTCAAGGTACAAAGCTAATATTTGGCATGATGATAGATCTCAATGATCCGCATCCGCTGGTACTAAAGTCAAGGTCATGTGACAAGGTCAAGGTCATCTGTCAAGGTCAAACTTTGAAAAAAAATGCCGTTACGGGGGCATTCGTGTTTCACAAACACATCTTGTTGTTGTAAATTAATTACAAATTAGAGTCTTGATCCCTTTACATTGCTCTCTGATTTTATACCCCCCTCCTTTGAAGTAGAGGTGGGTATATTGGTTTCACCATGTCTGTCTGTCTGTCCATCCGTCCGTTCGTAGACCTTTTCTTTCTCATACTCTTACTCAAGAATCAAGTGGCCTACAATCATGAAACTTTATGCAAATGTTGCTTATGACCCAAGGAAGAGTCCTATCATTTTTGGGTCACAAAGTTCAAGGTCACAGTCAGCCTTTGTTGGATTTTTGTTTCTGGACTCTTACACGAGATTCAAGTGACTTACAATCATGAAACTTTATGCAAATGTTGCTTATGACCTAAGGAAGTGCCCTTTTGATTTTGGGTCACATAGGTCAAAGGTCAAGGTCACAGTCAGCCTTTGTTCAATTTTCGTTTACAGACTCTAACTCATGAACCAAGCCACCTACAGTCATGAACCTTTATGCAAATTTTGCTTATGATTCAAGGAAGTGCCCTTTTATTTTTGGGGACACATAGGTCAAAGATCGAGATCACAGTCAATTTTTGTTTAATTTTCATTTTTGGACTCTTACTCAAGAACAAAACAACGTAGAATCATTCCACTTTGTGCAAATGCTGCATATGACCTCAATATTTATTACAAACACATCCTGCACTAATAGCACATGCATTTTGATAAAGTGCTTGTAGGGGATATTAGCCCGCTCTTCGACAGTTCTAGTTATTAAACACATAAAACAAAAGTCCATCTAAGGAACAAGTCATTCTGCATACTTGGGCTGTGCTCGAGTTAAAAAAGCGTAATGATGATCTTAATCTATTATTTATTTTCAAAGCCCTATGTTGTGTGTATCCATAAGTATTTTCTTTATTTTGCTTTTTTACAGTTAATGCTCCCAAGATAGGGTTTGTTTGATGGATTGCAGAACTTTTGATTTCCAAAGTAAAATATCTCCCTTTTCTGGATTGATTTATTAGGGTTTAATACCTCTTACAATATGATTAGCTCCACTAGCCAAAGGCCACTTGTACTTTTGTCATGGCACTGTGTCTGTTGTGAGTCTGCCTGTTTATCTGATCAAAGAATTTTTCTTTAAATTCTTCCCCTCAGAACCTAAGGGATGATTTGGAACCAAACTTAAAAGGAATGCTCCTTTGGTGACCCTCTTTCAAAGTTGCTCAAGGATCTTTGATTCAATGAAAAAACAATCCTGAAATGGGCATGACTAATTTCCACATATGGTAATAAGTGACTTTCTCAGCATGTAATTCATGGATATCAACAAAATTTCACAGGATTGATCCTTTACAGACTGTTTTCTCTATATGTTATATTTTTGAAAATCAATTAAATAGAATCATACTGATTGATACCGACCAAATTTCTCTTAAGTGATTCTTGGGTGACCCTTTATCAGACTTTAAAAAATATTGTGATTAAAAAACAAGAGGGTCTAAATGGCCCTTAACCGCTCACCTGAATTTTATTGGTCCAGTAGATCTCACCCTAGAATAGAACCCTCCCACCCGTTGGTTACTGAGAAGAAGATGTTTAAAGATTTCTGGCTCAAAATGTCCCCCTCCCCCACCCCAGACATGCCCATGTTTATGGGCCAATCAGAATTTCACTTACAATTGTTAAAGAGATTCATCCAAAGAACATTCTTGTAACGTTTCATAGAAATCAGCCCAGTGGTTCAGGAGGATTTGTCAGTCAAAGATTTCGGGCTAAAAATAAGGCCCTCCCTGCCACGCCCATATTAGGGGGTCAATCAAATTTTGCAATCAATTTTTAAAAAGGGTCACCCAAGAAACATTTTGGTAAAGTTTCATTGAAATTAGTCCAATAGTTGAGGGTCAATCAAACTTTCACAAACAACTTTTTAGAAGAGTTACCCAAGGAATATTTCTGCCAAGTTTGGTTAAAATCGGCCCAATGGTTACTGAGGAGAAGATGTTTAAAGAATTGTTGACGATACACAACAGAGGACGCACGGCGGACAAAAGGTGATCATAAAAGCTCATCTTGAGAATGTTGTGCTCAGGTGAGCTGAAAATATCTCTTTTATGGACAAATGTCATTTCCCTATGTTACTGTAAAAGTTCTATTAGAACCACAGGTTGTATTAGAATTATCCTATTCCCATTACAGGACTGTCACACACTACATATCAATGGCTCAGTGCAAAATGGTTGTAACTGAATTTAAACATTTATGAAGTTACAGAACTTTTGCATCAATATTTGTTAAGATGGTGGAGAAATGGCCAAATAATAAACATTATCCACGCAAAATACTAATATTTGATTGGGGAAAAGGTGCATTAAACCTCTGTTGGATTTGTGGTGATATTGATTTTGTGGGTATGGGCCTTTATTAGAAGCTTCAATTGATGGTAAAATCACATCAAAAATGGTCAATTTCAACCTCCGAAAAGTGGGATGGGGTAAAAAACTGCTTGGCCCATATTTGTGTGTCGATTAAAATTTCTCAAACAAGTTTTGAGAAAGGTCTCCAAAAGAACATTCCTGCCAAATTTGGTTATAATCAGCTCATTGTTTACTGAGGAGAAGATGTTAAAATAATTATTGACCACTTGCAATGACCAACACACACACAACAGACAAGAGGTAATCTCAAAAGCTCACATTTAGCATGGTGTGCTCAGTTGAGCTAGAACACTTTTTTCACATCATATCAGTAGATTCAGGCCTGGGGAGCGAATCGGCGTCTCAGGTGGCTCTAATTGCAGTTGTATATCGGATACCCGTGCACCTACACATGGCTTCCTTTTGTTTCCCACACCATTATAACCATCCAAGCCACCAGCTGTCCATCCCTTTTAGGCGAACTACCTGTTATTTGCCTATTAGCAGGAGGCAAATGATGCTTGTTACAATGACTTATCAATTGTAAGGTGTTCCTGTTAACGCATCATTAATTGTTTTCAAACAATAGTTTTCAAGCCTGATCCCAGGATTGAAGGCCCACAAGTAACCGATTTAGCTAGGCTAGGTCCCCACCTGGAGCTCTGCTTATAACCCACCTACAAAGTATAGGGGATGGATTATTGGTTTCACCATGTGTATCAGATTATGCGGTTATCTGTCCACCTTTTTATAACAATACTCTGACTCAAGAATGAGGTGACTTAGAATCATAGAACTGTACACAATGGTTGCCCATGACCCTAGAAAGTGCCTTTTTGATTTGTGGTCAAGAAGGTCTTTTAAGCCTATTTGTATTTCATTGATTGGGAAACAAGTTTTAACAACTTAGATGAATCTGTTTTGATTCTGCTTACTGGAAAGTTCACCAGTAAATGTGCAGAATGAGTGTGCCATTGAAATATTCAAGATTGATAGACGCTCCCGGGAATGGAAATTCAGGACCCTTGGGTCCAGAGTCCAGGGATTCACCTCTAGACCACAGACACCAGGCTTCAAGGTCAATCGTCAAGGCCTGTCAAGAACATGATTTTGAAAATGAATACTTATTGTCTGTTTTTTTACCTACATGGCCCAATGAATTCGCACTTTCTTTGGTCAGTGGAAATAATAGTTTTAAGCTGAATGGTTCTAGGTGAATTGTCTTGTGGGGTTAAACCAAAGACAAAAAATGTCTATGAAAAACATATAGGCATGGTCCCTCCTCTAATTTATAGATGTTATGTGACCAGAAGACAAGATTTGAGCCTGTGCAAGACATTTTCAACAAATTCATCTGTGTTTAATGCACATAGTATTGAACAACAAGGACAGCGCTTCAGATTATAAAGTATGATTTGTGCTTGTAAGCAAAGACTTTACGTAATTGGTCATCTATGAGCTCCTAGTGATGACTCTGGTGAGACTGTAAGGATACATAGGCTCATCTGAGTTTCATTGTTGCAGTAATGTGAAATTGTTGTAAATGTCACATACAGGATTATTATTCTTCTAATGGAGACCTGAGTCTCTTTGACCCCTGGGACATCACATTAAATAGACAGATGGCATAAAGAAGATAATTTCTACATAAAAACAACTTTCATGAAGTTTTGGCCAAAATTGTAGCCCCTTCAGTTATAACAAGAAAATTGTCATTAAGGCCCCTTTTCTCTGGATATGGCATGGATCTCTCCCATTTCAAATAGGTTTCATTCTTGTGACCTGGCCATCATTCTGACCAAGTTTCATGAAGATTAGGCCATATTTGTGGCTTCTAGAGTGTAAACAAGAAAATTGTCATTAAGGCCCCTCTTCCCTTGATATGGCATGGATCTTTCCCATTTTTGATAAGGTTCATACTTGTGACCTAGCCAATATTCTGTTTACTTTTCATGAAGATTAGGCCATATTTATGGCCTCTAGAGTGTAAACAAGAAAATTGTCATTAAGGCCCCTTTTCCCTTGATATGGCATGGGTCATTCCCATTTTCAATAGGGTTCATCCTGGTGACCTGGCCAACATTCTGACCAAGTTTCATGAAGATTTTACCATATCTGTGGCCTCTACAGTAAAAACAAGAAAAGTGACATAAAGGCCCCTTTTCCTGTGACATAGAATTGATCCGTCCCATTTCCAATAGGGTTCATCCTTATGACCTGACCAACATTCTGACCATGTTTCATGAAGATTAGGCCATATTTGTGGCCTCTAGAGTGTAAACACTCAGATTGTTGACAACAGACAACAATCTACACGACGGACATTCAATGATCACAAAAGCTAACAAGCAAATTCGTTGAATTGATATCCCCCGCCGAACATATTTTCATTGTCAATGGAGTTAATATCAAACTTAGGTACAGGTTATCTTTTATCTACATCAACCTATAGTTTTCAAGAAATAGCGCGGAAACGAATATCACTCTGTATGTAAATGGCTTAAACAGTCAGGGGCAGTAACTCTAAATTCAACGGTCGAACCGGGTAACCCCAACAATATGCCTATGTCCTCTTTGAAGTGAAGCTATGTGCCAAGTTTCATTGAAATCCGGTCTATAGTTTTCAAGAAATAGCGCGGAAACGAAAATCACTATGTATGTATGTGGCTTAAACAGTCAGGGGGCAGTAACTCTAAATTCGGCGGTCGAACTGGGTTACCCTGACGATATGCGCATGTCCTCTTTGTAGTGAAGCTGTGTGCCAAGTTTCATTAAAATCCGGTCTACAGTTTTCAAGAAATAGCGCAATGGAATATCACTCTGTATGTATATGGCTTAAACAGTCAGGGGCAGTAACTCTAAATTTGACGGTTGAACCAGGTAACCCCGATGATATGCACATGTCCTCATTGTAGTGAAGCTGTGTGCCAAGTTTCATTAAAATCCGGTCTATAGTTTTCAAGAAATAGCGCGGAAACGAATATCACTATGTATGTATATGGCTTAAACAGTCAGGGGTAGTAACTCTCAATTCGACTGTCGAACCGGGTAACCCCGATGATATGCACATGTCCTCATTGTGTTGATGCTGTGTGCCAAGTTTCATTGAAATCCGGTCAATAGTTTTCAAGAAATAGCGCAAAAACGAATATCACTCTGTATGTAAATGGCTTAAACAGTCAGGGGCAATAACTCTAAATTTGAATCTCGAACTGGTTAACCCCAATGATATGTGCATGTCCTCATTGTAGTGAAGCTGTGTGCCAAGTTTTCATTAAAATCGGGTCTATAGTTTTCAAGAAATAGCGCAGAAACGATTATCACTATGTATGTATATGGCTTAAACAGTCAGGGGCAGTAACTCGAAATTCGACGGTCGAACCGGGTAACCCTGACGATATGCGCATGTCCTCATTGTAGTGAAGCTGTGAGCCAAGTTTCACTGAAATCCGGTCTATAGTTTTTAAGAAATAGCGCGGAAGCGAATGTCGGACGGACGGACGGGCGGATGGACGGACATGGCAAAAACAATATCACCCCCCCCCCCTGAAGATTTCTTCTGTGGGGGATAAAAAGTTAATGGACTGTAACCAAAATAGAATATACATATTTATGACTACTATTATATCTTAATAAAACTCACAACATTGAGTTAATTTGTTCTTAAAAAGTATTTCAGTTGGCAAGCGTTAGGCAATGCTTCATATCAAATACATTTCTGTTACATTTCCAACAAATCCTTATCAATTTCACAGTAGGCTTAATTCATAGCTTCTGACCACTGGCCCCCAATGCCTATCAGAGAATATTTTTATGGATAGATTGACTGTCAAGGCTGATCATAATATGCATATGAAATTTCAGCAAATTTCATATGCAGATTCATATTAAAGTTTTATGGTAATGGGAATTTCTTTCACTCCTTTGCTGAACCAAGCAGTGAATTCTTCAATTATTCGAATTCTTGAAAGCACTTTGAGTTGCTTGATCAATTTGATTGAAACCAGAAAGCTCAATTGGGTGGATGGACAAACAGACGTAGAAATAATGATATTGATTGTCTTTTAAACATTGCCCCAAGCACTATGTGCTTAGATGAGCCCAAATGTGTCATAGGATGTTGTCTACTGGTATACATAGCAGTGCATATAGGATTGTGTGACTAGGGGGAATATAAGCAATAGGTTTGTTTGATTTAAAAAAATTGCTGTTATTAAATTTCCATAGAAGAATGATTTAAGTTGTGAATCAGTTGGTGTTGTTTAATTATATACATGTAAAGGCATAAGATTGTCTTTTATTTTCTAGGGGCTAAAATGTATCTAGTTTGCTGCCATTTTATCCTCTTTATGATCAAAGTCTTTTGAGTAAGAGTAAGGTCCACTAACTGTCACACAAGTTCACCATAATCTGAAAGAAAAAAAGATATATTTGTGAAACATGAATGTCCCCCCCCCCCCCCAGAACAGCATTTTTAGGGAACTTTGAGCTTGTCACTTGTATTTGGATAAGAGCACATGTGTATCAATAAAATCAATTTTAATGTCCAATATGAAGGATGGAATGATTGCCAATGATAAGCTTTTATGTTCAGTTTTTTTTTCAGCCCCCTTAGCCCCATTTTGACCACACTTCACCCAATTTTAAGCTTGACCTAGACTTGATGGAGAAACACATTCTGACCAAGTTTCAAGTCATTTAGTACAAACATGTTGCCTCTACAGTGCGCACAAGGTTTTTGTAACAGTTGACCCCTTGACCGCATTTTTGAACCAACTTGACCAAATTTCAAACTTGAACGAGAATTGATTGAGAAAAACATTCTGACCAAATTTCAAGATATTTGGGCCAAAAATGTAGCATCTAAAGGTTTTTCTTATTATACTTTTTGAGATATGCTCTAGACAAGAATGGTCTATGGACCACCTGACTGATAGAACACTGACTGTCTGACAAGTGCAAAGCAATAAACCCCCTCTTCTTTGAAGGGTGGGCCAGGGGGGCATAATAATTTTACAAACTACATTTCAAAAACTAGTTGCTTCGATTTTCAGCTGAACAGCTTATAATTTATTTTCTATAATGGTTTAATCATTCATTTTAATCACTAGGATATATGGCTGCTTTCAGCTTTTACTGTTTGTGTGTATACTGGTAAGTTCTCTTATATGTAATTACAGTTGTTTAGATCCCGAATCAATTCTCTCTGATATTTCCAATTGAAGAAATAGTCTTGTTTGTATAATTTTATTTAGACAACCAAATTTATTAACCTTTATCATACTGAACACTATAAAAAAAATATTGAGTAGACTGGAAGTACAGTCAAAGATCAGCCGGAACATAAATGCAGGCTGAATTAAATAAATACTGACTCATAGTAAAAGAATTCAGTACTTTAATTTCAATGCAACTTTGCTAATGATTCTATTCAGCATGACAAGGATTATATACAACTGTAGTTTCAACATTTTGAGGGATCGGCACAACACTATTGTAAGTGCCTATAAATATATAGGCACTTACAAAAGTGTTTCCCCTCAATATGTTTGTTCCTACTTTATTACTATATCTTTGTCAAATTTCAGGAAGAGGGTCTTGATCTCCTATCCTTGCCCCCAGATCTATGCATTATTCTATTTCCCTGCACACACATTAATTCATATCTTAATAAGCAGAGCACAGCATGTTACTTTTAAATATCAAAGCCCAAATAGTGGTGCTTGCTAGTAGAAATTCTAAGTAAAACAAGAGCACTACAAACAGATGCAATTACATGGGCTTTATAGCCGAAAAGGTTCAGGTTGTAAAGAGGCAACAATTCTTGCAAAATTGCTTTCACAGTTACTACCCATCAAAGGTCTAGAGAGAAGGGGGTACATGTAACTAAGATACAAAAAATACCAATATTTCTAATAAACCTATGTTGTTGGTACACACTTTGTCTCAACACATCATTTCTGTAGCTTTTATCTGAAAAAAATTTGAAATAAAATCAAAAATACATGTAGCACATCCTTAAGATGATGAGACTATAGATTGTTCTTCTCCCTTACAGAAATTAAGCTTGCTGCAAATTTGCTGCAAACTAATCTGTTTGCAAGAACAATTAGCAGCAACTTAACATGTGTTGGCGGCAAGAAAATTCATTTACCGCAAACTCCTTGAATTAAAAAAAATGTGCAACATGTACTGCAAACTATCACAAACAGGAAGTTTGCGGTAAGTTTGCGAGAACACATTTTTTATTAGTTAGATCATGTACCTAGAAGTAAGATTGCAATAAGATGAACTTTGGTGAGAAAAATTAGTTTCATTCAAACTGCAAACAGCTATTTTTAGTAGGTATTAACCCTTCCCAAGCTGATCAAAGTATATCCTGCTGTAGGCCTACACAAGGCTTTAGCAGACAGTATAGACTAAGACTGAGCCTGAAAATATGTGCATTCTGATCTAAGCATACACTGTATTTAGTGTGAAAATACTATTGGAAGAAATACCAAGAATTTACTCTCATACAGCAGTGGAATGCTCCACTCACACTAATATAACAATTTCATTAAACTAATTAAAGCTATGGTATTTAAACACAGGCTCAAGGAATCTAACTGTGGCCCTAAAACCCTCACCTGAGTTTTATTGGTCCAGTGAATTTCATCCAAGTAACTTTCTGGTGAAGTTTCATTCACATTTGCCTAATTGTTGAAGAGGAGATGTTATTCCAAGAATTTAAAGTGATAATAAACCCTGCACACACATTCATTACTGAGAAGATTCGAAATAAGCTCTTCCCTGCCATGCCCATATTTATGAGCCGATCAAAATTTCACAAACAATCTTGAGAAGGGTCACCCAAGAAACATTCTGATTAAGTTTCATTGAAGCCCAGTTGTTTAGGAGATATCGTTCAAAGATTTCAGGCTCAAAATAAGCCCTGCCCTGCCAGGCCCGTATTTATCGACCAATCAAAATTTTGCGAACAATTTTTGAAAGGGGTCACCCAAGGAACATTCAAGTAAAGTTTCATTATTCAGGAGATGTCATTCAAAGATTTCAGACTCAAAATAAGGCCTGTACTGCCACACCTATATTGATGGGGCAATCAAAATTTTGCAAACAATTTTTGTAAAGGGTAACCCAAGGAACATTCTTTTTAAGTTTCATTGAAATCCGCCCAGTGGTTCAGGAGATGTCATTCAAAGATTTCAGACTCAATATAAGCGCAACCATGCCACCCCTATATTGATAGGCCAATGCAAATTTAGCAAACAATTTTTGAAAAGGGTCGCCCAAGGAACATTCTGGTAAAGTTTCATTGAAATGTTCATAGTGGTTCAGGAGAAGAAGAATTTTATAGATTGTTTACCATGCTTGACAGACTCAGGATGATCCTAAAAGCTCCCATTGAGCATGTTGTGCTGAGGTGAGCTAAAAATGGTAAAGGCTTACATTATTTCATGCTAGCCTGCCATGGCTACTTTTATGACTACACTTATGAATATAGATTGATGGCAGTAGAAATTATCTGTGGCATTTCTTTTTCAAAAAGAAAAATAAAAAATAAATGAAAGTCTAAAGTTTGTAGGGACAACAAAGCTGACAGCCTAGGTGATAGCAACAACTACAGGTTTTGTTAAAAAATACCTTAGAAGCAAGAATGCATGTTGAATGTCAATTTTTTTCCCTATCAAATTTTCCCACTTAATATAAGAAGGCAATTACCATTGATTCCATCAACTTCTGGTATTCAGTGTCCCATCATGTAACTCTACTTCATCATGTTGCATAATCAAAACAAATCAAGCCTAAGTGTGTCTCAAATCTATTTACTGCTGTAATCACTGTTGAACTAACCATGGATCTTCCTCATGAGTGTTTGTGACCTATAAAACAAAAAATTATGAAAAATGAAACTTGCCTCAATGCAAAAGTTATCAAATGACATACTACTGTTGAAGAGCCTGGATGGCTTCTGGGACTGATAGCATCCCCATGAATAATTTCACAGGAATAGATATAAATTCATTACTGGAAATTTTGTTTTTACTCAAGAATAATTTATATGATAAAGGGTCAGAAGAATCTTATTTCAATCAAGGTCCGAACACATACCAGATTTTATCATGCACATGTCATAGAGAGGCAATGGATTCTACCCACTGCTATCCATTTTTACAGCTGGGTCGACTGTTGCTCCGTCTGTAAAGTGTCATGCCCAAATAAACTACCTGCCTCTGGTGGGGCTCAAACATGCAGCAACCAGATTACAAGTTGAGCACACTTACCACTTGCCAATAAAAACAGACAAGTATTCAAGAATCCCCTAAGTGAAGAAATTCCCACAGACTTATCTATGTATTACAATATTTGGAATACTTTCAGTTTTATGGTGACTGGTCACCAAAATTCATCCTTTATTGCTGTGTCATTCAGAAGTGTATAGATTTTATCCATTTGAATATATTTGCTCAAACCCTACAAAATGAGTTATCTGAGGACCACAAAACTGGAATTTACACAATTAATGGTTTTGTACAGGGTTAGTACTCCCTTACAGGCTTTTGACTCTGATGTTATTTTTCATCTAGTCTCCCTAAACTGGCTCTATTTAGGGTTTACTCGAATATTTTTTTTTACTAGACTTGATGGAGACTAGGCAAAACAAAAAACTAACATCAGTCACACACCCCTCCCCCCCCCCACGATAAAAGGTAGTGTCAAATGACTAGCATACCAGTGGCCAATCCAGAGGGGGTTCTGGGAGGGGGGTCGAACAGGCCCCCTCTGTATCCAAATTTTTTTCATTGTAATGGAAAAATTCAATCAAAACTTTGCAACACAAGAAAATAACTCTTTCTGTAGTGTTCGAACCACAGGCACTTGAAATTTTAAGGATAAAATATATCAGAAATGTACAAGTTTGAGCGTTTAGTCCCATAGTATCCCTAACTATATAGATTAGGATACTATGGGGCAAATTACTTGAATGCTATACGACCACCCAACCCCCCTATAGAAACCCTGGACCCGTCACTGCATACAGACGCCAATTTCAGTTTGTAGGTAAATTACAAAATATTTAGACCATATCTCAAGTTGAAACATTCATTATAGATATACTCAAACAGATTTCAACGTGTATAATAACACCAGATAATAAATTCCAAAATCAAAACATTGGTTAGGTACACATACAGACGCCAATTTCAGTTTTGTAGGGAAATTGCAAAATATGTGGACCATTTCTCAAGTTGAAACATTCATTATAGAGATACTCAAACAGATTTCAACGTATATAATAACACCAGATAATAAACTCCAAAATCAAAACATCGGTTAGGTACGAATTGAGAAGAGTACGAAATAACAAGTGAATCCATGACTCGTGGGTTATAGCAATTATCATTACGTTACTAAGTAAAGGTAAAACAGATTGATACATTCGAAAAATCAAGCATTATCACTCTAAAAACTAACGGTACTTACTCGTTATTGGTCGGTTAAATTGATTTCGCTAAAGTGCGGATTGACCAACGCCCCGAAAGTCTGAATTACGCAACTACCAATTTACCTGCTGTCCACATATCATTCCATACGCAGTACCACATTCGACTAATTTATCATTTTGACATTGTATTATTTTTCATAGCATGTTTCAATCTACAGGTCCCTCAGCTGTCAAATTAGTCGACCTTGACATTCATAGACAAATGAAATACGCATGCGTGAAGGTACTTGGCTCGAAATTTAAAATAGTTTTTTCGGCGTTAGGAGACCCTGTATTTTTTCGGAGGGAATTCCTCTAAATTCAGGATTATATGTCTCTATTCCGATATATTACCAGATCAAATCTATTTTTTTTAAAGTCATTTAAGCGACGAAGCCATGACTTTCAATAATTTTACAAAAAGTTTTAAATTTCGCATTTTCCCGTTCTGTGAAGGAGCCGCTTTAATGTTTCTTTTCAGAGCCAGGAATGCAGTTTTCATGTTGTTGTTTCCATCTTTCTTTAATCTAGAATAAACTTGATCCCTTTTTCTAATTAGACGTTTTATAGGCTGTGTAATCCAAGGAAGTGATCTCTTATTCCCTAGTCTTTTGGTTGGAACAAATTTCTTGATACCTGTGGAGATTGCATCTGAAAAACTTAGCCAAATTTCTTCAACAGATTTAGATTGATGATCTTTTAATATTTCATGCTTAATTTGGTCCATATAGATTTTGAAACTACTCCAGTCAGCTTTTTTGTAGAGATGAAACTGTCTCGGCTGTTGTTTGGTTACCTGTGGCTTTGTATCTGCAAGAATAGAGACAAAACTATGGTCTGATATACCTGGGAGACATTTTACATTTTTAATTAAGGTGTGATTTGAGGTTAAGAAGAGGTCAAGTGTATTTTCTCCTCTGGTGCTTTCTGTTACCATCTGCGTGAGGTTGAAATCTGAAAGCAAATACGTAAATTCTTCATACAGGTTGGTATGACTGCATCCTGACTTTATGTCTGGTCTATGGTCACTACTCCATGAGAACTTTGGGAAGTTGAAATCACCTAGTACCCAAAAAGATCCTTTGAGGTTTTTTGTCAGATCAAGAGATTTCTTAAATTCATTAAAGCTATGGACATCGGACTCTTTCGGTCTGTAATATGCTGCGATATAAAGAGGTTTACATGTTTTGACCTGTAATTTAATCCAAATTATTTCACAATCAGTCTTTAGTTGTTTCTGCTCTGTTGCAAGGAAAGTATCTTTAACCAGGATGAATACTCCTCCGCCTTTGGTTGACCTGTCTAATCTAAAAGGTGTATATCCTAAGGATTTCGGAAAAAAATCACAATCTGCATGTTGATTATTTAACCAGGATTCTGTACCTACAACTATATCAGGGTTATGTTGATCTATCATGCAAAGAAATTCTGCTTTTTGTTGACAATGGACTGACAGTTAACTGAAATTACTTTAAGCTGAAAAGGATTATTATTTTGTTTAAATTTCTGTCTCTGGGATGGATTTCCTGTGGTGGTACTTCGATGATGAGAGTCAGACTGCTCACTCAATACGCTGTAGCTATTCTGTGATAAAAAAGAAGACATTGAAAGGTTTGAATGTTTAGAGAAATTCTGTGCTTCACAGATTGAGCAGATCCAGGAGAATGACTGGTCTCGAGCTACAAGATCAAAATAAGATTCATTTGAAATATCTTGACATTTGATGTGGAACCATCTCTGGCAGGTGTCACATTCAACAGCATTGTCATTGTCGTAAACCTCATATTGACAAGATCCTCATGGAAAATCAGGGCCAGGATTTGTTTCTACATCTGCAGATAAAGACAATAAGAGAAGACATAAATAAGTTAGGGAAGATTTTCTTGTGTATTTCATGACCGGAACGGACCACCGAGTTGATTTCAGCAAACAGGCACAGACATGTGAATTACTTGGTTTTAGTACATTTGGGTTAGTAAAAGCTAAGGGTTGGTCTTCTATTGTTGGGTCTGGTCCTATCTGGATACTGAGCCAGAAAGCTGCAACGAGAATCGGGGCTAACAAACCTGTAAACATTTTCAAAACAAACTTTGTGTCACGAGTTTTCGTGGAACAAGGGTCAAGGTCACCGGATCTAGAAAAAGAAAATTACTTGAAAAACGTTATCTGTGTAAATAATCTACGTTGATCAATGGAACATCACCCAAAAACGGTTAGAGTATCTTCTTGTATCAGTTAGTACAATCCCTGAAGCCAAGAAATAGGTTTAATTTCGATTTTTCGCGATCTGAAACAGGAAGAGAAAAAACAGCTGTTATAGCACGACGCATGCGCACGATTTTTCTGTCAGTGATTTCAGTGCTTTGATTTAAAAACAAAGATTCTGAGATAAAAAGAGCTTCAGATATTTTCAGAATTTTAAAAAATGTCTTTTCAAGTCAAAAGGTAACAGTCATTTGTATTTTTTCATTAAAAAAAGAAAGACATAATTTGATGGGTGGAACATTCTTGGGTACCAATAAGCAGAAAATATTTTAGTCTGTGTGCCTTTGAAATTGAAAAAATACAAAAAATTCAGGTAAGATAAGACTAGCTACCAATAATTCTTTCTAAATTGGATCCTTAAATCATCTCTCCTTTCTCTTTATTGGTACAATTTGTAAAAGAGAATTTGCATATTCTAGCGGTGCCGAAAGTCGTAGAGGAACTGTTAATTGTTGGATTCTAGACCTATGTAAAGTTAAAATCAAAGTTTGTTTTCGTGAGAAGGTTGACCAGAAATAATGTTTTCTTGAGTGAAAGTTTGGATTTACTGTTTAAACAGATTTTTCTGCCCAGAATATAGTGTCAGACATTCGGACCGACGATATGGTACACTTTACCGGACCAAGAGGATTTTTGTCGGACATGTCCGACGGTCTTCGCCATGACTGTAGTTGCAATCACCTATTCAGCTAGTCTAGTAGTCCAAACTCATTGGTAGATCTAGAGGGTGTTCTATAAATCAATTAATTGATGGTATGGTGCCCTAGTTTCAACCGTATCCTACTTCAACCATAGTTCTTGTTTTCACTTTTATCTCAAGAGATTTGAATTCAGCATGCCAGATACCATGTGAATTTATTAATCATATAAATATGAATTAACTCAGAACAAGAAAATTACCAAATGAGGTTTAAAGAAGTTGTATAATATATTTTGATCTGATGGCACAGTTTTACCTATTTTTCTTATTCAAAACATTTCCTAGTTCGATCCCCGACGGCGAAACTCATTCTCTCTGACTATTTGTCTCTCACCAATGGGTTGATAATCGTAGACCTATGTGAGATAGCAGCTGGAGGCTAGGAAAGGATGTGGTGGTTAAACTGGTATGAGAAATACCAGGAAACCATTGTTAGGTGCTCCAGCCGCCGCGATATAACTGAAATAATGTTGAAAGCGGCGTTAAACTCAACTCAATCAATCAAAAACCAAACGTTTCCTAAGTAATAAAGCACTTATTTTACATACAAAACACATTCAGAATAAGAATCAAAGATGTATATGCCTGTAACTGTTTATGTAATATTTGTGGACAGCTTTTAAAATTTACTGCAGTGCGAGATGTCCTAGAACATCACCTGGTGGTTGGAGGTAGGACAGTTCAAAATGGCTGGCTTGCCCTACTCTTGATGCATAAAAATCATTAAAATTTACTCTTAAGTAAGGGGAGTATTAAAAACTCAGGGTTTTCAAAGTCCACAGTTATGATGTAATAAGCTCAGGGCTTGAAAATTCTACTCGTCTGCTGGTCCTGTATTATTTTTTCCTTCTTTGTCTCTAAGCAGGACGAGTGGATTTTGCAAAACTTCACTTATGAAATTCATGTATCACTTTATTTTCTTGTATAGCAGGACAAGTAGAAATTTCAAGAATTTTCAAGCCCTGAAGCTTATTCAAGACATGTGAACATGTGTTATGTTTCTTCTACAAAATTTAAGATGCTATCAAGAAACAAAAGAATTTCTGTATTTTTTACATTTAAATGCATTATATTTAAAGGTAAAAACATGTTTTCACTGCATAAAGTTTATGCACATTATACTTAAATTTAATTTTAATAATGGTAATACAGCCAGCTGACTGTCTGTAGGGTAGTGTTGGGCAAGGGGTTTCAAATCACAATCAATAATCGTTTTTTAGTTGGAAGATTAAATCAACTAATGATCGATTGTACAATCGTTTTCTTAAAGATTAATAAAGCACTTCCAGTCTCATTTCTTTGAAGAATAGAATATAAAAGTTTAATTAAATCTCATGATCTAAAGACTCTTTCTGCAAATTTTTCTACCAACTTCATGGCTCTGCATGAAACTGTCTATAAGCATATTATAGGCAGTTACAACAGTTTCACGCTGAGCCATCAAACAGATTGCTTATTACAAACAATTTCTTCTTTGCCTGATACCACACTGTTTTTCTTAAATTTTACTCTTTAAATTGCTAAAAATGAATATAGTTTTCATGCAGGACCTGTTATTATCAGGGAGGACCTGTAAGATTTAGGACTTATAGGCCCTTCAGACGGATGTCAAAAAGAAGTTAGTGTCGAACCCTGATTGCAATTTAAGATCACCAAATCAAATGAGAAACAGTTAAGACTCTGTAATGTAACTCTAGAATCTTAACCCTTGTCATGCTGAATAGATTTTGGCTGAAAATTTTCATCAATATCAAAGGGCAAAAAGCACTGAAAGAACCAACTATAGGCCAATTTTTATTTGTGAAAAACTAAATCTATTGAAAATTCTTGTTTGAAAATGAGAAACAGGTGGTGTAGACTAACATCAGACTGCACATCAGTGCTCTCAAGAAGCGGACGTCGACGTAATATACGTCCTGAATTTCAGAAAATACGTCCGGAAAATCAAACCCGGACGTAAAAAACGTCCGAGATTCGGGGAAAACGTCCTGTAATTTGACCCCGGACGTTTTACGAATTTACCTAATAAAGGATTTAACGTAAGTCTACACATGCAAAAAATCGATAATCAACGCGAGCATACACGTTATTGCTGACCAAAACAAGCCATGTGTAACGCGCGGGGTATTTAACCGTCGCTATAACAACCAGTCTCTGATTGCGCAATGTTGTCGGGTTAGCGACGCGTCATTACCGCTTCTGTCATTATCTTTCCTAGTCGGATACAGATCGCGAGGGTCCTTTGATAGGATTATTGAAACAAACAAAATTCAAATCAGGGGAAAATGTGTTATATCAAACGTAGTTCATGCAGCTCAGACCGATAAAATTTCGAAATATCGCTTCCTAAAACTCTTAGAATAGATCTACGGGTAATTTAAGTGAAAAAGACGCTACCGGAAAACATTTACGAAAGGTCATCCGACTGTCCTCGTTTAAATACGTGTAGAATCGGCATCTTCAGAGAACGTGGGGAAATCCCAATGACGTCATACAAGTTGTCTGCAACATGTCTGACGAGAGATTTGAAATGACGAATTTTTCTTGACTTCTGCTATTTTGGATAATTCTACGTAAGTTTGAATAGGCTTAGAACTTTAAGTTTTATGGGCACACTACCTAGAACGTTCGCCACCATTGGAACGACAGGCCGAGGAAAATTAAAGCTGCATTAGATTCCGTAATAACGTCGGATACCGAAACATCGTAACTAAAATTTGAGTAAGCCGCATTTCCTAGGCCCACCGCGCAAGATACAGCTAAGGACCGATTCCAAATAGAAACTCCACATTTCTCATATTAGTTTCCATAATTTATTCAATGAAAGTAATATAAAGGATTGTGAAATCAAAGCTCCTCCATACAGCTTAAAGTCAAAGCTACAAGTTTTAGGCTTGGAAGTCGTTTATCCTTAGAGAACCAACTAGAATCATGGACTTTGGGAGCAAAAATTTAACTTACATTTAACAAAGAAACGATCATTTACAAAGTGTACAGAAAAAGGAAGGTGTGTGTGTGGAGGGGGGGGGGGGGTAGGTAGGGGGGGGGGGTAGCAGGGGGAGGGGTTAAAAATGCCTTACTTCGTAAAAAAAATTCCTGAAATCCCAACATGGAATTACAAAAATTCCTGATTTTGGCCCTTATTGAGAGCACTGGCACATATGTGCAGGCTGATGTTTGTCTATAGCTCCTGCCAAAGCAGGAATATTTCGGGTTCAGCATGACAAGGGTTAAATTCTCAATAAAACCTATGTTGAAATTGTGGGTGCTCATCTGGATTATCTCCTTGAAGTGATTCCAACGAGTGCCCACAAAACAGGAATCACTCGAGCAGTATTGAAATAATTGAATCGAAACTTCAGAACCCAGCAATTTTTACATCTAAAGGGGCCCAGACTGCAAGCATTTAGAGTTTAGGAATTTTCTTTTAAAATCCAGGGGCCAGGCCCAAAATACAGGGACCATGGGTGTCTGGGCCTCTGTCAATCATTTTCCCTTGATCATTATACTTCCCACAATGAAGTTATGGGGGGCCAGGGGTATACTGAATTCAGGTTGTCTGTTTGTCCGTCAATCTGTACGTAGACATAATTTTGTGTCCTCTTCTCCTCCCACAGTTTTGGACCAATTTTTGCCGAAATTTTATAAGGTTGTTTTCCATCATATGAATTTGTGCACCTGCATTTTTCATCTTGATCCAGTCATTATTTTCAGAGTTATAAATGCCACTTTGAACATTTTAAGGAGGGGGGAGAGAGTAGTCAAAATTTAAAATTGCAAAACTCTTAAAAAGGGGTCATAAAATGCCCCTTCAAATTCCACTCGTTAATAGAAAAGCCTTTGTGGCGGTGTGGGGGTATTCTCGTCAGCCCTAGGGGGGCGACAGCTCTCGTTTGTTCTGTATCTATGTGTCATTTTGATATTTTCAGATGCCAAGATCCCATAGACATCGGTCATACAGCCGTGATTCCTCAAACAGTGATGACAGCTACTGTAGACAGAGGAAGAAACGCAGAATTGAACATGACAGGAGTAGGGACAGATCTCGCAGGTAACTACAAGATTACAGGGGTGTGAAAATGTGCAGATTTTCTTCATTTTTTCCATAGACAAGTTAAAGTCAATTTTTCACTTGTCCAGGATAAAAATGAACTTGTCCGCAAAAAAAAGATAGAATGGTAAATATTGAGAAAACATTGTTTTTAATGATGAAAATGCTTTTATCCTGCACTTTCTTCATCGAAGACAATGTTTTCTTCCCTTTGATACAAACATTTTGCTTATCATTCCCTTACCTTTATTAAGAACCATTCCAAGATTTGTCCTCAATTTTCTTGTCCACAGACAAGTGGCATAGAAAAATGTACTTGTCCGCAGGTAGAAAAACCTGTATCGGACAAATAGGGCATGGGAATTCCACAGCCCTGAAGATTGATTGATATGCTCAGGCCCCTTTTAGCACCATTGTCTCTTAGAAATTACAGTTGGTCTGACTTCCAAGTTATTTAAAACCATTCATTGGGATGATTCTCCCTCTGTCCTACAACTTTAGTAGCTAAGCTAGATTTTAGTGATGGGCAGATTAATCGATTATAACTCATAATTAGTTGGTTTGGGCTTTTGATTGTGATAATCGACTAACAAATTTCATAAACTTGTGATTTATCAGTTCTTAACACATAAATAATAGCCATTACATATTGTTTTCAAAACAGATATCAGTTAGATGGCTCAGTGTGAAACAGTTGTAACTGCCTATATTTTTATAGGCAGTTACAATTGTTTCATGCTGAGCCATGAGGTTGGTAGAAAGAGTCTCTCGGTCATGTATTTTAACTAAACTTTTACGTTCTATTCTTCAAAGTATGATACTGTGAGTGCTGTATTAATTTTTAAGAAAACGATTGCACAATAATTTGATCATTAGTTGATTTACTCTAAACTAAACTAAAAATGGATTATTAATTGTGATTTGAAACAGATTGCCCAACACTACTAGATTGTAAGTATGACCCATTAGGGTGAATAGGGTCATAAAATATTCCCTCTTTTTTCTGACCCTGGGGATATTATTCACATGCTTGGAAAACCTTGGCAAGAATGCAGGATTCCCTAAACCCTGCTGCCATAGTCTTTTAGAGCACAAGCAGCGTAATCTTCAATAATTGGGTGTAATGAGTTCTGTCATATGTTGCAGTACATAAATATTTCGGACAATTGTCTCCTACCAATGGGTTCATAATAGTAACCGTAAACCTAAGTTGGATATCAAATGGAGGCTAGGAAATGATGTAATTGCCAGGGGTGTGGAAATACTACTTTTCCCTACTTGTCCATGGACAGACAAGTAAAAATCGATTTCCAACTTGTTCAGGATCAAAATAAACTTGCCCATAAAAATGAATTGATAAATATTGGGAAAGAACATTGTTTTTAATGAAGAAAATGCTGTAACCCAGCTTTTTCTTCATTAAAGACAATGTTTTCTCCCATTTGATACAAACAATAGGATGTCTTTTTCTCCAAGATCTTTTAAGAACTTTATCAAGATTTGCTTTAGTATTTACTTGTCCACGGACAAGTTACCTAGAAAAAAGTACTTGTTCGTGGACAAGTGAAATAGCCTGTGTCGGACAAGTCGGGCATGGGAATTCCACATCCCTGTTATAGCACTAATTGTGCAAGAGATACCAGGAATCCATTGTAAAGAGCTGCAGGCATCATAGTATGACTGAAAATTATTAAACTTCATTCAATGTAACAAAACAAAACCTGTAGTGGGGGTGATTTAACACAAAATTGAAGCTGGTACCCCCAATCTTTACAAGCATCCTTCTATATTTCATTGGAAGGGACACATGTCATTTATAGTATGGTGATTTTTATGCTCCCCAAAGGGAGAGCATATAGCTGCCGCTTTGTCTGTCCGTCCATCCTTCTGTCCGTAATCCCTTCTGTCTGTCCGTCCGTCCCCACCTATTTCTCCATAACCCTTGGGCCAATTCAAATGAAACTTACCATGTGAACTCCCTATGATATAGTGATGATGCATCTGCGACGGTTTTTGGATTTGAGTCCTCTCACGGGAAAAGGGGACTTAGGGCAAAAAACAGTTTTTCCCAAATTTCTCGTAGTCTAACAGTCAGAATTTAGTGAAATTTCATATTTGAGTAGCAAATCAGATGCCCTTTACTATAAACAATTTGAAATTAACATAAAAAAATATATATCATGGAAAAGGGGGCTAAATGTTTGTTACCTTTAGTACCTTTACGCTAGCGTGTAAAATACAGTTATTCTTTCATTTCTCCTAGCCCAGAATTTGATGAAATTTCACATTTCAGTAGCAAATCAGATGCCCTTTACCATAAACTATTTGAAATTAGCGTCTAAAAATATGTCATGCAAAAAGGGGGTTTAATGTATTTTACCTTTATGTTAGCTGTATAAGATAACACCTTATTTGAGTCCTTGCAATCTGACCACAGAGAATATCTCCTAAAGTATAATAGCTATCAACTTGAAACTTTATGGGTGGATAGATCTTATTGAGGAGAAGTGCAGTGCACAAGAACTACAACTCTTGCTTGCATAATTTTGGAGTTATTGCCCTTTGTTATTTTTGATACTTAGATTATGTCTGGAGCATATCTCCTAAAGTATAATAGCTATCAACTTGAAACTTTATGGGTGTATAGATCTCACGGAGGAGAAGTGCAGTGTATAAGAACTACAACTCTTGCTTGCATAATTTTGGAGTTATTGCCCTTTGTTATTTTTGATACTTAGATTATGTCTGGAGCATATCTTCTTAAGTATAATAGCTATCAACTTGAATCTTTATGGGTGGATAGATCTCATGGAGGAGAAGTGCAATACACCTGAACTACAACTCTTGTTTCTTTTACTACCAGATTTCATTAGCACTGGAACACTGAATTGCAGCTGGCAATTAACCCTTGTCATGCTGTATAAAAAACTTTTCAAAATAAATGTAAAATCAAAGTGCTAAAAGCACTGGAAGTTACAAAATGTGAGTGAGTATTGATTTCGGAAAACTATTGTTTTACACCTTTCTAGTTTAAAATTGAAATCAGGTCGTATGAACTAAGATCAGACTGCAGGCTGATATTTGTCTATACCTCCTGTCAAAGCAGGAATATTCTGGGTTCAGCATGACAAGGGTTAAGAAATAGATTGACTGATCAAATTTTTTTCATTCAACTAAGTGTGTGATGGTGACCTATTTTGTTGACATGTTACATTCTAATGATATCTTGGCACTGTAAATCAAAAGTAAATGTAATTTTTATTATTTGAACAGGGACAGATCCTCCAGTTTAGACAGTCGACGAAGTCGACATGGCAACAATAACAACAGCAGTTACCATAGACACAGTAGTGATCATTCCCGAACACACCATTCCAGGCGGCGCAGACGGAGCTATAGCAGCCGTCGTCATGAGCGGAAGGACAGGCGCAGCCGACGTAAGACCAAAGAAAAAAAGCACTCTAGAGACCGGCCGGTGAGTGTCAGCTGTTGTGATATTGTAAAATGATTGGCTTAAAATATTTTGAATGTCCAGTGGGAAAGAGGCTATAAATTCCTGAATAGGCCCTTATAGCTTTATAACACTGAGCTTTTTAAGGTAATGGTCCCGTAAAAGTTACGCAATATTTCGGAACTCTTGATCTTTTTCAGTGTTAACTGAGGTTTCCTAATGAAATCATTAGGAAACCTTGATTAACACTGCTAAAGCTTGTGACTTTCGAAACATTGCGGAACTTTAACGGGTCCACTGCTTTGAATCTCATCCATTCTATTTTGGATGTGAATTGCATGCCTACCAACAGTTTGGTGGCTATTAGAAAATAGTTTGAAGTGTCTATAATTTTTTGAAATAAGGTGCTTTCAAATTGTTTGCAGTAATTTGGTCATGGAGGATTTGTGGGTTCAGGGGCAAGTACTTAGAGTCTATTTTTTTAATAAAAAAAAATCCTCCAAAAATAAAATTTCTTCCAAATATAAATTTTCTTCCTAAAAAAATTTTCTTCCAAAAATAAGAATTATTACCCCTCCACCTGTAGAACTGAAATTTAGTTTAAAAAATAATTTTAATTTTTGGAACTTTTCAACCAGCTAGGCTTACTTTTGACCACATGATTACATATGCTGCAGAGTAGACTAAGATCAGACTGCATATCTGTGTGGACTGATCCTAGTCATTACTGTCTACCAAAGCTTTGTTAATAAAACCAACAGCGGAAGGGTTAAAAGAACGAGGGGGAAAAAATCTTTACTAAAAATTATTAGAGTAACTGAAACTGTTGACAAAGAAACGAGTTATACCCCATGACCACAAATTTTAAAACTTGGCTAGAGAATGGTTTGAGAAATGTGTAAAGGTTAAACTGCATCTGATCGGGGTTGGTTTATCTCCGAGTATCCAGGTTAATATTGCAAGCTGTAAGTGTTTAACAATGATATAAATCTCTGTTTAAGGTAGTGGACCCGTAATAGTTCTGCAATGTTTTGGAACTCATGATCTTTCACAATGTTTACCGTGGGTTCCTAATAAAATCATTAGGAAACCTTGGTTAACATTGTTTAAGTTTATTACTTCCGAAACAATGTGGAATTATTATGGGTCTACTATCTGAAGGTCTAAGTCAGTTTTTGACAAGTAGAAAGTTACATCACAAAGCAAAGGATAACCCTAGTAATGAGCTCTTGGGCTCTATCAAAAACCTTGGAATTTTTGCTTCACCTATCAATGCACGGATGATCAAGTATCAACCCTATGTGAATATTTTGAAAACAAAATTAATGATCAGAGCTTTTATCTTTTCAACTCTTGCCGTAACTAGAATGTTTCACAACAAAAATTGATGAATACTTCATTTGTTTGCATCTCGTAGTATTTTGAAAGAAAACCATCTTATTTCGGAAGAGAATCTTGTGGAAAAGAAGAAATTGCTTGTTACAAGCAATTTCTTTTTTTCCCACAATGTTTCCTCCTTTTTGAAAGTTTGGACACTTTTCTTTGAGCTTGGACTCCTTGATTCAATATGAGCATGAGAGTCTGATAGACTACCCACCAATAAAACAGTGCTCTCAATAAGCAGTTGCCGATTTATATACGACCAGAATTTCAGAAAAAACGTCTGGAAAATCAGACCTGGGCGTAAAAAAAAATCCCCGAGATTCAAGGAAAATGACCTGTAATTTGACCACAGGCGTTGTATATAACGTATAAAGTATTCAAAGAAAGTCCACGTGTGCAAAAATTTTTTTATCAACACAAGCATACATATTACAGCTGACCAAAACAAGTCATGTGTAACGTGAGGCTCAATAGACTGTCGCTTAACAACCAGTCTTTGATTACACAATCTTGTCGCGCCATTCCCGCTTCTGTCATTACCTGTCTTTGTCGGATACAGATCTCGAGGGTCCGTTGCATGGCCTTTTGAAACAAACAGAATTCAAACCAGGGGGATATTCATCAGATCAAACGTAATTCATACAGCCCTGACCTTTAAAATTTCGAAATATCACTTTCTAAAATTCTTAGAACAGATCTACGGATAAATTATCCTAATGAAAAAAGACGCTACCGGCAAACATTTCCGAAAAGTCAATCAACTGTCCTTGTTTATATATGGTTTTTTCGGGTAACACGGGAAAATCCCAATGACGTAATTTTTTTTTGTTTTATGTTATTCAAATAATTCAGCGAGAGTTTACATAAAACTGCCAGTACATTTGATTACACACTACCTAGAACGTTTGACCCTTGGAACGACAGGGCGAGAAAAATAAAGCTGCATTTATGTCCGTAAAATCACCTGATACCAAAACATCGTAACTAAAATTTGAGTAAGCCAAATTTCCTAGGGCCATCGCACAAGATACATCTGAAGACCGATTCTAAATAGAAACTCCACAGTCCTAATGTTAAGTTTCCATAATTTATTTAGATCTAATGAAGATCTAATAAAAGGTGACAGTGCAACCAAAGCTTGTACCTACAGCTTCAAGTTAAAGCTAGAAGTCTTAATGCTTGGAAGTTGTTTATTCTTAAAGAAGTAACCAGAATGATGGTATTTGGGATAAAAAATTAAACTAATTTTTAAACTTTTAAAAAGTGTGCAAGAAAAGGAAGGTGTGTTGGGGGGGGGGGGGGGGGATTCCTTACTTCGTAAAAAAAAATCATGAAATTCCAACATGGAATTACATAAATCCCTGATTTCAGCCCTTATTGAGAGCACTGAAAGAAGTTAATGCCAATCCGTGGAAACCATTTTGAACCCAAGATTAGGTTTTTGGGTTGCTGGGATAAGACCGAAATGCTCCTAAAAATGAAAACTCAAAAATTAAAGTGAGCACCATTGTACAAGGTTTGGGAGGTACAGTCAAAACTGTGCGAGCGGTCACCTGAGAATAGCGGCCAAACTGCCGTAGGCGGCCAGCTCAGGTCCGCCCGAGCAAATTTACTCTTCAAAGTTACTGTGAATAGCGGCAATCTGTCGTATATGGCCGGCGGTCACCTTTAATTGTCTGGATTGCACTCATTGTATATCCCCTTTAGCGGTCACGCGAGTCATCAAATTATGACAGGTGACTCGCTGATTAATGAAAAATCGATAAAGCGTTTGGATTATCGTATGCATTTACCGTGACACTTACCTAATCAACAAGTCTACTAATTTGTGTTGTCTGAGCGACTCGCAGATTAGTTGATTGATAACGACAGCAGATTATTAATATTCCGATTAGTAAGCCTATAATACATTGCGGTTGGTCCGAACTACCGAAAGATTTTGACGGTTTGATCTCGGAGGGGATTTCCCTTCGTCAGCTCCGGAAGTATTAATTTTTTGTCAGAATTATTTTTTTTTTCACTCTTCTTTGCATCAAAAATCTTGTCCTTTTGGAAAATTCAATGATACACAGATGAAAAAAAAAAAACAAAAAAAACAGATTAATAAAACTGCCGTATTTTTGTTCAGTATCGGTTGATTTCGTGGAATAATCGCCGCTTGTCGAAAGTGTCTGGGGATTTTCCAAATGACGTCAACTAACGTCGTCAAGCATACCGGAAAACCCGACTTTGTTTACATCCCGCGCACGTGAAACACGTGAATTGCCGCCAAATCCACAGGAACCCGCTTCTCGCTTCTAAGAAAACTATAAACACTAAAATCGCCGTATCTCCAGCGCGTTTATTCTTTCATGGTATGAACTCGAAATTGTCACTTTTTCCAATGAAAAATAATATATCTTAAGTAATCAGGATCATTATCGGCGTCAAAATCTTAAACAACATAATCTTTCTCAAACAGAGTTTATTTCTTTTCTGGTTCCCTGTGACAAAATGCAACTCGGATACAAACGCTGTTTACTTTCCCCAGAGAACATATTGATCGTGAATGACCAAAACATCGTAAATACTGCCATTCAAGAAATCTTTAAATTATTTTGGTCTCCTATCGCCGATTTTGAATGGAATCTTTTTGATACGAATACTAAATTTTCGGTGTGCCATCCGATGGAGTTATGACATTAACCTATTGTTGTTCGTTTCGGGGGTGGGGGGTGGGGGGGGGGGCTATTTTCCGTTAAGCGGCCAACTGCCGTATGGGGTCGATTTTGCCATGTCCCGTGGGTGGCCGCTATTGACAGTTTTGACTGTAAATCAGGGTCAAAAAAACATAAAAAAGGAGACAACTGTGAATACTTACAATAACCTGGATACTTGAATAACCTCCCTCTCATCAGATTGCAAGTTTAGCTAAAATAAATTCTCTTTTTACAGTCACTTTGGTAAGTAAGTCTCAGTGTAATACTTAAGACTAAACGTTTATGTGTCAGAAATAATGTCTTATTATTTTTATTTTTTCAAATATGTAAGCAAAACGTGATGAAAGATGTATGTTCTTCAAAGTGACATATGATTTTCATAGGAGCTTTGGAATAGAGTATTTCTCTGAAAATTCAATTTGGATTGGCACTTGTTTGCAAGGACATTGCAAGTGCCCTTTCTGAATTCTCTTAACTTTTTTTCTCTTCTTGAATAAATTAATGCTCTAGATAAAAGGATATGTTGAATGTCAAATTCTAGCCATGTCAATAGTTTTTGATTAGCTTTATGCAGTGGTCAAGATATTAATCTGTGAGTAACCACATTAAAGGGATAGCAAATATTCTACAATTTGATATTCCAACAATCTGTTTTTATCTAGAGCTAACTTTACTAATAGTTGACCAAAACATAGTAACTGTAGGATTGTTCAACCTGTGGTTACAAAGTTTGGATTGGCTATCAAGATAATGTTTTTTGATTTGCTACAAATCAACAGCTAAGATTTTTTTCCGAAACTTATTATTTTTGTTTTCTTTCAAAGACTTTCAATCTAATCATTATTGTGTTGGAAAAATAAAAAAGTGTTACTGATGACTCTTCAAAATTTTTCAGAGGAAGGAAATATTGAAATGAAATTACTTCTTAATGTGAACAAACATGCATTCTCACCAAAGGAAGGAAAGCTTTTTATAACCAGTATTTTAAATAGACTCATGTAAAACATATTATTTCAGAAAATGTAAGTTGATTTTGCAAAAACCTTGAATATAGAGTGAACGTGCTTTTAAAAAGGTAAATGAGATAAGTCTTGATTATAAGAAAGACAGAAAGAAAGAAGGAAAGAAAGAGAAAGAAAAAAGATAGTAAGAAAGAAAGATATATAAAAATCGAAAGAAATCAAAACTAAATATTTATTGACATACAAATTGCTCAAAAATAGTAATTAGAGGATGTTTGTATCAGTAAAGGGCCAATCAGCAAAGGGGAGTTAATAGTACTTTACTCCATCAAAATTGTTAAGTGCTCCAGCTAACTCAATATAACTGAAAGATTGTTGAAAACAGTGTAAAACCTCATTCAAACAAATGAGCAATGGCAAGACTGTACTAAGTGTCTATACCAGGGATGTGGAATACAGAATTTCTCCACTTGTCCATGGAAAAGTAAAAGATGATTTTCCACTTGTCCCTGATAAAAAATGACATGTCATCAAAAAAGAAAATCAATCACTTATATAAGAAAAAAAAATTTTTAAAGAAGAAAATGCTGGACTCCAGCATTTCCTCCTTTATAACACCATGTTTTATACCCTTTGATATTAACATTTTGATAATGAATCTCTTAGATCTGTTTAGTACCATGGCATTCTGATATTTGTCCTGGTATTTACTTGTCCAAGGACAAGTGGCATACAGTGATTCATTTTGAAAATTAAAAGAAGGGGTCCCTAGGACTCGCATACTTTGAAACAATGAGTCTCAACCTGATTCCACCTGCATAGTGGCATAAAGTCTGTTTGAATATTGCATTTGAGGCATCAAAATGAGGCTGGAAAAATACATTTTGAATTCTGGAAAAGCAAACCTACATGAGGTTTTGGAAGGAAGGATTGTTGTGCCCAAAAATCTGGAATCCCTTGAGACATAGTAGATCATTTCCAATATAAATGCCAAGGCAGCTTTATAGACGTTTTCTCTAGAGCAATATTCACTGATGATACTTTTAGCTTTAAAGATATAGAAATGATGTTGTAAGTTTGGCTATTTGAAGCAAAAACTTTTTTAGAAAAAAAGCCTTTCAAATGGGTAAACACAAAACTGTTGTGATTATTTGGTTTAAAACACACTCATCTTGTTACAAACAAGAAGTTCGTTTAGTTTTTTTAAGCAAAGAGAACAGAGTTAGGGTACTTGGTTTGATCCCAAACTTCTCTAGTCATTGATATGAGACTTTAAATGAAGCTTTAATTTTTCGGATTTATTTCATAGGTGCTGTGATATAACTTGAAACCCTATGCAATCAATCAATGGGAATTTGATCATAAATATGATATCTTAAAAATAAAGCCATGGTCTAAATTTTTGTAAAAATGGTAAAATTACAATTAATGATTGATTGCCTGTAATTTGTTTTTGGAATTTCATTGAATTTAAACAAGCTCCAAAAGTTTACCCTTGTCATGCTTATCACGGAATATTCCTGCTTTGGCAGGAGGTATGGAAAAACATCAGCTTGCACATATGTGCAGTCTGATCTTAGTCTATACAACCTGGTTTTCCTTTTTTAAACCAGAAAAGTTTCAGAAATTATTATTTCAGAATCAAATGCTGACTCATGACAATTAGGAATACAGAGCTTTCAGCACTCTGATTTATATTTAATTTTTCCAAGGTTTTTATTATACGCCGCCGGAGGCGGACGTATATTGGCGTCATCTTCTCCGTCTGTCCGTCCGTCAGTCCATCTGTCCATCCGTCCATCCGTACGTCCGTACGTCCGTCCACTTTTCTTGTCAACGCAACTCCTCCTAAGTTTCTGGTTGGATCTTCTTGAAACTTGGTCAATGTTATCACCTCAATTGGTAGATGTGCATGAAGGAAGGATTTTACGGTTCGTTGATTTTTGCCTGAGTTATGCCCCTTAATAACTTAGTCTCTGGGTCAACTTTTCTTGTCAACGCAACTCCTCCTAAGTTTCTGGCTGGATCTTCTTGAAACTTGGTCAATGTTATCACCTCAATTGGTAGATGTGCATGAAGGAAGGATTTTATGGTTCGTTGATTTTTGCCTGAGTTATGCTCCTTAATAACTTAGTCTCTGGGTCCACTTTTCTTGTCAACTCAACTCCTAAGTTTCTGGCTGGATCTTCTTGAAACTTGGTCAATGTTATCACCTCAATTGGTAGATGTGCATGAAGGAAGGATTTTATGGTTCATTAATTTTTGCCTGAGTTATGCCCCTTAGTAACTTAGTCTCTGGGTCCACTTTTCTTGTCAACGCAACTCTTCCTAAGTTTCTGGCTGGATCTTCTTGAAACTTGGTCAATGTTATCACCTCAATTGGTAGATGTGCATGAAGGAAGGATTTTATGGTAGGTTGATTTTTGCCTGAGTTATGCCCCTTAAAAACTTAGTGTCTTGGGCTTATTGCCTCAGTTATGCCCCCTGAAAATTTAGTCTCTGGGGGCTTATTGAAATTGCAGCCTTGTGAATGCAACTCTTCCTAAGTTTCTGGCTGGATCTAAATGAAACTTGGTGGATGTTATAACTGAAATTGATGGATGAGCATGAAGTAAGGATTTTATGGTTCATTAATTTTACCATAAATTATGCCCCCTTAAAACTTAGTATCTAGGGCTTATTGAAATTGCAGCTTTTTGAATGCAACTCCTCCTTACTTTTTGTCTTTATTTAAATGAAACTTGGTCATTTTTAATTTGGTTTTGTCCAAAGTGGCGGCATATTTTGTGACGATGGCACTCTTGTTCAGCATGACAAGGGTTAAGATAAAAACATGTATTTTGGGTTTAAGATCATTGCCTTGTGTATTACTGTCTCACAGAGAAATGAGCAGATGTGAAACATTCCAACACACCGAGTATGTAAATGTGTAACTGGTGTTAGGTTGAAAATATATCTGTCTCTCTCCCTCACTCTCAGAGAGGAAGGAAATTTCTCTACCCTTTACTTACCTCAGTAAAAAGGTTAAAATAAAATAATGTATTTTGGGTTGTGTATTATTGTCTCGCAGAGAAATGAGCAGATGTGAGACATTCCAACACACCGAGTATGTTAATGTGTAACTGGTGTTAGGTTGAAAAAGTATGTCTCTCTCCCTCACTCTCAGAGAGGAAGGAAATTTCTGTACCCTTTACTTATGTCAGTAAAACTTGTAGTTAGCGACCACTTATGGGACCAACAAAAAGAGAATGGTCACTTAGTACATGTTTTGGTTACAAAATGAAATAAGAAACATGATTTTGATTGAATATGTATTTTATATTGATTTTCTCAAAAATCCTATGTTGTAAACACTCATTAGAATCGTCTCATTGAGACGATTCTATTGAGTTTCAACAACATAGGATTAGTTTAAGATAATTCTTAGACCAATACTATCTACTTTGTGAGATATTTTTATTTTTGGACAGGGAATTTGGACAATGCTTGCATGATTAAATTGGTTGCTTAATAGATGTTGTCTCTCAAACAAAATTGACTGTACTAGATTACAGAAATTTAGATTCAACATTGAAAGTTTCAAGTTGCAGACAAACTTAAATACTAGTTGGCCAAACCAATTAGTGTCTGAGAAAGCAATTAACATAAAAATATCTTTGCCAAAATGCTAGAATTAAAAAGAAACAAAATTATTGTAATCTTCACTGAAAAAGAGAGAAAACTGCACAAATAGAAACAAATCATTGTTTCACCTTTTTTTTTTTTAATATTTTAAATTTTCACAAGAGACTTTCAAAGGTTTTCACCTGTATATTTAAGTTTGATAATTTCAAATTTTTGGAGGACCATAATTGTGAGAGTCCACAAGTCTTTGGTTCTATAATATTATTTGTTAGTTGAACTTTTGATTGACTTAAAAAAAAAAAAAAAGAAAACTAATTAAAGACACTCAGAATTTTGAAATGTGATAAAGAACTTTGAACATATGTTTCTGTTGAATGTTTTGATCTTCGTGGTCCTTGTTGCAAAAATTTTATCACTTACCTTTAACGAGAAGTTAAATAGAAACAATTACAAATAGGTGTGGGTACTAATTAAAATTGTCTTAATGAAACAATTTGATTGAGTACCTACAAAGGGTTTCATTGAGATCTTTTAAAGATTTTAGGTTGGTATTATCCCCTCTTGTTTTCCCCAGCGGCAGCACTCATCCTTTCTGACTTTTGTCTCCCACCAATGGGTTGTTAATCGTTGACCAAGGTGGGATAGCAGCTGGAGGCAAGGAAAATATGTAATGGTAGTACTGGTGTGATAATACCAGGAATCCATTGTTAGGTGCTCTAGCCGCTGCGATGTAACTGAAATAATGTTAAAAGTGACATGAAACCCCATTCAAACAAAACAAAGCCCCTTTTTTCTGTACATCTGTTTAAGATATAATGAAGAGAAGCAACAAAGTTAAAAAGGTTATTTATGAAAGTGCTAAGTGCTAGGAAAATGGTTAAGTACTTGTATGATAAATACCAAGAATCCATTGTAAGGTGCTGTAGCTGCCGCGAGGTAACTGAACAATTGTTTAAAACCTCATTGAAACAAACCGAATCCCCAGCTTAATTGTACCTCTGTTTAAGAATATAATGAAGAGTAGCAACAAAGTTATAAAGTTATTTATGAAAGTGCTAAGTGCTAGGAAAGGATGAAATGGTAGTACTTGTATGATAAATACCAGGAATCCATAGTAAGGTGCTGTAGCTGCCGCAATGTAACTGGACGTTTGTTTAAAACCTCATTTAAACAAACCAAACCGAACCCCCTCTTATCTGTACCTCTGTTTAAGAATATAATGAAGAGAAGCAACAAAGTTATAAAAGTTGTTTATGTGTATAAACACCAGGAAACCATTGTAAGGTGCTGTAACTGAATGATTGTTTAAACCTCATTCAAACAAACCAAACCAAACCCCCCTCTTATCTGTACCTCTGTTTAACCCTTTCCTGTTTTACAAAATTTTGGACCTGTCCAAATTCAAAGGTTTTGCAGACGAAAATTTACAGTGGATTTAATTTGAAAAATAACCATTCAGTAGGGTAGAAAATAGTGTGGAAAAAAAAGAAATTGCTTGTCAGAAGCAATTTCTTCTTTTTTCACAATGTTTTCTCAATCATAAAATCACAGGCATGTAAAAAGCAGGGATTAAACAGCAAAGGGTTAAGAATATAATGAACAGAAACGCCAAAGTTATACAAGTTGTTTATGAAAGTGCTAAGGGAAATATTCTGTGGTTCCTCCCACAGTGACTGCTGAGGTAATCCAATAATTGTTTGAAATGGGAACCAGCTGTCTGGCAGTGTGTACACCAGACACAAAACTTTTGGGATACTTATGCCCAGCTCTTCCAAAATGTGTTTTCTTTGAAGTGATGCACATAATGATAAGATATTTCTATCTACCTTGTGTTTGTGTATTCGCTGGGAACCATGTGGCTTATCTTTTAATGTGTGTCTGATTACCTGCTCTGTGTGAAACTTGTGGAACCAGTCTTGGATTTTTATCATGGGTTAGCCTGCAGGCTCCTGGTATTGAGAGTGATTTGTCTTTTATGGATGAAATTTTGGGCATACAAGTACATGTTCACTTCAAGAAAAAGTAATCTTTAAATGTCATAGTTCAATAAAATATAAAACTTGAATTATCATGTCAAACTTAGATCATAATGTAAAACTTCAACTTTAGAGATGATCTACATAGAATAATCTTTAACTTTATACATGTCGAACTTCAGAAATATTATAATGTCAAACTTCAGTAAAAATATCAAGCTCCTGTTTATAATGTAAAACTTTAACTTTAGAGATAATCTATATAGAATAATATTTAACTTTATACATGTCGAACTTCAGTAATATCATAATGTCAAACTTTAGTAAAAATATCAAGCTCCTGTTTATAATGTCAAACTTCAGTTTTAATGTAAGAAAACAACAACTGTTAATTGAAACACAATTCTCAACAATAACACAAAATTAATAACATGTGATCTAACTCTTGTTTTGCCAAAATAAAATCCTTCTTTAAAAAAAATTGATTCAAAATCAAAGCACTGTAAGTTAAAAGTGTTGTTTTAAATTTTGTTTGACAATTAATTCTATAGATGAAATTGAAAGTGCCAAACATGACTGAAGGTAGACAAAGATCAGACTTCACCTAATATAATACTGAAATCTGAATATTCTGGTCAAAGAAGAATATTATTGGTTCAACATGGACTTGGAATCTACATATTATTATGCCCCCGATAGGGAGGCATCATAAATTTGACTTGTCCGTCCGTCTGTCTGTCCGTCTGTCCGTCCGTCCGTCATTCCGTCCAAAAACTTTAACATTGGCCATAACTTCTAAATCAAAGCGGTGTCGGGGGCATTGTCATCTTACAGTGACAGCTCTTGTTTTGTATTATTTTATGCAACCAGTCTAAAAATATTATAACATTCTAAACACAAAAATCTGTACTACATGCCAAAGGCTTAATTCCAAGATTTATTACTAGTACCTGCAGCATCAGAACTGAGTAAGCCATTCTACCTGTAGACATTGGGGAAGTCTCTCTCAGAACTATGTACATGTAAAACAGGAGTGTGTGATAGGCTGCCAGATTTTCACCTAGGTTCACCTAGGTAGATTCTATGTGGGTTGAAAGTTGGCTCAGAGCCCCAAGAAGAAACAACGGGGCTTTAGTTTTCGCTTCATGGCACTGAGAACATTTTTTGTTGTGATTCATAATATACCATGTGATTCAGAGAAATGTTTGGTTATTTATTCCTCCATAATATGCGTTGTTTGTGAATTGTTAATTGGGGTTATTTCGAGATTTATGTTAATCGGGAATTTTCTTTTCTGATTTCCGTGGATGCTGAAGGAGAGATTTAATGCTGGATTATTTACTGTGATATATTCCATTTCAATTGATGAAGTTGTGGATAGGCCAACTTTTCCATCCAAGAACGACCTTTGAACAAATTTTCAGAAATGTTGTAAAATTAAAATTATAGTAGAAGATCCTAACATTCAAACAAGAAGGAATAAACAAGATCTCCTATGATAAATAGAATCCAGTGATAATTTTAGAAAGGTGCAAGATCTGTTAAGAAATTTAAATTTCTGTGAAAAGAAGAGGTGTTTAATGGAGTAGTTGTCATATTTCGGTTGACATATAGCATTTCTGTGATAAAGGGAGATAATAGGAAAAAAGGAAAAAATTCGAAAATTGAAAAGCTTGTTCTGTGATCTTCAAAAAGTATCTCAGGTTGAATATTGGTGCTAATTGTTTATTTACAACGAAATTCAATTGGAAAGTACCCGAAAAAATTAAATTGTCCGTCCAACTTGCTGCAATTAAACTCATCCAAGAAGACCTTTAACCTTGTTCATTGCTGCAGTGATTGCAATTGAGTAAGGTTATTGAATGAACATTTTTTTGAGTTGGTCCATCGTAAGATGAGATTGGATGTTTTAAATTCTGCTGCAACCAAAGCATGGAGAACAATGCCGGCCACTGAGTTAGATCGACGTGAGAACGCTGTGGGCGAGTCCAATGGGGTGTCTGAGGGTGGTAAAAGTCGAACAAATCGGTTTAAAAACAGTACCAGCGATAAGTTAAAAAATGGGTTAGATCAGGTATAAAGCATGTTTGAATATGGAGGTGTGAGGCTGAGCGAAAGATCACATGGTTTTGTATTCATAAACTATTGAGTTCCGTTTTAATCTCATGAAGTACACATCTTTTGAAGAGGATTTGTCTATTGGTTTAAAGCTAGGATTGCCTAAAAACTAATAAAAAAGAACTTCTCTGCATGTGTATCTTACCATATATTTGACTCAAATTAGAATTAAGATATGAATTGTAGTTCTCAAGTTTATGAATACAGACTGATTTTAAAAATTCATTTCTCCTTCTTAACATGTTGAATTCATGGAATGTGAAAAGTTTTCATTGGGAAAAAAAAGATTTAAAAAACAAAGACAGATCTAATATTACTTAAATCTGAGAAAAAATAACATTGTTTTGAATAAATGGCTTCTGGTTCATTGTTTTCCCTAATTAAAAGGCACCCTGTGTAATTGAATAATTACTTGATAACATACAATTACAGGAAGTGGGTATTAAATAATGATTAACTTGATAAACTGTTGCCATGGGAACCTAATATAATCATGGTTTTCCCAAATTTTTATGTGTGGAGATTGTAAATATTGATGATAAGCCTTGTATTTCATCCAACAGATAAGAACAATTTGGGATAAGGAACACTTGGCTGACTAAATTGATTCACAGCTGTACCCAATCTACAAAATTAATGTTCTTACGGTTGTCATAAGGTTCTTAATTCCTGGTTAGGTGTTCTAGCTTCTGCGAAAACTTGAAAACAGTTGAATATTGCATTGATCACCTTCCGTTCAAACAGATTTCAAATACAAAAATAAAGTAAATCATAAGAAGAAATATTTGATCTGCCAATTATGGTAGTGGACCTAGAATAGTTCCACAATGTTTCAGAAGTAATGAACTTAAAAAGTGTTGTTGAAGGTTTCCTTATGATTGTATTAGGAAACCTCGGTTAAAATTTTGAAACATTATGAGTTTTTCCGAAATGTTGTAGAACTATTAGGGTTCCACTACCTTAAGGTATTGGTAGTAAGGGAAGGGTCTCCTAGATTTTGTGGGAAATATGGGCATGATTACTTTGAATGGAGTCGTCGTGATGTTTTTTATTTTCGCTGATATTCACAACTGAATGAACACAGGGAATTAAGAGTCCTACTTTATGGGATAGAAATATCAGTATGAGCTGAGATAGAAATAAAAACAATCTATGCAATATCTCTCCCCAAGGAAGAAAAACAAGCCCTCACAAAAAATCCCATTTTGCAGATTATAAGTAAGTGACAAAAATGGTTGGATCTGCATATCCTTGATCTATTGCCCAAGGTTTGGAGCCGATTTCTTAATTTTGTGCAATGTTTTTCAAAGCCTTTTAATTTTCTATGAGCAATGAAATCTAATTTTGTTTAGTAGCAAGTGAACTCTCTTTATTTCCATTGTATTTTGAACCTTAATTAATGTTACTTTTACTTTAGGTTTGAAATTTTGAATTATTGTAGCTAGTAATGGGTTAATATTGGCAGTCAAATGTAGAATGATATATTTTGGTGAACTCCTTAATTGTTTTCTAGAAGTATTCTTGAATAAAATGCAAAAAAAGTGGGGCACTAATAAATTGATAGATTATCTGAGGCAAAAAAGACCAAATTTCATGATAAATGGCCCAGCCTGGCTCAAAAAATCTACATTTGGGACTTGTGGCAGTATTGATTACCACAAATAACTGAAATAGAATATCTATATGTATGTTTTGGAATCTACTGCTAGAGGGGGAAAATGGAATTTATCTCTTAAAATTTTAAATAAAACTCTGATAAAACCCTATGTTGTGGTTACTCATTGGAATCATCTTATCAAGACGATTCCAATGAGTACCCACAATGTAGGGTTTCGTTGAGAAATAATGATTTTAGACTTGCATTACTCCCTCTTATTAGCTCGGCTATTTTAGGAGGAACCCCTAGGTATTACTATAGCCCACGTTTCGCTGTCGTCGTCGTCGTGCGAAAACTTTGACATTTTGTTATATCTCTGGTTCTAGTGAAGGCATTCACTTGAAACTTGGCACACATGTTCACCATCAAAAGAGCAACCAATACTATCAAGGGGGATAACTCTAGATGCATTTTGTGCAAATTATGCCCCTTTTTTTACTTAGATTTTTTCCGACCATCCAGCACTCGACAGCCGAGCGTAGGGGTAACCCTATATATCTTTGGCTCAGTGCTAAACAGTTGTAACTGTCTGTTAACATATAGGCAGTTAAAACTGTTTTGGCTTAGCCATCTGTATTTTTTGAGACGGTGAAATAATGGCCAAAGATAAATATAATCCGCGTAAGCTATTATCATTTGATAGGGGAAAAGGTGCATAAGGTCTGTTGAAATTTTGTTGACTTTGATTTTGTGCGTATGGGCTTTTATAAGAGGCGCCATGAATATATGAAATCACTTCAAAAATTGGTCGATGTGGTTTTATCAGAGAATTTTTACATTACTATGAATTCACATTTCTTATGAGATCTATAAATGGAGGCGAAATGAATTTTAAGAAAGTATTGGTTGATGGATGAATGAAAGCATGTTTACTGTTCAAAACAAACTATCGATTTAAATTACATAATTAATTGAATTTACATTAAGTTTAGAAAATTTACAAATTTAATGTGATATCTTGTAAGTTTTTACAAATTAATTCTTTTGATAGTAATGAATGAAATCATTTTACAGATTAAACGTTTTCAAGATATTTAAGTTAAATTATTACCAGCAATTAACGCTTCTTTTAAAAAAAGTTATAAGCACTTATTAACTTTGATTTACTCAAAATAGTACATGTATATAAGTCCTTTTATAACATCTTGCTAGAGCTGAAGATATTTTTTTCAAGTTGCAAAATATCTATTCATACATTGCAAAATCAATTTTACCTTTGTATAATGATGCTCATTCTGTTACGTTCAATGATTGCCAGGGTTAGGCATAAGACTTTCAATCTGGAAGTCGTGGGTTCGATCCCCGGTGGCAGCAAATATCCTTTCCGACGTTTGTCTTTCACCAATGGGTAGATAATCGTAAACCTATGTGAAATAGCAGTCTGAGGCTAGGAAAGGGTGTAATGGTAGTACAGGTGAAAGAAATACCAGGAATCCGTTGTTAGGTGCTCCTGCCGCCGCGATATAACTGCGAGATTGTTGAAAGCGGCGTTAAACCCATTCAAACAAACAAACAAATCAATGATTGCCAGATTTCAGCAATTTTTTGGTCAGCACAAATGAGTTGTAACTACCTGTACAAATATTGGTAGTTACAACTGTTTCTAGCTGATCAACCAAATTGCAGATTGATTCTGACTCTTATTTGAAGCTTGATGTTAACATGTTTGAAAAGTTGAAAATGTTGCCATGAAAAAAATTGTATGGGATTCAGTTGAAAAATGAAATGGAAAGCTTTCTGAACTTTGATGAGAATGCACAATTAATTGAGCAAAACTGTCTTGCCATTTGTGGAAGAACCATGCCACACTTTTTTGATTGATTTTGGAAAATTTAATCATAAATGAATAAACTGACACAATTTTTAACATTTTGCACTCTTGTCTTTAAATAAAAAGACAGAAGTGAATTTTCATCTACTATAACGTTTTTGCCATTTAAAATCAATTTTGTTTTCACATGATATTTATGTGTTTGTTAGGAATCACATAACATCAACTTTTTAAACATTTTTGATTGTCATTTATTATATTGCCATGTGATTTGACACTATCTTTACCGGGACCTCTTTCCCCTATTTTTATCACATATGTCCCGAACTTGGCTTGTGGCTTGAATAATATGCCGTCACCAATGAATTGGCCAATCGTACGAAAAAAACATCACGTCACATCCTCTACAAACCCCCCACAACCACATCACCAATCCTACAATCGCCCACAATCGATACACTAACGATTCTCTACGACTATCGAAACAATCGACTGCGAAACAATTACAATCGAACAAACGATACACTTGTGCGTGGTTGATGTTGGTGAACAATCGAACAGAATGAGGATACAGGAGGGGGTGACGGACAGAAGGTTCTGGATGATCGAGATGGCCACCTTATTTATAAAGAAGGAGACGTGCTGCAAGCTAGATGTACTTGCATTTCGTAATGTTTAGTCTAGGCTTATTTCTAAATTTATATTGTATATTGTTGTATGATCCCATGGCCCCTTTTTGCAAAACTCAAAAGATTTTTTTTTCCTACTTTTTTTTTCCAAGTGATTTGGCCGTATTGTTAAAGAGAAAAATTGTATATTAATTTATTTGAAAAATTTAAGGTTCTTTGTCTTATGCCCATATTGACCCTTTATTCTATTTCACTATATTCACTATTTTCTCATTGTAGGATAATAATTTATTCATAATGTAAGCATTGGTATTTATCTATGCTTGCATTACATGATTAGTTAATGCTAATGTTATATAATGAATGGATTACTAAATATCTGGCGTTGTGACTTGATTCTGGAATTAATTAGTGCAGTAACAATCTAGATGGCAGACGGATAGCTCCTTCTTTTTATTGCTATATAGAAAATTGGCTTTTGATTGCTTATATGGCTTAAGAGTCTTGTCTGCACAATTCTTTTCTGCAGTCTCTCAAGTAGTCTTTTTAAAGCAAGATAAAATGAAACTTTGGAATCCTTTCCTTACCAAGCAAGATGGATTAAGATTTAATCTATCTAAATCGGGCCTTTCATGACATAAAAGTTGAGCATACTAATAGTCATATACACTTATGAAACACTTTGACTGAAATACTGTTGCTTTTGGTGTTTGGAGAAAAGGGAGGGACAACATTGTCTAAAAGTTTGCTAAATCCATTATAAGAAGGGATGTGATTATTATAAGACTTAAGTTAAACATAGAAGGTTAAGAATTTAAGACAATACTCAACATTTGGGGAAAATGGGGAAGGGGTACTGTTGTCAAGTAAAGGTGAGTCAAGATGAAAACCAAGTCACTTTGGGATGTGAATTATGGGGTCTGTATGGGAGGCCAGAAGTAGAAATGATCTGATGTTTATAATACTTTTGTTCTAGGTTTATAGCTGTTATAGAATGGTACTAATATATAAAATGTTTGTTTATTGTAGATGAAGTGGTGGATACTCTGGGAGAAGGGACCTTTGGCAAGGTCATCAAGGTCAAGGACATGAAAAAGTAAGTGTTTGATTGGTTGTTGGGGTCAGAGTAGACTTGTACCTTCTCTTAAATAGGGGTGAATTATTGAAAACATGTAAAAATGTCAGCCAAATTAGCTCAGTTGTTAGAGCACTTGACTTCAAAACAATTGGAGGTCGAGCACATGCTTTATTCCCAGCCTAGCACACTAAGAAACTAGTTGTCTTTCGGTTGAGACATTAAACCGAGGTCCTGTGAGACAGTGCTTTACACCGAGCATGTTAAAGAACCATGGTGGATCTCAGCAGTAGTTGCGTCATGTATCCTTGCACTATCCCCTGTAACAACTAACCGTCTTCTTGGGCTGTGACTTAAGGATGTAATGGTAGTACTGGTGCGAGAAATACAAGGAATCCATTGTTAGGTGCTCCAGCAAATCATGATATAAATTCAAGAAATCAATGAAGCCTTGTTCATATCTGAATGATTTTACAAGCAAATGAAACGAGTAAATTCCTATTCAATCTCTTTCTGTCAAATTTCTGTCAAAGTTTTAGATTTTAGATCTGTTCAATGCAAAAGCTGAGTTACAGATAATATCTGTTTGCATCTACTTGTAGTTTTGAAATAAAAACATCATAAATTCTTAGTGAGGAACTATTGTGAAAAAGCAGAAATACATGTAGCTTGAAACTGGCAATATTTTCTTTGCCACAAAAGTTCTCCCAAAACATGAAAAAATCAGACATCCTAATTTTTCTTGGTTTTATCAAAGTAATTAGTGTCAAAAACTCTGGTTGATTAGTGGCTTAACTGAGTGGATTTCTTTTTTGATGTTTGAAAAATGTTTCGTTCATTATTGTAATCCACTGATTAATATTTTAAAGTGATTTTATTTTATTTTTAGCTCACCTGAGCACGAAGTGCTCAAGGTGAGCTATTGGGATCGTAGAATGTCCGTCGTCCGTCGTCAGTCGTCCGTCGTCCGTCGTGCGTCGTGCGTCGTGCGTCGTCCACAATTTCTTTAAACATCTTCTCCTCCTAAACCAGTGGGCCAATCTTGATGAAACTTGGCAGGGATGTTCCTTGGGTCAAGCTCTACCAAAGTTGTTCAAATAAATGAAATCCACCCTTAACTTTCCCTTTACCCTTAACAAAAAGGGTGAAAATATGAAAATCTTTAAAAATCTTCTTCTCTGAAACCAGAAGGCAGACAGCTTTCATATTTGGTATGTAGCATCATCTAGTGGACCTCTACCAAGTTTGTTCATATCAAGACCCTGGGGTCATATTTGGGCTTTCCCTGGGCGCAACCCTTTTTACATAGAATCAAAGAGCGAAAATCTTTAAAAATCTTCTTCTCTGAAACCAGATGGCAGACAGCTTTAATATTTGGTGTGTAGCATCACCTAGTGGGCCTCTATCAAGTTTGTTCATATCAAGACCCTTGGGTCATATTTGGGCTTTGCAAGGGTGCATCCCTTTATCTCTTATGAGCACGAAGGGTAAAAAAACGAAAATCTTCAGAAATTTTCTTCTAGGAAACCAGAAGGCAGACAGCTTTCATATTTGGTATGTAGCATCATCTAGTGGACCTCTACCAAGTTTGTTCATATCAAGACCCTAGGATCATATTTGGGCTTTGCCCGAGTGAACCCTTTTTACATAGAATCAAAGAGCGAAAATCTTTTAAAATCTTCTTTAATCGAAACCAGAGGACACACTGCCTTCATTTTTTGGTATGTAGCATCATCTAAAGGGCCCCTACCAAGTTTATTCATATCAAGACCCTTTGGTCATATTTGGGCTCCAACTGGGCGCATCCCTTTCAGCTCATCTGAACATGATGGGTGAAAATAGGAAAACCTTCAAAAGTCTTCTTCTCTGAAACCAGAAGGCAGACAGCTTTCATATTTAGTATGTAGCATCATCTTATGGACCTCTTTCAAGTTTGTTCATATCAAGACCCTGGGGTCACATTTGGGGTCCACCCCGATGTATCCCTTTTTACATAGAATGGAAGAGCAAAAAGGCATATCTGTCTTGCTCTTCACTGAAAACGTTCCATGGTATTGATCTTAGGCAATTATCTTCTTTTTGACATCTGCCTATCTAATTAATGTGATGTCCCAGGGGTCAAAGAGACTCAGGTGAGCGATCTAGGACCATCTTGGTCCTCTTGTAATAATTAAAATTTAATTTTAATTTTGGCCGAACTTTTGTTCATGTTCCTCTCTTAACATGTATTCAACAATCTCTCAGTCAAAAACAAAATTTGATTATAAGTATTGAACTAAGTGTAATGACAAGATTTGAAAGAAAAAGACAAGATTTGGATATTCAGTGGCAGTCTTCAAGATATAAGTAGGCGTTCAAAGGATAAACTACAGATTCAATAAAATTAATTATTAATGTGAATATATTACCAAATCAAAATGCTAGGAATTAGTTATTACCATATGACAGATTATAGTTTGAGTAAGTAAAGGTAAATATAATTACCATTCTGTTATCAGTGGCTCGAACTTCTGGAGTTGGCAAAATAAACATATTGATGGAGGTTTAGCAAATCTTTGTACCTACTTCTTGAATTATGTTGTAGTTAATACAGTTTTGCTTATCAGCGAGCAATATGTAAAAACCAGTTATTATCTGTGTTCCATCTATGTTGCCATGGTAATACATGAATGTAAATTTCACAACTTTTTTCTTCTACCCCCTGAAGTATCACTCACTGAAGAGCTTTATTTACAGAAGATACCTATCTGTCTATTAAGATAAAGCTTCTGTGTGATGAAAGCCTATCATTGTTTAAACCCTTTATGTAAATGTTTATATGTAGGGGTTGTGGGGCTGGAGATAGCCTGGCTCCCAGGTTGTCAGTGTTAAAAATAAGTAAGGCACACAACTTGTGTTTAACTATTTTATCCTATTTAATTATTTCCCATAGTCTCAAAAATTGAATGACTAATTGGCAAGCCGGAGGAATATAAGCTAATGGGAAATTATAATTTCTCTAATTGCTGATTTCACAATACTTAGATCAGTGGGATGGGAGCCTTTCTAGGTTGGAAGCATTCATGAAATATTTAGTTCACCTGAACACAACAAGCTCATGATGAGCTTTTGTGTCCTTTGAATTTAAGTTGTTCAGTGTAAAGCTAAACAATATGGTTTACATCACTTTACACTCTAGGGGCCACAGTTTTGGCCAAATCGTCAAAAGAAAATGATAATATGCTTGTGCTAGCAGAAGTTGTCTTACTATTCAAGGGTGTGGATAAAACAGATTTTATCCACTTGTCCCTGGACAAGTAAATGATGATTTTCTACTTGTCCAGGATCAAAATGAACTTGTACTCTAAAAGAGAATGGATGAATATTGAGAAAACATTGTCCTCAATGAGGAAAATGCTGGAGCTCAGCATTTTCTTTGTTAAAACAAAGTTTTCTATCTTGATTTAAATGTTAGGCTTACTAATCTATTTGATCTTTTTAGTACCATTCCAAGATTTGCTCTTGTATTATACTTGTCCACGGACAAGACTAGAAGCCTTGAAAAATGTACTTGCCAGAAGGTAGAAAAGCCCTTTCAAACAAGTCTGGCATTTGGAATTCCACACCCCTGAGTTATTCCTAAAGTAGCTTTGAAAGTACTGAATTTTTTCTAAAAAAATGCTCTATGGACAACTTAGACAGCATTTTTGTAAGAGTTATCACCCTTTTTAGCTCAGTTGATTGCGGAGAAAACACGAGGTATTGCGATAGCCTTGGTGTCATTGTCGTTGTCGTACTAAAACTTTGAAATTTTGTGATATCTCTGGTTCTACTGAAGACGTTCTCTTGAAACTTGGCACACATGTTCACCACCAAAGAGCAACCTATACTGTCAAGGGGGATAACTTATGATGAATTTTGTGCAAATTATGCCTCTTTTTTTCCTAATGATATTTTCACCATCTAGCATTCAACAGCTGACCTTAGGCACCTGTAGGCGGTGCTCTTGTCCTACTTAGATTGTTTGCATAATCCAGCAACTGAAGTCAAGCCTTGGCACCCATAGGCTGGTGCTCGTGTTAAAGAAAACCTGAATTCATGATAAAAGTTTTTACTAAATTCCAGAAATAAATGGTCCTATCTTCAACTCTATTTCAGTGATGACATGCTGGTAGCCTTAAAAGTAATCAAAAATATAGAAAAATACAGGGAAGCTGCCTATCTAGAGATAAAAGTTTTAGAAAAATTGAGAAGAGGAGATCCCGATGGGAAAAAGTAAGTAACACACAGGTTCTAAAAAGCATTTAAGTATTCATAATAGTTATGCCTGCAAGTATTATTTTACCATTGTCTGTTTATCTGTCTGTCTGCAAAACTCAACCAAAAATCTTAACACCGCCAATTGCTTCAAGGCTATTCAAGATATAATATCCATATAGATGGCTCAGACGGAAACAGTTGTAACTGCCTGTAAACATATAGGTAGTTACAAATGTTTCCATTGTTTATTCTCATGCTTTTGGGAATGGGTCCAAAACCAGGCATATTGGGAAAAATGTGTTATTTCACAAAAATTGGGGAAAATCTTATCATGGTGCTTTTGGATAAAAACTTAAGTATTATGTACAATTTACTTCCAGAATAAAGTTTTCTTTGCCTCTTAAAGAAATTCAAATCAAAATCAAACTGAGAACCAACCTGTTTGATTCATAAATTTAACTTTAAATATTGGAATAGTCCTCGTTCTTTAATGCTTTTCAGTGGTTTATCGAGAAATAACGGTAGATTACCACTTGATAAACTCACCGCAAATGCAGTGAAATTATCAAAAACTTATACCCTGCTTTTGTGGATTTCATCCTATCTGACGTCATCTATGCGAGGCGAAATAAGTGACATCACAATGAACGTTGCATAGCATTCACGCGCAAAATGACGCGCTTTACGAAAATATGTCCTAGAAATTTCACATTTTGTCTCATTTTTGCATTAAAGAAATAGAATAATCGTTTGTTTTTCGAGTAAGATCGATTAATATTTCATTTCGTGAAAAACAAAAGCTAAATTTTCACTCGTGGCTCTGCCACTAGTGAAAATTTAGCTTGTGTTGTTCACTCAATGAAATATAAATCGATCTTACACTTAAACAAACGATTATCCTCTATACCTTGGTAAATTGGGAATTTACATCATGGTTTTGGGAAAAAATGTCACTTTTTGGCACTGGAAATCGTCCTTTTAAGGGTAGAGGTCAAGGAAGGTGAAAAAGCGCTGGTTTCACGCTAAGCCATAGATTTTTGGTATGATGATAGATCTCAATGTTGCGCATATACAGAAACCAAGGTCAAGTGTGATCTGTCAAGGCCAATGTTTTAAATAATTGCTGTTTTGGGGGCATTCATGTTTCACAAACACGTCTTGTTTGTTTAATATTTTCCGATTAATGATTGAGACTGTTGAAATAACCAAAAGATTTAACACTGCATTTCATGTTTAAGTAAAGACAATGATTGTTCAATTAAAGAAGGCAATGCTCATAAACTGCTCTGCATTTAAGATGACAAAATAGTGCAAAGTATTTGCAAATTATACCATGCATTGCATGTACTCTTATGTGCAAAGTGAGGTATAATTTGTATAATTTGCATAAATTTTGTACTGTTTTATAATCATCCTGAATGCAGGGCAGTTTAAGATAGAAAAACATCAATGATTTTAAGTTGTTAACCAACTTCCGCATTGCCCAAGTAGGCATTCAATACAGGCCTCATGATTTCAAAAATTGGTTCAAGAAATTGTAGATCTATCCTAGAATTTCTTATTTATTAGTGTGTAGACTTGTAAATTTTCATGATTTTGATAATCTCTCAATGTAAATGGATTAAGTTCAAATATATATCTTATGTAATTAACTGATCCTTTCTCTATTTCAGATTATGTGTTCGTATGCTAGACTGGTTTGTGTACCATGGTCACATGTGTTTAGCATTTGATATTCTAGGTCTCAGTGTGTTTGATTTTCTCGTGAGTATATTGAGCTTTTTATTTTAATATTTGTGTAAATTTCTTTGTAAAATGTTACAGCAGAGCAAGATATAGGGGATATCATATTCATCAAAGTTTTTAGCTCCACTGGCTGAAAGCCACTGGGGCTATTGTCATGGCGTTGTGTCGTCGTGCGTCCGTCCCTCCGTGCGTGCGTGCGTCCGGTCGTAAACTTTTCTTTAAAAATCTTCTCCTCAGAAACTACTGAATGGATTTCAACCAAACTTCACAGGAATGATCCTTGGGTGACCCTCTTTCAAAGTTGTTCAAGAAATTTTGATCCAATGAAAAATATGGATTTAATGGGCGTGGCTAATTTCCAAATATGGTAAAAAGTGAGTTTTCTCAGATTCTAATCAATGGATACCAATCAAATTTTACATGAATGATCCTTGGGTGACCCTTTATCAGTCTACAAAAAATAATTGTGATCGGATGGTAAATATGCATTTTATGGGCGGAGGTCATTTCTCTATATGTTATATAGTGGAAACTTTGAAAATCATTTTCTCAGAATGTAACGGATGGATATCAACCAAATTTCACCGGAATGATCCTTGAGTGACCCTTTATCAGTCTACAAAAAATCATTTTGATTGGATGAAAAATATGCATTTTATGGGCGGAGGTCGTTTCTCTATATGTTATATAGTGGAAACTTTGAAAATCATTTTCTCAGAATGTAACTGATGTATATCAACCAAATTTCACCGGAATGATCCTTTAGTGACCCTTTATCAGTCTACAAAAAATCATTTTGATTGGATGAAAAATATGCATTTTATGGGCAGAGGTCATTTCTCTATATGTTATTTAGTGTAAACTTTGAAAATCATTTTCTCAGAATGTAACTGATGGATATCAATCAAATTTCACTGGAATGATCCTTGAGTGACCCTTTATCAGTGTACCAAAAATTATTTTGATTGGATTGAAAATATGCATTTTATGGGCAGAGGTCATTTCTCTATGTGTTATATATTGGAAAATTTGAAAATCATTTCTCAGAATGTGATTTTTGGATATCAACTAAACTTCACTGGATCCTTGAGTGACCCTTAATCAGTGTACCAAGAATTATTTTGATTGGATGAAAAATATTCATTTTATGGGTGGAGGTCAATTATCAATTTGTTAAATAGTGGAAACTATGAAAAACATTTTCTCAGAATGTAACTGATGGATATTAATCAAACATTTTACATATGATCTTTGGGTGACTCATTATCATGCAGCCAAAAATTATTTTGATTTGATGAAAAATATGTCTTTTAATAGCAGAGGTCATTTCTCTATCTGTTATATAGTTGAAACTTTGAAAATCATTTTCAATATCAGTAGAGCCCCAAATATCTAAAAATCTAGTCAAAACATTTATTTGTTTTACAAGAATTTCAAGCCTGTGGAGCGACTCAAGCCATTCATGGCTTTCTAGTTAGACTGACATTTCCGAAACAAACTTTGAGCCGCCATCATAACACAGTTGGTAGCATGTCAGACTGTCAATCTAGAAGTCCTGACTATTGTCTCCCACCAATGGGTTGATAATTGCAGACCAATGTGGGATAGCAGCTGGAGGCTGGGAAAGGATGTTATTATAGTACCAGGAATTTATTGTTAGGTGCGTTTTCTGCTGCAATACAACTGAAAGATTGTTGAAAGCTGCATAAAAACCCAAACCCAATTTCCATGAAAATTGCCTTTTTTGATAGGGGAATTTTTTCCTGAAATAGGGTAAAAGTATATGGTTTTAAGAGGGGAATAGGGCCAAACGTCGGCCCCAAAAACGGCATTAAAGGTCCTGAAAAACTTTGGAATCTTTTTGGTACATATTATTTTAAGCTAGCTATACCCTGTTTCCTATGAATGTTTTCTCTGTTAGCCCTGCATTCAGTATGACAAAACGATTCAAACTGTTTGCCAATTATACCCTGCTTCGTACATACTTTTGTGTGTAAAGCGGGTTGTATTTTGCAAACAGTTTGCACCGTTTTGTCATTCTGAACACATGGCAAGTTTAATAGGTGTGCTGTAGTTTGTCTAAAAGATTTAGTGATGCAAAAAAGCAGCATCACGTCTCATGTGGGTGATAAAAGGGAAATTGCTTTCCATAAAGACGACGCTTAATTAACAGGGAATTCTTAAAAACTCATTAGCAATTCCAGCTCTCTTAATTGTTTTGCCAACTGTAGTTACTTCATACATTACCTGACTGTTATAAACTGTACAGTACAATATGAGCCTGTGCGTGTGATTTCCAACAATTTGAAATGTGCGCAAAGCAATGACTCGGGCCAGTCTGTGCATCCGCACAGTCTGACCAGAGTCTTCACCATACATTTTGTAGATAGATAAGGCCTTAAAGTATCTTTTGACAGTTAGGTGATCACACTAAGAACTGTGTAGGCTGCTAAATGTTTGCACCTCACGCAGATGTCAACTTGTTGGAAATGTCATGCACAGGCTCATACTTAATAAGATGGGAAAATGTCAGTCTATAATCTTTATTTCTAAATGAAAGCCTAGGTTGTTGGTACACATACTCATTGGAATGTGGGTATCCACAACTTATGGTTTCTGAAATTATTATGTATATATCCTTTAACCCTTGTCATGCTGAACCCGGAATATTTCTGCTTTGGCAGAAGCTATAGACAAACATCAGCCTGCACATGTGTGCAGTCTGATGTAAGTCTACACCATCTGTTTTTCACTTTCAAACCAGAATTGTCAATAGATTAAGTTTTTCAAATAAAAAATGACCTGCAGTAGGAACTTTCAGTGCTTTTTGCCCTTTGATTTTGATGCAAATTTTTAGCCAAAATTTATTCAGCATGACAAGGGTTAATATAAAATGTAGAATATGCACCTTATGTGATATTACATTAGACCCAGCAATCTTCAATAATGGGGTCACTGCTTCAATCAAGGGATCAATTGTTAAAACTAGCTTATATAACATTGTTGACATTTTGCCTTAGTCTAGGTCTCTCCCAATCAGGAACCCTCGGCAATTCTACAGAATAGACCTCCGACCTTGGGAATAGGAGGAATGGCACATGGGGGCTTATATGACATCACAAATATTATATTACATCACAAACATTAATGAAGATGACCTTGCAAAAAAAAAAAAAAAACAATGAAGGTTTAATTAGGCATTTTATAGATTGATAAAGAAACACAGATTTTATCTACGTTTTGTTTTTCAAATTATAGAATGCAAAAAAGATCTCCAAAGATGATCAGAAAGCATTAAAAGATTTTGTTTTGCTTCAAGGGTATTGAAAAAGTACCACCGAAAGCAAAATTACCTATGAAATGAGCCAAAATTACTGCACTTGTGTCCGAGGTACTTTCCAGTTTACGGAAAAGTCCAAGGGATGTTTCAAATGGGTCCTTCCCTAACGATTCAATAAAAGCATATTCTTGCTTGTCTTCTGCCTGCTTAATAATTGTGGAGAAAACTTGCCTCAAACCTGTTGAAATTTCTCAAAAATTGGTATATTGTTTGAAACCAAATTTAAATTCAACAGGATGGTGTGAGAAATACCAGTAATCTATTGATAGGTGCTTAGACTGACACAATACAACTGAAAAATTGTTAAAAAGTGCATTAACCTCCATTAATTCTGACATCTGAAATACCAATCAAAAATTTTATATGATATGATTTTAGGTATCAATGGGGTAAAGGTATGAGTTTTTCACACATGGAAAAATAATCTTCCCTGTATTTAAGGATTGGCTGATGTTTTTTGGGTAGATACAAAAGGCATTACATACTACAATGAACTGTTTCTTTGTGATCAAAGGGGGAACTGACATAGAAAGTAATGTAATTTCCCATTATATTGGTAGTTGAAAGTTTGAAAACTAAGTCTTGTTTGTTTTTAGCTCACCTGAGCACATCGTGCTCAAGGTGAGCTTTTGTGATCATTGAATGTCCGACGTGTGTCGTCCGGCGTCAACAATCTTAGTGTTTACACTCTAGAGGCCACAAATATCACACAATCTTTATGAAATTTGGTCAGATTGTTGGCCAGGTCACAAGGATGAACCCTATTGAAAATGGAAATGATCCATGCCATATCAAGGGAAAAGGGGCCTTAAAGACAATTTTCGTGTTTACACTCTAGAGGCCACAAATATGACCCAATCTTCATGAAACGTGGTCAGAATGTTCCCTAGGTCACAAGGATGAACCCTATCGAAAATGGGAAGGATCCATGCGAAATCAAAAAAGGAGCCTTATTGACAATTTTCTTGTTTACACTCTAGAGGCCACAAATTTGGCCCAATCTTCATGAAACTTGGTCAGAATGTAGGCCAGGTCAAAAAGATGAACCCTATTGAAAATGGGAGGGATCCATACCATACCACGGGAAAAGGGGCCTTATTGTCAAATTTCTTGTTTACGCTCTAGAGGCCACAAATATTGCCCAATCTTCATGAAACTTGGTCAGAATGTAGTTCAGGTCTCAAGGATGAACCCTATTGAAAATTGGAGGGATCCATGCCATATCACAGGAAAAGGGGCCTTATTGACAAATTTCTTGTTTACGCTCTAGAGGCCACAAATATTGCCCAATCTTCATGAAACTTGGTCAGAATGTTTCCCAGGTCACAAGGATGAACCTTATCGAAAATGGGAAGGATCCATGCTAAATCAAGGGAAAAGGAGCCTTATTGACAATTTTCTTATTTTCACTCTAGAGGCCACAAATATCGCCCAATCTTCATGAAACTTGGTCTTAATGTAGGCCAGGTCACAGGGATGAATTGTTTTGAAAATGGGGAGGATCCATGCAAAATCAAGGGAAATGGGGCCTTATTGACAATTTTCTTGTTAACGCTCTAGAGGCCACAAATATGATCCAACCTTCATGAAACTTGGTCAGGATGTTGATTACGTCACAAGGATGAATCCCATTTAAAATGGGGAGGATCCATACCATATCACGGGAAAAGGGGTCTTAATGATTATTCTCATGTTACGCTCTAGAGGCCAGCCATTTTTGGTCCAAACTTCATGAAAGTTGGCTTTTTATTATCTTCTTTATGACATCTGCCTATTTAATTGCTGTGACATCCCAGGGGTCAAAAATAATCAGGTGAGCGATCTAGGACCATCATGGTCCTCTTGTCTGCTGTAGTAAGAAGAGAATGTTTGTCAAATTGACATGGGCAAAGTTCTAGGGATGTATTTACTTTGATTTGAAACCATTAAACATCTGAAAGCAACCTATTGGGGTTGTTTGTATGAGGTTAAACTCTTTTACCTACAACATATGATATCAATGAGAAATGAAAATTTAGACTGGATTTACCTCCTTATATGTACCTTTGACCATTCGCCACAGTAGCATTGAAATCTCAAATGTCACATTGCTTTAGTCATTGTCACATTGGATTTTGTTGTAGTAAGCATTTAGGGGTATTTCTGGAATGTTTAAGGATGGGCCATTGAAATGGTCTAATGGCCCTTTTCCCTTTCATTTTCATGTAAAATCTAGGATTTGGATGGGCCATCTGCAAAATTGATGGGCCATTTGGAAAAATTGATGGGCTCAAGAATCCTTAATACCTATCCTAGATCAAAATAAGCACCAGATCTCAACAGTTTCTATATATGGGGCCCATCTTAAACTATCATCAGATTTAACCTGTTACAAATAGTCTATCCACAATACCAGTATGGCCCATCCCAGAATGATCCCTGGTTAGGATTCCTACACTTAAACTGACACTTAAGTTTTCATAATGTCACATTGATTTTCTAAGAGGAAGGGGCATTGTGCCTTTGAAAAAAATTCTTTCTTAATCACTGCTGTCATGAATCATTAGAATGTGTTATGTGTTTTCTATTGCAGAAAGAGAATAATTACCTTCCATATGACATTGATCAAGTACGCCATATATCATATCAACTGTGCTACGCTGTAGAATGTGAGTACTCTTTATCTTAGCGGATTAAACCCCTTTCATCAGGGCTCGTGTTTGACCCTTAAACCAGGGTTTTGACCCAAAAAAATCTGAAAATATCGTTATTTGATCCCTAGAAATTTCTCCAAAGGGGGTCATTTTGACCCCCTTGAGAGGAATTTCTAAGGCTCAAAATATGGTTTTATTCCTAAGAAATTCACAAATTACTATCTAATGTTCTGAAAATTCCTTCTTTCATATAATTACTAGAAACAGTTAAAGTTACTGTTGAATTTGCAAAATTCTACTTAGGATTTGCTTTTTCTGACCCCTCTAGATTCAGATTTGACCCCCAGAATTTCTAAGGTGAGGAGTCAATGACTCCCCAATATTAAACACTAACATGAGCCCTGCTTCATGCTAAACCAGAAATATTTTTGTTTTGATCTCAGTCTTCACCTCATGACTGTCCTTCTTTACCTGTAAGTGTTTAAAATGGTTTTAAAGCTTAAGACTCTTAAACAAAGAGTGGAAATTAAGAAGCATTTAGTATAAAAGTTACAAATGTCACATATTTAAGTACAGTAAAACTTGCGTTAAGCGACCACTTAGGGGACCAATAAAAAGCGGTCGCTAATGGAAATGGTGGCTTAACAAAACATTTATTGATAAAAAGACGTGTTTTTGATAGCATATAATGATTGACACGTATTTCTGACTGATTCCTAGGATGTTCGAACCCATAAGAATCGTCTCAATGAGACGATTCTAATGGGTTCTAACGTCATAAGATTCATTTTTAGTTAAAGAATGTCCACTATTTCGGAAATTAACTTGCGACGAAGGGACTGTTTACGAGTCGCTTAATAAAAGTGGTCGCTTAGTAGACGTGGTCGCTCGAGCATGATTGGCTGTAGTTTTCAAAATTGCACTGTCTAAAATACTATCAAACTGACTAACTTTGATAACTTTATGAAGTAAGATCTTCAAAAGTCGTGAAAAAAAAAAAGGGCTAGATTACATGTATGTTAATTCTTGTAAAAGTTAACTTATTTTCACACCCAACCAATGTTAATTTTGACATATCATGATTTGGCATACAGTAGAATATCTGGCAAATACAAAGCTTTTCTAAGGAGTATACAGTCAAGGTTAAATCTTAATTTTCAATTTCAGTTCTTCATCGTCATCGCCTCACCCACACAGATTTAAAACCAGAAAATATATTATTTGTCAACTCAGAATATGAGGTTGTATATAATGAAAAAAAGGTGAGTGTTTATTTATTGACGAATACAGATTTAAAACCAGAAAAAATATTATTTGTCAACTCAGAATATGAGGTTGTATATAATGAAAAAAAGGTGAGTGTATATTATTCACAAATACAGATTTGAAACCGCAAAGTATATTAGTAGTCAACTTGGAGTATGATGCTGTGTGTAATGAAAAAAGTTGAGCGGAGATTGTAATTCATATATAAGAAGGCAAGAGCCTGTAGCTTTATTGAAAGATCAATTTATTTTAAGCAAATAAAGAAAAAAGCTATATTGTCTCTTGTTCATAATGTATGTAAAGGGATTTTAAATATCAGCTATATTCATCCTAGAACAAAACCTTTTTAACCTTTCTAGCTTGATGTCGATGAACTTGGCTAGTATGGTGATAAATTATAGAAAGCTTATTAGAAATATCAACCAAAGATTGATGGCTCAGCACAAAAGAGTTGTAACTGCCTATATGTTTATAGGCAGTTACAACTCTTTTGTGCTGGGCCATTGATATGTGTTTTTCGAGCCCATTTTTGGTGAGCTAGACATTGATGTCACAATAAGATTTCGTTGAGGATGTGTTAGTATGCAAGGGTTGAAATTAGCAGTTGCAAACTTGCAAAATGCAAGTGATAATTGAAGATTGCGAGTGTCAAGTAATAACCACTTTCATTTTATTGCTAGTTGGAAAGATCGCAAAATCATTGTTATTCTAATTTAATTGCCAAAAATAATGCAACACCACCTTATCATGGTCGTAAGACGCTTGAAACACTCCATAATTTCAATAAATCAACCATCAACTAAAGTTCGTTAAAACTCAGCTTGATTTAAAAAATAATTTAGCACAAATGTTCACCATCAAGAGTAGATATGCTATTTGAAAGAGCTCCAGGAGGCAACCTACTTCTCTGAAATATTGAGGAAAATCTTTTATGAATTTCAAGTTTTATCTGTCAATAAGTGGTTGATGGGCTGTTTTGTGGACAAACTCTGAATTGCGGTTTTAGGTTTGATTTCAGTTATACCAGGTGACATTTTCATGTAACCGTTTTGTCTTTCAGAAACGGGATGAACGAATTATCAAAAACACAGACATTCGATTAATAGATTTTGGTTCCGCCACATTTGACCATGAACATCATAGTACCATAGTCTCGACCAGACATTACAGGGCGCCAGAAGTGATATTAGGTGGGTACCAATTACAGTTAGTAACAGCCTGAAATTGACTGTCATTCTGACAAAAAACATTCTTAATCGCTCACTTGGCACTCCATTCATTCGTTCCAAACACTCACTCAAACCATTCAAAAATGCTAAAAAATCACTAAAAATGATTAACAACTGGATTCAACATAAAAATCTGTACATAAAATCCACGACTTCACTGACATAATTTAATTTTGTAAGTGTATGATGGGCTTGTGACGACAAAAGCGAGCTCTTCATACAACCTGCATATTTCATTTAAGGGATGTAATGAATTTAGCTGATTTTGTTCATCTTAAACAAAATTAACAATATTGGATTGCCTCCCTTTATTTCACTCTAAACTCACTCCACACACTCATTCAATTTCATATCCAAAATCATTCCAAAATCAATCATCATGTCAATTTACAATGTTTATAACTGTAGCAGATTGTAGGTCCCATCCCTAGAGAAATCTTAGGTCAGAAATTATTACAATATTCATGTCAATTTAAACTCTGATCATAAATTATCAGACTGTGATCTGAGACTAGCATGCAAAATAACAAAATTAAAAGGTTCTGTGAAATATCGGTCATACCATGTATAACCAGAACATTTTGCCTTGAAGAATTATGTCATAATGTAATTGGCAAATCTGCTAGACGAACATTATTGTAATGAATTATTGCTTTGTTACTAAACATTATTAGTTGCGTAGGTGTAGTACGAAACTAACATTCTTGTTTTCTTAATAGGGAAATGATATTCCATCTGAGTTGTTGGTTAGGGTAGGACAATGGAATCTTACCCCTTGTCATGCTGAATAAAGAACATTGGCAAAAATGTTATATAAATCAAAGAGCTCAAAGTTCTGTATTTCCTAATTTTGAGTCAGCATTTGATTTTGAAAAAAAAAAAAAAAAAAGCCGCGGCAAAAGCGCAGTTGGTAGTGCGCCGGACTTCTAATCCAGGGGTCTATATTCGCACGGGTTAGATCCCCGGCCGCGGCACTTATCCTTTCCGACATTTGTCTTCCACCAATGGGTAGATCATTGTAAACCTATGTGGAATAGCAACTGGAGGCTAGGAAAGGGATGTGGTGGTAGTACTGGTGTGAGACATACCAGGAATCCATCGTTAGGTGCTCCAGTCGTCGCGATATAACTGAGAGATTGTTGAAAGCGACGTAAAACCCAATTCAAATCAAAATTGATTTTGAAATTATAATTTCATAAACTTTTCTTGTTTAAAAGGGGAAAAAACAGGCGGTATAGACTAAGATCACACTGCACATATGTGCAGTCTGATGTTTGTCTATAGCTCCTGCCAAGGCAGGAATATTCGGGCTTCAACATGACAAGGGTTAAGTTGTATTACTCAATAAAAAAATCCTTAAATTTTACTACTGAAAAGAGATCTTTGTCCTAGATAATTTGATAGAAAATCATATACAGGATAGGATTTGATCAACCACCTATCAGGGATAATTTTGGGATGAGCCATACTGATTTTGAGGACAAACTATTTGTTTTAGACTAAATCCGATTACAGTTTTGGATTGGCCCCATATATAATCTATTCAAATCTGATGCTTATTTCAATCTAGGATAGGTATTTAGGGTTCTTGGGCTCACCACTTTTTCCAAATGGCCCATCAATTTTGCAGATGGCCCATCAATATTTTAGATTTTACACGTAAATGAATGGGACATGGGCCATTGGCCCATTTCAATGGCCCATCATTGAAATGATCCAAAAATATCCCTGCCTATAACTCCTTGTAATGTTACTTTTACCATACTTTTCACAACATATTTCTTACAAACAGGATGCTTTTGTAGACAGTAAAGACCAAGATAAGCCTGCACTGGCATACTGTCTGATCTTAAACTACTCTTTTTTCTTTCTATTTGATAATTATGACCCCCTTCAAAGAAAAGGGGGTAAATTGATTTTGCACTTGTTAGTCGGTCATTCTGTCCATCCGTCCATATACTGTTTTTATCTGGAGCATATCTAAAAATGAATGCAAGGTAGGATCATGAACCATCGCAGGTGGATAGATGTCTTTGAGGAGATGTACAGTGCAAAAAAAACATAACTCTTCCCATATTTTGTGAGTAATTGCCCTTTGTTGATTAACAAAGAATAGGCCTCTGACCTGCTTTTATGGGGGGCATATAGAGGATAATCGTTTGTTTCAGTGTAAGATCGATTTATATTTCATTGAGTGAACAACAAAAGCTATATTTTCACGAAGTGAAAATATAGCTTTTGTTGTTCACGAAATTAAATATTTGTTGATCTTACATGAAAAACAAACGATTATACCATTTCTTTAATGCAAAAATGAGACAAATTTTCGGAAAGCGCGTCATTTTGCGTGTGATTGCTATGCAGTGTCATTGCAACGTCACTTATTTCGCCCCGCATAGATGACGTCAGATAGGATGAAATGCACAAAAGCAGGGTATAAGTTTTTGATAATTTCACTGCTTTTTGCAGTGAGATTATCAAGTGATAATCTACCGTTATTTCTCGATAAAGCATTAAAGAAAAATGTTTAATCAACATCTCTTGTTTTCGGAAAACTTAAGCCAGACAGGTTGAAATGTCACAGAAATTGGCATTTTGTTTTAAAACAAAATGCAGATTTAGCAGGACAAGGATAGGGGTTAAATTAAAAAAGACTCTCTTTAGTTCATGGTCTCCTGCCTACATCTCCAAACAAATGTTCTACGTCTTTACCATTTTGATGACGAAGATAAAATTACTGTTTCACAGCAGTCTTTGTCTCATAATGTGAATCAGTTTGAAGTAGAGCCAGAAAAATGCTTGGAATGCAGGTGTAATGCTTGTCTCAAACAAAAATAAAGTTATATTGTGAAATAATGTTGGTATGACGAAGAATATATTTTTTTCATACTTTTTAGCTCACCTGAGCACGAAGTGCTCATGTGAGCTATTGTGATCACCTTTCGTCCGGCGTCCGTCCGTCGGTCGTCGGTCGTCGTCCGTCGTCCGGCGTCCGTCAACAATTTCTTTAAACGACATCTCCTCCTAAACTACTGGGCCAATTAACTCCAAATTTTACAGAAATGTTGCTTGGGTGGTCCCCTTCAAAAATAGCTAAAAGAATTGAAATCCATGAAAAACTCTGGTTGCTATGGCAACAAAAGGTGAAATTTTAAGAAAATCTTAAAAATTCTTCTCCTTCTCAACCAGTAGTCCTACAGACTTAAAACTTGGCATGGATGATCAGTTCATAGACCTGAATAAAAATAGCTAAAATTATAACTTTTGGGCCACCAGGTGCGGAGCACCAGGGGGGAGGGGGTAGTACTTTGGGTAAATTTTGTAATCTTTAAGTTTCTTCTTCTTCGGAACCAGGAGCCCTACAGACTTGAAAATTGGCATGGATGATCAGCATATGGACCTTAATATAAATAGCTAAAATCATGACTGTAGGTTCACCAGGTGCGGAGCATCAGGGGGGAGAGGGTAGTACTTTTGTGAAAATCTTGTAATCTTTAACCTTCTTCTTCTTCTGAACCACAAGCCCAACAGACTTGAAACTTGGCATGGAGGATCAGCTCATAGACCTTAATAAAAATAGCTAAAATAATATCTGTTGGGCTGCCAGGTGCGGAGCAACAGGGGGGGAGGGGGTAGTACTTTGGGTAAATTTTGTAATCTTTAAGTTTCTTCTTCTTCGGAACCAGGAGCCCTACAGACTTGAAAATTGGCATGGATGATCAGCATATGGACCTTTATATAAATAGCTAAAATCATGTCTGTAGATTCACCAGGTGCGGAGCATCAGGGGGGAGAGGGTAGTACTTTTGTGAAAATTTTGTAATCTTTAACCTTCTTCTTCTTCTGAACCACAAGCCCTACAGACTTGAAACTTGGCATGGAGGATCAGCTTATAGATCTTAATAAAAATAGCTAAAAAAATATCTGTTGGGCTGCCAGGTGCGGAGCACCAGGGGGGAGGGGGGAGTACTTTTGTTAAAATTTTGTTATCTTTTACCTTCATCTTCTTCTGAACCAGAAGCCTGACAGATTTGAATATTGGCATGGATGATCAGCATATGAACGTTTACATAAATAGCTTAAATCATGTCTGTAGATTCACCAGGTGCGGAGCATTAGGGGGGAGAGGGTAGTACTTTTGTGAAAATTTTGCAATCTTTAACCTTCTTCTTCTTCTGAACCACAAGCCCTACAGACTTGAAACTTGGCATGGAGGATCAGCTCATAGACCTTAATGAAAATAACTAAAATAATATCTGTTGGGCTGCCAGGTGCGGAGCAACAGGGGAGAGGGGGTAGTACTTTGGGTAAATTTTGTAATGTTTAAGTTTCTTCTTCTTCGGAACCAGGAGCCCTACAGACTTGAAAATTGGCATGGATGATCAGCATATGGACCTTTATATAAATAGCTAAAATCATGTCTGTAGATTCACCAGGTGTGGAGCATCAGGGGGGGAGAGGGTAGTACTTTTGTGAAAATTTTGTAATCTTTAACCTTCTTCTTCTTCTGAACCACAAGCCCTACAGACTTGAAACTTGGCATGGAGGATCAGCTCATAGACCTTAATAAAAATAGCTAAAATAATATCTGTTGGGCTGTCAGGTGCGGAGCACCAGGGGGGAGGGGGGAGTACTTTTGTTAAAATTTTGTTATCTTTTACCTTCATCTTCTTCTGAACCAGGAGCCTGACAGATTTGAATATTGGCATGGATGATCAGCATATGAACCTTTATATAAATAGCTAAAATCATGTCAGTAGATTCACCAGGTGCGGAGCATCAGGGGGGAGAGGGTAGTACTTTTGTGAAAATTTTGTAATCTTTAACCTTCTTCTTCTTCTGAACCACAAGCCCTACAGACTTGAAAATTGGCATGGAGGATAAGCTCATAGACCTTGATAAAAATAGCTAAAATCATGACTGTAATGCCACCAGGTGCGGAGCACCAGGGGGGGGGGTAGTACTTTTGTGAAAATTTTGTAACTTTAACCTTCATCTTCTAATGAACCAGGAGCCCTATAGACTTCAATATTGGCATTGATGATCAGCATATGGACCTTTATATAAATTGCTTAAATCATGACTGTAGATTCACCAGGTGCGGAGCATTAGGGGGGAGGGGGTAGTACTTTGGATCAATTTTGAAATCTTTAACCTTATTCTTCTTCTGGATCAGGAACCCTACAGACTTGAAAATTGTTATGGGTGATCAATATATGGACATTAATAAAAATAGCTAAAATCAGAACTGTTGGGTCACCAGGTGCTGAGTGTCTTGGGGAGGGGGTAGTACTTTGGATCATTTTTGAAATCTTTAAACTTCTTCTAATTCTGATTGAATAAGTGAAAATCTCTTTTTTCTGTGGTTGCATGGACATACCTAGGTAATGAAGCTTTTTTCTCAGGTGAGCGACCCAGGGCCAACGGCCCTCTTGTTATTAGAAATACTTGTGATTAAGTTACCTTGGTTGGAATTAAGGTAGTGGACCTGATATAGTCCCACAACATTTTGTAACTCGCGTTCTTTCACAATGTTGACCAAAATTTCCTAATGAAAGTCATTACTTTGGAAATATTGTAGAACTATCACATGTCTATTACCTTAATGGTGAGGAAAAGTTGTATTGGTAGTTCTGGTGTGAGAAACACAAGGAATCATTTGTCAGGTGCTCTAGTCCCTGCAATATGATTAAAAAAAATTGTATAAAGGTATTAAACCCAATCTAGGTATACAGACAAATACCCACCACAAATTTTTTAGATGAACAAAATTTACTTTTTTCCACTAAAAATATCATTTTGACTTTAAAGACAAACTCTTCGATCGAATCCCGGAAGCCAATGGCAGAATAAAGGATAACTGCCAGCAGACAAGTTCTGGTATATAAACTGTTCTAAACATTTAGCATAGTTTGGCAGAGGTTTGAGCTACAGGTAGATAGGGTATCTAGGATTTCAGGTTAAAAGTTTTCTAAAAATTCTTTCTTAAACCCTGTGTTGCTGTACTATTTGGAATCGTCTCGTTGAGACGATTCCAATGAGTCCCCACAACATAGTGTTTCGTTGAGAAATAAAGATTATAGACTGGAATTACTAACTTGTTATCAGTACCTCTGGCAGAGCTCCCAGGCTAAGATCTGGCACCGTGGAATAAACAGTTTGGTAGGCTGTCAAATTGTACCTATTAATATCTCGTCTTGTAACCTTTATGTGAAAAACATACACCAAGGTATCTTACCTTTACCCTTCGCCTGACAAGATTATGTCAGAGAATTTTGCACCAGAGATCTGCCAGGGCCATGTTTTTGCTCCATTGGCAAAGTGATTAAGGGAGCAATCAATTTTGTTAAAAGTATCGAGTTTATCCACTTTCTTTCCAAAATCTTAGCAGGTCACCACATCATAGATTCAGGGATTGTTGCCATTCTCTTGTCTGTTAGTCTGTCTATATATTATTATTCCATCCCACACCCACACACACAGGCCCATCCCCCAACCCCCATCCCCATGAAATAGCATCAGCCACTTTAGAGTTACTTCTGTTGGTGTGTATGTGTCTGTCCTATTCTTGTCTGGATCATAACTCAGTGCTCCAGCTAGGCCCTTTCAGAAGGGCGCCCCACCCTGCCCTGCCTTGCCGTCGAAAATCGGCGCCCTGCCCTTTTTTTCCATTGCCCAGGCCTAAACTAGTCCTTAAATTGTAGCTTTACTTGTCAAATCAGCGATTATCTAAATTTAACGCATTTTTCTCGATCGATTTGCAAACTTTGACGTGATCGCCGATGCGTATAATCAACCTGCGTGGGCCATGACTAATTACAGCCAGTAGAGAAGAAGGGCGGGACTTAAATCGGCAAGTCAACCAATCATAACGCGCGATTCTTTATCGAGGACGCAGTATCCGATAATCTGTGGATGGAAATTAGCGCGTGCCCGTAAACAAATTTGACAGTCAAAAACAAACAGCGATTATCGAGTAAATGCTTACGATAAGCTATTAACGGGGTTAAAAAGGGGTAATGATCAACCTTTACACCCTTCATAACAATAATTTAGAATCGTTGAAGGTCTCGGAAAGCATATATTTCAATTCCCGAAACCCATTGTTTGCCCCTCCGTAACGTGTTTTTGTGTTCGAAAATTTCTTAATTTGTAATCGTTTGGAACAAAAAATGTCTCTTTTCACACTATTATTTCCTTTGTATCAGGCTTCAATATGTATCTGGGTCTTATAGCTTAATATTTTTTATGGTGTAAATAATGTAGCATTATATATATATTAAAAAAAAACATGCAAAAGCATCGCACTTATTGAAAGGACTCAAATAAAGACAGTAGACTAGGGTTTATTACTGTTGACTGAGTTAGCAAAAAATGAACTTTCTTGCCTGTTCAGTAATTCTAAGGAATTAATGCAGGTTTACTTGAGCATATCTCATTAAAAAAAAAAGAAAAGAAAAAGTTAAAAAAATAAAATAAAAAAATGCAAAAAGGAAAAAAGAAAGAAAAAAAGACTGTAGCTGGGCAGTATCTGCAGTATTTCTATCTTATAATTCTACTGCCACCTGCCTGATGAGACTCATGGAGGGGTTGAAACAGACACCCTTTTTTAATACCAAAACCCTTTTTAAAACTCACCAGAGCCCATCTTTAAGCCCTCAAAAATCAAAATTTTCTTGGGGGAGACCCCCCAAACCCCCCTTGTGGGAAGGGGACACACCCTCCCACACCCTCCCCCTCTCGTCGCTTCGCGACTCGAAAGTGCCCTTTCAGGACACTTGGCACCCTGCCCTTTTGGAAACCTAGCTGGAGCACTGTAACTTCTACATTTATTGACGAATTTAAAATATACAGATATGTACAAGGTCAAGGTCATATCTGAAGGTCATGTGGGTTTTATAATGAAAATCAAGTATTTATGGGGGGGGGGGGGGGGGGGGCATCAATGTCTGGGACACACTCCTAGTTTGAATGGTAAAATGATATAATGGGGGGGGGGGGTGTTACATTGCAGGAAAACAATTTGTTGATGGAATTTTACAGCTTCAGGCTGGGACAGGATTTCAGGCAATGGTTCAGAAAAGAGGGGGTATTTCCAGCTCATTGAAACCCTTTAATGTGGGTACTGGTTTGAATCGTCTCTTGAGACGATTCCATTGAGTATCCACAATATAGGATTTTAGCAAGTATTGTTGGAATAGTTTTATTTGAAGCGAAAATACTCCCTCTATCTGTAGCTCTTTCAAGGGTAGTATTGGTGTGAGTAAGACTAGAAACCAATGGGAGACTTTGGTGTGTTATCTCCCTTGTTTGCTCTGTGGATTAAATCAGAGGTGTTCCAAAATCGTTAGTGGTCCTTTTAGAAATTTTCCTTGGATTTTATCCATAGTTTCTTTGGAGAAGTTGCCAATTTTATTTTTGTAAATACAAAATACTTATTTATGCAATTCGTATTTATGATACATTTTTCAATAGCAAAGAAGATAATAAATGTTTATTTTACGTCAAATGTATCTTATAAATTTCGCAATATTTGATTTAGAGCTAATCTTTAAATATTACAGTGCAAAGAAAATAAGGATAAAACCCAAGGTCGCTACTGATTTGGACCCTGCCCCCTTTGGGAGTATTTTAAGGGAGATAACCAACCAATATCCCTCATTGTTAGGTGCTCAAACTACTGCTTTATGACTGAAAAACTTTAAATAGTGAGTTTAACCCTATTCAACAGAATATCATTACCTTATTGTTTATATTTACAGAGCTTGGCTGGTCACAACCCTGTGATGTGTGGAGTATAGGTTGTATAATGTTTGAGCTCTACACAGGTTATACATTATTCCAGGTGAGTTGTTTATCCACCCCTCTGTCTTTCCATCTTTCTGTCTATCCATCCATCTGTCTGTCTATCATAACCCTGTCCATCTAGGATAGTCACAACTCTGTGATGTTTAGAGTATAGATTGTGTAATGTTTGAGCTTGACACTGAAAATACATTATTCCATGTGGGTGAATTTATCCACCCATCTGTCTATTCTCTCATCTGTCAATCAATCCGTTTTTCTGTGTCTGTGTTTTGTAACCATTTGCTGGTCTGTACCCTGTGATTCCCCTACAGCATCCTCAATTGTTATCGACTTTTGTCTAGCATCAGTGTGTGGAAAAGAGGGATAGCAGCTGGAGGCCAGGAAAGGCATTTGCTGAAGATGCGACAATAGAAATTGTCAAAAGCACTGCTAAACCCCATTAAAACAAACAAACAAACAACCTTGTGATGTATGGCAGATAGGTTGTTTAATATTTGAGCTTTGGACAGGTTTAACTTTATTAGCTCACCTGAGCATGAAGTGCTCAAGGGAGCTATTGTGATTGATCGTTGTCCGGCGTCCGTATGTCCATCTGTCCGTCAGGGCGTCAACTTTTTCTTTAAACGACGTCTCCTCCTAAACTTATGGGTTAAAATCAACCAAACTTGGCAGAAATATTCCTTGGGTGGTCCCTTATGAAAATTGCTCAAATGGAAAGGATCCGTGCCATATCACGGGAAAAGGGGCCTTAATGACAAATTTCTTGTTTTCACTCTAGAAGCCACAAATATGGTCCTATCTTCATGAAACTTGGTCAGAATGTTTGTTAGGTCATGAGGATGAAGTCTATTTAAAATGGGAAGGATCCGTGCCATTTCACAGAAAAAGCCGCCTTAATGACAATTTTGTCAACAGTATCTTTAAACGACATCTCCTCCTAAACTTATGGGTTAAAATCAACCAAACTTGGCAGAAATATTCCTTGGGTGGTCCCTTATGAAAATTGCTCAAATGGAAAGGATCTGTGCCATATCACGGGAAAAGGGGCCTTAATGACAAATTTCTTGTTTTCACTCTAGAAGCCACAAATATGGTCCAATCTTCATGAAACTTGGTCAGAATGTTTGTTAGGTCATAGGTCATGAGGATGAAGTCTATTTAAAATGGGAAGGATCCGTGCCTTTTCACAGAAAAAGCTGCCTTAATGACAATTTTGTCAACAATGTCTTTAAACGACATCTCCTCCTAAACTTATGGGTCAAAATCAACCAAACTTTGGCAGAAATATTCCTTGGTTGGTCCCTTATGAAAATTGCTCAAATGGAAAGGATCCGTGCCATATCACGGGAAAAGGGGCCTTAATGGCAAATTTCTTGTTTAGACTCTAGAAGCAACAAATATGGTCCAATCTTCATGAAACTTGGTCAGAATGTTTGTTAGGTCATGAGGAAGGAATCTATTGAAAATGGGAAGGATCCATGCCATATCACAGGAAAAGGCATCTTAATGACAATTTTTTGTTTACTCTCTAGAAGCCACTAATATGGTCCAATCATCATGAAACTTTGTCAGAATGTTTGTTATGTCATGAGGATGAACTCATTTGAAAATGGGAAGTATATGTGCCATATCACGGGAAAAGGGGCCTTAATGACAATTTTCTCGTAAGAGCTCCAAATGCCACAAATATAGTCCAATCTTCATGAAACTTGATCAAAATGTTTGCCAGGTCACAAGAATGAACTCTGTTGAAAATGGGAAGGTTCATGCCATATCATAGGAAATGGAGTCTTAATGATAATTTAATTGAAATATCAGGTGAGCGATTTAGGGCCCTCAGGGTCCTCTTGTTTATGGCAATCTTTAAAGGGGCTTTTCTTGCACCTAATTGCACCTTATAAGATTTGACTCGTAATGCTTTAACAGAGTCTGTCTGTATGTCAATCCTCAAAACTTGACCTACAAACTTTACATTTCCCTATTATTTTAACCTGATTTAAGAGAGACGGGTTTCAATGCAATATTTTGTAATGTCAGATAAAGAATTTATTGGCATGAATCACCTTGCAAAATTCTTTTTCTGTAGAAAGTTAACGGTCTTAATAGACAACTGTTATCAAGTTCTGGCTTGAAATGATTGCGCAATCTGCCACCACGCTTATCTTGATAAGATATGTTTGACAAACTGCTCAGGGAAGAATGTTTTTAAATGCAGTGCTGAATAGCTGGAGTGCAGTTTTGATTTTAGACATGGATATATTAAAAACTCTGTTTCAAAACATAGGTTATGGGTACTCATTAGAATTGTCTCATCGAGACAATTCAAATGAGTACCAACAACATTGTGTTTTGTTGAGAAATGAAAAAATTAGACTGGCTTTTCCCTTCTTATCTGGATCTATGAATGCTCTTGATATTAGATATATCTGACAAACTGCTTGGAGTGGAATGTTTGTAAATGTATGGGAAAGAAATTATTTCCTATGTCTATTATTCTAAGAATAGATTTCTTAGTTTTTCTGGGGGAGATCTGTATGATATGCTGATATGCTTTATTACTTAAATTGCATCTTCAGCTATCTCTGACATGGAAGCATTAAACAAACTGTTGCTGTAGAGTGCAGGAATCACAAACTGTTGGCCTATTCTTTTATAAATGCCATTTATTTGAAAGTTCTTGTTTAACTCTTTGCTGTTTAATCCCTGCTTTTTACATGCCTATGATTTTATGATTGAGAAAACATTGTGAAAAAAGAAGAAATTGCTTCTGACAAGCAATTTCTTCTTTTTCCACACTATTTTCTACCCTACTGAATTGTTATTTTTATGCCCCCATATCGAGAGATTGGGGGCATATTGTTTTACTCATGTCCGTCTGTTTGTCTGTCCGTCGGTACATCTGTCCATCCGTCTGTCCGAAAACTTAACCTTTGCCTTATCGAGAGATTGCTGTTACGGGAGCATTTGTGTTTCATAAACACATCTTGTTCAGATTAAATCCTCTTTAAATTTTCGTCTGCAAAACCTTTGAATTTGGACAGGTCCATTTTTTTATTTAAAACAGGAAAGGGTTAAGAGGACTCTCACTTGAAAAGGTACTATAATCTTTTTTCAAAAGCTCTTGCAAAAAGGTTAACAGGCCTGTACACTGGAATGATTATTACAAACTTCTTAAATGCTTTTTGGTGGATTATGGAAAATAACAGTAGATTATCATTTGATAAAACTGCACCTCACTTGTGAAATTATAAAAAAAAATTATACCCCCCTTTTGTTCATATCACCCTATCTAATGTCATCATGAAAGTTGCATAGCAATCACATGCAAAATGACACACTTTAGGAAAATTTGTTAGAAATTTGTCTCTTTTTGCAATAAAAAAATGCCATAATTGTTTGTTTTTCAAGTAAGATTGATTTATATTTCATTTCTTGAACAACAAAAGCTATATTTTCGATTGTGGCTTTGCCACTTGTGGAAATAGAGCTTTTGTTGTTGACTCAAAAAAATATAAATCGATCTTACACTGAAACAAACAATTATACTCTATACCATTTTGTTCTCATATTACTCATGCTACAGGATATTAACAGTTCTTTGTACATAAGTAAAGGTGCAATGCCCTATCTGTCATAGCTTATCATGATGATATGATATCTAGTGAATTATTAAGATTTGATTCCCTGTGGGAAACTGTTACGTATAGATGATGTTACCTAGGCATTTGTTACCGTAGTTATTGGACTGTAGGACGCACACTATTAGCCAGGATGAACTATGACAAGAAGAAATCAGGGCTCATCTCAAAATGATATCTGAATCCCTTAGATATGATTTCTTGTGGGATATTATTACCTCTAAAACAATATAGTCTTACCTAGGCATTTGTAACTGTAGTAATTGGACTATAAGACAGACATTATAATCAATAATGAATGACAAGAAATTTTGGCTTATCACAAAATATCAGAATTGCTAAGATATGATTTCTTGTGGGAAATTATTAGCTCTAAATTCTGATGTTCTTACCTAGGCATTTGTTACCGTAGTTATTGGACTATAAGACACACATTATATCCAATGATGAACTATGACAAAAGGATATCATGGCTTATTATAGGGAACTTCGGTATGACGTCATAGCCCACTAGCCAATAAAAATGGTTGGCGTTGAATCGCCTCGCTCTATTTAATTTATGTAAATATTGCCCAATCTAAATCACTTTTTTTCGCTTTACTCGAGGAAAAGGGTACCAAAACAATACATTTTTGAAAAGTAAATCATTCGAACTTATCAGAAAACATGTTTATAAAGAAAATAACACGAATTTAGAATTAATAACCATGCTTTGAAAACACCACTATCAAAAAGGAATAACATCGATTTGGTTGATTTTTTGCAAACATTTATCATTTTTACCGCTGATTTATCTTGATTTTATTAAATCCTGATTATTATTTTTATCTTTAATATCTTATTATTATAAAAAAAAAATAGGTTTATGTTTTGTTTGTTTATGCGAACAAAATCGTTCGGTAAATCGGCATTGATAGTCTTTTCCAATCACTCAAAATTTAGCCATTATACATCCAAACAATATCTGTAACACTATAACAAATATTTCGGCATGTTACAATTTCCTTAGATGCCTAATGACATTCCCTAATTAGGAAATATTGATTCTTGAATGACATGTGGTGTCATTATCGATTATTTGTAAGACAAACCCTTTCACCTTGTTGAAAACAGAGAAAAGGTATTCGATTTGGGCTAATTGACCTGTTTAAATACAAAGTGTTCAAACTGAAGAATTTTTATGGTACATGAATGTCCCATGACCGACTGACGTATGAATTCAAAGTCGGCTAGTAAGACAGGCGGATGGACAGACGGACAAACAGACGGACGGACGAACAAACTAACGAACGAATTACAAACAAACGAATGGACGGAAGGACGGACGGATGGACGGACAGATGGATGGATGGACGGATAGAAGGACGGATGGATTGATGTATGGAAGGACGGTGGATTGATTGATTGATTGCATGGAGTTTAACGCCGCTTTCAACATTATTTCAGTCAAGTTATATCCCGGCGGCTGGAGCACCTAACAATGGATTTCTGGTATTTCTCTCACCAGTACAACCATCACATTCTTTCCTAGCCTCCAGCTGCTGTCACGCATAGGTCTACTATTATCAACCCATTGGTGAGAGACAAATAGTCGGAAAGAATGAGTGCCGCCGTCGGGGATCGAACCCGGGACCTCTAAATTGACAGTCCGACGCAACTGCGCTATGAAGGCGGCGACGGACGGATGTATGGATTGACGAACGTACGGATGGATGTATGGACGGAAGGATGGAGGAATGGTTGGACGGAGGGAGGGATGAATGAATGAATGAATGAATGAATGAATGAATGAATGAATGAATGAATATAGTAAGTTATAAATGAATTTGATTTTATCATTTCGAAAACATTTTTATCATTTGCAGTGGTGGATACAGGATTTCTGTAAAGAGGTTTGGAACTTAAAATATAGATGGTGCCTTTTCCTATAAGTGCCCAGTTTAAATCGAATTACTCTATGATAATTTAATGACACTTCTTCGACCCCTCACTGCAATCCCCCTCAGGATCCGTCAATAATTTGATTGGTTGAAATTCTACACTTCTGCTAATTATTACAAAGATTACAAAAAGTATGTGTTTGATTGACTGTAATAGTTCTATATCAACGAGATGGCCTTCGGAGGATTGTAATCAGTCAAATGTTGCAATTCTATAGTTGCAATGTTTTGAAGCATGTGGAATATTTTGACTTTTTATATGACAGCATGTTATTTCCATGTCTGTTTAAGCATAATATTTGACGTGTAAACCAAGCTTTCACACATTGGGCTCAAAGACTAGTTATGTCATACTGAAAGCAACCCAATCAGTGGCAAATGACATGGCTTGATTGATGCAGATCAAAGAAAATTAGGAATGTGGTATAAAACGTTGCGTAAGTAAGGGCGATCTTAATGACCCGTGCACGTGTGTGGGATAAGCAGCCACCGTTTTATGACATTGACAATATTGATTGGCGCATCCGGTTATGGTCAGATCAAAGAATTCGCCGTGTAGTATAGATCATTGGGTTAGGAATGACAATCTGTATGACACATGTTTGTGTGATGAGTGCTGATAATGTTTTTCATGTCACATAATGTAAACTCTCTGTTAGGGTTTTGTTCCTAACAGTATGTGTTCGAAAAGCCGTTTCATCCGAATATCTTGGATTTGCAACGTTCGCTTATTATCTAACATGACCTTAATTTCTAAACCTGTGTGTGTTTTCATTTTTATCAATTTGGATTTAATATTTAGATAGCTTTGGACGATTCTCAATATTCCTACGCTAAAATGACTGGATTTATGTTGTTAAGACCATTAAGGATAAATACAAAACTTAAATCTATGTTTGGATGTTCTGAGACAGGATGAATATCGTTACTGAGATAAAAAAAAAAAAAAAAAAAAAACAAATCAGCATTGAAATTCAAACTTACATATTTCATTGCTGTGTGGCCAAAAATGCCGTAAATACAGCTTTATTCGTGTCCCATTTCCGATACTTTGGTTGCTCAACTACGAATCATTGGGATTCGTATGACTCTCCGGGTGGTTATATTTCGACACAAATTATTCGTTTCAAAGACATTGTCACATGATGACAACTGCATAACCAGAAGAAAGGACGATTTATCTACATTTTGACACCTTCATCACTTGGAATAAATCATTACAAATGTATAATTTTACTACTTGAAAATTGGATTTTTTGCTCTTTGTGTATGTAAAAATGGTTGGAAACGCCAACCACTCATATTTTGATGACGTCATCACTACCTGTGCCGAAGTCCCCTATAATTTGACATTGTATTGTTTCCTTAAGACAAAGATTCTTTGTGGGATATTTTCTTACCTATTAGATATAAATAGGCTTATCTCATAATTCTCTTTACCAAGGGTTTCTTGGCTCACAATAAAGTTCATAGATAGAGGATAAATCCTTTGTTTTAGTGTAAGATTGATTTATATTTCTTTGAGTGAACAACATAAGCTATATTTTCACTAGAAAATATAGCATTTGTTGTTTAGGATATGAAATATCTATTGATCTTACTTGAAAAACAAATTATTATCTGTTTTCTTCAATGCAAAAATGAGTTAAATGAGAAAATTTTGGGACAAACTTTCTAAGAGCGCGTCATTTTGCATGTGATTACTTTGTAAAGCTCATGATCTCATCACTTATTGGGCTCCACTGAGAAAACGTCATATAGGGTAAAGTGAGCAAAAGTGGTGTATACGTTTTTGATAATTACATGTGTTACGCAGTGAGTTTATCAAATGATAATCTGTTATTTTGTGATAATCCACAGAAAAGCATTGAAGAAATATGTGTCTTTGTCAACTAAGTCATAATTTAATCAGACAGAAACGTATCTTTGTTCCACTCCTGAAAGGTACATCAAGAATGCATGATGAATTATTGCTGTGACTTAGAATAATCCCTCTCAATTCTGCTTCCTGGAAATTCACCAGTACTCGCGCCGAATGTGTGGGCTAATGAAAGAAAAAAGATTGATAGCCACTCCTTGTAATGGAACTTAGGACCTTTTCATCAAGAGGCCAACCATCTACCTCTAGACCACAGACACCACACTAGAACTTTGACTGTGAATTCATTATAAAAATTTAAAAGCAATGAATCAAACAATTCAAATCTATAATCATTTCTTTCCAGACACATGATAACGTGGAACATTTAGCCATGATGGAACGAATACTCGGCAATTTGCCTTACAGAATGACAAAGAAAACAAAGTAAGTATTGCACCACCTTGCAAGTTACATGTCGAGGGTTTAGCACATGACTATTGTAAGTGCCTATATATTTATAGGCACTTACAATAGTGTTGCACTGACCCTTCGATATAGTCAAACTCTTTTATGCCCTCTCCATAAAATGGCGATGGGCATTTAGAGCTATCTCTATCCGTGGGTGTGTGAGTATGTTCATGGGTGTGACACATTCTTGTCCAGAGCATGACTCCTAGCAGGGATTTAGAATTCCCATGCCCTACTTGTCCAACACAGGCTTTTCCACTTGTGGGCAAGTACATTTTTAGTCCACATGTCCGAGGGCAACTAAATACCTGAGCAAATCTTGAAACAGTGCTAAAAAGATCTAGGAGGAAAGTCATTCTAATGTTTGTATCAAATGATAGAAAGAATTGTATTTGATAAAGAAATTACTGGGTTCCAGTATTTTCTTCATTAAAAAAAATGTTTGCTCAATATTTCTTAATCTTTCTTTTTGCAGACAAGTTCATTTTGATCCTGGACATGTAGGTAATTGACTTTTACTTGTCCATGGGCAAGTGTAAAAAATTCATATTTCCAAACCCCTGCCTACCTTTATGGATGAATTTCAAAATAAATTTGCACAGTCATTCCAATGTGTGAGTACGAGTTTGGCCAGACTTGCCCAAAGTTAGGTCACGGTGGTGGTCAGATAGGTCATAGGTAAAAATCAAATATTTTCAAGGGCATCTGTGTATGTCTTATTCATAATTTTAGCTGATTACAAAAAAAGGGAAAAGATCTTTTCTCTTGGGAAGAAAAGAATGAAGACATTCCATATTCAAATGAGTGAAATCCTTGTATGTTGATATTTATTCCTATTATCCATTGTTGTTTATCCTTTGTTGAAGAATGGAAATAATCACTTTGCTTTGTTTCTTTACTATCTTTTCTCTATAAAATGTATCTTTGAAATAACAAAGTGAGACAACCATGATCAGTTATAGCATTGGAATTGTTGATTTGGCCGTGACATTATTACCCTTTCATGAGTGAATTTAAATTATGTCTAATACAAAATGCCAATTGTTGGGACATTTTGACCAATTTGGCTCAATTTTTCCATCAACGATAATTAAGTAGAAATCAGGCAGTGGAGGTCAAGATCAGACTGCATGTCTATGCAGGCTGATCTTTGTCTGTTTTTTTCTGCTGAGGCTATATATTGAAAGCAGGACTACGCTTTGAGCAGCAAGTGAAGGGTAAATATTTGAAATGAAAACGGCCAAATAAGAAAATAGAAAAGACAGACTTAATTCAAGTATCAGCTAATATCCATCTAAGGAGGTTTATAAAGAATCAAGTATATTGATGGCTTAGTGCCAAAAAGTTGTAACTGCCTATATATTTATAGGCAGTTACAACTGTTTTGCACTAGCCATTGATATTTTATAGGGCATAAGACATTCATTGAGCCTCTGTGTGACATTTTGACAAATCCAAATGCTGGGCTGAAAAAAATTTCAAATTTTACTTGTCCTTCACTGATGGAAAATATAGTGATATATCAATTTTGATATTAAAATTTCTAAAATTGTAATTGTCCTGCTTCTATGGATAAAAAATTAACATACAGGACCAGTGGATGGTTAGCAATTCCAAGAGCTGAAATGTGTGCCAAGCAAAGACTGGACAGCCTGTGCATCCACACAGACTGACCAAGGTCTTCACTATGTGTTTTATAGATAGATTATGTCTAAAGTATCTTAATCAGCCCTGCAATCTTCTTATTACACTTATTTTATCCCCTACTAATGGGTCGATAATTGTAGACCTCTGTGGGATAGCAGCTGGAGGCTAGGAAAGGATGTAATAGTAGTCCTGGTGTGAAAAATACCAGTTATCCATTGTTAGGTGCTCCAACCACTCCATATAATTGAAAGATTGTTAAAGCAGTGCAAACATTTTCTTTGTCCTTTTTTTCTACAGCAGATTTTTGAAATCTCTACCAATTCCAAAAATCTTTTGACATTGTTTCCCCTTCTCTGCTAAAGCATTTTCAAAATCAGTCGAAATTTTACAGAATTATAGGTTAATATTGAACATTTAATGTGATTCCCAGTTGTGATTTTATTGAATCAATTCTATTGTCAACGAGAATGATTGATTATATCAAGATCACTTAGCTGAATTAAACCAAAAAATGCCTTTGTAAATATACCTATACACTGTTCCATTTATAAAGAACCAATTATTTCTGGCACGGGCGACTCGAATGGGATCCAACCTCTTCATCAGGGCGATATGTTCGTGAAAATTGTCGCCCGTTGTATGTAAGTATGACGGTATTTCCTGCCCGCGTTTGGCCGAATCAATCCTTGTTGTTTGTGTAGCATATTTGAATTCCACTTGATACTTTGTCAGAATGCCCTGTGTTTGTCTGTGTCTGTTATACAAATAAGTGTAGTGTTTGTGTTAAAAGGCTCTATTGTTCCCAAATTTTAAAAAATGAATAGAGATACAAGTTGAAAAACGTGGGTAATCCCCCTGCCTAGAATAAACACTGAAGTAAAATGCCAGTTAAAATATAGGTACTTATCCTTTAATTTTCAATTGTAATAGAAATTTCTAATTGCATTGAAATGCTACCCCTTTTCATAATTAATGAACATAGAGCCTTTCGCATTATGCATCATGTTGTTTTAGCTTTCAAGGTAATCAAGATGATAAGAGGTAACTCAAATCTGACTTGCCTTGAAATATGTTATTTTTCAGCTACCTACAGAAGCACTTCTCAGTAATATTTTTTCTATTCCTGGACCCAAGGTTATAATACTTTTCTCAGGCTCAGACTCAATTTTCTCAAATTTCAGTTTAAGATCAAAGTCTGAATTCTGTTTCATAACTCATTTAAATGTATAAACATAAAAGATGATATTAATAAGTTGTTATAAATAACAACTTAATAATATTATCTTTTACTTTCATACATTTATTTTAATTTGAAATTTGAGAAAATTGAGCCTGAGCCTGAGAAAAGTTTTATAACCTCGGGCCCTGAACTTGAATAATCCAGAATAAAGACAAAAGTTTGATATTTCTGACAGTTTTTACACATAGATTAAATAGAAAATAAATGCTTCCTCTCTGATAGAAGTACTACAGATATGATGATAACTGGTAATCCATTCACAATTGCCTGTCAGGTGGTCAAGGTTATTTATTGAGAGGCAAAAAAAAAATGGATTCAAACAAACAAGAAAATAAAGTTTCAAGATTTGAAAAAAATCTCTTAAGAAAAGTGCTTCTGTACCTTATTTGCTTAAGAGTCAGAATTTATTTCCATTTATTGTCCGAAAAACAACTTAAGGGGTTTTGAAAAGAATGATATACATCTATGTTCTTCCATTGATAGATAGTGGGCATAATTGTTTAAAGTTTGTCTTTCCTTCTGTCTGTCTGCCAGAGTCCTAGCAAAAATAATCCAACATTGTCTAATATTTAAAGCCTATTCAAGATGTATATAATTCTCATGTTTGGTATAACAGGTATCTGCTGATACCAAAGTCATATTACAAGATCAACATCATATGTCAAGGTCAAAATTATCAAAAATATTGCCATTTTTGTAGGACATTGGTGTTTCGCAATCAAATCTTGTATGAGACTTGAATATGCATGAATTTTTTTTTGTAGTTGATTATTGAAGTGATAATGATCGGCTAAAGAAATATCATTCTATATGAGTAGCATAAGGACAAAATAAATGGAAGTAAATTATTTTTGATGGTTAAGTAGTGACAGAAAAGAAAAAAAGCAAGGAATAGTGTGGGTTTTTGGAAAGGATAGTTCATGGTTAAAAATTGCATTTTATTTAAGATTTACATTTACGATGTGATTTAGAAAAGGTGTTAAAGTCTTGGTCTTGTGATTGCACTTCTTCCATACATATCACACATTAAGGTAGAGGAACCATAGTAGTTCTGCAACATTTTGATACTAAAGATCTTTCACAATGTTGACTGAGGTTTCCTAATGAAAATCATTAGGAAACCTCAGTCAACACTGTTAAAGTTCATTATTTCCTAAACGTTGTGGAACTATTACTGGTCGACTACCTTTAAGGAGCATGATTGAAAGACTGTTAGACAGTTTCAAATTGCCCCATTAATATGTCCTCAAAAAAGAAAGAATAGAATTAATAGCCATGAAAAATTCATGATTTGTCTTATGATAAATAGATTGGCATACAATTATTACCATAAGCGAATCTTGTCCTTTAACCTGGAATTATGTTGAATTTTTTATAACTGGCTGATCTACATTCATTTCATTGCAGCTTATTTGTAACTTGCCAAGCATTTAAGACTCATTTGATTCTTGCTTGATATTTTCTGGTCCATAAAAGTTCTGAGAGTTGTTTATTTACTCTTTAGAAAATGATGAAATTGGATGCTCATTTGAGGTGAAAGTATGTTTAGAAGATATAAAAAGCCTAACATTACTGTTTAACAAATTCACTGGAAAAAGCCATTTTGATTGCACATAATAAAAAGCTGCATCATTATAGCTAATAAAATATTGATTGGTAAGTGCAAAACTTTTGTAAGTACATATATATATGAGCCTGTGCGTGACATTTTCAACAATTTCACATGTGCACGAAATACAAATTTTAAGTAGCTTAGAAAGCTACATATTGCCCAAAGATATTTAGCTGACCTCTTATGGAGGGTTTAAGACCATGTCAATCTACAGAGCGCAGAGCTTCAGATTTACAGTGGGCCCGGGTCATTTCTCACATGATGACCCACAACTTTCCAACAGTTGGGGTCCTGTGACCCTGTCCTGCTTGGGAATGAAACATTTTTACCATAATGAAAATATGCTTTGACCCATCATTTCAGGAAATGACCCACAACTTTTTACCTCATGGGTCAATTGAACCCATCAGTCTTGAAAAGAATCTGAAGCCCTGAGAGCGCAGAAGGAAACACTCTGGTTAGACTGTGCAGATGTGAAGACTGGCAAGAGTCTTTTCTTTGCACTTTTGTTGTTGGAAATGTCACGCACATGCTCATATTTATTAAACACTTACAATTGTTTACTGATAACCCGTCAATAATTTCATTGATCATTGAGTTTGATTTGATATTCTCTATAATTTCATGCATATCTATTTTAGGATAAGTGCATGATTTAAAAGACATTTTTGTTGAAATCTACCTTCCTTCTAGCTTCAGCAAATGGTCTCTTTGTGCTTGGCAAGTAACATTTTCTATAGTCAAATGCATGGCCTGCTTTAGTCTAAGATTATTATTATTTATAGAGCAATTGTGATGCATGGTTGTTTATTTTGCTCTCTGTTGTTTATTTTTGTGATAAAGAAAACGCTACTTTGAATACTGTGGCTCGGGTGAGATGCGCCTCAAGTGGGACAAGCGTAGTCGGGCAGGGAATTATCTGCGATCTTATTGCAAACCTTTCAAGGTAAGTTGTCCTGACTCCCACTTTTATCTCTCACTTATATGTATGTTCTTTCGCTCAGGGTATGGATTTTGGGAACAAAAGAATACTTTTGGGAAGTTGTAAGATTTATGGCACCAAATTATACCCCTTAACCCTTTCCTGTTTTAGAAAATTTTGGATCTGTCCAAATTCAAAGGTTTTGCAGACGAAAATTTAAAGTGGATTTAAATTGAAAAATAACCATTCAGTAGGGTAGAAAATAGTGAGGAAAAAGAAGAAATTGCTTGTCGTAAGCAATTTCTTCTTTTTTCACAATGATTTCTCATCTATAAAATCAAAGGCACGTAAAAAGCAGGGATTAAACAGCAAAAGGTTAAACTATGTTTGGAGGTATGTAGGAGTCAGCTTGTCGGTTGTCCATCTGTTTGTCAGCTGGTCTGCAGTCCGTCTGTCTGTAGCTTTTTACCAGGAATACATTGTTATGTGCTCCAGCTGTAATGATATAACTGAAAGATTGTTGAAAGTAGCATTAAACCCAATTCAAACAATCAAACTGTCTGTAGCTTTTTTTTGCAGGCTCAAATTCTCAAGAATTATTGGGTGGATTTCATTTAAACTTTACACATGTGATCAGTATCAAGCAGAGATGTGCAAGTGATATTGTGGGTAGGATCCATTGACTTTTCACAGAGTTATGGCCCTTTGATGGAAAATGGCTTTTCATAATGGACAGGCACTTGTAGGGGTGTATGAGTCCCCTGTGCAACAGTCTAGTTAAAAAATCTGTGCATATTTTAGCTCACTGGACTCTCAAATTATAGATTGAGGATTAGATCATTGATTTCATCCTTGGCACCAGAGAATTTTGTTTTGTATATCTTTTTCCCTCAATGAGTGCATACTCATGGGCTTTATTGGTTTAAGTAGTTTGGGGCTATTGTGGAATCACTGGTGTGCAATAAACTGGGAATCAATAGTCAGGTGCGCCAGTTGTAGTGCCCATGACATGACAGAAGAACTAAATAGATGGCTTTAAATCTCATAAAAATGAATAATGAATTAATGATAATGAATGAAACAAATAAATAATAAATGTCTGGTTGGACTTGCAAATTATATTTTATCACAGAAATAAGCACACATAAGTACTGTATATATTTTGCTATGGATGTTGTCACGTCTTTGAATTGTGTGCAGTGTTTGCTCTACCTATTTGATGTCTGCTATATTGTGTACTGTTTTTGTTTAAGCAGAGTTCCAGATGGGGGGGATGTTCTGACTTTAAGAAAGATTTATTTTTAAAAAATGCTTAAAACAAACTCAATGGTGTGGGTACCTATTAGAATCGTCTTGCCAAGACAATTCTAATGAGGGTCCGCAACATATGGTTTTGTTTAGAGAAAATGGGGGATATTTAAGATTGGCTTAACGCCCACTTATTCTGTACCTCTGTTCAAGCTCTTATATGCTGTTGTCTTTTGTATAACCCTAACTACCTTGTTTGCTGAAATTCTGTAAAATAGAAATTTTTAAGACATTCATTTTGAAAATGAGTATGGACTACTTTCTTGCATAGCCATCATATTGAAGAGTATTTTCTCCAGTCAAGGGGCAAATTCATATAAAAAAAGGACAAAGAATTTGAGCCTGTGTGTGTCATTTCTAACAATTTCACATGTTCGTGAAGTGAAAACATTGAGCAGGCAGGACAAACAGTACAATTACAAGATTACCTGACTATCTAAAGGCACTTTGATCCCAAATCTATCAAAATAGTGCACAGTAAAGATCCTGGTCAGACTGTGCAGATGCACAGACTGACCAGAGTCTTTGCTTTGCCCACATTTGAAATTTTGGGAAATGTCATGCACAGGGTCATATACTTTAAGTTGGTAATTTGTCTGAATTTTTACTTGTCTAGGATTTTATTGGTGAAAAGGACTTTGGATTGTTCATAAGAAATTGATGATTTATATGCAATAAAATTCAAGATTTTAATTCGAAATTCTAGATACCATGAACATTTATCTACTTGTTTGTAATTACCATGTAAATTAAATCTTTTATATAAATAAGATCACATGTAGGGGGGAAAAAAATAGGAAAATTTTTGTTTACAATAAAGTCATAATTTTGGTACTTTATATTTGGTAGCATATGCTAAATTTTGTTTCTTTTTAAATCAGTCGATTGATACAGTATTTGTAATTAGATGGAATTTAATGTTTTTAGATTCAAGGAACCGCTGGTACCTGAAATGGACCCTAAAGGCTCATGATGAATACAAAAGTTTGCCAATTATGTCTGTCTGTCTATTACACTTATTTTTTCTTAGGTTTATGGATTTTATGCCTGCGCCATGAAAATGGGGACAGGCATAAAGAGTTACATCTGTCCATATCAATGACTCGGTGCAAAACAGATGTAAATGCCTATAAACATATAGGTAGTTACAACTGTTTTGCACTGAGCCATCTATATGTGATTATGTGTGTGGGTGTCCCAATCTTGTCAAGAGTCTGACTACTACATTCATGGATGAATTTCAAAATAACTCTGCACTGTTGAGTGCTATAACTCAATACCCTATTGTGACTTGCGATAATAGTACATTTGTATACTATCGATGAGTCAGAATAGCGAATTCTACTTATAGTATCAAGCAAAGAGCTTGTCTGTATATGGCAAGATCAAGGTAACGGCTAACAGTCTATTGGGTCACAGCTAAAAACCGACTACAGTAAATCTTGTGTTAAGGGACCACTTAACAGACAGATGGAAAGCGGTCGCTTATGGAAATGGTGGCTTAAAACAAAATTTAATGATGAATAAAACACATTATATGATAGCATAAAAAGATTGTCTCATTATTCTTACTGAATCCTATGATGTTAGAACCAAAAAGAATTGTCTCATTGAGAAAAGAGTTGCAGATCTTTCAAGCAAATTATACTACGGCTGTTCTCCGAATCAAAATGGAGGGTTCTGGTCAAAACTAATATAAATCAAGGGGTCAGTGTAATACTTTTATAAATGCCTATAATTATATAGGCACTTACAATAGTGTTGCACCGACCCTCAAAACACCCTTGAATTTACAGGCATTTATAATTTATTTGCACATAACTGTGCAATGTTTTCAAAGGATTCTTGCTGATAAGGATTATTGCATAAGTTTTCACCAAAGCATACAAATGAATTTGTAATTATGCTTTTATTGACCTAAGTGTTTTTGGAGAATACATGATGTAGTGCAAAAGCCTAAGAATCATTGTTTTTTCATGAAAACAAACATAATTATGATAAATGATTTCTCTTGTATTACTTATTAATTATGCATTAATGCATTAACATGAAACCTAGAGTATTGGCTAAAGTTTTAGCCAAAAGACAAGGTTGTTGCATTGAATGCTAAAAGAACTTTCATGAGAAATAGTTGCTCAGCTTGTTTTTGGTATGGCTGAAGTGTACCTGTATTGTTATGTAAAATCTGTGAGTGCACCAAATTGCATGTACATAGTTTATACATATGCCATGATTTGATTTTTGCAGTGATACTCCTAGATTGCTTAACTATTGTTTTGTGGTTGTGAACCCTACACCAAACAAATCCTACTAATTGAGTTTATTTTAAAGTTCATTTCACTTATTGATTGATATTTTGAAATATCGATAGTTTCAAAAGCCACATTGAGATTTCAAAACTGGCATTTCAAGACATAATTTTAGTAAATTTATTTTCTCTTAGATTTCTTGTCAAACATAGCTATTTATTTTAGCAGTGTGATTTTAGCTATGTGAATTTCTTTCAATTTGCTGGTATATCATAAGTTGCTCTTTAGATATTTCTATTTGTTTGTTGAATTTTTCTCTATTAGTCAAGATTGAAAGAAATTTACGCAAAATAAATAAAAGAAAAGAACATGCATATTATTGATAACAATCTTTTACTTCTAGGTATTTAGATACTTGTTCATATTAAGGATTTGTTTGGCTTGGTATTTAAGAAATGTTCAGTTGGACTGAATTACATTGATATGGCTTCATAAAAAGAGCATTGCATTTTGGAATACTTGTAAATATCTATGGAAAAAACATCACGTTTTCATTCAATTTGGTCTAAAGATTTTAAAGAGAAGATTAAATTTCATTGTTAAAGTCAGGAACTGCTTTGTAAAAAAGAATTTGCTTGCCGCGATTTCCTTTCCGTAAAGGTTTGTTTTGACTTTTTTTTTTTTTTCATTTAAAAAAAATATCTAAATTTGATAACTCGGTGTGAAACAGTTACAACTGTTTCGCACTGAGCTATCAAATTGTCATCTGATGTCATTTCATTTGAATAAGTTTTAATGTTTGAAATTTTGTTAAAGGAAACAAAAGTTCAGGACAATTCCTACTTCTAAAAGTAGACATAAAGTATATTTTTTTGTGGAAATAATTGGTGAAAGCTTTATTTTGAAGTAATGATGCTTTTTCCATCAAGATTGAACTATATGTACATGTTTGCTTTTGTGCTCATCATATTCAGTCATATATTGTAAAACGTAGAATTGATATTTATATGCTTAAAAAAAGTCTGAATTTGACTTTGAACACAATTTTATTATTGTTGAACTGTTTAGAAGAAAACCCAAGGTATAAATGTATTGTGATCACCTTGGTGTCCTTGGGCCACAACAATAGTGCAGTTGGTAGCGCGCCGGACTTCTAATCACGGGTTGATCCCTGACAGCGGCACTTATCCTTTCCGACATTTGTCTTCCACCAATGGGTATATAATCGTAAACCTATGTGGAATAGCAACTGGAGGCTAGGAAACGGATGTGGTGGTAGTACTGGTGTGAGAAATACCAGGAATCCCCTGTTAGGTGCTCCAGTCGTCGCGATATAACTGAGAGATTGTTGAAAGCGACTTAAAACCCCAATTCAATTCAATTCAATTGGTGTTTGCGTGACAATCATATCTCTGTTATGATTGAGAATATCTTCATGAAACTTGTCATGTCTATTCACCATCACAAGAGCTATCCAGACTATAAATTGGATAACTCTCAAAGCAAAAGTTAAGCCCTTTTTAGCTCACTTGGGCATGAAGTGCTCAAGGTGAGCTAGTGGGGTTACTTGATGTCCGTTGTCCATCGTGCGATGTCATCATTTAACTTGTCGACACTCTAGAGACCATATTTTTAGCCCAATTAACCTAAAAATTGTATAGAATGATTATCTTGATGAAATCTCCAACAAATTCAAAATTGGTTGAGGTGAGGTCAAAAACCAGGTCACAAGATCAAATCTTAGAAAAACCTTGTGGACACTCTAGAGGCCATATTTATAGCCCAATCAACCTGAAAATTGGTCAGAATTATCATCTTTATGAAATTTTAGACAAGTTTTAAATTTGGTCAAGAGGGGTAAAAAACTAAGTCACGAGATTAAATCTTAGAAATACCTTGTGGACACTTTTGAGGCCATATTTTTAGCCCAATCATCCTGAAAATTGGTAAGAATGATTATCTTGATGAAGTCTCTGACAAGTTCGAAATAGGGTCAAGTGGGGTTAAAAACTAGGTAATTGGCTGAAATCTTAGAAAACCTTGTGGACACTCTAGAGGCCATATTTTTAGCCCAATTAACCTGAAAATTGGTAAGAATGATTATCTTGATGAAATCTCCAACAAATTCAAAATTGGTTGAGGTGAGGTCAAAAACTAGGTCATTGGCTCAAAGCTTAGAAAACCTTGTGGACACTCTAGAGGCCATATTTTTAGCCCAATCAATCTGAAAATTGGTCAGAATGATAATCTTTGTGAAATCTCGGACAAGTTTGAAATTAAGTCAAGTGGGGTCAAAAACTAGGTCACAAGGTCAAATCTTAGAAAAACCTTGAAAATGTTTTAGATTGTTAATTCAGGTGAGCCATTAAGGGCCACCACGGCCCTCTTGTTTCGAATATTTCCAGCACCTGCAGCCAAGCGTTACAACTGTAGGTGGTGGTCTTGTTAAAGGCCAGTATCCTGTCTTGTCCAAATTGATAAATCTTCTTTGAAGCTGGTATTTTTATAAACTGGGAAAAATGATTACAAAATTGGAAAGAAATCATATAGAATAAATAGCGAATCACACAGCTGTTTGAACTTAGAAAAAACATTGATTATGGAAAAGGAGTATTGCTTTTAAAAGTCAGAATATTATGTCCTTGTAGTGATTCTATTTCAAGCACTTAAAAAGCCTTAAATTTTCTTTTGTGAAAATCAGATGATAGAGCATAGTACAATGATAACGATGCTACCATTTCAGCACTATCTAAAAGACAAGGGTCCCGAGCACCTGTTGCTCTTTGATTTGACAGAAAAAATGCTCGATTATGACCCCTCAAGTCGTGTCGTCTTGAAGGAGGCCAAGCGACATCAGTTCTTCCAATCTCTTCACAACAAGGCCGAGGATGAAGCTGAAGAGGCGGCGCTCGCCCTTGCCGCATCGATGGCCAAAAATAACGTCAACGGAAGCTCAACGTTGATGGCTCACGGAAGTCAGCCATCAGACCCAATTGTTATAGACGAAAGTTCGTGTGATTCTGAGCCATCGACCTCTGGTGCTAATGGAGACTCGTCGTCGAAAAGGTGACTGTCTGAACAAACACGATTGCTTGCCTGATCCTTTCCATTCTAACCTTGTCCCATACGACATTTTGTCCACTGAATGGGTTAGACTACACATGATTAAAGAATGAAGCATAGATATTAAGTAGATAGTTGTAAAATAGTGATCACCATGTCTTATAGAAATTTTAGGAGCCTGTACGTGATATTTCCAACAATTGCCCATATGTAATGTATTTCCTCTAATGATCGGCCCTCCCTAATAGTAGCACCCCAACATTTTGCACTAAGAAATGCCTAAATATTTAAACTTTTTGAGACTTTTTGAGCGCTCCAGCCATGTACTGGTAAACCATTGAAATCACATGAAATTGAATAAGTTAACACTTCTTAATTATAAAAGAATGACTTTCAAAGCAGTGTTTAATCCCTATCCCTAAATTCTTACACGCACAAAATGCAAACATTTAGGCTGATTCAAGTCTTCTCTTGGACCTCGCATGTAATTGTTGGGAATGTTAGGCTCACTCCCTGTGACTTATGAAGTAGAAAAGGCCATGACTGCCTTAACTTCTAGAAGACAAATTATTTGCAAAATATAGAAAAAAAAATGCAATTTTGTTTTGCCAAGTACTGAAAGCGCTGTTAGAGCCATTTGTGAGAAAGTAATCATTTTTGAATTACAAAATTTAAACTTTTTATACCCCCCACAACGAAGTTAGGGGGGGGGGTAAACTGGAATCAGGTTGTCCGTCTGTCCGTCCATAGACATAATTTTGTGTCCTCTTCTCCTCCCACAGTTTTGGACCAATTTTGCTGAAATTTTATCAGGTTGTTTCCTATCATATGAAGTTGTGCACCTGCAATTTTCATCCAGATCCAGCCATTAGTTTGAGAGTTATGCCACTTTGAACTTTTTAAGGAGGGGGTACATTTTTCTAATTTTGTGTCCTCTTCTCCTCACAGTAATTTTCATCCTGATCCAGTTATTAGTTTTAGAGTTATGCCATTTTGAACTTTGTATGGAAGGGAGGGGGGGGGGGGGGGGGGGAGTAGTAAAAATTTAAAATTGCAAAACTCAGTAACCATAAGGGGAGTAACCAAATTTTGTAATTAGTCCTATCATATGAAGTTGTGCACCTGCAATTTTCATTGTTTTGGGGTGACATAGGTCAAAGGTCAAGGTCACAGTAAATTTTTGTTCAATTTTCATTTCCGGACTCTAAATCGAGAACCAAGCGACCTAGAATTATGAAACTCTATGTAAGTGTTACTTATGACTCAAGGAAGTACCCTACTGTTTTTAGGTCACATAGGTCATAGGTCAAGGTCACATTAAATTTTTGTTCAGTTTTCGTTTCCGGACTCTAATTCAAGAACCAAGGGATCTAGAATCATGAAACTTCATGCAATTGCTGTATATGACCTCAATATTACAAACACATCTTGCACTTAGAGCACTTACATTTTGACAAAGTGCTGGTGGGGGGTATAAGTCCGCTCTGCGACAGTTCTAGTTTCGTTTAGAAAGGAAAATCAGGTGGTATTGACTAAGATCAGCCTGTACATCATGTGTAGGCTGATCTTTGTTTTCATCTGCTGCCTTAGCTAAAATATTTTTGGCACATCATGTCAAGGGTTAAAAAGATTGTAAACCAAACTACCTATTAAAACAAACATGAGAATTAAATATCTGTCTTCCTAGCATTATGTATACAAGTATTCTCTGTCAGTTTTAAACTGGCAGGGCATTGCTTAGCCATGACTTTATTTTGCGAGTTTACTTTTTTCAAAAATTTAGTCCACAATCATGATTAACATGTGCAAGTAACTGTACCCTATAACCAAAGGGAATTTCATGCTAAGAGAAAGTGAACATGTTTCATTGTTTGGTTACCAAACCCTCGTAACTTCTGCTTGTCCAAGCTGAAGTTACAAGGGTTTGGTAACCAACCTACAATTTAAGGTCTCGAGTTATTTTTGTCGACTATCTATAGAAATGAATAATTGTAAATAAATGTTAATTTACTTTTTCCTTAATGGCCCTGTCACACCTCAACGTTTTAGCCAGCGTGTGCCTAACGCGTTGGAGAAATCGACTAAGTCCGCAAAACGTCGGCATACGCTGACCTAAATTTTCTTTTTGTCAATTCACGACGCGCTTGTAGCGTGTTCATAGCGAGTTTGAACGTGTGAGTAACGCGTGAGTAACGTGTCCAGAACGTGTTGATAGCGTATCTCAGCGTGTACCAACGTTCTTGAGCGTGTGTCCAACGTTCTCGTACCGTCCTCAGAACGTGCTTAGCGTGTTTGTAACACGCTTCTAGCGTGTTATAACGTGTTCGCAGCGTGTTTTGGATGTAAATATAAATTCTGCAAGAAATTACCACTTTAAATTCATTCTTTTAATATATAAACAGGCCACCGGCCACTACACTTATTCAAATTCACAGTATGTTGATTCATGTAAAAGAAAAATAGGAAAAGACGAAAAGAAAGGTACACTGGCACCTGTTACATATGAAAACATGCATATAACAATCTTATAAGATTACAGGCTGGTTAAAGCTTCTAGTACTTTTCACTCGAAAAAATATTGCGAAAGGGTAAGGAACTACTTGTCATAATGCACTCCTTTCTTCCTCCATATGCTCTACCATGTAGGATGACTTTCTACAACCTCTCTTAATCTTGAATAGCTAGTCCTATATTAAGGGGGAAAAGGTATACCAAATATCAAACTTGTAGTACATATAATAGAATCAAATATTCTGAACAGAGCAGAATAGAGTAAAACACGTCTTGTATTATGTCCACTAGGTACAACGATGTACTTGTCTTTTTGGTATATTGATAATGATCAAATGAGACGAATGAATGTTTGTATTTTCGCGAACGTATTGTTATTCTAACCAAAGAGCAGACGCACTTGTAAAGCTATAAACGCAATGTTCAATACACATTTAGGCTACATTCTCCACCTCGACAATCTAAGGAATTAAGAAAATCCGTAAAGGATTTATATGGAAGAAAAGACAAACAGCTTATAACATAACATAACATAACATACATGTAAGGTTTTTTTATATGACTTGAACGAAATCGTTCATCGTCAAATATAGAGAATGCTTCTTATAATCGAGTTTTCAAGTCATTCTTAGACTGGTCATGAGGAAACATGCAGATATGAACATGTCAAAAGAGTCATACACACTTACATGCACAAATTTATTTATTTACGAGAAGCTGATGCTAGAAATTCAAGACAAACATGCAGCGGAACTTTTATATTTTCATTGAAAACTGAAACGCTATCATACGCCAGAAACACGCTGTGAACTCGCTGGCAACGCGCTAGACACACGTTCAGTACGCTGAAGACACGCTATGCACACGTTCCCAGTACGCTGGAGACACGCTCGAAGCACGTTAAACTTTTGGCGAACGTGTTTCTAGCGTGTCCGTAGCGTAAGTGAACGAGCTCCTAGCGTGTCTCTAGCGTGCTGAGCGTGTTCGGAACGTGTTCGGAACGTGTGCGGAGCGTGTTCCAACACGTTCGGCACACGCTGAGAAATTTTAAGCATGCACAAAATTTTATGAGATACTCAGCGTATCGCAACGTGTGCCAACGTGTTACAGCGTGCCGATAGCGTGTGCGGAACGTGTCCATAGCGTACCCGACGTGTTCGCAGCGTGTTATAAAAAATCCAACACGTTCCGCACACGCTGGCTAAAACGTTAAGGTGTGACAGCCCTATTAGTGCAACAACCCGTTACTTAGGCTGCGCCCTGCCAGGGCAATAATAATGGATTATAGCTGCCAAGAATATCAATCAGTACTGTATGAATTCTAGCTATTTGATATGGCAAAAATTAGGTGAAAACAAGATTTGCTTAATTGGTTACTTTTATTGCTACTCTGACATAAAAAAAAATGACGAAAATCATTCTTGAAATTTGTTTGTTATGTGGGTCAGTTATTGGAAGATCAATCTAAATGGAATTTAGCACATACTTTTATGCCTAATATCTAGTTGCTATAAAATTGCATATGCTCTACAAATTTGGATCCGTCTGAAAAAAACAATATCACAAAACTATTCTGAAGAGAAAAGAATAAGAATTTTAATAAAAACACTTGGTATTTCAATATTTAGCAAAAATTGCCTTTATCAAGAAAAAGGAAACAAATCTTAACACTAATACACTGAATCATATAGTTCAATAGTGACCGTGTTTCTACCTATTGTGATTCTCCCAGAAACTGTATTTTCCTTGTTTTAGCCATATCTAGTTACATATTAGGACATGTCTTTTAAGTGTAAATCATCATAACTGCATCCATTCATCTGTCCAGTGATTAGCGTGTTGTATTATTTTTGGATATTTTTATTTTGTTGACCCTTCCCCCAAATAACTTAACTTTTTATAAAAGAATTGGTTTGAAATTTTAGGATCCCTCAACTTGATTTTCTCAGTTGTTAGCATATTGGACTAAACTCTTAATCTTGATCTTAAAACTGTAATTCTAATCTAAAACTGTAATAAATGTATGAATATAAAAGATAATATTAATAAGTTATTGATATTATCTTCTATTTTCATACATTTATTAAAAATTCTGAATTTGAGAAAATTCTCAGTTGAGCACAAAAAAGTTTCATAAACTCTGGCCCTGATCTTAACCTCCTCTAGAATAGAAATGTTATTAGGCTTGCTAAGGCACATTAAAAACACTTTATTCTAGACTTGGTTATGTTCAACTAGTTTGGAATAAAATATTATGATACATCCTCTATTTCTGTTTTTGAGTTTTTACATAATTAATTCGTTTTTTGTTTTTTTAGCTCACCTGAGCACATCGTGCTCAAGGTGAGCTTTTGTGATCATTGGATATCCGTCGTGCGTCGTCCGTCGTCAGACGTCAACAATTTCAGTGTTTACACTCTAGAGGCCACAATTATGGACCAATCATCATGAAACTTTGTCAGAATGTTCTTCAGGACACGAGGATTAACCCTATCGAAAATGGGAAGGATCCGTGCCATATCACGGGAAAAGGGGCCTAAAAGACAATTTTCTTGTTTATGCTCTAGAGGCCACAAATATTGTCCAATCATCATGAAACCTGGTCAGAATGTTCTCCAGGTCAGAAGGATTAACCCTTTTGAAAATGGGAAGGATCCGTGTCATATCACGGGAAAAGGGGTCTTAAAGACAATTTTCTTGTTTACACTCTAGAGGCCACAAATATGGCTCAATCTTCATGAAACTAGGTCAGAATGATTGTCAGGTCACAAGGATGAACCCTATTGAAAATGGGAAGGATCCATGCCATATCACAGGAAAAGGGGCCTTAAAGACAATTTTCTTGTTTACACTCTAGAGGCCACAAGTATGGCCCAATCTTCATGAAACTTGGTCAGAATGTTTGTCAGGTCACAAGGATGATCCCTATTGAAAATGGGAAAGATCCATGCCATATCACGGGAAAAGGGGCCTTAATGTCAATTTTCTTGTTTACACTCTAGAGGCCACAAATATGGTCCAATCATCATGAAACTTGGTCAGAATGGTCTCCAGGTCACAAGGATTTACCCAATCGAAAATGAGAAGAATCCCTGCCATATCACGGGAAAAGGGGCCTTAAAGACAATTTTCTTGTTTACACTCTAGAGGCCACAAATATGGCCCAATCTTCATGAAACTTGGCCAGAATGTTTTCTCGGTCACAAGGATGAATCCTATTGAAAATCTGAAGGATCCATGTCATATCACGGGAAAAGGGGCCTTTAAGACATTTTTTTTGTTTACACTCTAGAGGCCACAATTATGGTCCAATCTTCATGAAACTTGATCAGAATGTTCTCCAGGTCTCAAGGATTAATCCCATTGAAAATGGGAGAAGGATCCATGCCATATCATGGGAAAAGGGGCTTTAATGACAATTTTCTTGTTTACACTCTATAGGCCACAAATATTGCCCAATCTTCATGAAACTTGGTCATAATGTTGGTCAGGTCACACGAATGAAGCCATTTGAAAGTGGGAAGGATCCATGCCATATCACAGGAAAAGGGGCCTTAATGATAATTTTCTTGTTATAACTCTAGGTGCCATATTTTTGGCAGAAATGTCATGAAAGTTGGTTTTATGTAGAAATTATCTACTTAATGACATCTGCCTATTTAATTGATGTGATTCCTTAGGGGTCAAATAGATTCAGGTGAGCGATCTAGGACCATCATGGTCCTCTTGTTTAAATACATGTATTTGCCATTTTTTGCTTGGATTTTAGTAAGAATGTGTGTGTGTGTGTGTATATTTCATTCATTGCATGAAATAATGTACTTCCATTTTACCATTGTTTTAACACTGTATTGTATTATGATTTTAAAAGGTTACCCTGCCTAATTAAATTTTGTTTGAAAGAAATTGCTTTTTGGGGACATTTCAATGAGTCTGGCTCAAATTTTACTAACAATGATCATGTACAAAGCAGCAGACGACAGATGCTGTCATAGCGCAGTTGGTAGTGCCACGGGCTGTCAATCTAGAGGTCCAAGGTTTGATCCCCGACAGCTGCACTCATTCTTTCCGACTATTTGTCTCTCACCAATGGGTTGATAATCCTATGTGAGATAGCAGCTGGAGGCTAGGAAAGGATGTGGTGGTTGTACTGGTGAGAGAAATACCAGGAAACCATTGTTGGTGCTCCAGCCGCCGTGATATAACTGAAAAAATGTTGAAAGTGACGTAAAACTCCATTCAATCAATCAACAAGGCAGGCAAAATACTAAGATCAGACTGCACATATGTGCAGGCTGATCTTAGTCTAAACTGTCTGTCTAAGCTTTGCATATGCATTGAACTGCATTCAAAAGATGAAAGGCTTGTTCATGGAGATACTAAGTACAGCTTGAGAACTTTTAAAAAGGGGTAATTTTTTTCCCCTGCCTTGATAAAATTGTACAAAACAGGTTATCTCTGGTCCATCTGCTGAAAAATTACCTCAAAACAACATGTATCATTTGGTGTCGTCATTGTTGTTGTCATTTTTTTCGCGAATAGCTGAGCGTAGGCATCCGTAGGCATGGCTCTTGTTTTGACACCTTGCTTGGTGAAGGTCATTTGTCAAGGTCATATTTACTTTCTATTGCACAAATAGCATAAATGCCATAAGTTGTAACTTAACAAGAATTGGTGTTCTTTCTTAAAACATACCCATCATAATTTGATACATGTTATGCTTTAAATTTGTTATATTGGTGCACAATTTTAGTTGGTTTTAGTTCCTTTTGTTTATTCCACTCATCAATATAGTTATGTGCTTTTCTTTTTTGCATTATTTAAGTTATGCATGATGAGTTATATGTGTTTCCTTCTTATTGTAAAGAAAAATATGCTTTGACTTTTGCTTTTTGTTATACGCCGCCGGAGGCGGACGTATATTGGCGTCATCTTCTCCGTCCGTCCGTCCGTCCGTCCGTCCGTCCGTCAGTCCGTCCGTCCGTCCGTCCGTCCGTCCATTTTCTTGTCAACGCAACTCCTCCTAAACTTCTGGCTGGATCTTCTTGAAACTTGGTCAATGTTATCACCTCAATTGGTAGATGTGCATGAAGGAAGGATTTTACGGTTCGTTGATTTTTGCCTGAGTTATGCCCCTTGATAACTTAGTTTCTGGGTCCACTTTTCTTGTCAACGCAACTCCTCCTAAGTTTCTGGCTGGATCTTCTTGAAACTTGGTCAATGTAATCACCTCAATTGGTAGATGTGCATGAAGGAAGGATTTTACGGTTTGTTGATTTTTGCCTGAGTTATGCCCCTTGATAACTTAGTCTCTGGGTCCACTTTTCTTGTCAACGCTACTCCTCCTAAGTTTCTGGCTGGATCTTCTTGAAACTTGGTCAATGTAATCACCTCAATTTGTAGATGTGCATGAAGGAAGGATTTTACTGTTCGTTGATTATTGCCTGAGTTATGCCCCTTGATAACTTAGTCTCTCGGTCCACTTTTCTTGTCAACGCAACTCCTCCTTAGTTTCTGGCTGGATCTTCTTGAAACTTGGTCAATGTAATCACCTCAATTTGAAGATGTGCATGAAGGAAGGATTTTACGGTTCGTTGATTTTTGCCTGAGTTATGCCCCTTAAAAACTTAGTCTCTGGGTCCATTTTTCTTGTCAACGCAACTCCTCCTAAGTTTCTGGCTGGATCTTCTTGAAACTTGGTCAATGTTATCACCTCAATTTGTAGATGTGCATGAAGGAAGGATTTTATGGTTCATTGATTTTTGCCTGAGTTATGCCCCTTCAAAGCTCAGTCTCTGGGGCTTATTACCTCAGTTATTCCCCCTTAAAATTTAGTCTCTGGGGCTTATTGAAATTGCAGCCTTGTGAATGCAACTCTTCCTATGTTTCTGGCTGGATCTAAGTGAAATTTGGTGGATGTTATAACCGAAATTGGTAGACGAGCATGAAGTAAGGATTTTATGGTTCATCAATTTTACCCTAAATCATGCTACCTTAAAACTTAGTAACTAGGGCTTATTGAAATTGCAGCCTTTTGAACACAACTCCTCCTTATTTTTTTATCTTTATTTAAATGAAACCTGGTCTATGTCATCACCATAATTTGTAGATGTACATGGATCAAGGGTTTTATGGCTCATTTATTTCCCTGAATTATGCCCCCTTAAAACTTAGTGCCTGGGGCTTATTGAAATTGCAGCCTTGTGAAGGCAACTCCTCCAAACTTTTTGTCTTGATTTAAATGAAACTTGGTCATTTTCAATTTGGTTCTGTCAAAATAAGTAGTGTCTACAATTGTTTTTGTGAAACAGCAGCAAAGTGGCGGCGTATTTTGTGACGATGGCACTCTTGTTACATTATGCATTTAATCTTTTACCGGATTGTCCACTCCACACTTTGACCTCTGTCATGGCACACCATTGCTTATATTACGTCATGTTTCTAAAATAGGCCTATATCTTTATGGATATTAAACAAATTACAAATCGATGGTGGACAACCTTCAATAAGCTGTAGTTATGACTTGTAGGTGGCCCACTCCCAAAAATATTTACAACAAAATGGTGGAAAATTATGAAGGTTAGCAGTCATCTGCTTTCAGAACACCACTCAGCCAATCTCACGATCAACCTTGGATGTACATAGACGGACTTTCTTATACGCCGCCGAAGGCGGACGTATATTGGCGTCGTCTTCTCCGTCTGTCCGTCCATCCGCACGTCCGTCCACTTTTCTTGTCAACGCAACTCCTCCTAAACTTCTGGCTGGATCTTCTTGAAACTTGGTCAATGTTATCACCTCAATTGTTAGATGTGCATGAAGGAAGGATTTTACGGTTCGTTGATTTTTGCCTGAGTTATGCCCCTTGATAACTTAGTCTCTGGGTCCAATTTTCTTGTCAACGCAACTCCTCCTAAGTTTCTGGCTGGATCTTCTTGAAACTTGGTCAATATTATCACCTCAATTGGTAGATGTGCATGAAGGAAGGATTTTATGGTTCGTTGATTTTTGCCTGAGTTATGCCCCTTGATAACTTAGTCTCTGGGTCCACTTTTCTTGTCAACGCAACTCCTCCTAAGTTTCTGGCTGGAACTTCTTGAAACTTGGTCAATATTATCACCTCAATTGGTAGATGTGCATGAAGGAAGGATTTTATGGATCGTTGATTTTTGCCTGAGTTATGCCCCTTAAAAACTTAGTCTCTGGGGCTTGTTGCCTCAGTTATGCCCCCTTAAAAACTTAGTCTCTGGGGCTTATTGAAATTGCAGCCTTGTGAATGCAACTCTTCCTTAGTTTCTGGCTGGATCTAAATGAAACTTGGTGGATGTTATAACCGAAATTGGTTGATGAGCATGAAGTAAGGATTTTATGGTTCATTAATTTTACCCTAAATTATACCCCCTTAAAACTTAGTATCTAGGGCTTAATGTCATCACCATAATTTGTAGATGTACATGGATCAAGGATTTTATGGCTCATTTATTTCCCTGAATTATGCCCCCTTAAAACTTAGTGCCTGGGGCTTATTGAAATTGCAGCCTTGTGAAGGCAACTCCTCCTAACTTTTTGTCTTGATTTAAATGAAACTTGGTCATTTTCAATTTGGTTCTGTCAAAATCAGTAGTGTCTACAATTATTTCTGTGAAACAGCAGCAATGTGGCGGCGTATTTTGTGACGATGGCACTCTTGTTTAAAAATTACGGGAAAACCTAGGAAAAATTCGATGACGTCGGCTAAAATGGCGTTAGCCTTCCAAACTGTGAGTGAAAACATTCGACGTCACCAACACGACATGTTTAAGTCATTGACGTGAAACCATCATATCCTGATATAAATATCTATAGATTCTTAATTAATGGCTGAAAAAGGTCTTGATTTTTGAGAATGATTCGTCATTCTCAAAAATTAAGATTTTTCAGCCGTTATTTACTGTAAAATATATAAATCAACAGTGCTAGTTTTTCTTACACTGTTTCCGCTTAACAAAATGCATGATTTTGTAACATACCCATCCGCCTTGCATACATCTGAGGTCTGTTGCAGTTTACGGAAATGGCCGAGTGATGTTCCGAATGCAGGCATCTGATTACAACGAGCATTTTGACTGGTCAAATGATTTTCTATTTGAAGAACAACTGTTTTCCGACAAATTTTTATACCCCTGTGTTGATGAGATTGAAGACAAATTGTTTAACCTGAGGCTGTCTGTCTGTATGATTTTCAAAAATTAACCGAAGAACTTAACATTTACAAATTCTTCAAGCCTATTCAAGACAAAATTCCCTTATTTAGTGTGATTATCATCTTGGTGATGTAAATACCACAATTTGACAAAAATATGGATCTCATGGATATGCAAATGGTGATACCAAGATTAAGGTCATATATCAAGGTCAAAACTATGAAAAATTGCTTTTTGAGCTACATTAATTTTCATGATTTGTATTTCATTAAAACATTTTTTATTCTTTTACAGCGGTACCTAAAAGACCCTCAAGACAAGGATCATACCGAACTGTTTAAACTAATGGACAAAATGCTTACATACCATCCTGACGAACGGATCACGCTCAAGCAAGCACTACGCGACCCGTTTTTGTCCCAGTACTATGTCTCATCGAGGGATCGCTCGGACCTTCTAAAGGACGATGAGGAACGCCATTCTAGTGCCAATCGATAGTTGTTTTTTCGTTGTTTTTGCTTATTCTATGGGTTTCAAATCTGTCCTGCTTTTACTTTCAACTTTGTGGTTTCTGCTCAATTTGGCCCAGTGGTGTAGAACAGATTCGATTTTCATTGGCAATGATACTTTTAAAGCACTTTACTGAGTATCATGTTAAGATATTGCAGAGGAATATTTTGAAGAATAAAAAAAAAAATAAGGCTGAAAAAATGAGAAAGGTAGATAATACTTATAACATGGTATTTTTCTGCAAATCTAATCAAAGAATTTCTAGTCTTAGACAAGATTTTAGTGAAACCTTTCTAGGGGATTTCTTTTCAGAAAATGGAAAAAATTCTTCAAGATTTTCTACCTAAATATACAAAGAATTCTTTCATTTAGAGAACCCAAAGTTTTGTTGACAGATTAACACATCAGTTGTGAATGAAAGCTGGATAGGTTTGAAATAGTTGATAATCTACCTGAAATTTATCTGCGTGTTCAGCTGCCTTACGAGCCCTTTACCACATAATTCTGATTATAAATCTTTGAAAAGAAAGCCTTCGAAATCAGTTGAAAAATGGAGGAAATTTAATAACTTTGAAAATTGCACTGTTATTTTACTGTTCATTTTGAAACATAAGTTTTGATGAAGTCAGACATGCATAAAAAACCTCAGTGCATATCAGTTGAAACTACCTATATCTTTATTGGCAGTAACAGCTGTTTCACGCATAGCCATCGAAACGATCTCTTACCCTAGTTAAATTCTAATTGAAATATCAAACATGAAATAAAATAACCAAAGTGTTCGGATTTTAAAGATAAATCTAGCCATGATTTGTGAATAATGAAAACTAAGGAGCATGACTGCTTTCCTAAAAGATTTTTCCAGAATGTTTTGGTAAAGGGCTTGACAAACAAATGAGTTGGTGAAAATGGGTATTAAGAGTCTAATGAAGGCAACTTAGATAGCTTTGTCAGAAATAAAAAAAAAAGTAGCTGTTGTTTCGAAATAATTCTAAACTTATATATCTTTAGTTGATCACCAAAACGTCATTTCTACAGAATGAGTCAAGACAATTTTATAGGATGAATAATTTTCTCTTATAGCTTCTTTTGTCTGCTATAGCGAATGGAACAGTCATCATAGACATCCTTGTCTTACACACGTGTAAGATCAAATGCTAAATGACGTCATCTAGCGCAAATTTTTGCAGTATTTCTGTCAATAGAGCGTTTCTCAAAATGGGTATTTTATGTACGAAATGTTGTCAATGTAAGAAAAATAATCTGTTACCCGATTTTATTTGAGACAAGCTGATCTAAACCTTGTCTAGAATAGAAAAAGTTATTAAGCGAGCCAAGGCTCGCTTAATAACATTTCAATTCTAGACTCTGGTTAAGATCGGCTTTTCTTTAATGCTTTTCAGTGGTTTATTGTGAAATAACGGTAGATTATCACTTGATAATCTCACCACAAAAAACTAATACCCTGCTTTTGGGCATTTCCTCCTATCTGATGTCATCTATTCGGGGCAAAATAAGTGACGTCACAATGAATGTTGCATAGCAATCACATGCAAATTGACGCGCTTTACAAAATTATGTCCTTGAAATTTCACATTTTGTCTCATTTTTGTAATAAAGAAATTGAATAATTGTTTGTTTTTCGAGTAAGATCGGTAAATATTCCATTTTGTGAACAACAAAAGCTAAATTTTCACTTGTGGCTTCACCACTCATGAAAATATAGCTTTTGTTATTCACTCAATGAATATAAATCGATCTTACACTGAAACAAACCATTATCCTCTATTTCTCAAAAGGAATCTCATGACATTTCCTATGTTTAACTTCTTGAAGGCAGAACAACAGTGAATGCCAATTTTCATCACCTTGTTTGAACTCAATTTGTTCGCTTTTTCATGAAACATTTCTCTAGCTTTGATTCCAAGTTTCAAAACTACTTATGAAGTAATTTTGCAAGACTTTATGAACCTGCCTTTTGATTGGACGCATTGAAGTTGCCTTATATATTTGCATTCTGAGAATGCCATTAACAAAACAGAGTTTCCTGAAAGTAGTATTTGTCAGTGCAAAATGTTGTTTGTATGAATAATTAAGCTTTGATCCTGAAAGACCTATAGGCTGTTGCTCTTACTACCGTGTGACTTTAAAGTTAACCCTCTCCTGTTTTACAAAATTTTGGACCTGTCCAAATTCAAAGGTTTTGCAGACGAAAATTTAAAGTGGATTTAATTTGAAAAATTACCATTCAGTAGGGTAGAAAATAGTGTGGAAAAAGAAGAAATTGCTTGTCAGAAGCAATTTCTTCTTTTTTCACAATGTTTTCTCGATCATAAAATTACAGGCATGTAAAAATCAGGGATTAAACAGCAAAGGGTTAATGTGCATTAATAGGACTTTACAATAGTGACAAGCATTGCAGAGCTATAGTCTTGTTCAAACAAAAGCTAGTATTTATTTAATGTTTTCTAACACTGATTTCTGTACAAATATGAAATGTATTAAAAGGTATATTGTTTATTGTTACCTAAACATATTGGATTGACAATTTGAAATGTTGCAACATGGATCTAGCAAAATGTTCTGTTAGTTTTAATTGACAAATGTGCAATAGTGTTTCTATCAAAAGTAAAGTGGCTTATCACCTAATTTGGGACTTGAGCTATATATTATTTACAAGAGGCAAAAAATACCAGTAAATTTGGATTGTTAGGGAATGAAATGATGGATTAATTTCAGACTTTTATTCCCTCAACTGATCTTCATTACTAGCTTGGCTGTTTTTAGCTCTTGTAATAACCCATATTGTTCTGTTAATGAAATTTTCCGTCTGTTCCCCCATTCTTTAGCAGACACTATAGATTAAGATCAGCCTGCACTAATGGGCAGTCTGATCTTCGTCTATACTGACTGTTTGCTATTGAATTATTGTAGGAAAACCTTGAGTCAGTAATTATTTCAAAATTAGTAATTTGTTTGACATAAAATTTGAATTTATCAGGATAAGGGTTAATCAAAGTTGAAAAGCTCTATTGCGGGCTGTCCGAAGTTAAGGTAAATAAAGAAATACGGAGTCTCACTTAGGTTGATAAGTCATATGTTGAAGGATTAGTCCAAAGCATTTGAAAGTGTCTACTATCTATTTGAATGTATTTCTTTTAAAAACCTTAAAAAAAACATAGCTATAGAAAACACATGAGAATATCGCAAAAAAGTGTAACAACAAGTTATTAATCCATTTCCCATAATAATTTCTTCCAAGAATGACTGATGGATGAATGATTTCTCTGAAAAATGTCATTGCCATAAAGTTGTCTGCAAAAAAGTATGACATTGTATTATTTGGTTTTGAGTTCAGTTGACATTTGCTTATGTTATGTACTAATTCCTTCATTGAATATGAAGGGTTAAGACATTACTGTATTAATTGTCTTTACAAAGTAACAGCTCTTAATACAGTTTTGTGTTATCCATTCATTTGTATAATAGTCTGTAAAGAATACTTTATACAAGTTTGAAACATTTGTTTGAATTTCATTTGAGCCTGTGTGTGACATTTCCAACTATTTTTAATGTGAGCAACGCTGAGACTCGGATCAGTCTGTGCGACCGCACAGTCTAATCAGAGTCTTAACTTTGCGCTCAATAGATGGCCAGCACCAAAAATCGTTATTCACTACTCAAAATTAATTTTAATGTATTGTGTGAGTGTCAAGGCTACTCAACGTCTTTCCACACGCACACATGAAATTGTTGGAAATGTCACTTACATGCTCATTTTGTTTTTACGTGTATTCCCATTGTGTTCTTCATTTGTCGAATTAATCAGTGTACATGAGATGGTTGAATGGAAATTTTCAGAATCTGTCATAAATTGACTTTTTGTGATTCAGAGTTAAAAATCTGTTAGAAAATTCTCATCAATTGCATATTTGGACATTCCAAAATGTTGTAACTTCAACTTTTGTAATCTGTTCAAATTATATTTTAATTATTGGAATTAACCTGCATTTCAATCGAAAGCTGACTAAATCAACCACAGTTTTGAATGACTTGTGAAGAATATTTGATTGATAAGACTGTATGTCTGTGCAGGCTGATCTTAGTGTATACAAAATACAAAGTTTTTAGTACAAGAGTTAATATACTACACTGTAAAATGATGGTTAGGTGCACCAGTCAACACAGTCAATTTATAAATGAAATATTGTTGAACAAGCTCAACATGGTAATTTTAACTAATAAATTCTAAATGTTTTCAAAAAAGACTCTTGCCCTGCGCTAAGGATGACAAATCGGTGCAATCTGTTTGCCAATTATACCCCATTTTGCATGCTTGTGCAATTGCAAAGTGTGTTATAATTGGCAAAGAGTTTGCACTGTTAATCATCCTGAAGGCAGGAATGGTTTGATAGTATGTTTGGCAGTTTGAATGTACACTTCATCACATTCATTGACATTATTTATAACTCTAGAAGATACACAAAAAATCTCTGATTTAACATAATTTTGACACGCATGGTTCAGTGCATCAATTTTGTAAGTGCCTATATATTTATAGGCACTCACAATAGTGTTGCATTGACCCCTTGATGTGTTCCTAGAAATGTTAAACCTGAATAATTTCAAATTCATTTAAAATTTAAAAATTTTCAACTAAACAAATGATATCAAACTGGAATCTGTTAGGTATTCCCATTATGTAGACATTATTGTAAGCCTTTCAAACTTTCAGTACTGTTATAAGCTCTTAAAATTTAACATAAAAATCATAGAAAAAAAATCAAAACAGCGTAACTCTCAAACTTGTGTCACGTTTGTTTTAAATATGTTTTTTCACAGCAGCATAATTATGCCTATTGAGTCTAGAATTGAGGCTTTTTGTGCATCTCCCAAAGTATCATTTGTTTTGTTTGGTGTCAAATACTTGTGATTTAACGGTGTAGATTTGAATAGCTTGTATTTAATATATCAATAGTCAAAATATAGAACACCCCTTTTTGTGTGGAAAAATATTGATGAATGATTATTTATGTGAATGGAAATTGGTTAGTGAGAAGGGAAAGAATACACAAACAGAGCAAAATTATTGGATTGCAGAACTTTAAAAGATTTTAAAACAATTATGTTTAGATTTTTCAACTTGATATTTTTTTTTAAAATGATTGAAATTTTTTGTTGGCTTGCCCAAAAGAGAAAATGAATACAGTTTATTTAGTTACTACAGTCATATAGTTATTAATGAACCATTTGCTCTTAATTTATGTTGAACTTGTAATTTCAAAGCTTATGTTGTTTGATATATGAGAGGATCTGCTAAATTTGAGTTGTAAGATTCATTCTTGAGATATCTGATTGGAAAATTGGCACCAGGGGTGTGGAAATACAACTTTTCTCCACTTGTCAATTTCCTACTTGTCCAGGATCAAAATGAACTTGGCCACATAAAAAAAAAGATTTGATAAATATTGAGGAAAGCATTGTTTTTAATGCAGAAAATGCTGTAACCCAGCATTTTCTTCATTTAAGACAATGTGTTCCCCCCTTTTATGCAAACAATAGGATGACTTTTCTCCTAGATCTTTATCGTACTGTATCAAGATTAGATCTAGTATTTACTTGTCCATGGAAAAGAGGCCTATAATATTGCACTTCCCCGTAAGTGGAAAAGCCTGTGTCGGACAAGTCAGGCACAATTTATTTGAAATTTTACACGCCAAATCCTGATTAACCCATGTTTTTCTGAGTAAGGAATATTCCTGTTTGGGCAGGTATATACAAAGATAATTCAGCACCTATCATGAGGCATGATGCAGTCTGATCCTAGTCTATACCGCCTTATCTTCCTTTTTTACACCAGAAAAGTTTCAAAATTGAAAGGGAAGAAATAAGTTTTGTTTGTTCTGTAATATCCTGATATTTTCTGTTCCTGTTTGACTTCGGCTGTTTGGACTGTGAAGTGTACATGTTTTTACAGAAATAAGCCAGAAATATATAGAAAGCTGCATTTATTGTGTTATTTTTTTCTTTACATTTGTACAAAGTTCTCTTTGTTTGCCGTCACAGAAGCTGTAATAACATCTAAGAAACATAAAGGCTGTTAAATGAGTGGCCATTGAATACCTATTTTATCAAACGAGTCATCTTTTAGCAGATAAAAACGAGATCGCGCCGAGTTTTTAACTGCTGAAAGATTACTAGTTTAACAAATTCTGTATTTGATGAGCAAAATTTGATATTCTTTTAATAATATGACTCGAATTATGGTGAAAAAAACGAGAAAATAACGATATTTATTGATTCATGTCAGTCCGCGAAACAAATAACGCCGTTTGCGAAACAGACTGGTACACCTGTCCAATCTAGGCTACTCTCCGATACTGGTTATATCTAAAACTGTCGTCACGTTTTGGTAAGCATTCTAAGAACGTTCCAACGTTCATACTATGGGCTTTCTAGAGCGTGTAATTAGCGTGTGTATTAAACATATTTCCAGCGATTTTATTTATAACTCGATGGAACTGTGTAACAGCTAAGATACATAATACATGTACGATACTTTAACTTTTATCCATGTTCCACAAGCGCAAAAGGAGCGATTGTCGGCGTTCACCGACGTTTAATAGCGTTCACACAACGTTCTTGTTGCGATGGACCGTGGGATATTTCCTACGTTTCCTCATGCTGGCAAAAAAGCTGAAAGGTTAGACTACGGCTTAATCCAATGTCAAACATTTGAACGGGCGAAGGCCGCCGTCGTAGCGCGTCGGACTGTCAATTAAGCGGTACTGGGTTCGATCCCTGACGAAGGCACTCATTCTTTCCGACTATTTGTCTCTAACCAATGGGTTGATAATCGTAGACCTACGTGAGATAGCAGCTGGAGACTAGGAAAGGATGTGGTCGTTGTATGGTGAGAGAAATACCAGGAAACCATTGTTAGGTGCTCCAGATATAACTGAAAAAATGTTGAAAGCGGCGTAAAACTCAAATCAATCAATTTCAGTGGGCGACTTGAATAATTGCAACATCTTATTTATATTCGACGCAGGAAACTTACACCTTATTCATAGCCGTCTGCCATGGGTAAAGCGAGCTATACGCAGAAACTATGTTGTTCTGCGTTATTGTTCACCTGACGGCGTGACGTCACTTTGCGAGTTTACTTTTAAAAATTTCAATACTTTGGGATCATCCAAATGTTTGTCATGTAAATGACAGTATCCCGAAATCAAAAGAATTAGTGTGTTAAACAAAAGGGAACACATTTCACAGTCAGGTTACTGAAACCTCGTATCGTCGGCTAATCCTCGGACCCTAAATATACAGTAAAACTTGTGTTTAGCGACCACTTAAGGGACAACCAAAAAGCGGTCGTTTATGAGAATGGTCGCTTAATACAAAATATCGTAATTAATGTGACAGTTCATTTTGATAGCATTTATAGATTGTCGGTGAAGTCGTACTGGATCCTATGATGTTCGAGCCCATTAGAATCGTCTAATTTAGACGATTCTAATGGGCTCCAACAATATAGATTCAATAATAACCAGATTTTCGTTAAGAATATCTTTTTTTCACAGATTTTGTTTGCGATAAAAGGACTTTTTACGGTGGTCGCTTAATGAAATTTGTCGCCTAATAGACGTGGTCGCTCGAGCAATATCAACTGTACTCTATATTGAGTGTCCCTGGCTTATCGAATCAGAATTTGCAAGTAGTTGGTAAACTACCGACAATTTATCGTTTCAAGACTACATTGTCAGCTTTCTATATAATGAGAAATACGAAAAAGGCTTATTTACCCTAATCTTAATTACAACGACCCGTTACTTACGGTCCGTAAACCATACTTGATACGCTCTCAAAAGAACGATAACCCGATTTTCAATAGCATTTCGATAACTTGTACAGGTTATCTCCCTTTAATCAATTTCCATCGCCTGGTTGCACACCTTTGCGGTCACTGTAATATAGGTGAACGCCCTCAGTCCACTCATGTAAAACCTGCTATAAATACATGCGAAATGACCTAGTTCGTTAAATTGATCCAGGTTTTATAGAACGTTGAACCTTTCTCTAATCTACACGCAGATTTCAATTAATTGCTCGGTTTCGCAATTCAGGATCACTGAACTAATAGTTGACAGGATCTAGAAATGGCTAAAACTTAAATCCTGCTCGCTCGCTCTTCGACATTTACCAATTGGTAGGTAATCCTTGACCGGGTTGGAGCCGCCGTCAAAGCGCAGTGGAAGCGCGGCGGACTATCAGTCAAAGGGTCCCGAGTTCGATCACCGGCAGCGGCCCGCGACACTAATGTTCTCCGTCTATATCGATGGTTCAGCGCGAAATAGTTGTAACTCCCTATAAACATATAGAGAGTAACAACTGTTTCGCGCTGAGCCATCGATATGTCTGCTAAAAATTGATTGATAATCGCAGACCTATGTTGGATAGCAGCAGGAGGCTAGGGAAGGATGCGATGATCTAGCCGCCGCGATATAACAAAAATATTGTTACAGTTAACAACGTCGTGAAATTGACGAAATGAAAAGTTTTGGAATGATTTAGGAATGAAATGGAATGAGTGTGTGGAGCTAGAATTGAGAGAAATTCAATGGAGGCAATCCAATATCGCGAGGTGAACAAAATTAGCGAAATGTATTTCTTCTCTATAATAAAATATGCATACAAGTTCTATAAATAGATTCATATTTATTCAAGAACCAATCAAACGCTTACAATTTCAAATATTTTGAATGTTTTTGTTGATTTTATCTTTTTTAGTTATTATGAGCATTCATGAATGGTTTGAGTGAGTGGAATGGAGCGATGAGTGAGCGATTGAGTATGGTTTTGAATCAATTTCACGAGGTTTTTAGCTGTCGGAAAACACTCAAACAATAGCTAAATTTCTGGCAACTTATGGTCTTTCGAATGATTTCTTTGCATCATTTAGTCCAATCGTTGAATCTGTATTTTCGATATTTCGGTCGATCACCAACGATATTATTCTGGTTGGTAGAAAGGAGAATACGGTCAATTATCTCTAGTTTCCGAAAATGTGTATTTTATTTATAACTTCAAAAGGAAATATGATATATTAAGCATATTTGGTTTAGTCAAAATATAGTACATGGCTATAACACGTAAAGTACATTTAGGCTTGACCAATTTTGGCAACAAAAAGGTATTCATAATCATGTCGAAAATGCGATAACAGCCCTGCGTTCAGGATGACAATATGGTGCAAACAGTTTTCCAATTATACCCCGCTTTGCACGTGCCTTTGCGTGCAAAGCGGGGTATAATTGGAAACCTGTTCACACTGTTTTGACATCCTGAACGCAGGGCAGATGTTCAACGTTTGACGCATGCGCGTATCCAGGATTTTTCTTCTTAAGGGTGGTTCCGATCAGAATTAAAAATTCCTGGTAATGTTTCTTAGTGTACGAGCATAATATAGAAACTAATGCTTTAACAAAACTTAAAAACCTATCATGATTTACGGAATCTTGTATGGCATTAATGCAATAATTTGTAACTGAATGGTGTTATTTTCATCATAGAAAAAAGCAACACATAATGTAGGGGTATAACTCAAAATGCATTTCCCCCTTTTTTCTACGCGATTTTTAGTTTCGTCCTTCCAGCGAAGGTTCGTTTGTACTTATCTTCGATATTCATGTTAAAGAGTTATATTTCAATGATTATTTCATCTTAAACGTGTTCGAAAATCAATTAACTGAAAAATTCGTTCTAAAACGTGAGAGAGACACCACTCTGGAAAAACCCAGATAAAGCACGAGAGATTTCAAGTTCGTTCAAAAGTGGTTCAAATATCATTGATTCTACAACAATCTAATCACAATTATGACAGATCACTACTTCAGATGGGAGAAAAGCCCACTCTGAATTTGAACTTGTTTTCCTAACAAGGTCTTCAAGTTTGACTCGATTTATATGACCCCGGTAGTCTTCGCTCGGTAACCATTACTCTTCCTGTAATAGGCTTATGTTGAATACCTATACAGTTTGTTACATCGTGAAATTGACATTCACCTCAATCAAAACCATTCTAAGTCGCTCACTCAGCGCTCCATTCATTCAATCCGAACACTCACTCAAACCATTCAAAAACGCTCAAGCCCATTGAAAAATATAGAATAACCAACGTCATTCAATATAAGTTTTGATTGAGAAAAATCGCGATTTTACTAACATAATTCAAATTATTAGCGTCTCATATGTTCTTGAAGAAATAGGAAGCCATTTAGAAAACTTGAATGTATTTTTTTTTATTAAAGGGAGGTAATCAATATCACAAATTTTGTTCATCTTGAACAAAATTTACGATAAAGGATTACCTCCCATTAAATTCACTCAAAACTCACTCCACACACTCATTCAATTTCATTCCTAAATCATTCCCAAATCATTCATCTTGTCAATTTCACGATGTTGTTAACTGTATCTCTCGACCATCAAGTCATTCAATTTTCGAGACTGGCAAAGGGCTTAAACTTTAACATGGAGTGCCTATCTTGAACAGGTTCTAGTAGAACAATCGTGCGCTTATTATCTGTCCATAGTTCGATGTCTCGTCACCCAATTTACTTTTATGATAACCGATTTCCACGACATTTTTGCTTATTCAGTTAACCCTTTGCTGTTCAGTCCCTGCTTTTTACATGCCTGTGATTTTATGATTGAGAAAACATTGTGAAAAAAGAAGAAATTGCTTCTGACAAGCAATTTCTTCTTCTTCCACACTATTTCTACCTTACTGGATGGTTATTTTTTAAATTGAATCCACTTTAAATTTTCGTCTACAAAACCTTTGAATTTGGACAGGTCCAAAATTTTGTAAAACGGGAAAGGGTGTCAACATGTACAACGAAGAGCATTTACTGTTACTCGTCTGGCGAAAAAATAACATTTTGGTAACCTCGGCAAGAAAATGATGAAAAAAAAGATTGATCTAACAGATATAAACCAAATATCAAGACGGATTAATTATTGGTGTCCGTGGTCGAGAGATAGAGTCGACACTTGACCAAGAGGTTCCGAGTTCGTTTCCCGGGGGCGGCTATCCATCTTGGTTCTTTCATTTGGCACACACATCCGGCTAGAGTACTGGTGGGGTTTTCAGGAAGCAGAATCGAGAGGAATTAATTTCAATTGTAAGAGCTTGTTTCCCTATATTTGTTAAATAAAAAGGGTTAAACCAAACTGGTGGATAACTAACAAAATAGAATGTTTGGAGTTCCGATTCTGACCTGCCTGCGCAAATAAAAAATACATTTTGGATCCTATTTAGCTTCCATTTCGATTGTCGTGAATTTTAACTCGGCTATTTTCGGGGAATTTTCAGATATTTCTTAAGCCTCCGTCAAGCCGTCGTTGAACCAAAAGCATTTCGAGGGGTCAGTGCAACACTATTGTAAGTGCCTATATATTTATAGGCACTTACAATAGTGTTGCGCTGACCCCTCGATTTACTCCTCTCAATATCTGATATTACTGAAGGCATTCACTTAAATCTTAGGACTTATATGTTTTCACAATCGAAAGAGCAATCTATACGTCCAATATAGGAGGGCAAACTCAAATGCATTTTATTAAGAATTGTGCCCTCTTTCGACTATCTACCACTACACACTCAGCCGAGCGTTGGCATTTGAATGCGGTGATCTTTTTTAAATGTCACCCGATAGTGGCAAAGAATAAAAGCAAAACGAGGGTTCTCGAAAATGTCCGAATTTATGGAGTCGATGACACGCGTTATTATGTACATATTAACACAGATATTGTTGACTTTTCCATTTTTTTACTTTTTACACTTTCCGTTTGTACTACTGAAATACTTTGAAATACTTTAGAATCGTTAGCTCTCGCCAGTAAAATGTGGCCCACCTGGAAAGGGGTATTATCTAGGAACTTCGTCAAATAAATAATTAAAAAAAGTGGATCTATAAATGGTCAACTAGAGGTTACATTTCAAAATCAATTCTAGGGAGCAATATATTGATTATTCGAGACTCAGTAAATATGACAAAAACGAAATATTTCGACCCCGAACAGCCTGCGCCATCAACAGGGTTAATATTCATTAATGTAGAGGACCCGTTAAAGTTACGCAGCGTTTCGAATGTATTGAACTTGAACAATGTTAACCGAGGTTTCCTAATGATTTCAATTTCGAAATCTTGTGTGTTTATTATCGTAGACCTATGTGAGATAACAGCTGGAGGCTAGGAAAGGATGTGGTGGTTGTACTGGTGAAGGAAATAACAGGAAACCATTGTTAGGTGCTCCAGCCGCCGCGATATAACTCCATTCAATCAAGCAGTCGAAGTCTTGTGAGACTTTTACGGGTCCAATAAGTTAAGATAAATTTTCAAAATCATTTCCAAAATCATGGCTGCGATTAAAACGCAGTTGGTGGGGAATCAGATTTCCCATCATTGCATCACAGGTTCGATCCCCACCTCTTGCTAATATCCTGTCGCCACATTTTCTCCTGTTTCTTCTCTCTCTCTCTCTCTCTCTCTCTCTCTCTCTCTCTCTCTCTCTCTCTCTCTCTCTCTCTCTCTCTCTCTCTCTCTCTCTCTCTCTCTCTCTCTCTTTCTCTCTCTCTCTCTCTCTCTTTCTCTCTCTCTCTCTCTCTCTCTCTCTCTCTCTCTCTCTCTCTCTCTCTTTCTTTCCCCCCTCTCAAAACTTAGGTGGATGAGCACCAGGGTGCTCAAAAAGGTAAAAAGTAAAAAAATGTAAAAGTTCTAGTTTGAGAAATACTAGAAATCCAAGGTTAAGTGCTCAAGTCGCCGCGATACGACTGAAATGCCGTTACTTGTATGTTATATAGTTCTTCTTGCTACAATCCAATATATGCTGAATAGATTTCTGATTGCCATAAAAAGGGAATTGGAGTGCCATGAAATTCCCTTCAAACGAAAATCAAAAAATTTCATTTAGAAATGAAAAAAAGCGTTTGATAGTGGTCACACTGTTAATAAAGATCGTATATCAAACGAATATACAAAACCATCATAATTGACCCATTTTCCATGCTTTAATGGTCATGTCCTCATATGTACCTAGAAACCATATTTTTGTAGCCTATAGGTCAACGAAACTTGGCTGGTGGAGCGTTAAACTCTGATCTACAAAATTAATGTACTATCTTAAAACTAATGCGATACCAAAATAACTCTATTCTTTTTAGATATTCATAATTTCTTAAAAAAAAGAAAAGAAAAAAACCCCAAAAAAACCCCAACAAAATAAACAAAAACAAAACAACAAACAAGAGGACCAAGATGGTCCTATATCGCTCACCTGAGTAAGTCAACTCATAACTTGTCAACAATGTTATAATACCAGAAATTGTCTGATGTACATTTAGGGTGGATTTAGAAGAAACAGACTTTAATTTCCTCCTACTGCAATTTGATTTTCTTTTTAATTGCAAACAAAGTTATCAATGATGGAATTGAATTAAAGTTGAGTAGACCTAAACATTAAGAATATCCCTTCCATGTTTAAGATATGCCAAATAGTTAAGGCGAAGATTAACCTTATCTGATATTTTTGGCAATATTTTGACATTTTCAATACCATGTAAATCAGAGATTTTAATTGAATACAATTATTTTTACAATTTTAGAAGAGCTTCACCCAAAAGACATCCCTACCATGTTTCAGCTTAATTAGCCCAGTAGTTTTGGAAGAGTTTTTCTAAGATTTTCAGTTTTTTTCGTCCATTTTTCAGCCTTTCTGTTACCATGGAAACCAGAGTTTTTCATTAAATTAAATCTTTTTTTAACAACTATTGAAGAACTTCACGGAAGAAACATCCCTGCCAAGTTTCAGCTTGATTGGCCTAGTGGTTTAGGAAGAGAAGAATTTTTTCAAAGATTTTCAGCCATTTTCGGCCATTTTTCAACCTTTCCGTTACCATGGAAACCAGAGTTTTTGATGAAATTAAATTCTTTTAACAACTTTAGAAGAGCTTCACCAAAGGAACATCTCTGCAAAGTTTCAGCTTGATTGGCCCAGTGGTTTAGGAGGAGAAAAAAATTTTTCTAAGATTTTCGGCCATTTTTGGCCATTTTTTAACCTTTCCCAATCATGGAAACCAGAGTTTTAGATGAAATTAAATTCTTTTAACAACTTTTAAAGAGCTTCACCCAAGAAATATTTCTGCCAAGATTCAGCTTGATTGGCCTTGTTGTTTAGGAGGAGAAGAATTTTTTCTAAGATTTTCGACCATTTTCGGCCATTTTTCAACCTTTCTGTTACCATGGAATTCAGAGTTTTTGATGAAATTAAATTCTTTTAACAACTTTTGAATAGCTTCACCCAAAGAACATCTCTGCCAAATTTTAGCTTGATTGGCCCAGTGGTTTAGGAGGAGAAAATTTTTTTCTTAGATTTTCGCGATTTTCAGCCTTTCTGTTGCCATGGCAACCAGAGTTATTTATAGGTTTAAAATCTTTTAACAACTTTTGAAGAGCTTCACCCAAGGAACATCTCTGCCAAGTTTCAGCTTGATTGGCCCAGTGGTTTAGGAGGAGAAGATGTTTAAAGAAATTGTTGACGGACGGACAGACGGACAGACAGACGGACGATGGACGGACGACGGACGGTGAGTGATCACAACAGCTCACCTTGAGCACTTTGTGCTCAGGTGAGCTAAAAAAAAGCCTAACGCATTTGTGTGTTTTTAAAAACGTGTTCTTGAGAATGGGCCTGTGCGTGACATTTCCAACAATTTTGCATGTGCGCATATCAACGCCTCTACAGGGTTGTTGAAATACGCATTTTCTTTACTGGACAAATAAACCATCTTTCCCAACTTGTTCAGGATCAACATGAACTTGTCCAGAAAAAAGAGAATAAAGAGCTTTCTTCGCAATCGAACTAAAATGAATTAGTATAAACAAAAGAAGAATAGATAGAATAGAGAAATTATTGTTTTAAAAGAAGAAAATGCTGGAAACCAGCATTTTCTTCTTTGAAAACACTACTTTCTACCTTTTGAAACAAACATTTGGCTAATTAATCTCTTACCTGTATTAAGTACCATTCCCAGATTTGTCCTCCATGAACTTGGCAAATGACAAGTGGCAAAGAAAAATGTACTTGTCGACAGGAAGAAAAACCCGTGCCGGACAAGTCGGGCATTGGAATTGCACACCTTTGATTCTAGCCAGAGTCTTCACTATGCGATGCGTAGAAAATTTAGGTGTGAACCCTTCCTCAGACAATCAACGAGTTTCTAATTGCAATCTGTGTCGGTTATCTAGGCTTCAAAATGCAATGTTCATGCACAAATGAAATTGTTGGAAATGTCACGCATGGGCTCAAATGTGAATGGTATTCTACAATTTTCACTTTTTTTAAAAACAAAAATCAGTTTATAGAAAACGAAAGACAAGTTGACTTAGCAACACCTTCTGTACTTTTTACGCCGTTCCAACGGTTATGAATTATGTCACACCTACAGCGTTATTCACGTTGAGATATTTTTTATTCGTTTGACGGGATTTACCGCCCCCTCAGCAGTGTATACGGGTTTATCATGGCATTTGGTGTACCTCCCCAAGCTTTCATATCGTTTTTCACGCGAGTGCGAACACAAATTTCATCCCGGAGCCACCAGCCGCCCATGAACAGACTCAAACGTACTACGCCAATTGGTGGGGAAAATGACGCTTTTCACACACAATCGCCTTGTTCAAAAGTCGGATTACAGAATTGACAACCAAAACGCGTTACCGAATGGACTAGCGGGCTCATATTGAACTAAATAAGTGAAATTCATTTACCGCCTTTTGATAGAATAATTGTGATCCGTCACGCGAAAAAGGAGTATCTAGGAAGTGTGTTATGTGTCGACTCCAGTCAGACTGCACAGCATGACAAGGATCGAAATTTTAAGTATTTTACTGAATTTCTGAATCAAGAATGATCTTTATCCCTTCATGTGAAACATGCTTTGAATTGCAACGTCTGATTGACCTATGCTGGACCCAAACTCCTTTTCAAATGTTCATTTTACGGAGCCTTTCCAAGTTTGTTCCTTTTCAGTGTCACGTGACGGGTCACATACAAGTATATGCAGTGTTTTATAAATAGATTCACACCTCTCTACCGACCAGTCTGCGTATTTATGCAGTTTGATCTTTTCCTATTCTGTCTACCTTATACTTGATTATCAGTAGGTAAAACTTAAAGCAGGTTGGTTGAAATATTCCTGAATTTGTTTGAAATCAATCTATATTCATCAGGACACGAGTTAACTGTACCATGCTATTCCCAATAGATATTTTTCTCTTATTTGCGAGGAAGACCGAAATGACCGATGTCGCTATTATTTTTTATCTAATCTGACCCAGATAGCGGACACTTGCCGCACTTAACATTCGACCTTAAGTCAAGTTTCGCGAAATACCCTTCAATATTTAAGCAGTCATTTAAGACTCCGACGTCAGTTTAAGCGATATTTAGAAATCCATCTACCGTCAATGCCCAAAGTCGTACGGACGGGCATACGTGCGCGTCTAAACACACTCAATAAACAGATGGTCAAAGTGACAATGGCATGAAGCGAAAGTCAGACTATTTTATCAGGCAGACAGGCTAGCAAAAATCAATGTTCACTGACCATTCCCCATGCTATATAGCCTGTCGCTTTCTTCTCCAAATGGACAGCGTTTCCAATTCCTTCATGAAATTGACAAGATAAATGACCCTGTGCGTGGCATTTCCAACAATTTCAAATGTGCGCGAAGCAAAGTTTCTGGCCAGCCTGTGCAGCCGCACATGCTGACCAGAATCTTCCCTATGCGCTATATAGATAAATAATGTCTTAATCAATCTTAATTCAGTCAACATATATTATTATTGCAACGTGTTGTTGTCAACGCTACCAAACTTTCGTACCTCACGCAGGTGTGAAATTGTTGGAAATGTCACGCACAGGCTCAAAGGATTTAGGGATAATTTCGAAATGAAATTGAATGAAAGAGAGGAGCGAGTTTTGAATGAAATTAAGGGAAGGTAAAATAACATCGCTAATTTTGTTCAAGGTGAACAAAATTTGCGATGATTATTACCTCCCTTTAATGAGATATACAAACAAGTTCTATAAAAAGATTCCCAATCGTCACGAACCAATCAAACGCTCCCAAAAGCAACAAAGTCAATGAAATCTTTGATGTTTTCTTACGATTCTTATTAGAAATGTAGTTGTTGATCTTCTATTTTAAGTGATTTCGCAGTGTTTTTGAATGGTTTTAGTGAGTGTTTGGAATGAATGAATGGAGCGCTGAATGAGCGAATTAGAATGGTTTTGATCGGAATTGGATTCCATTTCACGAAAATGTTAACTCTAGGTAAATGTAATCGACACAACACCGCCCTCGATTTAAATATTTTTTTGACCAATCAATTCATTCAATTAAATCAAAAGCTAAAGGACGACTTTCGTCTTCAATGTATGCGGAAAATCGTTTCTGTGCGACTTTTACATCGTCTCTACAACTTGAATAAAGGGCCGTAGTAACGACGTTTGCGTCGCTCAGTCGTTTCTTTCTTCACACATACACAAAAAAGACCGCGTTATAAGTTTCTCCATATTTAAATTTTACCGCTTTGGAAAAAATGCCGATATATTTGCATCACCTTCGAATTGTCGCCCTTTTGTTGACGTATGAGGAGACGTTTTCCTTGACGGAGAGACAAAATTTAATCTTTGTGGAATTCTATGTTGAGTAAAAAATTAAGCTTTATATTAACTCAGGCCTATGCCTATAGAAGGCGAGACTCAATACTCGTCCATAAAGCGAACCCTTAAAACAATTCTTGTAATGTACAGTCGATATTGCTCAAGCGACCACGTCTATTAAGCGACCATTTTTATTTAGCGACCGTTTTCAAAATCACCGTCTTGAAATCAAAATATCTTAAAAAAAAAAAAAAAAAAAGATATCACTAGTGTAAAAGGTGTTGTTAATGAATCCTTTGCTGTTAAAACTCAACAGAATCGTCTCAATAAGACGATTCTGTTGAGTTTTTTACAGCATAGGGTTTTTGAGAATTTCGCAATAACATATATATTCACCAGAACAATGTGTCTTAATTGTAAACAAAACGTGTATCAAGCGACCATTTTCTTTAACGACCGCTTTTTGGTGGTCCCATTCCAGATTCCTTAATAGACGTGGTCGCTTGAGTAATATTGACTGTACAAAAAGCATTTCCATGCATGTATCTATTGGGGTAAGCGTCAAGTCCAGCATCGCCAGACAATGATCTATTTTCTAGGTCACAAAAATCAATGGCGGCCAGTCCGATATTACATGTAGAACGGCTAAAAAGCATGCCTAGTCGCTGGGAGCAGTTTTCTTTCGTATTATCTACATATAGACTGGTGTGGCGCCAGAAAATGGGGTAGTAGTATTTTGAAGTTTTCTTTCGAAGTATCTACATTTAGCCCGGAAAGACGCGATAAAATGGAGATGTAACATTGTGAATTTTTCTTTCGTATCATCTACATTAAGCCTAGAAAGACACCATTAATGGGGCTGTAACCTGTTGAAAATTTCATTCGAATTATCTACATTTAGCCAAAAAAAACCGCGATAAATGGAGATGTAACATTTTGAAGTTTTCTTTCGAGTTATCCACATTTAGCCGAGAAAGACGCCATGGAATGGAGATGTAACAATTTGAAATTTTCTTTCGAGTTATCTATATTTAACCTAGAAAGACTCCAAAAATGGAGGTGTAACATTTTGAGGTTTTCTTTCGTATTATCTTCATATAGCCTGGAAAGACGCCATAAAATTGAGATGTAACTTTTGAAGTTTTTTTTCTAAATATCTACATTTAAAGACGCCATAAATGAAGTTGTAACATTTTTAAAGTTTTCTTTCGTATTGACTACATTTAGCCTAGAAAGACGCCATAAAATGATGTTGAAACATTTTGAGTGTTATTTCGTATTATCTACATGTAGCCTAGAATCACGCCATAAAATGGAGTTGTAACATTTTGAAGTTTTCTTTCGTATTATATACCTTCAGACTGGAGTGACGCTGTATTTTTTTTATAGTATTTTGAAGTTTTCCTATCACCTATATATAGACTGGAGTGACACCAGAAAATGGTCCTATTGAATTAGAAGCAGACTTTCGTATTATCTTCATTGACTGGGGTGACACTAGAAAATAGGACTGTAAAATTGGAGCAGTTTTCGTCGCAAGAACAACTGCTAAGCAGGGTATATATTGCAAACAATTTGCTTCGTTTTGTCTTCCTGTTTGCAAGACAAATTTGCCTTGATGTTTCTAAATGGTTTGCAAATCGGCATTTTAATGAAGTCGACAGCAGTAAACTTCCGAATATGAAATATCGATCGAGATTTTCGCGAGGGACTAATCCTTTAAATAAGAAGCCAAATAGGTTGGGAGAAATGAACATTTTTACTACAAAATCAGTAAGACCTAATGCTTTCTCGTGGACAAGTCGAGATTTTGGGTAAACTACGGCTCGGTAATTTCACTGCAAAAACTACTGTAATTACCAGGAGATTATTTGCTGTTTATGTTTATTTCTTTTAAATGCTTTTCGATGGATTATCGAGAAATAACAACAGGAAAGAATTCGATAAACGCGTCGTCTAACCAGTGAAGTTATCATAAAATAATTCCAAGCTCTCGTTCATTTCAACAAAAAAGTGACGTCACCATTAATGTCATTCGGAACATCGCTCGAACATTTTCGTAAACTGAAAGTACCTAGGACGTAAGTGTAGTAATCTTTGGTCATTCTTTAGGTAATTCGGCTTCTGGTTGTACTTTGGTTATTTAATACGCTTGAAGAAAATCACATTTTGTTTATTCTTTCCGATCGTCTCTGGAGATCTTTTGGGCATATAATAATTTGATGATAAAACGCAGTAAAACACCGGGTTTTGTTATCAAATTATAATATGCCCACTTTTTTTCTTTCGTTTTTTTTATATGCAACGTCGTCCTCGGCGGCTTCGTTTTGTTTATGACGTCCTATAATCCCACGTGCAAAAAGACGCGCTTTTATGGCTGCACCCGTATTATTCCGAAGTTCTATTCCATAGAATCGCCGAGGGATCCTGAATGCACGAACGTTACATAGCAATCACGAGTTTGATAACGCGCTTAAGAAAATTTACTTTAAAATCTTCACATATTGTCTTAAATCCCTTTGGTTTCCGAGTAAGATCGGTTTACACTTCATTACGAGAACAACAAACGTCAAATTTTAGCTTTTTTTTTTGGTTCACTCAATGAAATATACTTTGATAGTTATTAAATCTTAAACAAACGAGTATCCTCTATTTAGCCATATTTGTCGTCATCAATAAAACACACGATGTCATAACGATGTCACGAAATTAAGTACAAATTGATACATTTAAATATAACTAATTGTCATACATGGTCTCGAGTTTGAATTTGAATAAAATTATAATTGTTTATTTTTCGTGTAAGATAGATAAATGTTTCATTTCGTGAACAACAAAGTGTATATTTTCATTAGCTTTTGTTCTTCATTTAACTTGTTTTTCTTTGAGAAAACACCACATTGTAGTAGATCTAGCCCAAAAAGAAATTAGAACACCTATGATGTAAAAAGATTCGAGCATTTGTCAGTTTTCAGGAGCCTTTTTTTAAAGCGAACCAGATTGATTGACGGACGGACAGATGTTCACACACGCGACTGGCCAAGGTAACGGGGTCGTAGCAGCACGATTAGTATCTGCCGACATGTGAATAACTCAGATATGTGTGTGTATTTCCGTTTATTTATCGTCGCTACCGTAACACATGCCCACATGAGCGACGCCCCCAGAAGACGGTTAGTTGTTACGGGGAATAGTGCAAGGATACATGACGTAACTACTGTCGAGATCCGCCAAGATTCTTTAACGTGCTCGGTGTAAAAAAGCACCGTCTCACGGGGCCTCGGTTTAACGTCTCATCCGAAAGACAATTAGTTTTGTTAGTGTGTCAGCCCGGGTTTGAACCAACGACGTCGAACTTCAATGGTTTTGAAGTGCCGTGAACTACAAACTGAGCAAATTGGGCTGACATAACTCGGATATGAAATCGACTTATTATTAAATACTGGATGACTTTTATCTTCTATCGAAGGTCGGAATTGAACTATTCCAATTCAGACAACATATTCACAAGGTTAATTTGATATACAGTACATTTCCGTTTTGTTACCTCCAAACACACAACATTCCTACATTTTTGCGTGACTCGGTTTTTGAATGTGTCTCCAGTGGTCAGACTTTAGACATGGCCAGACCTGAGTAGAGGTCGAGAGCTGATAAATCATCTTGGTATGGAAGGTTTCTCCCGATGGACACGGGAAACGGGAAAAATAGCGTGTGTTTCTAGGGTGACTTACATCATTGCAGACGATAGACGGAGAGTCATTTAAAAAGAGGTAAAATACAGTTAAAAAATTCCTGAAATAGACACTCATACCGATCAAAACCATTCCAAATCGTTCACTGAAAGATCCATTCATTCATTCATTCCAAACAATAACTCAAATCAAAAAGGCGATCTAATTCGCTTCGAAATCTTTCGTAAAATATTTCGAAGTAGTTCAAGACGTTCAACATTTTATTCGAATTCATGAAATTACTCTACGATTTTATTGGCTTGGTGTGGATTTTAAAGTGTCCGATGGGTCCATGAATACACATTGAATTGATTGATTGAATGGAGTTTAACGCCGCTTTAAACATTATTTCAGTAATATCGCGGCGGCTGGAGCACCTAACAATGGATTCCTTGTATTTCTCTCACCAGTACAACCATCACATTCTTTCCTAGCCTCCAGCCGCTATCTCACATAGGTCTACGATTATCAACCCATTGATGACAGACAAATAGTCGGAAAGAATGAGTGCCGCCGTCGGGGATCGAACCCGCGAACTCTAGATTGACAGTCCGACGCGCTACCAACTGCGCTATGACGGCGGCGAATACACATTGAAAGAAAAGTGTTTGTTTCATTAAAAGGGAGGTAATAATTATTGCTAATTCTGTTGCGAAAACGCGGATATTTTGATCAAATTTCCACAGGCAAATCTGATTTGTCGGAAATTGACAAGAACTTACTAAGGTACAGTTTAGAAAGGGTAAAACCAATCTAAATTCGTATTTTTCAATGCAACCCTTTGTTGTGGGTAATCATTGGAATGGCCTAATCGAGACGATTACTATGAGTACCCGACCAAAAAGGATGCGTGAAAAAATGTGGAAGACTTTCAATTCTAAATCCAAAATGACCCATCTGTCTTTAATAGCCCTGTACAGTTAACAAAATCGTGAAATGGACAAGGTGAATGATTTTGGAATAAAATTGAATGAGTGCGAGGAGTGAGTTTTAAGTAAATTAAAGGGAGGTAATCCAATATTGCTAATTTTGTTCAGGATGAACAAAATTAGCGATATTTATTACCCCCCTTTAAAAGAATATGCATACAACTTCTTCGAATAGCTTCCAATTTATTCAAGAACAAATCAGACATATATATAAGTTCAAATACGTCAGTGAATGCGATTATTTTCTATTTATATTCATTTTCAATGCAGCTGTTAATTTTATCTTTTTAGTCATTTTGGAGCGTTTTTGAGTGGTTTTAGAGACTGTTTGGAATGAATGAATGGGGAGCCGATGGATCAATCTGAGAATGGTTTTGATCGAGATGAATGTCTTTTTACGATGTAACTAACTGTATATACATGATTAAATGGGTGTCATAAAAGGCGAACAGGCATAAATCAAATCTGTTTGGAATTGTCCCAATGGACGCGGAAAACAAGGATATTCTGGTGTAACAAGGTCATAAGTAAACCAATTCTTTCGTCTCGCCAATTAAAGTCGACGGTTGACAGACGGTGGTCGTAAAGACAGGGAATTATACACAGGGTATAACGTACCACGCCGACACCAGAAGGTTCGTGGACACCTGATCGATTTTTACGATACGGAACTAACGGTGGTGCAAGTTTTTGACTGATTAGTTAACCTAAATAATCATATTCATTTCAAATTTTAATATCGCTGTCGAGATAAATGGTTCTCCTTTTAGGAAATAAAAGTAGAGGGTAACAACTAAGCAAAATGAGCGAGTTCTAGCTATAGGAGTGAGTGACTTTGCTTGTTTTTTAGGTTTGTCACTAATTTTTTGTCAAACAACCTGACTATTCGTCATTGTTAGTGCTTGTCTAAGAGCATTTATGTATCCTCTACACGCATACAAAATTTCTCGGCGAAAGATCCACATTAAGCAAAGATATACGTACTTTTATGGGCCTGGGTAGAGAAAAATATGATAACAATACACCTCCTGAATTTTTAGCGATTGGAAATCGACACCAGAGTTTAAAGAAGTTGTGATAACTCGACACCTTCCTTTAAATCATCTATAATCCTCCCTAAACGCTCGTGTACTGACCGTATACGAAGCGGCTTCTGTACATTTCAGCTTAAAAAGGCTCGGTGATTAATTTGGGAGTAAATTCAAACCAATCCCGTTACCTATAGCACATATTTTTACCGTTCTTCCCATCTTACATTTCACCAAGTTGGCAAACTCTGTTTGTATATTTGTATTCGTAAATGCGATCTGTCAAACGCCTTAGGACATTGAATATCGTGAAATCGTATTTCCTCTTCTTTACAAATATCGGGTATATCGTTTTCATGCGTCCTGTTACTGTTACGAGTATATTCGTTTGCGTCTGAACGAGGAAAAAATGTAAGCGGTTGACTTAGATACCAAATATACAGCTTCCTACGTGTATGAAATGTTGGTCCTACAACGTCATTATAGAATAAATTTCATAAGATTTTAATCGCATTACGTCGATTTGTTTGCAGTCAGGTGACATTTTCAAATATTTTAGGTGACTCTCAAAACTTAGAAAATATCGTTGTTGTTTTTTTTTTTTTTTTTCTTTTTTTTTTCTTTTTTTTTTATTTTTTTCGAAGAAAAAACAGAAAAGTTCCTTGGGTGACCTTCTCCTGAAAATGTTCAAGAAATTTGGATTGATCCTTAATAAGGGAGTGTTTTCACTATGAAATGTTTTAAAAATAGTCCGTTCTCCCAACCCAATGGCAAAATTTCAATGAAATTTTGCATGAATGTTCCTTGAACGGACCCTCTTCTTAATTTGTTCTAGAAATTTTTATTTACCCCTAAATATGGGTGTGGCTGTGCGGGGCATTTATTATTTAAAATCTTTTTAATTCTTCTCCTCCCAAATCGTTGGCCGCATTTCAATGTAGCTTGACAGAAATGAACCTTGTGTGACCCTGCTCTAAAGTTGTTTTTATTGAAGCAGATCAAAACGATGGTTTATTATCGAAGAACTATGTGGGATAGCAGCTGGTGGCTAGGAACGGATGAAGTGATAGTACTGGGGCCCGTTTCACTAACCTTAGTTTGCGTACGCAAAATATTTATGTACGTACTCGATCTACGCTTAACGTACGTTTTTGCGTACGCCGTTTCACTAACACTTGCGTAAACGGGCAATTGCGTACGCTTTTCATAAGTTGAAATAATCTCGTAGCAAACCATTTTTCACGCTAATTCTTCGGATTTACGCAAGCCCTCTCGCTTGCGCTTGCGTACATTTACGCAAGATTTACGAAAAATCGTAAACTTTCGATGGTTAATGAAACGGGCGTACGCAAATTCTCGTTGCATAGGCAAATATTTACGAAAAATCCTTGCGTACGCTGTTTAGTGAAACGTCCTCCTGGTGTGGGAAACACCATGAGTCGATATTAAGGAATTCCAGCTGCCGAAATATGACTTCTAGATTTCTAAAAGCGGCGTTAAACCCCAAACAAACAAACACATGAAAACGAAGATGGAAAGTCATAAACGTGCTGTTTGAATTCCAAGAAGTAAGATAACAACGCCATACAATGAGACGAATATCTGTGTATATCCATCTCTCAATATAAAACTAACGATTAATCTTGTTTCTTTAAATAATATAAGACGATAAGTGAATACTTTAGGATTGATTGGCTTGGATAGTCTCTTTCGCGCATGATATCATGGTATGGGATACCACCAACGGTATGATGTTACCCGATTAAATTATTTCTCATACCACTTTATCTTTCAAACTGGATTCAAATTGGTAATTGCACTGATTTGTGGCGTAAAAACCTAGTGGTAGTACACCTGAAATCTTGTTAACACACTAGAAACGAGCTTTGGTGGACACGTGACATTTGACGGGAAATATGCCGTCTTTACTCCAATAAACTACATGGTTTTCTATATCTTCAAGCACCAATCAGACGCTTATAATTTCAATTATGTTAGTGAAATCGCGCTTTTGTCTAGCTATATTAATTTTGAATACAGTTGTTGATCTAATCTCTTTGGAGCGTTTCTGGATGGTGTGAGTGAGTGTTAGGAATGAATGATTGGAGCGCTGAGGGAGAGATTTCGAAGTGTTTTGTTCGCGATGGATGTCAATTTCACGATGTAATTAACTGTTTTCATACTGATTAAAGAAGAAAAATCAATCCACGCGGATAATCCCATATATAGCATATACGTACTAACTAAGCAATATAAGACCTATTTGTTTGTTTGAATTACTTTACTAAACATTTACACTGACTTAAGAAGAAAAATCAGAAAAAACAATAACTAAACAGTCCCATCGTTCTAAAACAATGACGTTACAAAAATGACGTTAATCTTTTCGAAGCGAGGCCTACAAAGACATTCGCCAAAACTCGGCTCTTTCAACACGAACCTAGATATAGGTAGATTTTGTGCGTTGAGCCATGAAATCGACTTTTTACTGTTAGATTCTCGTGCCATTGGTTCGAAATAGATAAACCATGTTTAAATAATGCAGGGATGTGGAAATACGTCTTTTTTCCACTTGTCCATGGACAAGTAAAAGTCAATTTCCTACTTGTCCAGGATCAAAATGAACTTGCCCACACAAAAATGAATTGATAAATATTGAGAAAAACATTGTTCTAAATGAAGAAAATGCTGTTACCCAGCATTTTCTCCATTAAAGACAATGTTTTCTCCCCTTTCAAACAAACGAAAGGGTGACTGTCCTCAAAAATCTTTGTTGTACTGTTTCAAGTGTTGCCCTGGTATTTACTTGTCCGTGGACAAGTGGCATAGAAATATGTACTTGCCCGCAAGAGCAAAAGCCCATGTCGGACAAGTCGGGGATGGGATTTCCACACCCCTGAATAATGTATTAAGAAAGTTTTAAATTTACCTTTTAAACCAACTTTATTGCTTGTCCTTAAACTTTAAGTTCACCCAAACATGTACTTTCACGATTTCAGTGAAGGGACAAGGTTAAGTTCCTATCATTTGCTTTTTAACTATACCCGATTTAACCTTTTTTTATGGACTCGGCGACTACGTCAGAGCTCAGTTTTGAAAATACACATATAGTCTCGCCCAAATATGGGTCAAATGATTTACAGTTCAAAAACATTTTCGCTCATAAATAAATTCCAAGAAAAAATAAAAGAAAATATCAAGCTGATAAGTGTCTATGAACACGAAATGTCACTACCTTCTCCATCTGGCTCTTACAACGTATTGCCCTACAACCTGTTACCCCTCAACCTGGAAGAACCTATTTGGATTTTGAATTTAATAATAGCTCTATGAATAACCATTTGCACGAAGGAATTAAACGAGTTATTAAACCTAGAAAATGAAGACAATAATAAATTTACTTTAATTTTGTCTACATAGGTTTATGTTCTATGTACAGAGTGTAAGAAATAAATAAAATAAGAAATGGGAAAATAATTCGCTTCATTCTCTATTTCTGACAGACTCTAAAAATACATTTTAAGACACCGAAAATGTCATCTGATTGTTAACCAACCGACGTAAAGCGATTAAACTCCGAAACTACGGCTAACATCAGCCCTGCGTTCAGGTAAGCAAAGCGCTTGCAAACATTTACGAGCACTTTCTTGCTTTCCTATTCTGAACGGTATGCTTGCTTGGAGCGCTTGAAATAATCGGCTATCAGCGCCACAAGGTGATCAGCATAGCAAACGGATAGCTTAACCATTATCGATCTTTTTCGTGAATCTCGCGATTTTCGTTTTGTTTGGATAATTTACCATCTGGAGGGCTAAATCTATGAATAACAAATGGTTTTTTTTATTTCATTTTATAAATCTAAAAGTGTTTTCTTTGATGATGCTTTGAGCTGAGTCACTTTGGTTGCCTAGGAACCGGGTCATTTTTGGAAAGCGTGTGTGGTTCGCTCAAGATAGACTGCTCGCTATTAAAACTGTTCGCGGCCAGCGCTTTCGTATCCTGAACACAAGGCCGCTTTTTTATCCTCTGAAGAAATGTGATCTATCAGTCGGAGTGACCAACATGTCAACATGTCAACACGTAGACAAGCTGAAAATATGCTCTTTAGGTCAACCGCTTTCATTTTACCTCGTTCAGACGCAAAGGAATATACTCGTAACAGTAACAGGACACATGAAAACGATATACCCGATATTTGTAAAGAAGAGGAAATATGATTTCACGAGATTCAACGTCCTATGAACATTTCATAGATCGCATTCATGATACAATTATTGAAAAAGAGTGTGCCACCTTAGTTCAATGTATCATGGGAAGAACGGTGAAAATAAGTGCTATAAATTACGGGATTGGTTTGAATTTGCTCCTAAATTAATTATCGAGCCTTTTTAAGCTGAAATGTACAGAAACCACTTCGTATACGGTCAGTACACGAGCGTTTAGGGAGGAATATAGATGATTTAAAGGAAGGTGTCGAGTTATCACAACTTCTTTAAACTCTGGTGTCGATTTCCCATCGCTAAAAATTCAGGGGGTGTATTGTTATCATATTTTCCTCTACCCAGACCCATAAAAGTACATATATCTTCGCTTAATGGGGATCTTTCGCAGAGAAATTTAATATGCGTGTAGAAGAAACATAAATGGTCTTATTCAAACGCAATAAATGACGAATAGTCAGGTTGTTTGACAAAAAATTAGTGACAAACCTAAAAATCAAGCAAAGTCACTCACTCCTAGAGCTAGAACTCGCTCATTTTGCTTAGATGTTACCCTCTACGTTTATTTCCTAAAAGAAGAACCATTTATCTCGACAGCGATACTAAAATTTGAAATGAAAACGATTATTTAGGTTTACAAATCAGTCAAAAACTTGCACCACCGTTAGTTCCGTATCGAAAAAATCGATCAGGTGTCCACGAACCATCTGGTGTCAGCGTGGCACGTTATACCCTGTGTTATACAAATAGGGTAAAAAACAACAAAGATCAATCAGCCAGATAATTTTATTCAGGCTCGAGAATACACAGCTATTCTCATACTCAATTGAGGATTTACTCGAATTTCAGCGAAAGAGCTATCCTGTCGTAACACTCTGATAAATTCATGCAAATGAAAGCTATTATTAGTACAATGTTATTTGTGCCACTTTTTGTACTATTAAAGCTTAGGAAAAACACGTAAACCAATTCAAAGTTTGCGTAATTCTCATTTGAGGACAACAAGAGGCCAGATAGGGACTCTTCGCTCCACTGGCTTTAACATCCCCAGATTTGAAAGAAGGGATATTCCAAACAGAAATCAATTTCCGCAGGTGGTTTGGGAGGACATCTTAAAATGAAAAAAAGCCTTGTCCTACCAAACCCATATTTGGCAGTCAATAATCATTGCTTGAACAACTAAGATAGATGGTCCTCATAAAAACATTAATTCCAAGTTTCGTTCAAATTGTTCAAATGGTTATGAAGGAGAAGATATGATTTTAAGGTGAAAATAAGCTTTGGCCTGCCACATCCATATTTTTGGAGCAATACAAATTTCTTGAACAACTTTGGTACTTTGTCATCGAAGGAATATTCAATGACATCGGATTAACGGTTTAGAAGAAGAAGATTTTTTTAAAGAGAACAAACCTGCCACGCCCAAAGTTGGTGGTCAATCAAAATTTCTGGAACAATATCAGTTAAGGATCCCCCAAGGAAGATACATGCCAAGTTTCTTGAAATGGGCCCAATAGTTTTGGAGGAGATTTATTTTTTAAATATTCTAAGGTAAAAATAAGTCCAGCCCTGCTTTGTCCATATTTGGAGGGGGGGGGGGTTGTCTATCAAAATTTCGAGAACAATCTTAGTAAAGGATCACACAAGGAAAAGTAATGCCAAGTTTCATTGACATCGGTCCAATGGGTTGGGAGAAGATTTTTGAAGATTGTAAAGTGAAATCAAGCCCCGCCCTGCCATTACCATATTTGGGAGCCAATCGAAATTTCTTGAACAACTCTGGAAGAGAGTAGCCCAGGGAACATTTCTGTCAAGTTGGGTTAAAATTGGCCCATTGCATGTTTAAAGGGAAGTTTACGCACGCATCACACGCACGGACGCACAACGGACACAACGCCATGAAAAAAGCTCTCTGGCCTTCGGCCAGTGGAACTAAAAATGTTTTTAATATTGGACTCAGGCTTCAGATATTTGGGATTCCAAGTCCGAATATCTCAAACATAATTGGATTTGTTTGAATGGGTTTAACGCCGCTTTCAACACTTTCGCAGTTATATCACGGCGGCCAGAGCACCTAACAATGGATTCCTGGTATTTCTTTCACCTGTATTACCAGTACACCCTTTCCTAGCCCCCGACTGCTATCTCACATAGGCTTACGGTTATATACCTGTTGGTGAGAGACACAAACGTCCGAAAGGATAGTTGCCGCCATCGGGGATCGAACCCACGACTTCCAGATTGGAAGTCTTATGCCTTACCAACTGCGCTATGGTGGCGGCTCAAGCATAATTGGAAGCAAAAACTCTAATACTGTAGGTATATTGTTGGTACTCACTGAAATAGTATAGTCGAGACGATTCATAAGATTATCCACGACATTGGAACCAGTGGCCCGTTTTACTAAACTACTTACGAAAAATATGATCGTAAGTCCAAATCAAAAATCGTACCTGGTGGTTTCATTCATTGTTAGATTCTGCCGTGCAATATCTCATTGGAATCGTCTTTAGCAGACGATTCCAATGAGATATCGCATGGCATAATTCCATATTTATTTATTAAGTTACTATTCAAGAAGCAACTTTATTTTTTGACTTACGCAAAAAATGATCGTAAGATGTTAAGTAAAACGGGACCCTGAACTTTAACAGCTGAAACAAGCAGTAGTTATGATGTTTAAGATCGACCGTCGTTGATGTTTTTTCAACATGAGATATTATTATGCACCGCTTCGAAGAAGAGGGGGTATGTTTTTTGCACTTGTCGGTCCGTCGGTCCTTCCGTCCGTTCGTAGATCAATCTCGTCCGGGGCACATTGCAGAATGTTTGATAGCTATAGTCATGAAACTCAATGGGTGTACAGATTTCACCAAGGGGACGTGCAGTGCATAGAACTCTACCTTGTTTATTTTTGGTCTGGGTTAGCAGGCCATAGGAAACAACCCTGTATCCTTGAAATTGCCTAGGAAAAGGATTATCGTTTCAAAAACCGCACAACGTGTGTAGTACGTAGCTTTTTTTGCGCTCACTCGCGAGCAAAAAATAGGTCTAGTATACGTCATCAACTTTTGAGCGACAGAAAGTGCTTTGTGTGTTCAACGCAGTGCTTGCATATCACTGCGCCGTGCTAAAATCAAAGTACTGATATTACTGAAGGCGAGGCAACTGAAGGGACAAAACAACACACGAAGTCAATTTTCTGGAATATAACCTTGATTATTCACCTTGTCCTGATCATGTTTACCAAATATTTTCTTACTTATCACTGCCAAATCACTGCTGTGTTAAAGGAACATAGCTTTTATATTTGATCTTGACGGATGACCTTGCCAAAAGGGAAAAAAAGAAAATGCTGCTAACTTACACATTCTCCTTTCTCCCTAATATTATCTATCCTTTCTGCTACAAATTTTGCTAATTTCCCACATACTGTATGTAATCCACAACCCTTTCCAACATGGACCTGTCTAAACATTTGTTGTCTTGTAATGGATTTATCTAAAAAGGAAAAATTTGAAAGCCTTGTCCCATCCTTATACCCTAAAAAAGAGGACCACGATGGTCCTAGATCGCTCACCTGCGTCTCTATGACCCCTGGGACATCACATTAATTAAATAGGCAGATGTCAAAAAGAAGATAATTTATATATAAGATCAATACCATGGAATGTTTTCAGCCAAGAACAAGACATGCCTTATCGCTCTTTGATTCTATGTAAATAAGAAGATTGTTGAAGGTTGTCCTATTTTCACCCATCATGCTCAGATGAGCCAAAAGAGATGCGCCCGGATGGAGCCCAAAAATGACCCAAGGGTCTTGATATGAACAATCTTGGCAGGGGCCCAATAGATGATGCTACATTCCAAATATGAAAGCTGTCTGCCCTCTGGTTTCGGAAAAGAAGATTTTTATAAGATTCTCGCTCTTTGATGCTATGTAAAAAGGGTTGCGCCCGGGTGGTGCCCAAATTTGATCCTAGGGTCTAGATATGAACAAACTTGGTAGAGGTCCACTAAATGATGCTACATACAAAATATGAAAGATGTCTGCCTTCTGGATTGAGAGAAGAAGTATTTGAAGATTTTCAATTTTTACCCTTCGTGCTCAGAAGAGCTAAAGGGGATGCACCCGGGCAAAGCCCAAATATGACCCTAGGGTCTTAATATCGACAAACTTGGTAGAGGCCATCAAGATTGGCCCTCTGGTTTAAGAGGAGAAGATGCTTAAAGAAATTGTGGACAACGCACGACGGACGACTGACGACGGACATTGTACGATAACAATAGCTCACCCTCAGGTGAGCTAAAAACAGACGATAAAATTGTAGACTGGGCCAACTTGGAATAAGTTGCAGACAATAAATAGACATGAGTGTAATTTGATATATATCTAGGGAAGAATTAAAAAAAATAATGGGGTATGAGTGTACGGTGGACCATATTGTGGGAAAAGGAGAAATTGACCCTATCAATTTCTTGTGTTCCCACAGTAAAATGCAACTTTTTTATGGAATTCAACACAATGTAAAAGAAAGAGCCGATAAATTTGTGCCCCTAAAAACAACATTACTTCGACTGTTATACGGAATGATGGAATGGAAAAATTGACTAACTAGTAGCAAACAATCGACTCAACTAAATTCTAAAAACGCGAGTTGCGCCTGTCTGCAAAGCGGTATCGGGCGTAGTAAACTATACCTTGGGAATTAGTTGGTTTTGGCGGACTCAGCGTTATATAGTGAGCATACCGTTCGACATTTTTTCTTTGAGGTGAGTTTGGAATGTGACTTACGATCCCTATAGGTAAATGGATCCCTTGGTTTCCCTCGCCTAAAAAGCCTTGCTAAAAAGATTTAAAAATTGGAGTGCATGCCTGCAAATGTCTCATTACCTCTTCATAAACCAGGCCTTCAGCGCTGTTAGCGCTTTGATTTTAATTATTGTCCTCTGAAGTTTGTCCGGAGCATATTTCAGAAAGTATGGTAGCTATTTTCATAAAACTTCATAGGTGGAAAGATCACATCAAGGGGCAGTGCAGTGCATAGGAACCGTAACTCTACCTTGCTTAGTTTTTTTTAATAATTGCCCTTTGATGATTTTCATACTTAAAGTTTGTCCAGAGCATATTATTAAGTATGATAGCCATGATCATGAAATTTCGTGGGAGGATTGGTCCTATTGAGGATAAGTGCGGTGCATGAGAACCATAACTCTACTCATAATATTTTATGGGTTATTGCCCTTTGTTAAATGTAATACTTGATTTTTCTCCGAAGTAGATCTATATTTTAAAAAAAAATATTCAAGCTAGAATCATGAACATTCATAGGTGGTTAGATCACACCGTACAAAAGAAACATAACACTACTCAACATATTTTGTTAGTTATTGCCCTTTGTTTATTGGCAAAAAATATGCCATTGACCTGCACTGAGGATTGGGGCATAAATATTTTACAGACTTATCTTGTTTTATATCACGCACGCAAGGTTTTAGCATGACATCAACAAAATGGGGTCCCATCAACAAACCCGACTCAAGGGGTTCTAAAAGTTTGGGAGTACTTACGTATGATCTAGACTCTCTCTCTCTCTTTAGGTATCCCCGTTTTTAGTCTAAATATTAAAATCTTCTTTGGGTTAGACTACACAAGATATTGGAAAGATAGGCCCTATGTACATCATGCGATCAACTTCAGAAAAGAATTGAAGACTGTTTGAAACAGTCTTCAATTCTTTTCCGGAGTTGGTTCCCAGAGGGTCCAGAGGACTCTTACGAGGTAGTTTTAGAGTCCTTGCTACTTATCTTAGAATCCAAGACTCGCGAAATCCGAATTCCTAAAATCCTGCGCACATTGGAGGAAATAATAATAATAAAAAAAAAAAAAAACAAATTGACAGAAAGATATTTTATTTTATTCCTGTTTTGAGAAAAATATGGTCGGCTCTTCCGATAACCAGAAACAGAAAAAAATAATGACCTTTACGATCGATATTTCAGTTTTTTGACAACAGAGATTTTCTATCAAAGAGTTTGGAATATAATCTTCTGAACTAATTAAAAGCGTGTTTTTTTTTTTTTTGTTTTGTTTTTTTTTTGTCATTAAATCTTTTCGTTTTTGGTTGATCTTTATTCGAAATGTGATCTATTATTTGGATTAGACGATTTTTTAATTGGTTAAAAAAAGGGAAGAAAAGGTCATGGTAAAAAACATATGGAACCAAAAAGAAAGAAAGAAAAAAAAAGAATAAAGAAAGTATGTTGGGCTAAAAGGAAAAAAAAATACAAGAGACTGATATAGAAAAAGTACAATTCTTTCATCACATTTCAAACATATCTCACCCTTTAATCATTTTTGCGCTTTTGAAAATTATTGTCAGTGTTCAATGTTTTCAAAGCAGGGAAAGTTCTGAGAGGGCCTTTCATTCAAATACTTGTTTGACCAAAATCAATTTACCCAATAATTAGGCTACAGGACATATAAAGTCTAACTAGTCTTGGGAAACTTTGTTAAATTTCTTTAATGCAAATAAGGAGATAATATGTGAAAAAATGGAACGAGATTTCGAAATTTATATAGCAACCGGGCAACGTCATTGTAACGGGTGGCGCTATAAGGACGTTCAATAGAGCAAGGGCTAAAATTAAAGAAGACATTTTTTTTCTTTGGTGCTTTTCGGATTTTTATCGAGAAATAATGGTAGATTATCACATGATAATCTCATCGCAAAAGCAGTGAAATTATCAAAAACTTAAACCCTGCTTTTATGCATTTCATCCTATCTGACGTCATCTTTGCGGGACGAAATAAATGACGTCACAATGACCGCTGCATAGCAATCACGTGTAAAAAGACGCGCTTTACGAAAATATGTCCAAGAAATTTCTCATTTTGTCTCAATTTTGCAATTACAAAATAGAATAATAGTTTGTATTCGAGTAAGATCGATTAATATTTCAGTTCGTGAACAACAAAAGCTGTATTTTCACTCGTGGCTCCACCACTCGTAAAAATATAGCTTTTGTTGTTCACTCAATGAACATGAATCGATCTTACACTGAAACAAACGATTATACTCTATGTCTTCGATCACTTGATACAGTAACCAATAGGTAAAATTCGAATCCTTTCCGATTATAGAAGACACCGAATTTCTTTAATGCCTTTCGACGGTTTATCGAGAAATAACGGTAGATTATCACCTGATACACTCAAAGCGAAATCATTTAAATTACCAAAAAATTATACCCTGCTTTCTTTCATTTTGACCTATTAAACATGATCTAAGAGCAGTCCAATAAATAACGACCTATTTATCACGTGCAAAATTTTCTCGAAACATGTTCACATTTTCTCTCCTTTTTTTTTCTTTTTGCTTTAAAGAAAAAGAATAGTCAATTGTTTTTCGTGTAAGATCAATGAATATTTCATTTTGTGAACCGTGAACAAAACCTTCGCCACTTGTGAATTAAAGTTTTTGTTGTTCCCCCAAAGAAAGATAGTTCGCACTTACACCGAAATATAAAATTACCTCTATTAACTGTCATTCGTGTAGAAATAACTCTTTGTCTATAAAGAGACATAAAACGAATGTTAAGAATAAGTAAGTAAATGAATGAATGAATGAATGAATGAATGAATGAATGAATGAATGAATGAATGAAAAAATAAATAAATACATAAATCAATACATAAATCAATAAACAATAAACAAGAGGACCCTGAGGGCCCTAAATCGCTCACCTGATATTTCAAGTAAATTATCATTAAGACTCCATTTCCTATGATATGGCATGAACCTTCCCATTTTCAACAGAGTTCATTCTTGTGACCTGGCAAACATTTTGATCAAGTTTCATGAAGACTGGACAATATTTGGGGCGTTTGGAGCTCTTATGAGAAAATTGTCATTAAGGCCCCTTTTCCCGTGATATGGCATGTATACTTCCCATTTTCAAATGAGTCCATCCTCATGACCTAACAAACATTCTGACAAAGTTTCATGATGATTGGACCATATTTGTGGCTTCTAGAGAGTAAACAAAAAAATTGTCATTAAGACGCCTTTTCCTGTGATATGGCACCGATCCTTCCCATTTTCAATAGACTTCATCCTCATGACCTAACAAACATTCTGACCAAGTTTCATGAAAATTGGACCATATTTGTGGCTTCTAGAGTCTAAACAAGAAATTTGTCATTAAGGCCCCTTTTCCCGTGATATGGCACAGATCCTTTCCATTTGAGCAATTTTTATAAGGGACCAACCAAGGAATATTTCTGCCAAGTTTGGTTGATTTTGACTCATAAATTTAGGAGGAGATGTCGTTTAAAGATATTGTTGACAAAAATTGTCATTAAGGCGCCTTTTTCTGTGAAATGACACGGATCCTTCCCATTTTCAATAGACTTCATCCTCATAACCTAACAAACATTCTGACCAAGTTTCATGAAGATTGGACCATATTTGTGGCTTCTAGAGTGAAAACAGGAAATTTGTCATTAAGGCCCCTTTTCCCGTGATATGGCACAGATCCTTTCCATTTGAGCAATTTTTATAAGGGACCAACCAAGGAATATTTCTGCCAAGTTTGGTAGATTTTGACCCATAAGTTTAGGAGGAGATGTCGTTTAAAGATATTGTTGACAAAATTGTCATTAAGGCGCCTTTTTCTGTGAAACGGCACGGATCCTTCCCATTTTCAATAGACTTCATCCTCATAACCTAAAAAACATTCTGACCAAGTTTCATGAATATTGGATCATATTTGTGGCTTCTAGAGTGAAAACAAGAAAATTGTCATTAAGGCCCCTTTTCCCGTGATATGGCACAGATCCTTTCCATTTGAGCAATTTTCATAAGGGACCACCCAAGGAATATTTCTGCCAAGTTTGATTGATTTTGACCCATAAGTTTAGGAGGAGATGTCGATTAAAGAAAAAGTTGGCGCCGTGACGGACAGACGGACGCCGGACAACGATCGATCACAATAGCTCCCTTGAGCACTTCGTGCTCAGGTGAGCTAAAAATGGAGGGGCGAGGAGTTAATTTTAATGTGCCAAGGTGAAGGTCAATGTCACATTAGTTTCAATTATTGGTTATAATGTTTAAATGTTAAGTGAAATCGCAACAGAACAATCTTTATGACTGTTCATTTCCGTAGGAATACCTTTCTACTTCTAGATTATGTCGCAAGGTCAAAACGTCCAGGTTATGTCTCAAGGTCAAATGTCTCTTTGGTAATATTGCAGTTGGAGCGTTGTCTTTGTTTTATAGGTGCATATTACAACACATTTTTTTTCGAAAATCATTTAACAATCTGAAAATACAAAAAATATATCTAGAACAATTTTAAAGCAAAAAATAAAAAAATACGAAGTTTGTTTACGCGGCCAGCAAGTCTTAAATCGACTGAGGGCAAACTCATTGCAATTTTTTGCCCAAAACCTTACGCAATGTGGTATATATCATACGACCACCGATAGTTTATTAGGCACATTATTGCACATGAATATTTCGAAACGAATAATCCGTGATATCTTTGATAATAAACAACGTAAATATTCTATTAACGATTCAAAAAGATAAGATAAATCTTTCTTATCCATTATATAACACAGATATAAGGGCGATAGTTTCTGAGAACGATTGGTCTGTGATTCATCAAGTGATGTAATTTCTTGAGTTTTAGATAAAGGGCGAAATTTCACATTCAGTTGTCGTAATTTCGAAATCTACTTTTTGCACACCCCTGATTTTTATTGTTAAACTTAATGACCCAGTCATTTGATTGATATCAAATGTTGAAAATAAGCTACGCTATGAAATTTTTCCATCATTTATCTACGTTATTTCCATATGCAGAATCGTATGAAAATCGTTCTTTTTAAACAACGCGCAAAAACCGCCGTAAAATAAACATAAACCTTCTTCCGGTTGATAAAGTCGGGCGGCCGCTGTCCATTGCCACCTTCAGTGCATTTTGTATATACATGCATACAATTGTCCGAATTTACATACCAATAACGGCTGTAATCGTTGTTTTATATCATACCAAAAACAATAGATTAGAGAAATAATAACAAGCTAGTGATTATCAAAAGATGAAAAATGAATATGATTAGAAAATCGGTGTTTCTAATTAATACTGTTGCCTTCACAGTTTCGAGGTCATTCTAATTATAAATCCCCTTTTCTCTGAAAAAAAATGAGACAAAATTTGTTCGATTTATTACCCGGAAGCATTCCTTATACCAAATAACCCAGCCGATCCGTACTAGGAAACTGCAAAATGAATTGCCCTGGCCATTAAAAACAACTTAATGTATTTGACATTGCTTTTATATATGACTTGTCATTAAAAAATGTTCTTTTAGAGCGAATACTTGCTTTTATTTACAGTTTAGAACACAGTGAAATTAACTTCGATTGCACATGTATTTTTTTTTACACAAAACCGCGCTCTCTTGAAGCACTGCTTTCAAAATACTCACCCAAACTATCCAAAAGGGTCCGCAATAACTCAAAACGATACCAAACGCCATTTTTATCTATCTGCACGAAATTATTGATATATTATTATCCTTTTCAATAACATTTAAAACTGAAAAACATAAAAAAATATATGTTTACATAGTCACACACCAGTTTAACGATGTTGTTTTCTTAAAACGATTACAGCCCTGCGTTCGGGACTAAAGCGTTAGCGAAATTGTACCTCGCTTTGCACGTATGTACACGTGCAAAGCGGGGTATCACCTCACAGCGCTCGCAAAATGTTTTTTACATCCTGAAGACAGGGATGATGAAATGTAGTTCTCATATTAGGTCTGTAAAGGGATGTCATTGTGTCGGTCCTCAAAATCTCAACCCATATATGTTGCATTTACATTGTCTAGAAACGAACAGATTCGATGCCTTTGTAGCTTGGTTTTTGGTCAAGATAAGTCAAACTTTAGAGGGAAAAATGGAGAAGCGGAATTCAGAATCATCGATTAGCGCAGGTCGACATAAATAAAAGTTAAGTTGTTTCAAGTAAATTTTATTGTTTTTTTTTTCTTAAAAAAAGTTAGTCCAATAACATAGAAAATATACTTAGCCCACAATCAAAGAGTTCTAATTCAACTGTTAACAGATGGTGCAAAAAAGACTAAATACAATGGCTTATACCATCCGTATATACCTTTGCATTTACATATCTAGTTGTGTTTTTGGTCAGAAGAGTTCGGACAGACTCGAACAAGGACATCTCGATCCCGGGTCCTGCGTCTTACCACTTGACTATGGTTTCCACTTGTCGAAAAGGTCTTAACTGAAATTATAGTTTTCCTACAAACCGGCCCAATAAGTCAAAGTATACCTTTTGATCAAACAGACGTGCACAATAAAACGTAAGGGCGGGACAGGTCAACGTATGATCAATTCAAAATCTATTAAATATGACCTAATTAGTACATCACCTTAATTATTAATTGATATTTACCGAATTTACCATAATTTTGACAGTTTTAGGGGAGTGACCATGACATTAGATGACCGGCTAGACAGATGGCGGGCCCCCGTTTCACGGTAAATAAACATGCATGCTCAGTAGCATTCGAATCATCGCTCGGACTTTCCCGTACTTTTCCACACTCTGTGGAGATCTTTTTGGCATGTTATGACAATTCAATGTCATTCCAAAATCATGCAACTTTTCATCAATTTCGCGATGTTCCTAAGTCCTTAAAAAAAGATTTTCTAACTCGTGAGACTACCTTTGAATTTCATTTGAAATATTATTTTCATTTATACATTTTTAACTAATGACGACCAAAATACGAATATAAAAAGAAATTAAAAGTTCGTGGGTCTTTGTCGTTTTTCTGAGAAGAATCCCTTTGTTTAATGAGCAAACCAAAGGCTCATGAACCCAAATTGCACATAAAAGCATTCATTTCCACTGACATTTTGATTCTCATTTAAAACAATAATGTTATCAAACAACAATCTGTCTAAATAAAGACAGCAATAAATACATACCTTTGATTTTCCAAGAACCTATAAATAAAAACAAAGAAATCAAAGCAAATTCCAAGAAAAGACTTTGGTTGACAGAGTGCTGTAAAAAAGTGACATCCTTTAACTGTCCTTTAAAAATGATGGATATTTTGACAAAAATATGAATACATGCATTACCTAACGTCCCATTCAAAGCTCAGTTGGTTGAACACTTGACAACAAATCATCTAGTCTTCGGTCTCCCAGCTAACATATTTAAGAATTAATTGTCTTTCGGTTGAGACGTTAAATAGACGTCCCGTGTGTAGGAGCTTTTATACACGGAACACGATTTGCTGATAGCAGCAGAACTTTCGTCATGTACCCGTACACTTTCCCCCGTAACAATTAACCGTCTTCGTAGGGCCTCGCTCTTATTGACATATGCTTCGGTAGCGACGATAAATAAGCGAAAATACAAACAGTCTATATCAAGTACGCACAAGTATTAAGCTCACGCGATAACCGCGATATTGTATATAAACACTGGATCAACCCATGTTATTGAAAACAGTGTTCATGTGAATTGGCCGTCTTTATTATACTGAACAAACATGCAGTAGTTTATCGGAGTGGCGTAGTCGAGTGGATAAGGACGACAGAATTTTTGACCAAGCGGACCGAGTTCGATTCTGCATTACGACATAAAAAATAACTTTTTCAATTTATACATTTAATGGCATATTTTTTTTGAACTATGTTATATTTTGTGTTAATTTTGAAAATGCTTCAAAGACTATTTGTATTCTTTGGATTGATAAGATATATATTATATTTACTTCACCGTGGGGTTGAATAGATAGGCCAGATTAGATAGAGGCTGAAACTGCGATTTGACTATTCGAAGATTCAAAATTTAAAAGATTTCACACTGGAATGCAATAGCCACAAAATATGTAGACAAGAGGCGATTGTTTCATAATTCAATATTTTGTCGCAAAGAATCGATAAAGATTTCTCCGAGCGGTATAATCCTGTATATTTAATCCTATGATACATATCTAAAAAATAAAGAAACACATAGAAAAGAAATTTATCTGCGTGTATTTGATGATGTAAAAAAAACTTAATTTTCTCGCAAAAAAAAAAAAAAAAACAATAACAAAATCTGGCGCTGACAGGATACGAACCGGGAGCATTTTGGTAACAAACATTCATTAGTCTAGCATGCGTATCCATTGAGCCATCGCAGTCATTTACATACGTCACGGTAAATTTATTATATTATATCAGGTTCTGTTCAGGAAGTTTACATATTCGATAAGTAACCTGCACTACCTATAGAAAATATCGATACAACCGTGTAAATGTTTACATTATCGCGTGCAATTTATAAATGCATTATCTGTTATTATGTCTCGCTAATGCTTTAAGGGAAGACATTTATTTGTTTTTAATGTGGTTAAAGGCAGTGAACCCGTAATAGTTCCACAGTAATTTGGAACTCGTGATCTTTTACAATGTTAACCGAGGTTTCCTAATGAAATCCTTAGGAACCTCGGTTTACACTGTTAAGGTTCGTGACTTCCGAAACGTTGCGGAAATATTAGGGGTCCACCACCTTAAAGACTTAAGGACATTTTTCCAGTAACATCCCTCTCACCAGTCATTCCGATCAATTCATTCAATCAGTCATTGATTCCAAACACTCACTTAAATCGATAAAAATGCTTAGAAATCGTTAGAAAACATTTCGAAATCGTTCAAGACGATAAAAATTCGACTCAAATCGATCAAATTATTTTACGATTTTATTGACTGGTGTGGATTTTAAAGTGTTTTATCATTTATTTAATTCAAAACTCACTCCTCTCGCGCATTCGATTTCATTCCAAAACTATTTCAATATCATTCATCTTGTCAATAGCACGGTGTTCTTAACCCTTTGCTGTTTAATCCCTGCTTTTTACGTGCTTGTGATTTTATGATTGAGAAAATATTGTGAAAAAGAAGAAATTGCTTCTGACAAGCAATTTCTTCTTTTTCCACACTATTTTCTACCCTACAGAATGGTTATTTTTTTCAAATTAAATCCACTTTAAATTTTCGTCTGCAAAACCTTTGAATTTGGACAGGTCCAAAATTTTGTAAAACAGGAGAAGGTTAACTGTACTTTTATTCCCACCCCTCCACATTGGTTGGCGTACTGTATTTGCTGCGATAAGGAATCGAATCTGGGACCTGACGACCAAAGTTCAATATGCTTTATTGCTGTAGCTAGTTTCTTCCCTTTTCAAATACTCTTTCAGCATAAAAATACGACTGATATATTGCAAGGACAAAATGGTGAAAATCGACCATATTCGAATCTTGGACCTTACGACGAAGAGTCAATATGTTTTATTGCTTTAGCTAGTTTCTTCCCTTTTCAAATACTCTTTCAGCGTAAAAATACGACTGATATATTGCAAGGACAAAAATGGTGAAAATCGACAATATTCGTTCAAGATTGATGAATACGTTTACATGTATATGTAGACATATCATTTTGAAATATCCATTTTAACCAGTGACCCCGTCAGGCTGTATATGGGGCGAGGTAACGCTCTGTAAAGTCAGGTCGCAGTCTGTCCTATGTCGTAAAAGCTCGTACATTTAGCCGCGAGATGAAAACCATACCATTTTATGGCGGCCATGAAAAATATTTCAGGTAAAATGTAAAATTTAGACGCTTTGTTGGCTAATGATTGATGACTAGGACATATTTTGAAAAAAATTATATTAAGCAGTGACCCCAAACTACCGTATGTGGGGCGAGGTAATGGTCTACTACATGTATGTTTTAGGTCACCGTCTGGTTTGTATCATAAAAATCGTTGGCTGTTATTCATACGTCTGAACGAAAGTCATCAGTCACGGAAAATGTTGAACATGTGGGGGTCGTCACTTGTATAGATAAGTTTTAAAACGTTTTTTTTTTTCAAGCAGTGGCCCCATAAAAGCCTTATATAGACAGGAAAAAATCTAAGTAACTTAATATGTTTTAAGATAACTGTCAATATTATCATTAATTCTCCGATAGTTTCCATACTTCTATATAATCATCATCAGCAACATCAAACGATGAACGTGCCATAGGTTTGTGAGAAAGGGAAGGAGACGCCCAGGAGGTTACATGTACAAGTATACTTTTCTAGTAGCATAGTAACATTTCCTTTCTAATGTAATCATTTTACTGAAAATTGTAATTTAAAAAAAATGTTGTTCAATCGAAGTTTTAAAGATAAAGGCTCCTAAAAGGTGAAGGCTTTGAACAATTATTTGCACGTTAACATCTTTTCTGAAACAACAAGCTAAAGATGCGGACCAGGGGTCTATTTTGATAAAAGTCTTACGACAAAATTAATCGTACGTCAAAATCACAAATCGTGTTTTCATTCATAGCTAGATTCTGTCTTGTAATATCTCATCGCAATCGTCTTTAGAAGACGATTCCAATGAGATAATACATGACAGAATTCCATATTTAGTTACCACTGTAGGGGCAACTTTAATTTATATTTGATCATAAGATGTTTAGTAATCGAGCCCCTGTGTATTTTTCGATGTCCTGGGTAGAGGACTGAAATTTGCATAATTGACAAAAATGAGCTATTTTCAGAAAAAAGAAAAAAAAAAAAAAAAAAAAAAACACACACAAAAAAACATGAAAATATTTTAATCGTGGACAAAAAATAAAACCTTCGTATAATTTAATTTCACGGCATAGATTTCGCCATTTCTCCATTTTTAGATCACCTGAGCACATCGTGCTCAAGGTAAGCTTTTGTGATCATTGAATGTCCGTCGTCTGTCGTGCGTCGTGCGTCGTTCGTCGTCCGGCGTCAACAATTTAAGTGTTTACACTCTAGATGCCACAAATATGATTCAATCTTCATGAAACTTGATCAAAATGTTCCCCTGGTCACAAGGATAAATCCTATTGAAAATGGGAAGGATTCATGCAAAATCATGGGAAAAGGAGCCTTATTGACAATTTTTCTTGTTTAAACTCCAGAGGCCATAAATATGGCCCAATCTTCATAAAACTTGGTCAGAATGTAGGCTAGGTCACAAGGATGAACCCTATTGAAAATGGGAGGGATCCATGCCATATCATGGGAAAAGGGGCCTTATTGACAAATTTCTTGTTTACGCTCTAGAGGCCACAAATATGGCCCAATCTTCATGATACTTGGTCAGAATGTAGGCAGGATCACAAGGATGAACCCTATTGAAAACTGGAGGGATCCATGCCATATCACGGGAAAGGGGGCCTTATTGACAAATTTCTTGTTTACGCTCTAGAGGCAACAAATATGGCCCAATCTTCATGAAACTTGGTCAGAATGTAGGCCAAGTCACAAGGAAAAACCCTATTGAAAATGGAAAGGATCCATGCGAAATCAAGGGAACAGGAGCCTTATTGACAATTTTCTTGTTTACACTCTAGAGGCCACAAATATGGTTCAATCTTCATGAAACTTGGTCAGAATGTAGGCCAGGTCACAGGGATGAAATTTATTGAAAATGGGGAGGATCCATGCAAAAAGGGGCCTTATTGACAAATTTCTTGTTTACGCTCTAGAGGCCACAAATATGATCAAATCTTCATGAAACTTGGTCAGGATATTGGCAGGGTCACAAGGATTAATTCTATCGAAAGTGGGAGGGATCCATGCCGTATCAAGGAAAAAGGGGCCTTTTTGACAATTTTGAGAGGCCTCAAATATGGCCCAATCTTCATGAAACTTAGTCAGAATGTTGATTATGTCACAAGGATGAACCCCATTTAAAATGGGATGGATCCATGCCTTATCAGGGGATAAGGGTCTTAATGATTATTCTCATTTTACGCTCTAGAGGCCAGCCATTTTTTTTGTCCAAACTTCATGAAAGTTGTTTTTTTATTATCTTCTTTATGACATCTGCCTATTTAATTGCTGTGACATCCCAGGGGTCAAAAAGAATCATTTGAGCGATCTAGGACCATCATGGTCCTCTTGTTTTTATATGTAGCCTGAATTGAAACTCTTTACACTTTTGTTTGGAAATTCGTCGTTTTTTTGTGTTTGTTAATTGGGATATTTTTCTTGATTTGGGCAAATCAATTATAGCATTGTAAATTGATACTTTTTGTGACCTGTTAAAAAAATAAAAATAAATTAATAATAACTAGGGATTGTTAACATTTCATGTCTTTCCTAGAGGATTTGGCGATGCATTGGCCAAAGTGGGGTATCCACATTGTATCACATTTTCTGTTTCTTAGGCTAATCTTGTTTAAAGGAAAGGAAAAACATATATATTTTGTTAAAGCAATTTTGGCCCGAGGTGCTTCCCGTCAGTTGGGGAATACAAAGGTAAAGAAAGGCAGTGCTAAGTGTCGGAATTGTTGAAAAGATCAAGTAATTATTTTTTCTGAGAAAAAGTGAAATCGACAATTCCATGTTTTAAAAGACGACATTTATTTTAGAGGAATTTTAAGAAAATATTTGATTTAATAAAAAAGGCTAAGAAGACATTTCTGAGGAGAAGAAATAAACGGGAAAGGACAGTACCTTTATATTGTACAGCAAGAACCATCAATCGTCTAAACGGCATCAAATTATACGTCTTTAAGCCGACGCCATTTGTTGGGTCACATGTCCAGGGAAAAGTGTTAATTACAGACGGGTTTGATGTGGTCTAAATTGCGTCGAAACACTCCTGAGTCCATAATCACTTGCTTTTGTCCAGTGTCTTTATTAAGAAAATAGTAAATAAACACTCTCTAATGAATTAACTCTAGGACGTGGTAATGTGAGGTTACAAAGGTTGTAGAAAATTACATTGGACGTGAGTGACAGCTGAGCCCTTGTGTCCATCAATGTTGGACAGAAGAAGAGATATATGGCCAGATAAATATTCAAAAGACCTGAAAGCATACCTTGGTGAGGCTTTGTTGACTTCTTAAAGTCTCAATTTAAATCCTATATTTTTTATTTGGCCTAAAAAACATCTTACGCCAATTGTCCGCTATTTAAGTGCTTGACTTAGGCGTGACTGAATCTGGCGATTTTATTTTTCAACATGAAGGTCACTGCCAAACTTTGATTCGATTGCTCATACGTTTTAGATAAGGTCATAATTCTCTGAAGTCTTGAATCGGGTATGTTTCTATTTAAGAAAGAGGCTCTTTATACACTAATAGACATCACCAGACAGTCCGATGCTGTATTGCACTTTACCAATAAAGCAATTCTAGTTGGAATGAATGGACAATTTGTTTAAACGGATCTTGAGCCAACAAAGGTCACTACATATTGCAAAGAACGAATGAAATATCTAACAATAATATCAATTAACACCCCTGTGTTTTTGATGAACTATTGGTAAGACAATTTGTCTGCACGAACACGGGTATGTGAAATAAAAGGCCAACATTACCATTCGTGTGTCACTATATCTGTATCTTAAAATATCTTATCACCTTTCTAGTCGAATATTAAGTTAACGTACTTTATATTTTCTTGGCAGATAAAAATTGGTGAAGTTTCAGAATAACCATGATGTGACAACTTTAAATGTTACGAAAAAAACCCAAACAAACAAAAGCAACTACATGTACATGAACAAAGTTATGAAATTTTGTCAAACATTTTAGAAGACATTAAGTGTTGTGACGACAGTTACATCAAAACATAAATCGCTTCAAATTACATAACAGTACTTTGAAAGTACTTTATTTTTTGCATTTGAATAAACACCATACGTAAGCTATGAATAGTAAGGAAATAATAAAATCATCAGGCATTTCAATAAGTTTGAGTCATAAACACATTTCTACTGACGGTTTCCTAATTTGGTGAATCTTCGTCTACGCCCTGACCATACTTTATACTTGTATCAAATGAGCCTGTGTGCGACATTTCCAACAATTTCAAATATCCGCAAATTAAAGACTTTGACCAACCTGTGCATCTGCACAGTCTGGACAGAGGCTTTACTATGTGTTTTGCAGATAATTTGGGTCTCAAAGTGTCTGTAGACAAATTTGTATTTACAGTAGGTGGCTGTCTATGCTACTCAATGTTTGCAAATCACGCACATGTGAAATTGTTGGAAATGTCCCACAAAGGCTCAAATCACGTTGGAGGTTAAGCCATGAATAATTGAACAGAAGTTGTTGATAAGAAAATAGAATTTGTATAACAGATGCTCGAAAAGCATCATAATATGCGTTAGTCTTAACCCTTGTCATGCTGAACCCGGAATATTCCTGCCTTGGCAGGGGCTATAGACAAACATCAACCTGCACATATGTGCAGTCTAATGTTAGTCTACACCACCTGTTTCTCACTTTTAAACCAGAATTGTCAATAGATTTAGTTTTTCAAAATAAGAAATTACCTACAGTTTGGACTTTCAGTGCTTTTTGCCCTTTGATTTTGATGGAATTTTTTAGCCAAAATTTATTCAGCATGACAAGGATTTAAAGTCCCAACCCATTCCTACATTGTGTAAAGTTTCGTCTACGCCCTAACCATACTTTGAAAGAGTCCTGAATTAGGCTGCAGTTGATATACACCTAGACGCAAAACATGAATAATTAAACAGAAAATGCTAGTAAGCGTCAAAGAAGATGGGTAAAATTGGTAATCGAATAAGAGGCTTGAGAGTAAATGATGATTGCAGGGCGTCTCCACATTGATACTTTTTGGGACGAAAATTGCATGCTTTCAGAAATTTCAGAAGAAGTATTTAAATTGAAATCAATACTAGTACATCTTTTAAAAAACCGAATTCATTTGAGATAATAAATTTATATTTTGATCTAAGGTAAATGTCTTCGTTTATTTTAATAGAAAACTGCTAGTCAATGTTACATGAAAAAGAAGAAAGATCCAGGCCTAAATTAAGAGGGAAATATTTTTCAAAAACTCTGCTACTTTATGTTCATTTACAGAAAACATAACCCTACCACATTGAGTTAATTCCAAGACAATCACAATTTTTGAGAGGGCCACATGGCATAGGCATGAATAAAATATTAACAAGAGCTCTTTTATCAAGTCATCCTCAGTTTTAACTGATAATTCGGGTTTGTTTTTGTTTTTTGCTTAAAAAAAGAATGTTGAATATGAAAACAATCGGATAATAATTGTGGACTTTATGACGTACCGAGAATATTTTAGCGAAACTCCATAAGACCTCTTTCCCCGTGTTTTTACATAGGATCAGCCCCATTTTCGAAAGAAACAATCCTTGTGGTCCTACAGTTGACTTGTAAAAGTTTCAAGCAAATCGTATTAACTTTATTATAGGCGAAATTCCATGAGATCCCTTTTCCCGTAGTTTCCGACGGATCAGTCCCATTTTCTAAAGGAACCTTCCTTATGACCCTACATTAATTCTATGAACGTTCCAAGAAAATATTGTGTTTGTAGACTTTAAAGCGTAAACATGAACATTTTGAGCAAAATTCCACCCGGCCTTTTTTTCCCTGTTTTCCAATGTACCAGTCTCATTTTAGCTCGGCCGTTTACGGTGAAGCTCGAGCTTTTGCGATCATTTTTGTGTCGTTGGCGTCGGTGTGGCGTGACAAACATTAACCATGGACATTATACAGGGGTGTGGAAATACGAATTTTCTCCACCTGTCCACGGACAAGTCAAAGTCGATTTCTCACTTGTCCAGGATCAAAATAAACTTGTCCTTAAAAATGGAATGATAATTATTGCGAAAACATAGTTTTTAATGAAGAAAATGCTGTAACCCAGCATTTTCTTCATTAAAGACAATGTTTTCTCCCCTTTGGTACAAACAATAGGATGTCTTTTCTCCTAGATCCTTTTAGTTCGATATCAAGTTTTTCTCTGGTATTTACTTGTCCACGGACAAGCTGCCTAGAAAGATGTACTTGCCCGCAAGTGAAAAAGCCCAAGTCGGACAAGTCGGGCATGGGAATTCCACATCCCTGTGACATATATGTTTTTAAAGAGAACGTCATGAATTTTGCATGTGTGTTTAAGATACCATTATGACTCTCATTCCGACTATCAAGGAGGATAATACTAAACGTATTTTGTTTTTTGCCCATTTTTCGACTTAGATTTTTTCGCATTTAGTACCTGCAGCGGAGCATTGGCACCCGTAAGCGGCGCTCTTTTTCGACAGAAAAAATCTTTATGGACCTTCAATTATCCCTTGGAAGCTTCGAGCGAATTCGATTATAATTTTGTTTTTTATGTTAAAACGAGGATATTTTGAGCGACATTCCAGAAGGGTCTATTTCCTGGTGTTTTCCAAAGTATAATCGAACGATACCTTCAGATATTTGAAAAGAAGACTTTTGGTGAGTCCTTCTTTATATCTTTGTATATCCTGTATATCAAAACAGAGGACTGGTTTATGTGCGAACAAAATATTTTGAGGAGTGTATCAGGCATTATCATCCATTTTCTTTGCCTTAATGCTGCTCATTGTTTCTGAATAATCCTCGGGTCCTATAACATAAGCTTGGAGCACTGTTTTTGGCGTCACGTACCAACCCGAAAGACTGATGGTTGGACATATTTCGTTTGCAATGGCGACCAAATTCCCCTTTTGATTTCAATTCTAGGACGTATTATAAGAGTGAACACCACCTATAATCCCTAGAGTGAGATAATGTAAAAATGATTTGAACGGGAATAGTTTTTGAGATAGAATGACGACCTGGTGGACTAATCGACGGAAGGACAAACACATTGATCAGATAAATTGGCGCACTTCTAGTACTTGTTTTTTATATGCGCTCTACTCGTGGTTCATGTGGACCAGTACCGGGGCCAAGCCTCTTAATTGGCGCTCATCCAAAAAAGGCAGGTGCCTCGAATACCAAGATCAAAGAGGTCAGTCATTACTTGTTTAAATTTAAAAAAAAATTCTAAAAGATCATTCTATGCTTTTTGCACTGGCAGTGTGGGGCCTAAGTAACGGGTTGTTGCATTTAAGGTTAAGGTTAATTAGTTTTAGTCTATAATTACTTACTTTAATAGATTACTTCAATTAACTATTGGTATACAGTTAAGCATATCGTATTTAGAATTACATATGTAATTCTTGGGGCTCAGAAAAAGAATCCAATTTTAACCCTTGTCATGCTGAACCCGGAACTGCTGAACTGCTTTGGCAGGAGCTACAGACAAACATCAGCCTGCACATATGTGCAGTCTGATGTTAGTCTTCACTACCTGTTCCTCACTTTCAAACCAGGAATTTCAGTAGATTTAGTTTTTCATTTAAAAATTGACCTACAGTTTGTACTTTCAGTGTTTTTTGCACTTTGATTTTGGTGAAAATTTATAGCCAAAATTTATTCAGCATGACAAGGGTTAAGAAACAAGACTTAAACTGCAATTTACTCGTTGACCAGATGAGTAACCATTTTATGATTAAGGTAATTGACACTGGCTTTCTTTTAAATATGCACTGAGCGAGCGTTTTTGAAAGACGACCTCTCAATTTCAAAATTCTTGGCAAATAATCTTGGTGGCCAAACCGCATCAGATCTCGATGTTACACCACAGTAATAATAGAATCTTCAGTATATGTTCATTTTTGGGTAACACTTTCAGAATTATGTGCGAAATTATGGCATGCAGTCCAAGTTAACTCACAACTTCCGGTAAATACTGTATATTGTCTCCCCCTCGGCTCGGCAACCTTTTAATTATCAACGACACGTTTTTTATATGTCTTACACATGTGGGCTCGAATAATTTCTTCTGTATAGGAGTCATACGAAGTTACCAATATAATCAATAATTTGATTAACTTTAAAAAGCGTAGAGCGTCGGCCTCTATAACCAAAGGTCCTGAGTTCGATTCCAGGGAGCAGCTTTAGATGTTGGTTCTTCATTGGCCCACATATTCGGCGCGAGTCCTGGAAGCAGAATCGAGAGGGATTTATCTTAGTTGAATGAACTTGTTTTCCAATCGATATAGAATAAATAGGTTTAAACCCAAATCAAAATTCATAATGAGACTGATTAAAGATATATCGGTCGAAACCTCATTTTTTTTTCCAGTTTACGAAAAAAAAGTGTTAATATATGGGTTCAATTGCCTGGACGGCTGTGCAGAAAGTCCCTAACGAAATACGAAAGCTTGGTGCAACATAATCGTAAGTACTTATCTATCTATCTATATATACTGCCTAACTCCCCTTTCGGGTATCACTGGCAGGTGATCTATTTAATAAAAGCAATTAGGACAAACGCTCAGCCGGCGAATAGCTATTGCAGTTTGCCAATCCGAACGTCGCTCGGACTTTTCCGTAAACTGGAAAGTACCTCGGACGAGAGTGTAGTAGTTTTAAGACATTTTTTTTTATGTAATTTGGCTTCTGATGGTATTTTAGTTATTTTCAAAAAACGCATAACGAAAATCACATTTTATTTAGTTATTTTCAAAAAACGCATAACGAAAATCACATTTTATTACATCTTCCCGATCATCTGTGGAATATTTTGAGCAAATTATGGTTTGAATGCAATTTAGTTTGGTTGAATGTCAACATTCTTTCAACAATATCGCGGCCGCTGGAGCACCTAACAATGGATTTCTGGTATTTCTCAGACAAGAACTACAGGACACCCTTTCCTAGCTCCAAGCTGCTATCCCACATAGGTCTACGATTATCAACCCATTGGTGAGAGACAAATACTCGGAAAGAATGAGTGCCGCCGTCGGGGATCAAACACGGGACAGTCCGACTCGCTACCAACTGTGCTATGACGACGGAGATTTAATGACAAATTGCAGTAAACTATTCATTTGTAGAGGACAATCAATTGACATTTTATTCAAATTGTCAAACCTTGATGCCTTATACTTTGAAAGATATCTTTTAGGTTACCTTACCTGTTTCTATATAAAATGATGCATCTCTGGGGCCTGTTTTTACTAAACATCTTACAATCTTTTTTTGGCGTAAGTCAAAAATAAAAGTTTCTTTTACAGTAGAAAATAAATATGGAATTCAGCCATGCATAATCTCATTTTGTGTACATTTCTGGAGAAGCAGAAGATTAATTCTTGATAATTGACAGAAAATTATTTCAAACATTTTTTTTCGTTGCAAAATGCGGTGTGTAAAGAAGGCCTCAATACGGCCCAATGGCGTTATTTTCACATTTTTACTAGAGGACCATCAACATTCGGAACATCGCTCGGACTTTTCCGTAAACTCGAAAGTACCTAGGACGTAAGTGTAGTAATTTTTTGTCATTTTTTAGGTAATTCGGCTCCTGGTGGTACTTCGGTTAATACGCATCAAGAAAATCACATTTTGTTTATTCTTTCCGATCGTCTTTCGAGATCTTTTGGGCATATAATAATTTGATGACAAAACGCAGGAACACACTGCGTTTTGTTATCAAATTATAATATGCCCACTTTTATTCTTTCTTTGATTTTGTTTTATGCAACGTCATCCTTAGCCTGATCGTATATGTTTGTGACGTCATATAAACCCACGTGCGTAATGGCGCGCTTTCATGGCCGCGCCCGTATTATTCCCGAGGTCTATTCCGTAGAATCGCCGAAGGTTCCCGATTGGACCATCACATGATAATATCGAACCTCTACAAGGTAGGAGACCCGTATTAGTTCGGCAACATCTTTAAATCATTAGGAAACCTCGGTTAACACCATAAAAGTTCGCGAATTCCGAAACGTTGCGATCTATCACGGGCCCGCTACCTTAAAGAAACTGCGGGCGGACAACAGAAGACGAGATCAGGCAAAGCCCATCTTGGGCGAGCCAAACTGGCTAGCCAAAACATGGTTTCGACGGGGAGGGGGTGGGGATGGGGGTGGGTGAGGGTGTATTAAAGAAAACACGGAAAGGTTTATTAAAATGTATAGAATGATTTTAATCTATGAAATTCGTTCAGTCTACAAAAAAATATCTACTTTTCTTGCTAAAAGAAACCACCTTAAAAGCTTTGAGAGTATTCTCATTTCATTCAAAGTATTCATTTAACAAATATATTATTGTTTGCTCGTTTTACGCCACTTTTAACAGTGTGCAAGTAATATCACGATTTACGTCGCTTTCAACAAACTTTCAGTTATATCGAGGCAGCTGGAGCACCTTACAATGGATTCCTGTTATTTCGCACACCAGTATAACCATCATGTCATTTCCTAGCCTCCAGATGCTATCCCACTTCGGTCCACGATGATCAACCCATTGGTGGACCGTCTTTCGAACTCTTTCCAAATCAAGACCTCTGGACTTAAAAGTCCAATGCGTGACCGAATGAGCTTAGCAGGCTCACGAGGTGAAAAGAAATCTCCTGTACATATCCAAACTTTAAAAGTGTTGCCTAATATATGTATTTCAAACATTTTCCTAAATTCAGTTTCAAGTTCAAAGCTATAGAATCTAATAAGAGAATGTATTGTGAAATTTATGCTATTTTCAAGACTTCAGACGATTTTTGTGAAGAGCATCTCAAGAGATATTTATGTTAGGAAAATGAGAACACTTTCAAATCTTAAAAGGTGAGCCTTGTACAGAAATCAAATAAGCAACAAGATGATCGATAAAAGAACAGTAATATGATATAAAAACAAATTTTGAACCCGTTAGATTAAACACAAACTAATAAAAAGATCACATGACATCGTCGAAAATAAGATGGGCGGGTTGAAAGAAGTGCCCCGTGATATAACGGAAATCTGTAAGAATCTTGATAAGGATAAATATAGTTCCGCAATTTAAAGTGAGTGATCAGAGGTCAATTTTATCTATACAGGTTTAGACAAAATTGACCTTTTGATCCCTCACTTTAACTTGTGGATCTATAACTGTCCTTATTCCGCTACGCCGTATTTCGCTTTCATCTCATAGTGACTGCATAATACACGTGATTTCATTTTCGTCGCCACGTTAAATTGTGGCGACGAAAATAAAAACGCGTGTAGAAAGTTACAGCGTCAGATGTATCATACAACATAATATGTGACGGATATGAAATATCACGAATCTGGTAATTTACCGTAAAAGTATTATGACAAGATACATGTAAACTACCTTTCCGTACAATAAAAATACGCACATGTTGGACTTTCTTAGTTTTTGTAAGTTTTTATTGAAGAAATGATCAAGGTTTATCGAGGGTTTATCCCAACACTGACGTAATTAACTATATTTGCTGTACCAAGCTCTTGGGTCAACTTATTTCTGGCCCGCTTTCGGGTCGGGTGTAGACTGGTCTCAATGTCGACTATCAGAATAGCCTAGAATAGGCTATTCTGGTAGTCAACAGTGAGACCAGTCTAAGGCTGGTAGCCCGCTCTCTGAGAGATACTCTGAGATGGCGGGCAACAATACCTGTCCAGGGTCAGAAATAAGTTGGCCCCTTGATATCCTCTAATAAAACCTGGGATTTTACTACTTTCTCCTTACCTAGCGATGCACAATAAAACATAGGAACTGTCTTTAACTGGATAGTAAATAATAACGATTTTAATAAGCTCTTTGTTTATTCATCTATCAAACCTCCTTAATTTTAAACAAAAAAATCACGATCAACTTGACGTTTTCAATGTTGAAAAAATCGAATGATATATGTTTTATTTACTTGAATTACGTAACATTTTTTTATGTTTGTATGGAGTTTTACGTCGCTTTTAACAATCTCTGTTATATCATAGCGGTTGGATCAAATAACAGCGGATTCCTGGTATTTCTCACACCAGTACCACTATCACCCTTTCCTTGCCTCCAACTGATATCCCACATAGGTTTAAGATTATCAAACCATTGGTGGGAGACAAATAGTCCAAAAGAATAAGTGGGGCCTTTGGGAATTGAGCCTGGGACATTTTGGATGAAAGTCCGACGCGCTACTACTGCGTCATGAAGGCAGCTTATTATGTAAAAAGAGCACTACAGGCGGATGCCACGTTCGGCTGTTTGTGAATGGTAGTGAAAAGGTGATATCATAAGAGAACGAAATTCGTAGAAAATCAAATTCCGGGCCTTCTCCCAATGGCTGTTCAAAATTTTAATTGCGAATTAAACAGTTCATTGTTTCTCAGAAGGGACCATTTAAGTTCTTACTTTTCATCACAGGTTCCTTTGTTCTTCTAGTGATCATAAGGAAACGAAGAACAACGATTGAAGAAGTTACCAGTTTAGAGCACACATTGAGGTAGATTAAAACATTGATATATACAAAAAGATTACAAATTGAGGTATTATTTGTTATTCACAGATCATTACATGGAAATTGAACGAAATAAGCATGACATCTAAAGAATATCTATTTTGTGTGCAATTAACAATTGATCATAAAGTTTGCTGCAGGCCAAAGGTAGAAGATGTGTACCTTGCTTAAAGCTGCTCTTTCACAGTTTTTCATATAAAAATACAAACTTTGTTCCAAGATTTGGAAATATTTGTATTTTGAGACGATTAAGAATGGCCCAAGGGCATTGGCACTAAAACAACATATTTCAATGATTTTGTAACGTATTTTTTTTTCGAAGCGGCAAGATCAGTAAGGAATCCAGTCTATTTATTTCGAGTCTATAAATTACAAAATCGTTATTTCCGTGAATAATCTTTCATTTTTACTTGAAATGATATGAAGTTTCCAGTTTATCTTTATCTTTGATCAAATAAGACAAACATGCGGAATTCACTTGCATAAAGAGCTTGTTCGAAATTGAAGAATAATTTTTAAGGCGTTAGTAGTTGCATTATTTAACATGACGAGGCCGTTACTTCCATTTGATTTTACAAAAAATTCAAATGTCACATTTTCTCGATCTGTGCAAGAGCAGCTTTAACATATCAAATACACGTACTGTATTCCGTCGGATAGAACTTTTTAAATCATTTGATTCTCCCCGACGTTCATGATTACCAAATATTAGCCGAGTTTTATTTATGGTTCTTTAATTTACATGCAAGCGTACTTTCATGCATATCCGATACTTTTTTGAAATATTCGCAAATATTTAGACACCATAAACCAATTATGTTTAATGTTAATAAGAAACCCCAAGCTATATGAAGTCCCTTATTGAAACACTGTGTCATATACTAGAAGACGTTAACATCTGTAAAAAATCTATAAACCAAATGGCCTGCATAAAAAACAATGGCATAAATATACACAAAGATGCTGCAGATCTAAAACATCAACTTAATATGTCGAAAAGAATAAAACATTATACTACATTATGTATTTTTTCAACATTGAACGTAATTAAGACCTATAACCATGATTTTGACCGTTACGGGTTAACAAGATTCTTAAGTGAATAAGAATAGCTATACTCGTCCAAATTAATATCAATCAATGAGGGATATCGGTTGGTTATCTCCCTTGAAATACTCGAAAAGGAGGAAGGGTCCAAATCAGTGGTTACCTTGGGTTTTATCCCTATTTTCTTTGCACTGTAAGATTTAAAGATAAGCTCTAAATCAAATATTGCGCAATTTATAAGATACATATGACGCAAAATAAATATTTATTTTCTTTTTAGCTATTGAAAATTGTATCATAAATACGAATTGCATAAATAAGTATTTTGTATTTACAAAAATAAAATTCGCAATTTCTCCAAAGAAACTATCGATAAAATCCAAGGAAAATTTCTAAAAGTTCCGCTAACGATTTTGGAACACCTCTGATTTGATCCACAGAGCAAACAAGGGAGATAACACACCAAAGTCTCCCACTGTCAATCTCGTACAAAATCTTTCAATTTCAAATGTTTTCGGCTATAACCGCGCCTGGACTATATACTTTAGTCAGCAGGCATTAATGTATATTTTTTTTATAAAATTCTAATCAATATCGTAATTAATGAAACGGACTTTCACGTTTTGTTTAAACTGCAGCATCTCTGCGTGTACTAGAAACGTGTCGTACCCGTTTAACACTCTACCATTTTACATAAAGAATTCCAGTATAGGTTCAAAGATTTTTATCACATGATTCACACACGCTCTGTATGTCACTAAGGAAGTCTTCGAACAAATAATTTCAAACATTCAAATTCCCTATTACAAATCGGTATCAGAAAATCATATTCTTTGAAAATTGTAAAAACGCCTTATTCCTTCTAGGACGGCGATTGCAAGTAACAGCAAAGCCAATCCTTGAAATAATTCTACCTCTTACTCTCACGTATTACACATCTTACCAAAATATATACAATTCAATGTCCTTTTCTCAAAATTTCAGCTCAGTTCTCCCACGTATATAATACAAAATATTTCTCCAAAAAATATATTTTGAGCTGAAATTTTGGAAATATCACAGAGATGTTGTTAAGGCAGCATTGACCTTTAACGTACACACTTATCAAACTCACACTTCATCTGTAAGGTCACTTCCAAAACTATCAATATCATTTCAAAGACTTCCCACAGTTTTACAAAGTTTTAAATGACCTTCATATTTCTTAATTGAACAAACAACAGTAGTAAACTAATAACTTTCTTAACGGAAGCTCTTCGGCCTCAATAAGATTGGTGATTACAAACCAGCCTAACATTATCAAAAGTTTGTTTTCCAGAATATTGTGTGCAGTACATATTTGTATTAATTCAAAGGCTTTATTAACAGTATCATAACAAATTCACTTATCAATTGATAAACATCTATAAATCACCATGACAGAAGAGGTACAGATAAAAGAAGGTAAAGCCAATCTAAATTCTTTATTTCTCAACGAAACCTCATGTTGCGGGTACTCATTTGAATCGTCTCTGCAGTGAATACGAATAGGATATTGTATTATTTTTAAAAAGTGGTCTTAAATCCAAAAATACCCCCTCTATCTGTAGCTCTGATGACAGACACAATGAAAAGCAATAAAAAATAGCAATACAGTACCGTTTTACAAATACAAAAATACATCTACGGGGAACATGATTCTGATTATCACTGTATACAAAAATTTTACAGCACCTCACAGTGAACAATCAAGAGATCAGTGTTGTATAATGTGATGGTTATCAAGGGTTTTAAATACAATCTAAATAACTTGCTATTTGACAAGTTATTATGATTTAAGATGTTGTACCTGGTTGCGTGCAAGTTGAAATGAAGTATATACCTTGAGACAGAGAGAATCTGTATCATTTTTTTTAAAAATGTTTTAATCATTTATTCAAATTATGTAAATAATGGTATGAAATCAGATTCAAAACCTAAACAAAAATCAGATTCAAAACCTAAACAATACTGATTCGAGTGGCTTTCAGACAAATGTTTGATTTTCTATATTTGATTTAACTTTTTAAAGTAATGTTTGAAAAACCACAAGATTGTTTTAGAAAAAGACACTCGTTGGAAACAAGCTTGATTTAAATCTAGGAAATAACCATGATCATCCAGATTCTTTAAGTCAACAAGTCAATGCACATTGTTTACTGAACGCATATGAGGGAGATACAAATGAAATAATGGAACATGGCACAAATATTTGTATAAACAGCTGTGTGAATGAATATTGTCTGTTGTTTGTTAAAGGATTCTGGTGAATTTTCTCAATAAAGGTTTGTAAAATTCTAAAGGCTAATATATGATCTTCCACATGTATTTATTTGGTGCAATCACTCTTCGATCTCCAAAGTACTTTTTCGTGAACCACGAAGGACAAAGTAAATACAATTGGTGCGAATTCCTATTTGAAAAGAAATGAATTAATTGTGAACTTGTACTAATTGTAAATTATAATGTTATGAGAAGCAACAATAAGCATTTCACAAATAACCAAAGCATATCACAAAGCGTTAACCCAACAATATCCAATCTATAGCTATAAGGAAAATTTATTCACCGGGATAATATTCATCCACGGATAGGAAAAGGCACTCTCCTTCAGTTTTCATACAGCCAGTTCCTTATCTTAAAGCACATTAACGTTACTAATATCGTATGATTCTACGAGGGATGTCAGGTTTTGATATCAATTATTACTGAGAATAAGACAAACAGCGCTTAGCCCTCAACAATGATTCAGATGAAAATAAAACTTCATATGTCCATGTGGAAAAAGCTACCCCAATCTGCAAGATTAAAATCCTTAAATATCACGGACAGCACTGTTGCATTTTGCTAGTAAACTTTGCTCCTTCACCCTTTCGACAATTGATTTAAAAGATGATTGAGTGTGACAATATTAGTAGCATTTTCTTGACTTGCTTGACATACCTATTCCAAGATCAAATAACTTGACATCCCGTTTGGTGAAGAATGTTGTGAATTTTTTAACACATATAAATAGTAAATGCAAACTTTTTGAACAGCCAAGTACTTCATAATCGCACCAAGCACATCTTTACACTTACATCTGACTAATCATGACATTCATTTCAGGTTTGTGCTTATATCTAATTTATTAATGATTCACTCAATCTGATTCAACAACTAATGAATAACAAGTCACCGGATAAAGGCATATCTCTTGTTATCATAGAATTCTCAAAAACGAAGATATACAATAATCCTAATTTGTGTCTTGAATTCACATTAAAACCATATTGAGAATAATTTGGTTAAATGGAAACAAGCAAAACAAGTTTGATCTGCCAGATGTGGTTTCGCTTAGATTTTTATTTCAAAATTATCTTTAAAATCTATATTTAAAATCTGTCTTTCATATCAAATGTCTTACAATACAAAAAAGAAATCATGATTTCACATTTAATATTTCACCGATGCTGTTTGATAATCAAACACTAAAATATATACAACTTAACAAGAAACTTTCTAGAAAACCATAACAAGCTCTTCCTTCTCCTTGTAGAAGTAGTTGTAATTCCTATCACAAGTTATTATCCACCGATTTTATTCGTTACCAGGGCTTTCTTTAAACACCCATAGAATTTTGGTCATTGTGGTTTTCACACCTTAAATGACATCATCGAATTGTAAAATTTGTTTGCCTACAGCGAAACCCTCATACTCCTCTTTATCAAAACAGTAAAATTTCTCGGAGGATTTTCGCCATAATAAGCAATAAATCGGGTGCATTCCTTGGGTAAAGGTTATCTTATCGTTCATGATAATGTGTTATCTAACAAAACTCCTTTTTCACAGAAGATGCATAACAAGCATAACAATTTATAGAATATTCGTGGTATACCAAGGAAAGATCGCAGGATATCACTTTAACTCATTAGTTAATTCGCTTTATATCAATACAATCGTTACATAAACCACATCCTTTAAGGATTAAAATTTTCATTTAACACATATGAAATACTAAATAATAGTTTCTCACTTAGATTTCTTGAAGCGATCAAAGCAACACACACCATGAAAGTTATTCTACCAAATACTATAAACTGGGTTTATATAACGTCAGTTATTTTTCGCTTGTAGGGTCTGACAGACCAAAAGGCAGTAAGTGCCTATATATGCAATTCAAACCTGAATGCACTTTTGCGTCAATTTGTTGTTATTCAATCGTACAAAAAAGTAAGCGACATCCTGGATTTCGAGCGTTCAGTCAGTTGCCACATTCGGCGAAAAATACAACTCTTGTCAATAAAACCAGATTTACAAAAGAATTTTCTTTAATTCACTTGTACCATTTTTTCGTATACAGTTATTTACGCTAAAAATACAGATGAAAACGACCTACAAGATCTACTTAACTACAAAAAGACTACGTTCTAAATAAAACAATAAGGAACGGTATTGAACTAAATTTGTGTCATGGAAATATGAGAAAAATCAAAAGAACATAGTATCTGATTCAAAATTAATAATTACGAGATTATAATATATTCAAGCAGAAGATAGTAGCTACTTTGTTCTTACTGACTAAAAATGAACACATTTTCTACGTGTATCTCCATGTAATTTTCATGAAATATAAAATGTTTTAGTTTGTTCAACATGTTTGAATATGTGGACAACTATTTTAACATGTTAAAACCTCTTCGCAATTAGAAGTGAAAAATCACAACTACTTAAAGTTGGTATCATTTACGAAAAAAAAAACTTGTTCAGTGTGTACCTTAACAGCTGTATAAAGTCCATTACCTTGACATCTGTATTAAGTCCTTAATTAAAATGTTGTTTACTTTCCGATTTGAATTTGGGGGTTTAAAACACACACATTCTTTATTTTCAAGTAATGCTAACTCTAACAAATGACAGACCGATAATGGTTCATACATTTCTCACATTGAGGTAGACTGGTTACTGAGATCAAACATCAAGAATATTGATGGTGAATTGATACGAAATGTGAGTTAAACATTCATGCTACAAAAATGGGTGCATTATACAGAAAACTACGACTGATGATTATTTTAACAATGGATATATGTAATAAAGAGCAAAGCTTACGACACTTATGACAATCTGAATATTTTCCTAGGGGATACTTGTATATGATTGTTCATTTACATGCTGATGATAATGTTTTTGCCTTGTATAAAAATTACAAACATTTTTGGAGTCACCATTTGAACTAGAAAGCCATGAATGGCTTGAGTCGCTCCACAGGCTTGAAATTCTTGTAATCAAAGTTTTGACTAGATTTTTTAGATATTTTGGGTTCTATTTATGTTGAAATGATTACCAAAGTTTCCACTATTATAACATAATAGAGAAATTACCTCCGCCAATAAAAGACATAATTTTCATCCGATCACGATAATTGCATGATAATGGATCACCCAAGGATCATACTAATGAAGTTTGATTGATATCCATTGATTACATTCTGAGAAAATGATTTTCAAAGTTTCCACTATATAACATAGAGAGAAATGACCTCCGCCCATAAAATACAGATTTTTCATCCGAGCACAAACATTTTTAATAGACTGATTAAGAATCACTTAAGGATCATTCTTGTGAAATTTGGTTGATATCCATCACTTTCATTCTGAGAAAATGATTTTCAAAGTTTCCACTAAATAACAAATAGAGAAATGACCTCCGCCCATTTAATACACATTTTTCATTCAACCACAATAATTTTTGGTAGACTGATAAAGGGTCACCCAAGGATCCATCATGTAAAATTTGGTTAATATCTATCAGTTAGTTTCTGAGAAAATGATTTTCAAAGTTTCCACTATATAACATATAGATAAATGACCTCCGCCCATAAAATGCATATTTTTCATCTGATCAAAATAATTTTTAATAGACTGATAAAGGGTCACCTAAGAATCAGTCACGTAAAATTTTATTAGTATCCATTGATTAGAACCTGAGAAAAGTCACTTTTTACCATATTTGGAAATTAGCCACGCCCATTAAATCCATGTTTTTCATTGGATCAAAACTTCTTGAACAACTTTGAAAGAGGGTCACCAAAGGATCATTCCTGTGAAGTTTGGTTGAAATCCATCCAGTAGTTTCTGAGGAGAAGATTTTTAAAGAAAAAGTTTACGACCGCACGCACGGACGCACGGACGGACGGACGCACGACGGACACAACGCCATGACAATAGCCCCAGTGGCTTTCAGCCAGTGGAGCTAAAAATAAGTCTACTTCCGACAAAGGGAAAAAGGTTTTAAAATCAGGGGTTCAGATAAAGGGGGGTACTGCAAGATTAAGACGATTCCAATGACAACCCACAATAAAGGAATAGTGCGAGAATTGTTGAAATAATAGAGTTTAAAATCCAAATTTTTCCCTCTATCTGTAGCCCTATATGATATTGCTTAATGTACTACAAAATTAAAAAAGCTTATTGAAGTATAACAGAGATTGACACCGAGCTAGAAAGTATGTCCACTTTACCTGCATATTAGCCAGTGGCAAGGCTAAAGAACGCTTTCATGCATGAAAATATCCTTAACTGTCTATTGACGTGAAATGAACTCGTTTTCAGTGATATGTTTATTCGAATGGGGTTTTACGCAGCTCCAACAATCGTTTAGTTATATCACGTCGACTGGATCACCATACAATAGATTCCTGGTATTTCTTGGACCAGTACTACCAGTACTTTCATTCTTCCCTAGCCTCCAGCTGCTACGTTGTTTACAGTGAATCCATTAGGATATGTTTTATAGATACTTTTATAACCTTTGCTAATTAAAATAATAACTGAACTTGCGATCAAGTTGATTGATTGAATTGAGTTTTACGCCGCTTTCAACATCATTTCAGTTATATAGCGGCGGCTGGAGCACCTCACGATGGATTCCTGGTATTTCTCTAGTACTACCATCACATCCTTTCCTAGCCTCCAGCTGCTATCTTACAAAGGTCTACGATTTTCTACCCATTAAAGACAGACAAAAAATCGGAAAGAATGAGTGCAGCCGTCGGGGATCGAACCCGGGACCTCTAGATTGACAGTCCGACGCTACCAACTGTGCTTATACGGCGGCTGACCTTATGATCAAGATCGATTATTTGGAGCCACTTTTGTAATTCAGTCATGTAATTGAGAAATATTGCAGAAAGAACTACATAAAAATGTATCTATAATTCATATATCCCCTGCCAAAGCATTCATCGCATTTTATCCAAGCAATAAGCTTTTCAGAACATCATGCCTAGAAGAACATTTGTAAAGGTACCATTTTGTCATGTGACAGTACAAGGACATTAAGCATACACCTTTAGGTTTAACCCTTTGCTGTTTAATCCCTGCTTTTTACGTGCCTGTGATTTTATGATTGAGAAAACATTGTGAAAAAAGAAGAAATTGCTTCTGACAAGCAATTTCTTCTTTTCCACACTATTTTCTACCCTACTGAAAGGTTGATTTTTAAATTAAATCCACTTTAAATTTTCATCTGCAAAACCTTTGAATTTGGACAGGTCCAAAATTTTGTAAATCAGGAAAGGTTTAAATAAGGATACAAAGGTTGACAGGAGTGTAACTAAATCAAATAACCCACTAGTGGCACTGTTAGTGTCATTTACATCTAATATTTTTTTCTTTCATATTTTTGCTAATTGTTTCACATAATAATATTCCCCCAGAAGAATTCTTCACAGTGTTTAATGTCCTGTATATTATTGATGTAGCAAAAGAAATATATGATTTCATTGGGCTAGATTTACAATGTATGATTACGTTTTTGAGTGCGTGTTTGTTTTTGAAGATGATCAGTCATTTAAAGTTTAACGCGATAATTTTCAACAATTTTATGAGGTGGAACCTGCGCAAACGATTTTTCAAACTAGAGGAAATACGAAGGTTTTAAATATAACACCTAACATGATTTAGCTTACATGGGAGTACTATTACATAAATTATATTACTGTTTCGACAGCCATTAAAGACGAAAAAATGTTTAGTTACTAGATTCAATATGGCACAAGTTAGGTATATATGAAAGATTCATGAAGTGAATGGTAAGTGGAGATGAAAGATAATTTGTTTGTATATGAAACCAATCAAAGAATCAAACAATTAACCAATCAATAAGCCAAACAATGCAAGTAACAACTAGCCAGCACAAAGGATCCATTTGTTTGCTTAACACTTTCCTTTTTTACAAAATTTCGGACCTATCCAATTTCAAAGGTGTTGCAGACGAAAATTAAATGTGGATTTAATTTGAAAAATAACCATTCAGTAGGGTAGAAAATAGTGTGAAAAAAAGAAGAAATTGCTTGTCAGAAGCAATTTCTTCTTTTCCCCCATTTTTTTCTCAATAATAAAATCACAGGCACGTAAAAAGCAGGGATTAAACAGCAAAGGGTTAAATATATCTATAAATTGTTAAGCGAAGTAAGTATTCCTTTAATTTGTTTTAGTGTTAAATTTTACACAGTAAATATGAATTAACATATGAAAGCTAAAATATGTAAGCTAAATATTCAGATAATAATAGGTCTCACAGTTTATCCAAATAAAAACACCCACTAACCATTTCACAAATTTATCCAAGTTGAGAGCATACTTTTACAAAAACGGAATTGCTTATTATTCGAAAGGAAATCGACAGGAAATAGTTTAAGACTAATCTGAAAATATATTTTATTGAAATTCCATTGAATGGCATGGCAAATACCAATTAAAAATGGAAGTTATTTTTAACAGCTAATAGATTTTCAATAATTATGATTCTTAATTCGTTTTGTAATTAATTTGGAGTTATGATACATATTTTTTTCTGGAAAGTACTCGAGACTTACGCGCTGGACTTCATGCCACCTCGCTCTCCTGTGACCTTCTCTATTGATGTCATAATTTTATTTATATCAAAGACCATCGCACGGTGCAATTTACACCTCAATCGAAGCACAGCTTTGATTTCCGAAATGTTCGTATTGTTCCGTGTAAATGTTATGTCTATGTATTATTTTGATTCATTAGTTATAAGCGCAAATTTCCCTTGATCTGATATTCCTTGTCTGGTAGCTTCAGGCAGCAGACGGTATCGCTTTTTTTGTCTTTTTTCTCCTAGTGCAATCAGAACCTGCCTTTTTCTTTCACGATTGTCAGTTATCTTTAGAAGTTCATCTAGTATTATAATCATCAACCAAAATAACTTAATTATAAACTGGATGGGTTGTAAAGCCGATCTAAATGAGTGCATCTTACACTCAAAGTTTTCTGTCTGTAGAAATGTGTAACCAAAACAATCAATACACTTCAAAGATCTTTTTCGGAAATATTTGAGTCAGAATAGGGTAGGAAATTTTATTATTTTACTTTATGGGTTAACTTTTTCCATTTGAATTCGCAACTTTTAAAATGGGCCAATGCAATGGTTTACAAATGTGTAACCAAAACAATCAATACACTTCAAAGATCTTTTTTCGGAAACAATTGTGTCAGAATAGGGTAGGAAATTTTATTGTTTTAGTTTATGGGTTAACCTTTTCCATTTGAATTCCCATCTTTTAAAATGGGCCAATGGTTTTCAAATCCTAAGGTTTAATGTTTTATCGATGCCATTCTGTAAGTTATCTTTTAAATATACAAATATCAGTGTGATAATAACCCATATGTTTTTTTTAAGATATTACATGGGTATTTTTAGAACAGTGACATAATGCGGTTATTTTTGGAAACTTGCAATGTATGTTAGAAACATAGACAAAATCAAGGCAAATGGAGGTAATACGAGCCTCGACAATTATCAATTCTTCCAACTTCGTTCGATATTTTTTTCATACATTACACTAAGAACGTATTATATATTTCTAAATTTAAATTTACACAAGTGGAAAACTTTCCGTCTGGATATTTGGAGCAACAGACAGTTACATTTTTATCTCATTATCGTCTCCTGGAAAATCTAAACCTGCCTCATTCCCTCGAGATTTTCTCCTATATTTCTTGATCTAAGAGCTTTACCAGACACAAATAAATTTCTCATAGAAAACAAAAATAATTTGTCAGTATTGCAGACTTTCATATCAGACAAATCAATAATAACTACTTGCAGACCTGCATTTTGTCCTGTAAACAATTGATTCTATTTTTTTAACAGTTTTATTCATCTTCCTCGGATTTTTTTGAACAATGAATGGATCACAGAACATTTTTTATTGAATAGGGGTTTACTCCTCTTCCGATAATATTCCATTTATTTCGCTAAGGATTAAGTACCTTACAATGGATTCCTGGTAATTCTCACACAAGTACTACCATTACACCCTTTCCTAACCTCCATCTGCTAAACCATATAGGTCTACGATAATCAATCAATTGGTGGACAACAAAAAGCCGGAAAGAATGAGTGCCGTCGTCGGGGAAATAGTAGGTCAATTCAGAAAGGTTTCTTCTAATATGTTCATGATTTGATGCAATAATCAGGATTCTGTACAATTTTTCTTTTCCACTTGTCTAGATAATAGGTCAGGTAAAGTCAGAAAGGTTAAATTCGATATGTTCATGATTTGACGCAATAATCAGGATTCCATACAATTATTCTTTAATTCCATTTACTGTCTGCATACCCATTTGATTCATTAGTTTTCGTCTCCAATTTCCGTCTGTCTGACAGTCCATGTCTCAAAACCAGCAGACGATATCATTTTAGCCATCCTTTTCGCTCTGTACAAGTGCCTTTAGTTAATTTGTTTCTTGGAAGATTTGAAATATTTTTATTGAAAGCAGCTCTCAAGACAAAAAATCAGGTAGATCCAATAATTCATCAGTTTTCTCATGTAAGAGTAGTTCGATACTTCATGACCTTTCCCAAATCAAAAATTATATTAATTAAAGTTTAGAATTCGAAATGCTTTGCCCAAATCAACTTATACACAATATTACCTGTAATCACTTTTATCTATCTTTGACTTATATCTGATATCTTTCGCACAAAACATTAACTAGAGTCGCTCCACAGGCTTGAATTTCTTGTAAAACAAATAAATGTTTTGACTAGATTTTAAGATATTTGGGGTTCTACTGATGTTGAAAATGATTTTTAAAGTTTCAACTATATAACAGATAGAGAAATGACCTCTGCTATTAAGACATATTTTTCATCAAATCAAAATAATTTTTGGCTGCATGATAATGGGTCACCCAAAGATCATACCAAAAATGTTTGATTGATATCCATCAGTTACATTATGAGAAAATGTTTTTCATGGTTTCCACTATTTCACAAATTGATAATTGACCTCTACCCATAAAATGAATATTTTTCATCCAATTAAAATAGTTTTTGGTACACTGATAAAGAATCACTCAAGGTTCATTCCAGTGAAATTTGGTTGATATCCATCAGTTACATTCTGAGAAAATGATTTTCAAATTTTCCACTATATAACATATAGAGAAATGACCTCTGCCCATAAAATGTATATTTTTCATCCAATCAAAATAGTTTTTGGTACACCGATAAAGGGTCACTCAAGGTTCATTCCAGTGAAATTTGGTTGATATCCATCAGTTACATTCTGAGAAAATGATTTTCAAAGTTTCCACTATATAACAAATTGAGAAATGACCTCCGCCCATAAAATGCATATTTTTCATCCAATCAAAATGATTTTTTGTAATCTGATAAAGGGTCACTCAAGGATCATTCCAGTGAAATTTGGTTGATATCCATCAGTAACATTCTGAGACTAGAAAGCCATGAATGGCTTGAGTCGCTCCACAGGCTTGAAATTCTTGTAAAAGCAAATAAATGTTTTGACTAGATTTTTAGATATTTTGGGTTCTACTGATGTTGAAAATGATTTTCAAAGTTTCAACTATATAACAGATAGAGAAATGACCTCTGCTTTTAAAAGACATATTTTTCATTAAATCAAAATAATTTTTGACTGCATGATAATGGGTCACCCAAAGATCTTACCAAAAATGTTTGATTGATATCCATCATTTACATTCTGAGAAAATGTTTTTCATAGTTTCCACTATTTAACATATTGAGAATTGACCTCCACCCATAAAATGTATATTTTTCTTCCAATAAAAATAATTTTTGGTACACTGATAAAGGGTCACTCAAGTATCATTCCAGTGAAATTTAATTGATATCCAAAAATCAAATTCTGAGAAAATGATTTTCAAAGTTTCCACTATATAACATATAGAGAAATGACCTCTGCCCATAAGATGCATATTTTTCATCCAATCAAAATAATTTTTGGTAAATTGATAAAGTGTTACTCAAGGATCATTCCAGTGAAATTTGGTTGATATCCATCCGTTACATTCTGAGAAAATGATTTTCAAAGTTTCCACTATATAACTTATAGAGAAATGACCTCCGCCCATAAAATGCATATTTTCCATCCAATCACATTGATTTTTTGTAGACTGATAAAGGGTCACTCAAGGATCCTTCAAGTGAAATTTGGTTGATATCTATCAGTTACATCCTGAGAAATTGATTTTCAAAGTTTCCACTATATAACTTATAGAGAAATGACCTCCGCCCATAAAATACATATTTTTCATCCAATCACAATGATTTTTTGTAGACTGATAAAGGGTCACTCAAGGATCATTTAAGTGAAATTTGGTAGATATCCATCAGTTAGATTAAGAGAAATTGATTTTCAAAGTTTCCACTATATAACATATAGAGAAATGACCTCCGCCCATAAAATGCATATTTTCCATCCGATCACAATGATTTTTTGTAGACTGATAAAGGGTCACCCAAGGATTATTCATGTGAAATTTAATTGGTATCCATTGATTAGAATCTGAGAAAACTCACTTTTTACCATATTTGGAAATAAGCCACGCCCATTAAATCCATGTTTTTCATTGGATCAAAATTTCTTGAACAACTTTGAAAGAGGGTCACCCAAGGATCATTCCTGTGAAGTTTTGTTGAAATCCATCCAGTAGTTTCTGAGGAGAAGATTTTTAAAGAAAAGTTTACGACCGGACGCACGCACGCACGGACGGACAGACGGACGCACGACAGACACAAACGCCATGACAATAGCCCCAGTGGCTTTCAGCCAGTGGAGCTAAAAACGAAGATTCAGACCTTTACTTTAATGCAAAAAGCTTTAATCAAGGTTAATCGAAATTTTGAACATAAGCATTATTCAAATCACCAAAATGTGTTATCGTAATTATTGTTTCGGAAACCATAAACGATACTATTCAATAAGATTATTATACCCCTAAGGACACTGTCATCTGTAAGACAGCTGCTTTTAAATTTCAAACGAAGGCGTAATAGAAATTTTTAAGAGCTTGACAATCAACAAAGTCATATAGGGTCGGTGACCATTGTGATGAACAAAACCAGATTTTATCCTGGTATTGATTTTCTCGTAGTCGTGAGCTTTAAGAAAAGATATATGTGCTTGTGAATTCAAACTGACTATTATAGAATTTCAATTTAAAAATCCAGGACTTGAAATATTGTCTCAAATAAGTAAAGGCCAATTGTTTGCCAACTTTAGAAATGTTTTAAGAACATAAAAACATAAGAATATATTTTAAGAATATAAATTGTTAATTCTAGCTTTTATTGGATTGCAATAAATATTTCAACAATTTCAAGGTTAAAATGGAAATTATGTTAGCTTACTGATCCTCTGAAAAGGTATCAGCAACAAAGATTTGAAAACCATCTTGTTTTACTAACCATCTTGCGATAATTTTTTTTGCACAAGTCAAAAATTAAAGTTGCTTTTACAGTAGTAACTAAATATGGAATTCTGCCATGCACCATCTCTGAATCCAATCTGATATTGCAAGGCAGAATCTAACTGAAATGAAAACACCTGGTACGATTTGAGATTTTGACCTACGATTAGTTTTTGTGTAAGAAGGTAAGTAAAACGGGCCCCTGGTTTAGGACATGAAGATTTAGAAATGGCTGAAAGTAAACATTTAGCAGCCAAGGCAGTTACTTAGCGTAAGTAGAGGATTGCAAAACTGTCTACATACTTTAAGACCTTATCTGTCTACAAATTGCATAGTGAAGACTGGTCAGACTGTGCCGACGCATATTTGAAATCATTAGAAACGTCACGCGCAGGCTCATATGCCTTTTCTATTTCCATGTTATCTAAAGAGGGTGGGGGCATCAAAAACTTCCATCAAATTTATATCTCGAATTAGCATGCGACGGTTTTCTCCTGAATTTGTCAATTATATAAGAACCATGTTGGATTTTGAATCACAGTATTCGGTATTGATTTTCTCAATATATACAGACAACACTCGAGCTCCAACAGACTTCAGTTACATCATTCGGTCAGCTGGCCCTTCATACCGCGAAATTGTATAAAATTCTTCGGTTTCTTACTTTTATATTTTTAACAGAACACATAATTTGACTTGAATGATTTACCATAATATTCCTGGTATTTGTAAATTCCAGGACTAATAGTAGTCCATTCCTGGTGCTCGTTTTACTAGACATCTTACGATCATTTTTTTTCCTACGTCAAAAATTAAAGTTGCTTCTACAGTAGTAACTAAATATGGTACTCTGCCAAGCAATATCTCATTAGGATCGTCTTCATTGGCGAAAGTCAAATAGTCGGTGAGAATGATTGCCGCCGTCGGGGAACGCTACCAACTGCGCTATGACGGCTGCTTAGAATACATAGTAGGAAATGGTTTAGCACCTTGAAACTGTGAATTCAAAATCTATAAAGATCAAATGAACCCCTTTGCTAGCAAGGGATAAAGCTGTAGAAGGTAGCATTTATAAATAAAATATTTGCAGATCTATACTCGCTGATCTATTTGATAATTTTGTTAGAAATTAAATTTCTTGAATGAAACTTCCAAAAAGGTCATGTGAAAAAGGAAGAGGTACTTATAAAGTAAATCTGTTCAGATTTACAATTACAAAAGAACAAAATGATAAAACCATTGAATTAAACAAGCTATAATGTTCATAATTGTGAAAGGATCAGTACTGTGTGACCTACATAATAATGGACATGTATGGCGATTCTTTTCTAATCAAGTATAAAAAGCCAGGAGCTTTAGCGGTCATTCACCCAGTTACACAAATAGATTAAACCTGCTTATTTGCTATCTGCCATTCGTCACATGGCATGGATTTTTATGACCTTAAATGAATATTAACCCTTTTTGGTCATACTTGCTCTTTACTATCTGAGCGGTTTTAAAGATATAAGTTTATGGCAGAAACAATCAATTTAAGATATTTTGATTCAATGAAACTTCATGTTATTAATGAATTTCTGAAATAGTCCCAAATACTTTACATTGCCTTTTTTTGACTGTATCACAGAGGATGTAATTATTCAATAGATTATCGTATTAATTGAAATTAACATTGGCCTTGCCAATTCTATGATTGTAATTGGTTATATTTTCGAAGATAGAGCCTTTGATTATAATAATAATAATTGATGGGTTGATTGATTGGTTAATTGATTGATTGGTTCTTTAGATTAATCGAATAAACAATCATTTGATTTACCTGAATTTTTAAATGGTTGATGTTTAATATATTTCACTAGCTTTTGCCAATTCTTTTTTACAAAAATAATAATATTGACCCAAATCTAATCCCTTTGTACAAAAAAAGATATTGCATACAGCGCAGACAAAGCTTACACTCTAAAGATGAGTAGTTTGATCAAAACCTACACTGCCTTTCCAGATTTTGGGTTTAAGTAGAATTTAAGTTTAGCAGGATAATAATTATAGTTTTAATGTCCTTAGCCATTGATTTGAAAGTAATTCAGCAAAATATTTATTCAACAAGACATTTAGTTTAACCCTTTCCTGTCCAATCCCTGGTTTTTACGTCTCTAAGATTTTGTAATTGAAAAAATATTGTAGAAAAAGAGGAAATTGTTTGTGACAAACAATTTCTTCTTTTTCTACAAAATTTTCTACCCTACAGAATGGTTATTTTTCAAATCAAATCCACTTTAAATTTTTGTCTGCAAAACCTTTGAATTTGGACAGGTCCAAAATTTTTCTAAAACAGGAAAGGGTTAACTGCTAGATGTGAAGTGTGATTTATTTACAGACAATGCAGTGAAAACTGAAAAGCATGAAACAATGATAAAGATGAGGCAAAAAAAAAAAGTACAGACAATAATTACAATTATCTTTTCTGTTGCCATGGCAACCAATATTAAATTATGCTTTAAAATATAAATGGCACGAGTTTATTGTAATGAATACAAGATGGTGGTCTTTATGTCATAATATCTGTGGATGTTCCAATAACAGTCAGAAAAAATATTTTGAAATTCATGTGTGACTTGTCAAACAATAATGGACCATCATTTCAAACAAGATTAAACCTTATAATATGGAAGAAATTAATTCAATACTATTTAATACAGAGAAAGAAAATAGTTTAGCTCCAGGTCCTTGATTTTCATATGTGCAATTCTATTTCTGAAAGTGGTGTCAAACTGAAACAATAAATTTTGTCATGAAATGCCAAGTGTGATATAAGAGAGCCATCTTTTAGCATCAGGGCCTTTCAACAACTTCCTAGCCTGAAGTCAAACATTTTCAATTCTTCGAATTATCCTTTTCTGTACAATGTTTTTTTTTTGCAAAAAAACGCTTAAGATGGAATGGACATGCCCTGCTTTCAGGATAACAAAATTGTGCAAACAGTTTTCCAATTATTGAGTGCAAGGTCGGGGTGATAAATTGGCATGTCTTTGCAGTGTTTTGTCATCCTGAATGCATTTTTTTTTGTTTTAGACAGGCACATAATGACTAAATGAGTAGGTCTTAAAAAGATGTTTGAAATCATGTGGTCAATTTGAACAAGTATCTACATTGAATTATCTGATCTGATAAATGAGATTTGGAAATTCTTCATTTGAAGTTATTATTTGAAAGCCTTATTTTGAGATTTTGTAGTTCAATTTGCTTTACAAAACATTGTAAGTTTATTACCTTCGTAAACATCAGAATCAGAACAGTATCAGAACCAACTTTTAATATTCCATAGAATTAAAATATGAGTTCCGTGGAATTCAAACAATTAACAGACATGATTCATTTTGAAAAAAAAAATGAACAACGTCTAATACAATATTCCACATTCAAAATACCATTATAGCACATAAAATAATGAAATTGAAGACAAGTGTCATCTTCTATTAGTAAGTTGTCTGGTTATAATGGGTGCGTTAACACTGACATATCAAGTTCTTTATAACAAAGTTTCTAAATAATGAATGCTGTTGCATGATAATTATACCCGTATAAATTGTCTCCTGGTAATAAAAGAAACAGAAAAGAAATATTTAGCTCTTTGCCAAATATTGATTTTCGTAAATAGTAGGCAAAGATATAAGATAGAGAACCTGAAATTATGTGCTTGAATATTGATATGAAGTATATAGGTACATCAAGTGAAAGCACATATATCATTGTGCTGTGCAGTACAATTTATTGTATTACTGATAGGATTGTGAATTGACTTTTATTGTAATTCATGAACAAAAATTTTGAACTACCATTCGATCTAAACAAGATAACCGCCAAAGGGTGCCTACACTTGGCTGTGGAGTACTAGATAGCTGATAAAAATATAAGTCCAAAAGAGGCATAATTTGCCTAATATTCATCTAGAGTTATCCCCATTGAAAGTATAGCTTGCTCTTTTCATAGTTAGCATGTGTGCCAAGTTTCAAGTGAATGCCTTCAGTAGAACCAGAGATATCACAAAATATGAAAGTTTTCACATGGCGATGATAACAACAAAAATGGCACCAAGGCTATAGCTATACCTCAGGTTTTCTCTGGAAACAGCTGAGCTTATAACAATGCTGTTGAAAATAGAAATACCCGTATAAACACAACAGAAATAGTAACAAAGAGAACCTTAAGCACTAAAAGCAGATTCATGCATGCTTTTTTCAAATCAAATACAATTTGTATCTTGTTTCAGTATACAAAAACACTTTACTCATAGCAGACTATAGCAACTTTTTGACCCTTGTAATTTTCGATCATAAGGGTCAGTTTGACCCCTCAATTTTCAGTATTGCATCTCGATACTACTAATTATAGATACATGTATATTAGATTTAATTGTCTCCTTAATATCTTTATAAAAAGATTCATAGGAAATATGAATCCCTTATAAAGATATGAAGGAGATATTTTAAGAATGTTACCAGCATAACCAAGAAATATTTATATATCATCCAATTATTTTACTGTTTTTACCCCTTCAACAACAGTTTCAAACCCTAGAAATTCACAGCCAATGGGTCGATGACTCCTAAATTTGTAAAGCTGTTTCATTCCTTGGACCCCAGCAACAGCGTTATAATGGATGTGCAGTGTACATAAAATGAGACCTTGAAAATTTGAATTATACCCTTACCCTGCTCAATCTAAATTTCATTTCAAACAAAATGACAGTTTTTAGATATTTCAAACAGTTTGACTCAATCAAGTTTTTCACAATATGTAAGTGGAAAGCAGGCAGTATAGACTAAGATCAGACTGCATTTTTATGCAGGCTGATTTTGATCTATACCGTCTGTTAGATTATTTTTTAGAAGGAATACACCATGAAATACAGGATAAGGATTAACTGAAATAGTAGCAAATTTCTTCTAATGTACATGTATGTTGTAAAATATTTCAATTACTTAATTGAGGTTTCAGTGCAAGAGTGTACTAACATTCGGAATGCCACTCGGCCAATCTCACGCTCAACCTCAGATGTACATAGACAGACTGTTTTTAAAAATTATGGGAAACCCTTGGAAAAACTCGATGACATCAGTTAAAATGGCGTTAGCCCTCGAAATTGTGAGTGAAAACATTCAACATCCCCAACGCTACTAGTTTAAGTCACTGAAGTGAATTCATCTAATCCTAATATAAATATCTTTAGATTCTTAAATAACGGCTGAAAAAATCTTAATTTTTGAGACTGATTCGTCATTCTCAAAAATTCAGATTTTTCAGCCGTTATTTACTGTAAAAACATAAATCTGCAGTGCTAGTTTTTTTTACACTGTTTCCGCCCCACAAAATGCACGATTTTGTTACATACCACTCCGCCTTACATACATCCGAGGTATGTTGTAGTTTACGGAAATGGCCGAGTGATGTTCTGAATGAGTGTACCAAGTGTCTATACATTGTAAAGTCTTGCATTTAACCCTCATTTAATTTTATGCACCATACAAAAGTTGTGTCTTTTAAAAGAAATCATTTGTTCAGAGTTAAACTCTGCTTCAGTTTCAACAATTCGCTAATTGACTACAAACTAAAATAGATCATCATTTCACTGGTTTCAAAGCATGTTAACAAATAAGACACTAATAAAACTTACATTAAGCATGATATCATAAACAAAGAAATTAAATGAGGTATTTTGTGGATATTTAACCTACAAAGACAATCTAATCAAAATCACACTCTTGAACATCATCAAGAACCTTGTAACAATATCAACAAAAAATTATGTAAAATCTATTTACACTAACATATTGGTAACTTATCAAGCAAAATAAAACTGCTGCATTGAAGTGAGGTAGCAATGTTGACAGCATATAATGTGCTTTATAGCCGTAGACTTACGGTATACCCTGGTTTACACAAAACAGTTTAAAAACTTTCAATATACAATCTCTCTTAAGTAAAGGCTTGATTAGAACTCAATTAATTGTGGATAAAATAAAAACTTACTTAAAATATTGTTTTTGATTAAAATCCTATGTTTTCTATTTTCATCAATAATTGGGTTTAAAAGATAATTTATCTAAAGGAAAATCCTCAACATATGGAATAGGACCTCAGTGAAATCCTATGTTGTGAGTACTCACTATACTGTTTAAGGGTTAACATAAATTTCTATTCTCAAAGATATTTTGGCAGTTAAACTAAACTTGATTTATTTAATTGAGGATTCAAGGCAACACTATTGTAAGTGCCTATAAATATACAGGCACTTACAATAGTTTTGCACATATTTCTCCATTCATTTTGATTGAATGCCTGAAAACAAAACTATTCTACCTAGCTCTAGATTCCTACCTAACCACCTGACGTCAGGGCATCTCTGGATTTGATCTGAAAATGACAATGAACAAGATGTGATAGTGAACCATGAATGCCCTTGAAACAGCAATTTTTTAAAACCTTGACGGATGACCTTGACCTTGGTATCTGTAGATGCATATCATGCAGATCTACCATCATATCAAATATGAGCATTTTATCTTGAATAGACTTGAAGTAATTGGCAATATTAAATTTTTTGATTAAGCTTTGCAGGCAGACAGACAGACAGACAACAGTCAAGCAATTTGCCCCCGATCTTTTGGCAGGGGCAAAACAACTTGTTTAAATGTCTTAATTTCAACCCTTGACATAATAAACCTGCACAATGTTTGTTGTGGTAGGTGGCAAAGTGTAAGATCAGCCTGCAAATCTGAGGGAGTCTGATCTAAAAACACTGTCTATTAGTCCTTATTAAGCAAGACTATATTTTCAAGGATTTCATTTTTTTTTTTTTTTTTTTTTCAAAAAATTATTGACTCCCAATATTTATCAGTACCTTCAGTACTTTGATTTTATCATAATTCTCCAAGTTCTTTTTTTCAGCATGACAGAATTGATATGGTCTTGAAATATACAACTATCGATTTTTCAATATATTCATTAACCTTGAAAATAAACCACACTTAATATCAAAGGACAACTGATGTCAAGTCCAAATTGTCCTTCAATTTCAACCTTGACCTTAAAATAAATTTTCAAAAACTGTTTAAAGATACGTTATATCTACAAACAGGACAACTTTACAAATCGATTTTGAAATGCCCCGTTTGAGCTATATTTTTTACATTTGACCTTGAGGAGTGATTTTGAGCTTTTCGCTAACAATTTAGGATCAGAGCTTTTGGCACTTTGATTTTCATGCGACAATTTGCCAAGCTTTTATACAGCTTGACAAGGGTCAAATCATATATCATGCATCAGAAAAGAAAATGTAAGAAATAACATGTATCATATTTCCTCTAATAATAGCAACCTCCCTCATAGTAGCAACCCTATATTTTAACTTAGAAACCCTCTTTAAGTGCCTATTTTTTTTTAACTTTTTGAGACTTTTTTGATATATGATTGTTTAGAGGAAATTCAACTAAAATCAAAGGGAAATGGGCCAAAAAAAACCACAACATCAATTTCAATGTTTTTTTTTTAAAATGAGAAAATGCATACTAAATAAAAGCTCCCTAACAATGTTATGTATAGCTCCCATGAGTATTTATCAGGAGAAATACAGTTTCTTTAATGATTTCAGTGGTTTATCGAGAAATAACGGTATATCACTTGATAATCTCACCGCAAAAGCAGTGAAAATATAAATCAAAGTGCTGTCAGCACTGTAAATCGTACATCATTGAGAGGCTGGGATAGTGCAATAGTTCGCCAATCAAAAGGGCTCAAATTTGGACAATAAGAGTTGGTAAAATCTTTAAATTTGTGAGTTTTTTGTCTTAACAATCCATCTTTTCGAGGACATCGCCAGCTCATCCAACCTCGTGGGTCCGATTTTGAAAGTTTGCTGATTCGATAGCCCTCTGCTAGTCTAACTTATTTCTTAGCAGATTTTTACGTTGTTATAATGAGCACGCGCCAAGCTAAAAGCTTGTCTGTTAATATTATTCCTCTTTCTATAGAGTTTAAAAGCCTGTTTTGCAACAAACATTTTTCATTAAACTATTTACAATTTTGATTACCAACATGTTTGTATTTCAAGCATTGGGTTTTCCCAAATACTGTAAATGCATTTTCCCTCAAGAAACACGTGAAATCGCCAACTATGCTATTTATATCTTTGGTTTCTGACCAATCGATTAAATCTAGCAGCACTCTATGATTATTCATGAGTTGTTCTAAAAAAAGATCGCTCTTACTGCTACAGTTGTACAATTTATAGTGAGGCGTCAAAGATCAATTTTACATTGAAAATGATAGGCAATAACGGTTTCTCGAAACTCACATAAAGTTGCGGAACTATATCCTATATCAGTTTATCGTATGTTTTTGTCGGTTTTTTTGTTGTTGAATAATTTTTCTTCATACTCAAATTTGAATTTAATGAAAATAGGATTGGAGCGTGATCAGAGTGCTCATTGAAATCAAATATTTCAAAATTACAAAATTATTTCTATTTGTTAACACATGCGAAAAAAAGTAAACTTCCCACGCTCCCTGTTTGAGTGCAGACGACTATTGACTAATGACAAACAAGTTAATTGACACATTTCGAGCAGACAATGTCCATCTGAATTTACACATGGTCTGAATTTACGCGTGGGTTTAGACCGAGTGATAATCATAACAGAATTTGATTGGTTGTCAGCCCTACAACTGGTAAATGACCGTTCGAGAAAGTTCAGAGCAGTAATATTGTAAGTGCTACAAATTAATTATACAGTTAACCTATTGTACGTTTCAACTCCTTTACTCAACCGAAAACCTTGTTATAAACACTGAAAATACTAACTGGTAATTACTAAAAGCGAAAATTACATCAAATTTTGTATTAGCCTCTTCTCTATTTGTCGAAAAGTAAATAAGGTATAAACAAAGTTTGTAGATTGTGACTGAAAAGGCCGTTTCTTCGGTGTTTGAAAACACATAATTTGGTTTGAACACATTGCTCAGAAGATAATGGTAAAAATGTACTGGGTCAAACAGACTGGATTTCTGAAAAACGGTAGATATAAATCTACTGCTTCGCAGTACGATTTAAAAACTTATACCCTGCTTTTGTGCATTTCATCCTATCCAACTCCATCTATGTGGAGCGAAATAAGTGACATCACAATGAACGTTGAATAGCAATCACGTGTAAAATGAAGCGCTTTACAAAAATTTGTCATAGAAATTTCACATTTTGTCTTTTTTTTTTGCATTAAAGAAATAGAATAATCGTTTGTTTTTCGTGCAAGATCGATTTATATTTCATTTTGTGAACAACAAAAGCTATATTTTCACTTCTGGCCTCACCACTTGTGAAAATAAAGTTTTTGTTGTTCACTCAATGAAATATAAGTCGATCCTACACTGAAACAAACGATCATCCTCTATATATCCAGTCATTTACCCTAATAGACATCTTATCAGATCGCTGTTGTCAATCAGAAAATTGATTGTCCAATCAAAACTCATTTATATTGAGATGGCTGTTGATCTCGAACATTTTCCACCATTATGTATCAAACGTGTTAATGAATGGACAACTTAATTGACATTAACTACAGCTACGATGTTTAAGTTGCCTATATGTTTCTAAATATAACTTGAATCTGTACATTTCTGGAATTTCCTCGATTGAGTGCAAAAATTCAGGTTATACTATAAATAGAATATTACAGTTGTGCTCATACAATTTTCGAATTTATTAAACTATCCATCTGAAACAGATAAAACTCTGAAAATCCTTGTTTTTCTATGTTTATAGATGACTTATTTAATAAATTCAGTATTCAATTACCACTCATTCAAAATCCACTATATTTTCGTAAATAAAATTTAAACAGTAAAGGGTTTGTTATTACGGAAGTAATAGGGACGTAGCATGATGAGTGATCTATTAATGTAGAATCTAGAAATATACTTACCCAGATTAAGGATCTGTTATGAGATAGGTCTCCTTGAAGGTCTGATATTTTGGTATCGTGTGTGGATATTTCACGTGCCAGACGATATGAAACATGAACTCAATACGATCCTGGCAATGCTTCAGACATGATGGACACAGGAAAGGATCTTCCTCGATGGGGGAGTGTAGACTTTGGTGGAGATTGAACATGGTAAAATCGTGGAAAAAGATGTTACAATGGGGACAGTGGTGAATCCCTGAATCGACTGTCGGTGTGTGGGAAGTCGTCGTCACATCACGTTTTGACTCGCTCTCCGATTCTGACACCGGGCTTTTTGATGACAACATGGACGATTGTCGAGCTTTCCATTCCAGTTCCCCTTCCTCAGACTCCAGACTGGACACCGATTTATTCATACTCAGATCCATGACGCTGTCCATCCCATTGGCGGCGGCAGTCATGTTGAATGCTGATGCGTAACTTCTTGGTAAATCATTGATCTTAGAGATGTAGTCGGGGTATGGGAAATATTTTCTAGTATACTCTACGTGAGATTCCAGTGACCTGGGCCTGTCGTCTTTCTGGTGATCCGGAGATTCGTCTGACGCATGATGACCGTTTGTCATTCCGTAGTTTGATGGCGTAAGTGGTGGTGGAGAGTGGGTTTTACTCGAGGTAGGTGAGAATGTAGATCGCCTAGGGCTCTGTAGGTAGGGCTCGTCACCCTGTGAGGTAGATTGGTTTTCTGGGCAGTCGTAATTACCCGGTGGTGGACTGACCTGAAAATAAAGATGTTTATTTCATTTAACCATTTTTCATGGATTATTCAAGGTTCTATAATAGAGATTTGAGCACTTATAATGGCATTTATGTGTGCACAAAAGAAAAACTCATTTCAATGACCTATCATGAAATATTTGTGCACAAGAGAAATACTCAATTCAATGATCTATCACAAAATATTTGCATCTCAGCCTGAATACGTTTTTAAACATATAGGCGAAAACATTCTGTTTTGTGCAATGCAAAACATAATGCAGTTTGACTTGTTTCGTGCTGAGCCATTGATCTTTGATAGACTCTTAGTAACGCTTGAATTTGATAATATGAAAGAAAGTAAGATATGGCAAAGTATTATTATGGATAATTAACAATAGATGTTTTCTTATATCTTGGGTCAAACTGTTCTTTTTTTTACTACAGAAAGAATACAATGATTCAGTTTATTGTAACCCACAACATAGGGGGCATGAGATATAAATATTTTAGAACAGCCTTTTCCTTTCTTATCTAAACTTGACTTAATTATCATTTTGCTGTATAATTCAGTCAGATTTTTTTCCAGAGAAATTACTTGGCAGGTCTATCTAAGTTTTCATCTCTTTTTTTTCTTTTTATCAGTAATTGCATGAATATAGCCAAAAATCTGGCACTGGCCCACACTGAGTGACTGCAGGTTTTAGATAAAGGGAGGTAATTACATTCTCATTTGTTTATATCTAAAAGGAACCATATGTTGTGGGTACTCATTAGAATTGCCTAAATGAGACAATTTCAAAGAGTACCCACAACATAGATATTAATACCATATAATTGAAATATTTTGATTTAAAGTCCTTTTTGACCCCCTAGATCTGAAGCCCCAGTAAGTGACTGGTTTACATTTTTGATAGACCAGGTATTGCATATATAAGTAGAAATCCTGGCACCAGTCCGCACAGGTGGTTTACCTCAAATAACCTAAGACCAGTCCATCATAACTTCAGAAAGTACTTTTTGTCCGTAAAATCAGGGTTACAGTGAACTCCGAGCTACTGAAATAGGAGGTATTTTGGACTTTAGATTAAATATTTTCAATAAATTTTGCATGGACCCTATGAAGGGGGTACTCATTAGAATCGTCTCACTGAGACGATTCTAATGAGTACCCACAACATAGGATTTGGGTAAGAAATAACGATTTGAGACTGGTCTTACCCCCTCTTATCTGTACATCTGTGAACTTGACCCTCTGTCATGCTGAATACATTTTTGCTAAACATTTTCATCAAAATCAAAGGGCAAAAAGCACTGAAAGTACCATGGTAGGTCAATTTTTATTTGAAAAACTAAATCTATTGATAATTCTGGTTTGAAAGAGAGAATCAGGTGATGTAGACAAACATCAGACTGCACATATGTCCAAGCTGATGTTGGTCTATAGCTCCTGCAGGAATAATTTGGGTTCAGCATGACAAGGGTTAAATTTTATGCTGGATTGAATTCAGACTGATACTCATGTGTAGATCAGCTTGTTTGTAATGTTTTTACATTTGGCATATATTGGATTTTATGCCGCTTTCATCACTATTTCAGATATATAGATCAAGTAACAGCTTTTATTTTCAGACCTCCAGTTGTTTATCAAATATAGGTATACTATAGGTAGATTTTGCGCGGTGAGCCGTGAAATCTACTTTTAATGGTTAAATTCCAGTGCTATTCTTTCAAAATAGATAAAACAGGTTTAACCCTTTCTATTTAATCCCTGGTTTTTACGTGCCTGTGATTTTATGATTGAGAAAACATTGTGAAGAAAAAAAGAAATTGCTTCTGACATGCAATTTCTTCTTTTTCCACACTATTTTCTACCCTACTGAATGGTTCTTTTTCAAATTAAATCAACTTTAAATTTTTGCCTGCAAAACCTTTGCATTTGGACAGGTCCAAAATTTTGTAAAACAGGAAAATGTTAAACAATACTTGAAAATGATACAAATTACTCTAATGAAACATATTGCTTGTCTAAGATCGTAAGGTTTTCTCATATTCATGTACTTTTAAAATTGAAAAGGATGTATTACGTTCAATTCCTTTCATATGCTTTTTTAAATATACCCGATATACCTATGGTAATGGACTCAACATCTATGTCATAGTTCAGTTTTGAAAATACACCTTCACCTATCAATTATCCATTGTGAGGAGAAGTGATGGGTAGATTAATTGATTTTAATCGATAGTCAGTTGGTTTGGGCCTCCAATTGTGATAATTTACTAAGAAATTTCACAATCGATTTATCAGTTCCTAAAACATAAATGAAAGCAATTGTATATTGTTTTCTAAACTGGCATTAATTTGATGGCTCAGCATGAAACAATAACTGCCTATATGTTTATAGGCAGTTATAACTGTTTCATAGTTGGTAGGAAAATCTGCAGAAAGAGTCTTCAGGTCAGAGTTTTAACTACACTTTCACATTTATTCTTCAAAGAATGATACTGAGAGTGCTGTATTAATTTCTAATGAAATGATTGTACAGTAAATCATTAGTTGATTTAGTCTTCCAACTAAAAACCGATTATCGATTGTGATTTGTAACTGATTGCCCGATACTAGTGAGGAGAGAAAAGCAATGGCAAGTCTCACAGTGTTTCTAACCCTTGTCATGCTGAACCCAGAATATTCGAGCTTTGGCAGGAGCTATAGAACAACATCAGCCTGCACATATGTGCAGTCTGATGTTAGTCTACAACACCTGTTTCTCACTTTCAAACAAGAATTGTAAATAGATTTAGTTTCGCAAATAAAAATTGACCTACAGTTGGTACTTTCAGTGCTGTTTGCCCTTTGATTTTGATGAAAATTCATGGCCAAAATTTATTCAGCATGACAAGGGTTAACAAATGCTCGGAGAAAGAGCTCTGGCAGAGCCAAGCATTAATTTTTGTTTTGAATGGGGTTTAACTCGGCTTTCAACATTATTTCAGTCATATCCTGCAGCTTGAGCACCTAACAATGGATTCCTGATATTTCTCAAACCATGTACTACCATTAAACCCTCTCCTAGCCTCCAACTGCTAACCCACTTAGTTCTACGATTATCAACCCATTGGTTGTAGACAAAAAGTCGGGAAGGATAAGTGCCGCTATCTGGGATCTAACCAAGGACTTTTATTATATCGCAGAAGCTGTAGTGCCTAACAATTGATTCCTGTTATTTCTATCTTCCAGCTGCTATCCCACATAAGTTTACGGTTAAATGCCCATTGGTGGAAGACAAATAGTCGGAAAGAATCGAGTGGGGCCGTCGGGACCTTTTGAATGCTACCAAAGACAAGGGTTAAATCTAGGGGCAACAAAAAATAAGTCAATTAACATATAACTTCTTGAATCCTAGAGTAGCCCATGTGACTAACAGTAACATCATATAACTTATTCATTTATCTATGGGTACTTAATGCATTGGATGAAGACCCCTTTACAAACTTGAACTTGGTCATAAAGAAGTCAAGTTTATACAATGGACATCCCATTGAACAAATACGTCATTTGAAAATGATGGGAACATCTGATAATTGAGTGAGGAGAATCTAAACACTTATCCTGGTGAACTAAATTAACACTTATCGCCAATTTTTATGACATTTCAAAAAAAAACCCCCGTCTTATTAATTAACCCTTGTCATGCTGAACAAAGAATATTCCTGCTTTTGCAGGAGCTATAGACAAACATCAGCCTGCACATATATTCCTGCTTTTGCAGGAGCTATAGACAAACATCAGCCTGCACATATGTGCAGTCTGATCTTTGTCTATACCACCTGTTTTTCCTTTTTAAACCAGAAAAGTACATGAAATTATATTTTCAAAATCAAATGCTGACTCACAAGTAGGAAAAACAGAGCTTTCAGCCCTTTGATTTATGCATAATTTTTGCCAATGTTTTTTATTCAGCATGACAAGGGTTTAAATTTTCCTTGACATTTATTCTGAAGGAAAGCAGGCAGTGAGGACCAAGATCAGTTTGATTAACGCTGTTTTTAACAATCCTTAGTTGAAGGTGGAATCTCTCGGTTATATCATGGCAGCTGAAGCTCCTACCAATGAATTCTTTGCATTTCTCCCACCCGAGCTACCATTACATCCTTTCCTAGCATCAAGCTGTTATCACATATAGGTCTACGATTATCAACCCAGTGATGAGAGACAAAAAGTTGGAAAGGATGACTGCCGCCACCATGGATCAAACCCAGGACCCTTAGATTAAAGTCTGATGCACTTCCATTTGTGCTATGGTGGCAGCGTAGACTAGGATCAGACTGCACTTCTAAATTTAAAAGATGTTGCAGAAAAAATGATCTGGGGATATGCAATTTGAAAAGAGAGGCCCTACCCTCATTAACCCATGATTTTCTATATTGCCCTGGTGCTGTCATTTCAATTAAGGGTTGAAGAGAAAATTTGTTTTATTTCATTGAAGTATGAAACTAAAGGTCTAATCACACTATAAATATGTGAAGCTAATTTAACATGCTGTAAACAATAAATTAGCTAGAAACAGTTCGCATTGTTTCATCAATTTCCATCGTATAATTTGAAAGTAAAAGAGTAAGTAAATTTTCATTTCAATTATCCCTCTTTAAAACGACACGGTTTCATCCCAGCCACCAGCTTCCCATCCCACTTGGCCAATCTTATACTTATCACACAAAGATTGGTGGGAGACAAAAAATGCTTGTCATTACAATCTATTGTCAAAATAATGACTTGTTAAATGCAGGGATTGACACTAACACCAGTCCTCGGGCCTGAGACCTGTGGATTTTAGGGAGGTCTAGCGGATGTACCATGCTGCAGGTCCTTCTGGCCTGGAGTAAATGGTGGTACTTAGTATTTAAATCTGATTGTTTTTTTTTAAAAAATCACCTTTCCAATACTAAAATTTGCATTGAAAAATGGAAAACATTGTTGAAAAGAAGAAATTGCTTGTTATAACCAATTTCTTCCTTTCCAGCAATGTTTTTCTAGCAATTATCCCCCAAGTTGCTAAAGATTCAAACATGGTTTCATAACATGTTGTTATCAGGGAGGCCCTGTATTACTTTTGGCTTACAGGTCCTTCAGACTTGTTGGAAAAAGTTATAAGTGTCAAACCCTGAAATGCCATATAAAAGTTCACCAAGCTGGGGAACATATACTCTGTAACTCATGACCCCAAAATTGAGAGAATCCAACACCTCACCCCTTGAACTGACCAAGCTCAATGTCTTGTGAAGTAGAAACATGAGACAACAGAAAGGAAGGACGAGTAGACAATTAAGATCACTTAAACTTGTTTAAAATCATGAGATCAACTTGTGGAAGCACCACTATAAAACAGCTCTTGACTTATAAAGATCAAAGAATTACATAACCTCAACAGTTCTTCCATATTGGGAAGTTCATTGATAATAATTCAGAATGAACGAAGTGGAATTGGTAGATAAGAATCAATGACAACATGATAAAATTTAATGACTTGATGCTCAACAGTTGTAACTGCCTATATATTTATAGGCAGTTACAACGGTTTTCCACCAAGCCATCATTATAGTGGTCATGAGACAATCTTGTGTGGGGGAACTGAAGACTAATTGTCACCTATTAAATGACGTCAAAATACAATTTTGATTTAACTAGAAAGCCATGAATGGCTTGTGTCGCTCCACAGGCTTGAATTTCTTGTAACAGCAAATCTAAGTTTTGACTAGATTTTTAGATATTTTGGGTTCTACTGATGTTGAAATGGTTTTTAAAGTTTCCACTTTTATAACATATAGAGAAATGACCTCCGCCCAAAAAAGACATATTCTTCATCAAATCACAATAATTTTTGGCTGCATGATTATAGATCACCCAAGGATCATACTAATGAAGTTTGATTGATATCCATCACTTATATTCTGAGAAAATGATTTTCAAAGTTTCCACTATATAACATATAGGGAAATGACCTCCGTCCATAAAATACATATTTTTCATCCGATCACAAAAATTTTTGGTAGACTGATAAAGGGTCACCCAAGGATCATTCATGTAAAATTTGGTTGATATCTATCAGTTAGATTCTGAGAAAATGATTTTCAAAGTTTCCACTATATAACATATAGAGAAATGACCTCTGCCCATAAAATACATATTTTTCATCTGATCACAATAATTCTTAGTAGACTGATAAAGGGTCACCCAAGGATCATTCATGTAAAATTTGGTTGATATCTATCAATTAGAACTTGAGAAAAGTCACTTTTTACGCACGACGGACACAACGCCATGACAATAGCCCCAGTGGCTTTCAGCCAGTGGAGCTAAAAATGGAATTTAAAAACTATCATGACCAGGATTAACATAATTCCATAATTTTGTCATCATCTATGACAAATTGCATTAGGTACCTCGCAGTATAGAATAACAAGAGGCCCAAGAGGGCCTGTATCGCTCCACTGGCTTTAAAATCTTTAGACTTTCATTAAATAAAGCTTACTTTAAATGAATACATTAACACTCCAGAATCTCCTAAGACCTATTTAGTAATGATTAAATGGTTCTGGTCCATATTGCACCAAAATACTCAATCAGAATGAACCTGCAACCCTTGACCAATCTTATTAAAACATAAGGTTCAGAAGATGTTGTTCAACGATTTCGGGCTCATAATAGGCCCCACCTGACATGCCCATATTTATGGACCAAACAAAATTTCTTGAACAATTTAAGTAAATAGTCACCCAAGAAATATTCTGGTAAAGTTTCATTGAAATTGGCTGAGTGGTTCTGGAGGAGATAATTTTTGAAAAGAGACACTAAAGGAACATTCTGGTAAAGTTTCATTGAAAATAGCCAAGTGGTTCAGGAGAAAATATCATTTGAAAATTTTGGGCTCAAAATAGGCCCTGCCCTGCCATGCCCATATTTTTAGTCCAATGAAAATTTCTTGAACAATTTAAGTAAAGGGTCACCCAAGGAACATTCTGTTAAAGTTTTATTGAAATCGGCCCAGTGGTTCAGGTGGAGATGTCATTCAAAGATATCTGGCTCAAAATAGCCCCGCCCTGCCACGCCCATATTTATGGACCAATGAAAATTTCTTGAACAATTTAAGTAAAGGGTGACCAAAGGAACATTCTGATAAAGTTTCATTGAAATTGGCCCAGTAGTTCAGTAGGAGATGTGGTTCAAAGATTTCGGGCTCAAAATAAGCCCCGCCCTGCTACGCCCATATTTATAGACGAATCAGAATTTTTTTAACAATTTAGGTTAAGGGTCACCCAAGGAACATTTTGTCAAAGTTTCATTGAAATCGGCCCAGTGGTTCAGGAGGAGATGTCGTTCAAAGATTTCGGGCTCAAAATAAGCCCCGCCCTGCCACGCCCATATTTATGGGCCAATCAAAATTTCTTGAACAATTTAAGTAATGGGTCACACAAGGAACATGCATGCCAAGTTTCATTGAAATCGGCCCAGTGGTTCAGGAGGAGATGTCGTTCAAAGATTTCGGGCTCAAAATAAGCCCCGCCCTGCCACGCCCATATTTATTGGCCAATCAAAATTTCTTGAACAATTTAAGTAAAGGGTCACCCAAGGAACATGCATGCCAAGTTTCATTGAAATCGGCCCAATGGTTTGGGAGGAGAAGATTTTTAAAGATTTCAAAGTGAAAAAATGCCACGCCCTGCCACGCCCATATTTGGGGGCCAATCAAAATTCTTTGAACAATTTAAGAAGGGGGTCACCCAAGGATCATTTCTACCAAGTTTCGTTAAAATCCGCCCATTGGTTTGGGAGGAGAAGATGTTTAAAGGAAAAGTTTACGCACGGACGCACGGACGCACGGACGGACGCACGCACGCACGGACGCACGACGGACACTCCGCCATGACAATAGCTCTCTGGCCTTCGGCCAGTGGAGCTAAAAATGAAAAGTTATTACATTACCAGACCTGATTCAATTTCTGAAAACTTGTCAAAAATGAAGGTACCGTATTTCCTCTTTGCCCTCCCTAATAGTAGCACCCCTACACTTTTACTAAGAAAACCCAAATCAATTACCTAATTTTTTTTTAACTTTTTGAGACTTTTTCTCTAATTTAAGGTGAACTCCCTCTAAACAATCATTTATATGATTGTTTAGAGGAAATTCACCTCATTAAAAGGGAAACGGGCTACAAAGACAGCAATTTCAATTATTTTTTAAATAAAAAAAATGCATACTTAATAAAAGCTCCAGGACCATGTTATGTATAGCTCTCAGGAGTGTTTATTAATTTTTTTTTTAAAGAGATTTGACCTTGAAATATGACCTTGACATTGACTGATGACTTTGAACTTGGTACCTACAGAAAGGTTTTGTCCCAAGCAATGATCATGTGAAATATGACTTATTCAAAAGTTATGACCAAGTCTAATTTTTTTTTAACAAATTTGACCTTGTAAAAAAGGCCTTGACCTTGCTGATGACCTTGAACTTGGTACCTACAGAAAGGTCTTGTCCCAAGCAATAATCATGTGAAATATGAAGGGTCTATGACTTACCATTCAAAAGTTGTTACCAAGGTTAAAGTTTGTCACGCCAACGCCGACAACACAAACGACGTCAAGGTGATCATAATACCTCGGGTTTTCTTTGAAAACAGCAGAGCTAAAAATGCCTTATTTCATGTGTTTAATAATAATATAATATATCGTAAAAAGATTCTATGCTGAATCCCAGATGCCTATTAAAAGTTTTTTTTCAAGGCTTAACAAGTGTTAACAGGGTATCTGAATTTTTCTAATTCGAAAACTTGTGATGTCAACATCCTTAGGGAGAACATCAGATTACCAGCGCTAACTTCTAAATGAGCCTGTGCGTGGCATTTCCAACAATTTGATGTATGTGTGATGGACAGACATAAAGCTACCTGAACAACCCCACACTGCATCAGAAGTGTTCTGCAGTTGTTCACAGTCAGAATGGGTGGGTAGCAACCTACCTAGTGCACAGTGAATACTCTAACCAGCCAGTGCAGATACACAGGCTGGTCTGAATTTTAACCCTGCGACCTTGTGAAGTTGTTGGAAATGTCACTCTCAGGTTCAAATATCAACTTGTTTAATTTGAATGGGTTTTTACACCACTTTCAACAATCTCTCAGTTATATTGCACTGGCTGTGGCACCTAGCAATGGATTACAGGAATTTCTCACACCAGTGCTCCCATTACATCCTTTCCACTTTCTCACATAAGTCTACAATTATCAACCCATTGATGGGAGACAAATAGTCAGGAAGTATGAGTGGCACCGTCTAGGATTGAAATTGAAGCCTCTAGATTGACTGTCAGACACACTACCAACTGCCCTATGACAGTGGCTTGGACCAGTCTAAAATTTTAAAAAAAGGCATGAAAGTGTTAATTCAAACATACCTGTTCCATTTTAACATCATCTTCTGATTTCTGAGGTAGATTGTTTTCATCACGCTGATTATGATTATGTTCATGAGCATCATGGGAGGAGGTAGATGTTGTTATGGCAATGTCCCCTTCTTTAGGGCGGGGCAAACTCGTGTTGGCCGCACCCATCGGGTGCATGAACTGTGAGGATGTTACAGCCGCAGCATTCTGCATCAGGCTCTCGTACGTCAGCGCATGCTGTAGAATGGCCCGCTGTTGGAGCGCAAATGCTTGATATGCAGCGAGGTTCATGTGAGGTGGTGCCGATGCGGCTGCAGCAGCAGCGACTGCGGGTGGAGGTAGTTGACGGCCTGACGGGTTTTTGTAGCTGTACAGCTTTCCGCGCATGTGGACATTTCTTTCGTGTCGACGAAGATCATTTGATTGTGTGAAACATCTGAAATGAGATATAATACAACGTAACAAGTTACATTAAATGGAAAATATTCCTATGTGATTAAACCCATTTTGAAGCAAAAATGCTTTATTTGCCAATGCATAAATAAGCTTTCCCATATTGATGGCTCAGCTCTAAACAGTTGTAAACTCCCTATATGTTTATAGGGTGTTACAACCATTTCTCACTAAGCCATTAATATGGTTTTCTTCATTTCCAATAAGATTTTCTGTACAAGAAGATAAAGCAACTTAAAAAAAAATCAGTTTGAATTAATTTTGTCCTCTGCACAATCTACTTATGTAGACCAGTCTAAGCACTTATCATTTGGCAATATGTTTACCCCACCAATACCATACCCAATAATTGATTGATTGAATGGAGTTTTATGCCGCGTTCAACATTTTTCAGTTACGTCGCTGCGGTGGAAGCACCTATCAATGGATTCCTGGTATTTCTCTCACCAGTACAACCATAACATCCTTTCCTAGCCTCCAGCTGCTATCTCACATTGGTCTACAATTATCAACCCATTGGTGAGAGACAAATAGTCGGAAAGAATGAGTGCCGCCTTCGGGTATCGATCCAAGGACCTCTAGATTGACAGTCCAACGGGCTACAAACTGCGCTATGACGGTGGCCCCACACCGAATAAATGTTATTGACAATATTGATTTTAATATGACCAAAGTAGCGGGAGTGACATAACCCTGTTGAATATTTTCGCCATTACACTGGTGATATTACATTAGTGAAATAAATATACAAAAATGACGTCAGAATGTACATATTGTAACGTCAGTTTTAAATGGTGTTATTAGTTTCGCAGAAAATTGAAATGTTGAATTTCAAAAAATTAGATAATTGTTCGCCAAAAATCAGGCCATATTATAAAAGAATACAAAATTTGTACTCATAGAATACAGAAATTATTAAGCTCATCATCTAAAACAAATAACTACCTATTAGCTAGTAAACTTATAACTTATAAAATGACGCACTTTTAGAAAATCTTTCTTCAAATTTTCACATTCTTTTTTGCATTATAGAATTAGAACAAATGTTTGCTTTTTGAGAAAAATCGATCAATATTTCATAGAGTGAACAACAAGTTATATTTTCATGAGTAGCAGACTCGTGAAAACATATAATTAGCTTTTGTTTTACACTCTTTGAAATATAAATCAATCTTACACTGAAACAAACAATTATTCTCTATATATTATTGCAAATGTTCTTGTTAATAAAATTGATGGTGAAATGGCCATTTTGCCAAGTTTCTCTCAATAATATCCCCTGTGCCGGACAGTGTATAATGGCCACCGAAAGTCATCAACATTCTTAATTAGCTGCTGAAGAAATTTCTAAAACCACTAATCCAATAAAAGTCAACATGTCAAGCAATTTTCCTAATTCAACTGTCATAATGTTATGACAACTTATGACATATGTAACAATTCTCGGTCCAGAAAAATAAACATTGAGGGACTTTGAGGATATAATACTGTACTATTTCAGTGAGATAATTCACTTATTATCCAATATAAAAAGAAGTGTTTGGGAAACACAAATATAAACCCTACATTCTCAAATGATTTAAAATACCAATTTACAATGTCAAGGTCATGTACCAATATCAAACGAAATAAACATAAGAAATAAAAAGAAAGCATATCAAATGAGAATGAATTTGATGAAATAGAAAACATAGAAGACATTGAATGTATGGTCATGATATAATGAATTTATTACACAATTCATCTACAAACAGATGATAACAAGGCCTTGCCAAGTCTTCATCTGTTTTAGATGACAAGTTTAATAAATTTGGTATTTCATAAACACAAATTTGATATTCTATTCAAAATGTGACAATAAAGTGTGCGAAAATTAACAGTGTTTTTATAATTACTGATTAAAATTTTCCGATTCCATGCCATTCAATTTGTAACATGACATCATCGCATCCATTATGACATCATTTACACAGTTAGAAAACAACTCTCAGCTCATTTGCATAATTTAAAGTTCAATCACTAGTGTAAAAGCATTCACACTTGTGCAATATGAAAAAAATTTAACAGGTCTATTTAACCCCCTCAAAGAATGTCACATATTATGTTAACAGATTTTACTCACCGATGACAAATTTTACACTTGTATGGTCGTTCTCCTGTATGAACTCTCTCGTGTACTTTCAAATTTGACGACCACAAAAATGATTTCCCACATGTGTTACAAACGTATGGTCTATCTGCCCGGTGGAGCTGTTCATGTTTCCGTAGTGTGGCGACCTCTCTGAACGACCGCTGGCATACTTCACACCTGAAGGGACGAGGTCCCGTTGTCGCCGGCAACGGGATGCTGTTCTTCTCCCTCGTCTCACTTTCCATCATCTGAAATAGTATAATTTTTGTGAACCAAGTTTGAAAAGGGTAATAAATCCCCTTAGTTCATTATAAAAGTATTGAATCTTAGTCTAGAAGCTGAACAAAGCAAGTGCAAAGTTTCAAGATAATAGCTTAAGTATAAACAGAGATATTATAGATATACAACAGTTGAACATCAAAACTAAGCCGAGAATTTCCAAGTCTGAAAAGGGTTAAAATTTCACTCAATTCAATATCAAAGTAAAGAATCTTTGTCTAGTGGCTGATATTATGGTCACAGAAGCATGTGCAAAGTTTAAAAGCAATAGCTCCAGTTGAAACCGAGATTTGACACAGTTCAAGACAGTTGCTTAAAAAACCTTTACCAAACTCATAGCATTAGGCCCCACCAGTATCAATGCCAACATCTCAACAAGATAATTCAAATGAGTACATGTATTATCCATGAGAAATGCCCTGGCAGGGCAGAGCCTAAGTAATGGGTCGTTGCACTTAAGGTAAAGGTAAATCAGCGTTAATTCATAATTATTTACTTCTAAAGATAAGCGATATAATTAACTTGAGACCGTGAAGCGTAGGTTGGTAACCAAACCCTTGTAACTTCAGCTTGTCCAAGCTGAAGTTACGAAGCTTTGGTAACCCAACGATGAAATGAGTTCACTTTCTCTAAGCACGTGAATCTTTTTTGGTTTTAGGATACAGTTATTTGCACGCGTTCACAATTATTGCGGACTAACTTTTCAATGAACCCAAAATACTTTAAAGTTAACTCGCCTAAATTACGTCACAACTAAGCCCCGCCCTACCAGTTCAATTAAATCGCAGAATACCAGTAACAAAGGTTAAAATTCATTGAGAAACAAAAATTTCAGCCTTGCAAAATTTACCCAAATTTACCCCTTTTTTGTACCCTTTTTTGTATCAAAACAATTTTTTTTATTAATTTTATAACATACAAAATAATTTATACATACATATTGTACTCTCACAAGTGCGTCCATGTCATTCCAGGATCCAGCACTTTATGGTACTAAAATGTCCTTCCTCTTAACCGAGTTTGATCAAAGGACCCAACTAAACACTTATCTATATCTTTAATTGATCTTGAATTTTTCTACATGTTTTTGTATTACATCCGTGAAAGCAGTTCAGATATGGAACACTTGTAATGAGTTCAAGAACTGTTTTTTGAATGTTCTAGACTTTTAAATGGCAATTCAAGAACTCTGTTATAAAACTCTTCAAGAACTAGCTTTTGAACTTCTAGAACTTAATATTTAAACCAGTTCTAAAAATAGTTCTTCAACTAGTTCTAGAACTCAAAAACCATAAATGGAAGTTAAAGTACTTAAGATCAAGAACTAGTTGCAGAAGTTCAAGAACTATTTTTAGAATTCCAAGAGGTTCTTGACCTGCCATTTAACATTCTAGAACATTTAAGACATAGTTCTAGAAATTTCACAACTTTCTAGCCAATATTGTAAGATTCTATTCATTTCCAGCATTTTTTCATATCATCAGGTACCATATTTCCTCTGATAATAGTGCCCTCCTGAATAGTAGAACCCCTACATTTTGTACTAAGAAAAACCCACTTTAAATGCCTAAATCCTAAGAAGTTTTTGAGACTTCCTCTCTAATTTTGAGATGAATTTTCCCTTAACAATCATGTTTAGAGGAAACTCACCTCATATATAGGGAAATGGGCCAAAAGACATCAATTTAAATGATTTTTTAAACAAGAAAATGCATACTAAATAAAAGCCCCAGGACCATGTTATTTTCAACTCCCATGAGCATTTACTATAAGAAATACAGTACATCAATAATCATCATTATTACGAAAAAATACCCAAGACCTCTAAGCCACAGTTACAACACAATAAAAACAAATTGAATTTACAGATTATCATTAGAAAGGTCCTGGGTTTGATCCCTGATGGTAGCACTCGCCCTTTCTGACTTTTTGTCTCCCTCCAATGGATTGATGATCATAATTCATAGGTCTATAGCAGCTGAGGTCTAGGAAATGGTGAAATGGTAATCAAGGGTGTGGAAATCCCATGCCCGATTTGTCCGCCACGGGCTTTTCCCCTTGCGGGCAAGTACATTTTTCTATTCAGCCCACTTGTCCATGGACAAGTAAATACCAGGGTAAACATTGATACAGTACTACAAAGATTTTGGAGGACATAAATCCTTTTTTTTTTTTTTGAAAGGGGAGAAAACATTGTCTTTAATGAAGAAAATGCTGGGTAACAGCATTTTCTTCATTCAGAACAATGTTTTTTCTCAAAATTTATCAATTCATTTTTTTGTGGGCAAGTTCATTTTGATCATGGACAAGTAGGAAATTGACTCTTACTTTTCCATGGACAAGTGGAGAAAAGTCGTATTTCCACACCCCTGGTAATACTAGTGAGAGAAATACCAGGTATCCATTGTTAGATGCTTCCGTTGTCATTCTGTGACTAAGATTGTTAAAGCCCCGTTCTCACTGTCACGGTTTGGACCCCCGGTTAGTCCCGGATGAGTGGTCCGGGGGAAACCGTGACAAACCGGGAATACAACCGTGGCGGCACCGTGAATATCCTGGACCATCCGGGATGAACCTTGTTGATCCGGCAACCGACCCCGGATGTTTTAAAATGTTTAATACAACCGGCAGTCACCGGGAGGATGTCAAGAATCGGCTTAATCCGGAGAAACACCGGCATATTCCGGGGCAAGTGCGGTTCTCTACCCTGGCTCAACCGTGATAGTCCCTGATGATCCGTGGACATTTTCAGCTAAGCCCCGTTCCCACTGTCACGGTTTGGACCCCCGGTTTGTCCCGGATGAGTGGTCCGGGGGAAACCGTGACAAACCGGGAATACAACTGTGATATGAAGGGGCGATACCGGCGGCTACCGGTGCGCTACCAGCGACGACCGGGGTTACACCGGGTCGTACCGGGATCAACCGGGATCACGCCGGCCCCTGCACCGTAAATACACCGTGGCAAACCGGGAACAAATCGGGATAGTCCGGGGTCGAACGGGAAGATCCTGCTAGTAAACCGGGGGTACACCGGGGCAATGTCGGGAATATGGGAATATGAATCATTGTTTAGAGAAAAGATCCCGGATCATCCCGGCTCTTTCCCCACCGGGAGGTACCGTGGGTGTCCGGGACCAACACCGTGACAGTGGGAACGGGGCTTAAAGTGGCTTTAAACCCCATACAAACAAACAACAAGCCTAAGGCCTCATAACTACAGCTTGAATAAACAGGGCTTGAAAATTCTACTCAACCACTCATCCTGCATGTTTTTTTCCTTCTTTGTCTATATGAGCAGGACGAGGGAATTTTGCAAAATTTCACATATGAAGTAATGTTTCACTAAATTTTCTTTTATAGCAGGACAAGTAGAAATTTCAAGAATTTTCAAGCCCTGATAAAGCTTAAGTTACAAAGTTTTGTCGCACAAAAAGGGGAAATTAATATAAGATCTGCGACATACTTCAGTATCATGTATAACAAGAGCTTCGCAGAGCGGGGCATATACGCCTGATGGGGCTTGTCAGTAACCTTGGCTTGTCAGTAACGTGAGCTTGGATGATAGCAAAAAATATTTCAAACAGACAGACAGACAACTGGTGCCATAACATAGTTTGACCTTTTGAGTGTAAATTGAAATTGATTTTATGCACAACTATATGCCAAACATTTATTTTGCAAGTTTCAGTTTATTCCAATTCAAAGTGTGACGAGTTGCTCTCAAAAGAAATATAGTGAATTTCAATCAATTCCCGGGCAGATAATACAAGAAAGACCCAAGCTTTTTGATTTTCTGAAGTCTTATCCTTAAACTATATATCAGGGTTACATTATGGCAAGATTCATTTCAATCCAATTAAATTTGTAGGAGTTGTGCACACACTCACAAAAAAATCTGTAAATTTAAATTATTTTGTGAAGTAAAGGGCAGATAAATCAGGAACTACTTTATATATGAAAATATATTGAGTCCTAAGCACAAAAAGACAACCTACAGAGTCATTATGGCAAATTTCCTTTCATTCCCATCTAAAATGTAGGAGAAAATGAGCTGACAAGAAATTTTGTTTTTCACCAACCCAAGGGCAGATAATCCAAGATAACTCAAGAATGATTGTAGCATTTTCAATTGAAAAGTCTTATGCAAAACTTGACATCATAGAGAGTAATTATGTCTAGTTTCAGCACATTTCAATCGACAGTTGAGGAGGAGTTGCACACAAAATACAGTGATTTTCGTTTAATTCAAGGGCAGATAATTCAAGATTTCTCAGGAATCAGGGCTTGTGTTAGTGTTTGATATTTGGGAGTCATTGACTCCTCGCCTAAGAAATTCTGGGGGTCAAATCTGAATTTAAAGGGGTCAAAACGACAAAAAAAGCAAATCATAAATAGAATTTTGCATATTTAAGAGCCACTACAACTGTTTCATGTAATGATATGAAACAAGTAATTAATTTATAGAACTTTAGATGGTAATTTGTGAAAATCTTAGGTATAAAACCATGTTTTGACCCTTAGTTATTCCTCTCAAGGGGGTCAAAATTACCCCCTTGGGAGAAATTTCTAGGGGTCAAATTAAGATATTTTCAAATTTTTGGGGGTCAAAACCCTGGTTTAAGGGTCAAACACGAGCCCTGGGAATGACTGGAGCCATTTGAATTTCAAAGGTCTTATGCACAACTAGACATCATAGAGAGTAATTGTGTCTAGTTTCAGCTCATTCCAATTGATAGTTGAGGAGGAGTTGCGCACTCAAAAAACAGTGATTTTCGTTTAAATCAAGGGTAGATAATTCAAGATTTCTCAGGAATGACTGGAGCGATTTGAATTTCAAAGGTCTTATGCACAACCAACTAGACATCATAGGGAGTAATTGTGCCAAGTTTCAGCTCATTCCCATTGATAGTTTAGGAGGAGTTGCACACACAAAAATTGCTAACGGACGGACAGACAGACGGACAGACGGACGACCGAGGCCACAACATAATACAACCCTTGGGGCGTATAAAAAGGATAAAGGGCTACACTAACAAAGTCCTTAAATCATTTTTGTGGTGTTATAGACACATTTTACTGCTGCACCTGAAGCTTTCAGGATGGCAGACATTATAGACTAAGATCAGCCTCCACAGTTATACAGTCCGATCTTAGTTTAAACTGTTTACTGTCTACTTAATCATCAAGGCAGGCTGCTTGGAAGTTGGAATCAGAAAAATATGCCCTTTCCTGTTTTAAATAATTTTGACCAGTCCAAATTCAAAGGTTTTGCAGACGAAAATTTAAAGTGCATTTAATTAGAAAAATAACATTTAGTAGGATAGAAAATAGTGTGGAAAAAGAAGAAATTGCTTGTCAGAAGCAATTTCTTCTTTTTTCACAGTGTTTTCTCAATCATAAAATGACAGGCACGTCAAAAGCAGGGATTAAACAGGTTAAGGGTTAAAAGAGAAGTGGACAGGAAGTCCCTACTTTAATCCCATAATCTGGACTACTGTGTCAGAGATTGTCCATTGTCCAACACACATACATACATGCACTTGAGTTCTGACCTTTTGTACCTCATTTGGCTCCAAATATGGGACTTCAGATAATTATGTTAAACAAGAGGAGCCCGATGGTCCTTATTTGCTCTGCTGAACACTTTTATTTAAATTGATAACACAAGAGCAACGCCTACAGGTGCCTACGCTTGGCTGTTTAGTGCTGGATGGTGGGAAAAAATCTAAGTCGAAAAAGGGGCATAATTTGTTCAAAATGCATCTAGAGTTATCGCCCTTGATATTATATGTTGCTTTTTTTATGGTGAACATGTGTGCCAAGTTTCAAGTAAGTGCTTTCAGTAGAATCAGAGATACCACAAAATGTCAAAGTTATCACACGACTACGACAACAAGGACAACATGAAGGCTTTAGCAATACCTTGGGTTTTCTCCGAAAACAGCTGAGCTAACAAGAAGGGGATTGCAAATCCAAAACTCTAAGCTACTGAGTAGAGATCGTTCATTGTCCTAAAACATGCACATGCACTTGAGTTGATTTACTTTTACTGCTGTTTTGACCCCTTTGTAATTGGTTTCTAGGTACATGAGTCAATGACTCCCAAATTTTAAATGATCGTATGAGCCCTGTCTCATTCGACTCCAATATCAGACTTCATATATATATCCAGGGATGTGGAATTCCTATGCCCGACTTGTCAGATGTGGACTTTTTCACCAGCGGGCAAGTACATCTTTCTAGGCAGCTTTTCCGTGGACAAGTAAATACCAGAACAAATGTTGATATAGTGCTATAGTATCTAGGAGAAAAGTTGTCCTGTGTTTGTATCAAAGGGAAGAAAACATTGTCTTAAATGAAGAAAATGCTAGGTTACAGCATTTTCTTCATTTAAAACAATGTTTTCTCAATAATTATCATTCAATTTTTTAAGGACAAGTTCATTTTGACCCTGGACAAGTGAGAAATCGACTTTTACTTGTCGCTGGACAAGTGGAGAAAATTCATATTTCCACAACCCTGATATATCAAATGGAATTTAACTGAAATTGACATAGATATTGCTGTCAACGCACCTAGAGTGTACCTCTGCCTGGGACAATGAAATTTTGATAAGAAATTTGCTTAGCTGAGTGCAAAACAGTTGTAACTGCCTTTGTATTTATAGGCAGTTACAACTGTTTTACATCGAGCCATCCATTTATCTTTTAAGGCATCAATGATCATCATGGCACTGGCATGATGTAAACAGATTAAACTATTTTTGACTTCCTGACAGGGGAAAAGTATCCTTAAACATTTCAGCCTGTGACTCGTAGATATAACAAGAGATGTTTGTAAAACATTTATGCCCCCCATAAAAGCAGGTCTAAAGCCAATATTCTTTGTCAATCAATAAAGGGCAATAACTCAAAATACTTGATGAGTAGGGACTGAGTTATGGTTCTTGTGTACTACACTTCTCCTTGATGAAATCTATCCACCTTTGAAATTTTCTTGATTCTAGCTTGCATACTTTTTGAGATATGCTCCGGACAAAAAAGGTCTACAGACGGACCAACCAACCAACAAGTGCAAAGAAATCAATATACCCCCTCTTCTTTGCAGGGAGGGGGGGGGGGGGGGCAATTAGCTATTAGAATGTAATGCACAATAGCACCAGATGCTCTTATTAAGAGTCAGTATTAATTTTGAGATACAGTAAAATCTCAGTGATTCGCACGCCAGTGGTTCGTAGGTATGTGTTGGTTCGTATACATTCTTTGGTCCCGATTTTCTTCCTTCTTTATCTTTGTAAGGAGGCTCCGAGTAATTCGCACGTCGGTGGTTCGTAGTTCGTAGCCCGTGTCAAGTCCCGATAGTTTCCAAATAACACAAATTGATATGTTTAATCCGTAGGTGTGAATTCTGCGATCAATTGCTGTCCTAGGTGTAACAATAGACATATGTCTTGATTTTCACACCTGTTGATTGGTATTAATCGAAGTTATTGTTTTGCATCAATATTTACAGGCATTGTTTGATTTGTAATTTTTGGCGGGTTTAATCGATAATAGGATCAATCAGAGACCTTAGTTATTGTATTCCATCTGGTTTTCTCATACCGATAATGCATAAATGAATGTGTCAACCTTCGTAGACTAGATTGTCAACATGACTTCCACACATATTCATCCTAATGCCGAGATTTCGTTGTCCACTGAATAAGTACTCGAGGTGATTTGATCCAAAGGGAAAACACTCAGGTGTAGTATATAATATTTGACATGTATATAATTGCCGAAATTACTTTACTTAGGATTTAATATGGACGCAACGAAAGATAATCATTGTTCAAGTGAGATTTGTTGCGTCCTTACTCTCTACAAAAGGGTCTCGTTAGAACTTGATTTAAAACATATTCCATAGAACCCTAGAATTAAGCCACATAATATATAGGGTACCTTAAGACCATGTCCGATCTGAGCCATCAACTAGAAAGCCATGAATGGCTTGTGTCGCTCCACAAGCTTGAATTTCTTGTAATAGCAAATCTAAGTTTTGACTAGATTTTTAGATATTTTGGGTTCTACTGATGTTGAAATGATTTTCAAAGTTTCCACTATTATAACATATAGAGAAAGTTTTCATCCAATGATAATAATTTTGGCTGGAAGATAATGGATCACCCAAGGATAATACAAATGAAGTTTAATTGATATCCATCAGTTACATTCTGAGAAAATGATTTTCAAAATTTCCACTATTTACATATAGAGAAATGACCTCTGCCCATAAAATACATATTTTTCATCTGATCACAATAATTTTTGGCTGGAAGATAATGGATCACCCAAGGATCATTCATGTAAAATTTGGTTGATGTCTATCTGTTAGATTCTGAGAAAATGATTTTCAAGTTTCCACTATATAACATATAGAGAAATGACCTCCGCCCATAAAATACATATTTTCCATCTGATCACAATAATTATTGGTAGACTGCTAAAGGGTCACCCAAGGATCATTCGTGTAAAATTTGGTTGATATCTATAAGATAGATTCTGAGAAAATGATTTTCAAAGTTTCCACTATATAACATATAGAGAAATGATCTCTGCCCATAAAATAAATATTTTTCATCTGATCACAATAATTTTAAGTAGACTGATAAAGGGTTACCCAAGGATCATTCATGTAAAATTTGGTTGATATCTATAAGATAGGTTCTGAGAAAATGATTTTCAAAGTTTCCACTATATAACATATAGAGAAATGACCTCTGCCCATAAAATAAATATTTTTCATCTGATCTCAATAATTATTAGTAGACTGATAAAGGGTCACCCAAGGATCATTCATGCAAAATTTAATTGGTATCCATCAATAAGAACCTGAGAAAAGTCACTTTTTACCATATTTGGAAATTAGCCACGCCCATTAAATCCATATTTTTTTATTGGATCAAAATTTCTTGAACAACTTTGAAAGAGGGTCACCCAAGGATCATTCCTGTGAAGTTTGGTTGAAATTCATCCAGTAGTTTCTGAGGAGAAGATTTTTAAAGAAAAAGTTTACGACCGGACGCAAGGACACACAGACGCACGGACGGACGGACGCACGACGGACACATCGCCATGACAATAGCCCCAGTGGCTTTCAGCCAGTGGAGCTAAAAAACTACCGACCGCTTGACATTGGTTGGTTCGTACTACGTTTAGTTCATATAAATTGTCCCGGTCCCTTGAGATACGAACTACCGAGACTTTACTGTATTTTGTAAACAACTTTTCTGGTTTAAAATTGAAAATCAGGATGTAGACTAAGATCAGACTGCATATTTTTGTAGGCTGATCTTTGTCTCTGCCTTCTGCCTTTGCTAGTTTATTCCAGGTTCAACATGACAAGGAAAAGAATTATGTTAGCGGACAATTTTGATATCCCCTCCCAAATTGGAAAATACCGTACTTTGAGTGACTGATCCTTAAAAATTTATCTAGAGGGGTACCTTGATACAAATGTCCAAGGGTCAATATTTGGTTTTATCCCTAAATTTTTTATAAATCAAAAATGTTACAAATTAATTGCTTTCTCTGCATCTTCATAAGAAAAGGTCAATTGGCTCTTACACCACAAAGTCCTTCTCTAGATTTGCTGTTTCTTCTATTTTGACCCCCAGAATTTTGTAGTTCGGAGTAAATGACTCCTCAATTTGTAACATTAGCTCAATCCCTGGTGCCTGTTTTACTAAACATCTTACGATCATCTTTTGCGTAAGACAAAAGTTAAAGTTGCTTATACAGTAGTAACTAAACATGGAATTCTGCAATGCATTATCTCATTGGAATCATCTCCTCATATTTAATATGACAAATCATATTTTTATTTATTTTTTGTTTTTATTCATTGTTAGATTCTGTCTAGCAATATCTCATTAGAATCGTCTGAAGAAGACGATTCTAATGAGATATTGCAAGACAGAATCATAAAATGAATAAAAACACCATGTTTGATTTGTGATTTTGACTTACGATCAATTTTGTCGTAAAAAGTTTAGTAAAGCGGGACCCTGGTTTTTAAAATTTGAGAACACATTTCAAAGATACATTGACACAGGCCTGTTTCTTTTATATCCCTACAGCACTGTTCCTACAGAATCTTCAGTATCAGACTTGTCTCGGTATTAACCCTTGTCATGCTGAATAAATTTGGGCTAAAAATTTTCATCAAAATCAAAGGGCAAAAAGCACTGAAAGTACCAACAGTAGGTCAATTTTTATTTGTGAAAAACTAAATCTATTAACAATTCTGGTTTGAAAGAGAGAATCAGTGATATAGACCAACATCATACTGCACATATGTGCAGGCTGATGTTTGTCTATAGCTCCTGCCAAAGCAGGAATATTCTGGGTTCAGCATTACAAGGGTTAATGAAACATTTGGGCAAAAAATCCACTTTAGCCCTTTTTTCTAAAGCTATAGGGTCACAAGCATGAAATTAATTAAAGGAAGAAAACTTGGTGTCTGACATGAGACTTAAACCCACAACCCCCAAAACATAAGAAAGCTCTAAAACAATTGCCTAAATGGACTTCCAGTGACAGATCAAGATGGCGTTCAAAAGTTAAATAGAAACATAATATCTTTAATGCTTTTTGATGGTTTATCGAGAAATAACGGTAGATTATCACTTGATAATCTCACCGCAAAAGTAGTGAAATTATCACAATTTTATACCCTGCTTTTGTGCATTTCTCCCTATCTGACGTCATCTATGCGGGGCGAAATTAGTGACCTCACAATTAACGTTGCATAGCAATCACGTGCAAAATGACGCGCTTTACGAAAATATGTCCTATAAATTTAACATTTTGTCTAATTTTTGCATGAGAGAAATAGAATAATTGTTTGTTTTTCATGTAAGATCGATAAATATTTCATTTCGTGAATAACAAAAGCTATATTTTCACCCTCACGGAAATATAGCTTTTGTTGTTCACTCAATGAAATATAAATCGATCTTACACTGAATCAAATGATTATCCTCTATATCTTTTGTTACTATAAATGCAGCTCCTACGAATAACTATTTCTATCTGAAAGTACAGGGAGAAAAACATTGTGAAAAATGAAGAAGTTGTCTATTAAATGCATCTCCGACAATGTTTTCTACCAAAATTAGATAAAAGAATGTTAGAAATAAGATTTCACAAACTAATTGTCGTTTGAACTACTTTGAAATTGGATCAGACAAAAATTGTGCCTTATGGTAATGGGTTAAATAATTCGGACATATTCAATTTGTCGTCTGCAATTGCCAAAATGCCGCGTTACAGTACAACAAAAGTTTTGTTTGCATTCCTTCATTTCATTAACAAGTTGCCTTTAACAAAATAATACAGTGGCTTTTGTTGTCCGATCGTAAGATATCCGGTCAATTCTATTGTCCACGGCATGGTCAGTGAACGGCGTGAAAACACCGCGCCCCGGGGCACATTAAACGCAATCCCCCATCGCATAAAACCGGCATGTCAGAATGCCTCGACCCAGTTACATATCGGAAAAAATACATACGCGGTCAAAATTAAAAGTACAATTCCTAATAACCATCAATTATTGCGCGCTAAAGCAATGAAATTATTAATTGACGAATACAAAATATGGAATTTATGGTGCATGTCTTTAAGGTTAAAGTAAAGCATTTCGTTGACTTTATTTACTCCAATAATAAATACCCAATATTACACATCAAACCACCTGCCGTAGATTTAACGCATAGGCCATTCACACGCTATCTATTTATTCACCTGTATGATCTAACAATTATCCAAATTTTAAACAATATCAAATTTTTAAAATCGAAAATGTCATTTTAAATTGAAAATTATTTTACCTTTGCGCGAAATTTTTATTCCAACATCCTCGAAAGGCGATTTTTGTAAACAAATGGCCGCAAAGCCGTGTCTTTGTTAAGTGTTACACTGACCTAAATACCTAACACACGTGACACATTTCTTCGTCCAATCACAGGTCGCGCAATGTTGCATAATGAATACATTATCCTCCCGCGGCAGGTTTGTTGAAGTTTTTCGATAACAGCGAAAGAAGCGAGCCGCGCTGCCATGAATGTCAAAGTAAACTTTCTATTTAGAAGAACAATCTTACATGGCAGTTAGTGGCTTTTATGCGCTTCATATATTAACTGTTATTATATCAGAAAAAGATTATTTAATTATTTCCTTTTACCTGTGGCTTTCATTTCAGTTTTAGCACAGATGTATAATAATACTGCGCTTTTCAAGAAATTTACATTAAAATCAAATTTTAGAAATTCAAATTTTAAACTGAAAAGAATTAATAAGAGAAAAAAGTTCATAAGAAAACGTCTCCTTTCATTTGCGGTTGTTTATTAATTCTTGATTAGGCTGTATATCCCTTTCAAACTAGATACATAGGACGACATTTTCTACTGAAAACAAAATTAACATACTTGTCAGCGTGCAGAAAAGTAAATAAATAATGAAGAGACCTATACCTATTTTAAAAATAGAAATCACCCTTAAGCAAGGGAAAAGATAAGAGTTCGCTAATCAATTAACTTTTTTAAAAATTAGGCAGCGCGCTGTTGGATTTTTTTTTTAATACAAGGGAAACTACTCATTTTTCATGACATATTTTATAACCAACAGTTAAGTCCCTTAAAAAATAATAGTGAGCGGGTTGGTTTGAAGGCGTTTGTAATTGTAGTGTCGGCCTAATTAGCTAAGTTGCTACTGCCAGACTTCTAAAAACCATTAGAGTTCGACCGCGTGGGCTCGATTCTCGGGCTAGCACACTAACAAACTAATTGTCTTTCGGATGAGACGTTAAAACGAGGTCCCGTGAGACTGTGCCAGTTTACACCGAGCTCGTGAAAAATCAGTCCATCGCGGACCAGTCACCAGTAGTTTTGCCATGTATCCTTGCACTATCCGACCCCCGTAACAACTAATAGTCTTCCGGGGGCGTTGCTTATATGGGCATGTGCTACGGTAGCGACGATAGATAAACGGAAATACACAAACGCGTTACCGTGAGTAACGGTCAGCGTAGACCACCGGATTTCAAAACCACTGCAGTTTAATCGCGTGGGTTCGATTCCCGGGCTGGCTCCTAACAAACTTATTTTCTTTCGGATAACCGGGAATGATAGTTTTAAATTAACTTGATAGGCGATTTTGCCGATGACATTTGCACTTAACATAGTAGAGCACAAAATATCAACTAAAAGAAGAGCAAAGTGTTACGCGGGACATCGTAAAAACTATTAAACGTTGTTTCAATTTCGCAACGCAATATCCATTACGCCGTTGAAAGAATATTAAAAAATTATATGACAAAAAGATGGTAATTCATTTACCTTTCTTTTAGTATATAATATTACTATCAAACAATAACAGGTATTTTCAAACGCATTTCATATCACTGTAGTTGCTATTTTTTGAAAGTGGCACGAGTATTTGACGTTACGTCAGATCATATTGAACGATTTCAAAACATTTTGTTTTCACAATTTTGGAGCGTTTTTCTTAGATTGGAATGATCGTTTGGAATGAATGATTGGGGCACTGTACGAGTGAATAATTGTCAAATTCACGATATAGTCATATATAGGCATATCAAGGATTTTGAAATTTATTCGCAGTGTAGGACAACTAAAGAATATATGGGATAAAGGCAACCAGGACTGTGACAAAAGATAAATGCCCTCATTCCACTCCCTTTTTATAATTTGAGCGTAGATGAAAAATCAAAACAGCGTAACTACAGCTTGAAAAAGCTGTAGTTTCGATGTTATGATCATTCATCAAAGATATTTTCCAACAGAGGATTATTTCCTTTACGCACATGAGTAAATTGCGTAATGGGAGTTACGCCCTTGGTAAAAAACTAGTTCATATTGTCGATCCCATTTCATCACCTCTGTCGACAGTGTCATTAGAGCACCTGACATAAAATCCCTTGAAGCTCGATGTAAAGGACACGATCCCCCCGCTGGTTCCATAACAGACCGAGTCAGGCTTTCTGATGAGAGGTTAATCCGAGCCCCAGCGTATCGGGGCTTTAATGATGACCGGAGCACGTAAAATATTGTTTGTTTGTTGGGATGGGATTTAAAGCCACTTTCAACAATTTCCAAGTTATATCGCGGCGGCTGATGCACCTAACAATGGATTCCTGGTAATTCTCACACCGGTACTACCATTGTATCCATTCCTTGCCTCCAGCTGCTATCCCCACATTGGTCTACGGTTATCAACCCACGAGTGAGAGACAAATATTCAGAGAGAATGAGTGCAGCCGTCGGGAATTGAACCCGGGTCCTTTAAGATGATAGTCCGACGCGCCACCAACTGCGCATTGACGGCGGCCAGCACGTTGAAGAACCATGGTGCCGATTGTCTCTCACCAATGGGTATAGATAATCGTAAACCTATGTGAGATAGCAGTCGGAGGCTAGGAAAGGGTGTAATGGTAGTACAGGTGAAAGAAAGACCAGGAATCCATTGTTAGGTGCTCCGACCGCCGCGATATAACTGCGAAATTGTTGAAAGCGGCGTAAAACCCATTCAAACAAACAAACAAATCATAGTGACGAGATCTCCGCCGTAGTTTCTCCATGCTTACCACCTATAAGAACTAACCGTCTTCTGGGCCGTCTTTCATACCGGGCACGTGCTACGGTAGTGATGATAAATATACGGAATTATATAAACTAAACTAAATCAATGTCACTGTTCTGTCACTCGGGTGGCCGATCTAGAGGGATTTTTTTCCGAAATCATTCCTGAATCATTCACCTTGTCAATTTCACGATGTTGTTCACTGTACAAACGGAGATCCATAGACAAGACCAGCTAAGTTAATAGAGAGATTTTATTTAATCAATGTTTTAACAAAAATGAAGTACAATGTACGAGACAAGCTAAAAAAATAAGCAAAAGATAATTAATTCTAAAGCATTTGAGTCTGTGAGTGACAACTCAAACAAATTCATATGTGTTTAAGTCAAGACACAGGCCAACCTTTACATATTTTCATACTGGTGTACGTCAGAAAACAAATTTTATTCGACATTCCTAAGCTCGTTTTAACTTAAATTATTATGTGACTTAAAACGAACACTGAATTACTCTATTAAGTTTGCTCTCTCATGTTCATATAAGACGTGCTCCATTCTGTGTGATCATCCGTATAGTATGATTGGATTCTTAACTTTTTATCAATATATATTTATACTAAGTTCCAAAAGAAAGTGTGCAATTTTAAAAATCGTTTTTCTCAGAACTAACACCAAGAACCGTCATAAAATTTTGCATGAGAAACATCAAGCCTATTGACCATCGATAATTTTGCAAATAAAGCACAAGTCACTAAATGATTTTCGGGTTGTTAAGGACCATGTGTCCGCAGTGTACACAATTTTATCGAAATAGGATTTTTACGCCTCGCTTCGAAATGGACGTGTCTGAAATATGCCATTGATTTTACATGCAAGAGTTTCCCCCAATTTCGTGAAAAAAAATAAGGAAAATCAAAAATTGAAAGTGCACACTTTCTTTTGTATCTCAGTATAGACAAAAGTTGTCAGAAAACATCGTGCCGTTGATTTTGTGGAAAAGGGGATCGTATAACTATATTTTATTTGAGATAAATTGATCTTAATGTATAAGGAATTCGTAACAGAAATATTTAACGAACAAGTTTAATTTTGTTTAAAATCTTTTTTTCCAATTCTAGACTCAGTTAAGGTCGGCTTGCCTCAAAGAAAAAAAACCCCTTTAACAGACCATTTACAGTCGATATTGCTCGAGCGACCACCTCTTTAAAGCGACCAGTTTTATTCAGCAAATGCCATAAAAGTCCCTTCATCGTAAGCAAAATCTCTGAAAAAATGGTCAATCTCAAACGGAGAACTGTTTATTATTGAATCTTACGGTGTTGGAACCCACTAGAATCGTCTCAATGAGACGATTCTTTTGAGTTCGAACATCAAAAGATTAATTAAGAACTATGCGATAATCTAGATATGCTATCAAAATGACATGTCTTTATCAATATCAAATATTGTATTAATCGACCATTTCCATAAGCGACCGCCTTTTTATGGTCCCCTCAGTGGTCGCAAACAAAAGTTTTACAGTTTTCTTTATGTATCTATTATTGACAGAGGAGTCTTAGACAGAGAAGCGAGTAAATTATTATGCACTTTTCATGTATGACACTGCATAGGTACTAAATTGTTTTGCTTTTCATTATGACCCGTGCCATTTTGGGATATCCTACTCTGCGGGCTTCTCGTCTTTATCTTCTTTATCCTTTTCCTTCGTTGTTTGAGCTTCTCCGGTTTTCAAGAAGTCAGGTGGATCACGTTGCTTGTAGGAAGTTTGCCCGTCAGACGCTACAGTACATCGCGCCTTTAGAGCGTCCATCTTACTTGGTAACCCTTTCAGTTTGTTATCAGATACATCTAGCTCGATCAGTGCTGGAAGCTTGCAGATAGATTCTGGCAAACTCTCTAGAAGGTTGTCCTTCACGTCCAGGTGTTCCAGACTAGTCATCTTGACGATGTCAGCCGGAAGTGACGTCAAGTCGTTTGTCTGTGCCTTCAGTACTTTGATCCTATACAAATATGGAAGGTCTATTGGTACTGTGTTTATATGATTCTTGGATACGTTCAGTTCAAGCATGGAAGCTAGAACGTCCCATTTGTCCTCGGGTAGCATCATCAGTTCATTGTTTGAAATGTCTAACCAAATAAGTTTATGAAGCTCACCAAAGTTTTCTGGAAGCTCAACTAAATTATTGAACGAAATATTCAGCCTTTCGAGCTGATGAAGTGCCGTTAAACCTTCACCGAATTCACTTAGTCTATTTTGTGAAATATCCAAATTCCGTAAATTCTGCATATTTCTGATAGCATCTGGTAGCTCACCAATATCATTGTCACTTAGGTCTAGCGTTTCTAACGCACGTAGCTTTGTGAGTTCTTCTGTTACGGTTTTAATGTTATTGTGAGCGAGTTTCAGTGTTTTCAACATCTTCATGTGACAGAAACTCACAGGTATTTCATCTAGTTTTAAACTAGAAGCGTCAAGGAACACCATGTTTGAAGCATAATCGCGTTCTCCGAGAATCGCAATCACCGATTTAGGATCTTGTGACGGCAGATAAAGCGGATTATTCGCGATACAAATCGATGTCAAGGTTTTGGGGATAATGAAATCCGTCAGGGAGTTTTTAGAGACATCTAAAGTCAACAAAAACCGTAAAGAATCCAAGGACTTTGGTAAAGCGGAAATCTGGTTCCCAGCAATTTCGAGCGATTCCAAGCTTCTCAGACGCTTCATTTCCTGTGGAAGTCCTTGGATCCTGTTGTTGCTAACATTTAGCCGAGTAAGAAGCTGGTTCTCACCAAGCGTTTCGGGGATTTGAGTCAGTTTATTGTCTGCAACAAGCAATGTCTTTAGAGTACTTATTTTGTTGAGCGTTTCGGGAATTATTTTCAGATGATTCCCAGATATATCCAGGAAAACAAGTGATTTCAGCTGAGAGATATCATCCGGTAGGTCAGTCAAGGCGTTGTTTGACACGTTTAGATGTTCGACTGTCTTCAAGCGACTCAGACCAACAGCTGTCGTGAGTTTATTACCGGACAGATCTAATTCTCGGACAGTCTTCAGCTCGTAGAACTTATTTGGCACTTGCTCGATCTGGTTGTTGCCAACCTGGAGGACTTGTAGTCTGAAAATAGAATTAATCAACACTAGTTTTCATTTTAGATGACTGAACATATGAAATTACAAATGTCTTACTCATCAACAATATTGGTACAAAAATTGCCCGTGGTGTGAATTGGATGTGATTTTGTCAAGAACTTTGGTACATTTACATTATATTCGGTTCTGAGAAAGAAGTTTGTATTGAATAGTTACCAACTTAGTGCTCAATAATTCTTGGTGATATCTATCGACATTTAACTAAGCGCATATTATTTGTACGTAATATAGGAAAATCTTGGTTATTTTACGTTATAAATCATTTGCATGTACTTGAATTTAGGCTACTTTATTTTCACGCTCTAAGTTCTCCTAATAATAAAGTAATAATCACAAAAAATGAAGGAAGTTTTTTTATAGAGAGAAGTTCATTAGTGCTAGACAATTGCTTGAACGAATAAAAAAGTTCTCTTCTTGAGATAAATAATTTTTAATATCAAATTTCAACACGGGCTTTCGGCGTTATCTTCAGATAGGTGGCATTCAATCTTCGGAGAATATTTCCCTGTTCAAGGCGGCTGTGAATTCTGTACATGACCTGATTTTTTGTGATAAAACAAGGAAATTCCAGATATTTATCGATTCAAATTATTCCGCAAAACGTTTGTGAAATGACGTCAGCAAATACAATATGACGTCATTTTCAAAAAGAAAATATAACTTTGCTATCTGTTCTTAGCTCATTTGCATAGCTATTCCACTAGTGTAGGCCTACTAACACCCACTTAATATCAAGAATGTCCAAAGGGTTATTTCATTCCGGTGACTTAGGTCATAGCATAAATAGAGGATTACCGTTCGTTTCAGTGTAAGACCGATTTATAGTCATTGAGTGAATAACAAAAGCTATATTTTCAAGAGTGATGGAGCCATAATATATAGCTTTTGTTGTTCACGAAATGAAATATTAATCGATCTTACTTCAAAAAAAACCCCTAATTATTCTATTTCTTCATTGCAAAAATAGGACAAAATGTGAAATTTTTAGGACATGTTTCCGTAAAGCGCGCCATTCTGCGCGTGATTGCTATGCAGCGTTCATTATGACGTCACTTATTTCGCCCCGCATAGATGACGTCAGATAGAATGAAATGCACAAAAGCAGGGTCTAGGTTTTTTACAATTTCACTGCTATTGCGGTGAGATTATCAAGTGATAATCTACCGTTATTTCTCGATAAACCACCGAAAATTACTAAAGAATAGACATTTACCTCATTAGTTTGTGTATATCTTCAGGTAAAGCTTTTATATTGTTGTCCGACGCATGGAGATAGGTTAGGGCGTACTCAAGGGTCGTTACCTGAAAAAATAAACGGAACATATATTTAATGCCATGAGCAATACATGTTGATGCTACTGTTAATAAAATCGTGACGTTGACAATTTGAGTGATTTTGGAATGACATTTGAATGAAGTTGAATGAGTGTGATGATCGAGTTTTCAAAGTTTTTCAAGGGAGGTAAAACTAAATCGATAATTTCGTTCAACTGGGCGAATTTAGCGATAAATTCTCTACCACCCCCCTATAAATAAAAGTCTTTGTATTTTTCTGATTTTTGCTTCAATGACAATATAAGACCGGTCAATGAAATGTTGTATAATCATTTGATCGATTTGATTGAAATGTTGGTTATTTTGAACAATTAAGAAGTGTTTTTGAATGAATTCGGGGTTTCTTAGAATGGTTTTTGAGGGAGTGTTTCGAACGAAAATTTTGAGCGCTGAGTGTGTGATTAAGAATGGTTTTGATCGAAATGATTATCATTTTCAAGATGTTTTATCTGTATTCTTAGGCTTCAGATCCTAGAACGGTATTATTAAAACCTACATTCTATTAGTTTGACATCGATTGGGAAACAAGTTCTTACAGTGTGTTTGATTTGATTAATAATCCTCGATTCTGCTACCTGGAAAAAATACCAGTACTCACGCCGAATGTGAGGGCCAAAGAAAGAACAATTCTTTCGAATTCTGTACTAGACCGCCTTTGACTTTAGCAGAAGATACTAGAATCTAAAACTTGTCATACCTTCTGTCTATTTTTTCATCGAGACGAACACATTGCTATACTATCGATTTTAAACAAGATTGACTTACTTGAAAATATATAAATATTTATATAAATGATTTAAAATATTTCATCAGAACAAAACCACTCACCTCATCCGGCAGTGAAGCAATTTTGTTGTGACTGACGTTTAGGTAGTGTAGGTATTTCAAGAGTCCCAATTCTCTGGGTAAATCTTCAAGGTCATTGTAGGAGATATCCAGCCAGGTCAATGTCACAACGTTGTTGATGTTGTCAGGGATACTACTGATCTGGTTGTGGGAGGCGTCAAGTACACGGAGGGCGGGGCTCTTTATCGAGGCGTCTGGGAGTTCTACCAGTCTGTTGTTGTTGATGACCAGTCTAGCTTTCATCTCGTATATATTCTTTTTGAGGGACCGTATAACATTGTGCGAAACATCAACGATCTCCAATGTCGTCGCCTTGTTGATCGTCTTCGGAAGAGCCTTTATTTTATTATTAGACAAGTGGAGGTATTTCAACATCGGAGATTTATGAATGGTTCCCGGGATCGTTTTGATGCTGTTGTTTTCTGCGTTTATTGTCGTCAATTTCTTCATCTTTGAGATGGTCCCCGGAAGTGCGCCAAGCGCGTTGTTCTGAACTGTAAGCGTTTCAAGGACCTCGAGATCTGAAACTTGCTTCGGAAGCTTTTTCAGACGATTGCTTTCAGCCCGTAATTCAATCGCGTTGAGTTGAATCTCTTCATTTTGCCATATTTCAAGCGGTAAAGTTTTCATGCTAGCCGTTGAAAAATTAAGGATCACTTGCTTCCCTTGACGGAGGATGAACCGACGAAGAGGCGCTGCAAGAGCACTGATCTTACTTCCGGGGCCCATAGCGGGGATGACTTCATCCTCCTTCTTTTTACTCATCCTTCCTTTATTTTCTGAAAATACAGAATGACTTTATGGCTGAATATTGAAGAAATTTAAACTGTGATTCGTCCTTCATGACGGTCAGACAGTAGGCCTAAACGTGATGCGCATTTAAGTTCAAAACAAATGTAAGGTTACACTTAACACATTACTGCTGTCAGTAAAATAATCGATTAACCAACCAAAACGCTCTTTTGTAAGGAAACGACTGTTGTACTCCGCTATTTTGTTTCAATCATTTTCGTCGATGGGTGGCTTAAACGTTGTACATAACTATAACCTGGTCAAATTGTAGTAACCACGTAACCAGGGGAATAGTTAATTGAATATAATAAACAAATTTCATACAATTAAAATAGCCCTCTTTTCGGTTCTTCAAACTATGAAGCAAATGTATCCTTGAGTAACTGTACCTTTGTTTGTTCCAAATGCATGTTATATAATTAGAACAGAAAATGCTTAATCAAAATTGTGAAGAAAATCGAATTTGGTTTTATAGTATTGATAATATTTTATTTCATAGCGGATTTTTGCGTACCACGTCCACCACATGATATTGGTATTAATCATGATTAATGCCCTGGCAGGGCGGAGCCTAAGAAACGGGTCGTTGCACTTAAGGTTAGGGGAAATCAGCTTTTATCTAAAATAACCTACTTCTAAAGAGAGTCGACATACATAACTCGAGACCGTAAACCGTAGATTGGTAACCAAATCCTCGTAACTTCAGCTTAATCAAGCTGAAGTTACGAGGCGTAGGTAACCAAACGATGAAATATGTTCACTCTCTCAAAGCACGAGAATCCTTTAGGTTTTAGGATACAGTTATTTACACGCGTTAGCGATGATTACCGACTAAAATTTTAAAGAACCCAAACTATTGAAAAGTAAACTCGCCAAATTACGTCACGGTTAAGCCCCGCCCTGCCAGTTCATTAATTACGCAGAATATATATCAATTATATGTTTGGGTCGGTTTATTGTATCGTATTTGTCGTATACAATTACAAATATTCAATCGAATCCAAGTAAACTGAATATCGGTCTTTGTAATGGAATGTCAAAATGTTTTAATATCAATGACCGTGTGTCATAAATCAAGTCGGACAATACTTTTTAATTCTATTCATTCTTGTCCCAACTGTTCTATACGAAGAACTGCTAAACACTTGTTTAGAGTAAAATTGCTTGTTTTGGTGTACAACCGACCTGAATGAAATTAACACCAAAAAATTTTCATGAATGGCGGAGCCACGAGTGTAAATAAAGCTTTTGATGTTTCGCGAAATGAAATATTAATCGAGTTTAACACGAAAAACAAAATATTATTATTTTATGCACAAATATGACAAGGCGTTTTAGGATGAATTCTCTCACAAAGCGTCATGTCGGAGGGGATTATATGACAACATGATGATGTCATCGGTAGAGTGGGCCCGGCTTAAATGTCGTCCATTGATCTGAAAAGAACGAATGCCGGGTTGAATCTTTTTGTAATTTCCAATGCCTTACGGTGAAAATATTCAGGTGATATTTCACAGAGAAATTTCCATAATTCTAACTGGGAAGCATTAAATAAATATATGTTTATGTATGATTATATTAGGTATTCTCGGTCGACACACTGAAAGATCATGAGTTCCGAAAAGTTGCGGGTCCACTACCTTAAAAGGCCATTTGTAGGTGTGCATACTAAGATTAACCTGGTGATTGAATTTTAAACTGAAACACAAAACGCTGCAATTTCCCTAAACTCTATAAACATATACGCCAGTTTTGTGTGGTGCTATATTTTCATTCCATATAAGAGATTACGGAATTGGGTTAATCAGTCATTAATCAGTCTATAATCTGTCTAAATCGATTGAATATTCAGATTATCGATTAATGATATCGATACGTTAATATCGATACGTAAATGATATAATATACAAAGAGGTCCCTGGCATTTACAGTTCATAACATAGTGAAATTGACATTCATCTCGATCAAAACCATTCCAAAATGCTCCCTCAGTGCTCCATTTATTCATTCCGAACAGTCGCTCAAACCACTTAAAAACGCTCCAAAATCACTAAAAAAAAGATCAGATGATCAACTTCATTCAAAAAATAGATATATAGCTAGAAGAAATGGCGATTTAACTAAAATAATTGAAATAATGAGCGTCTGATTGGTTCTTTAAGAAATATGAAACTACTTATTGAACTTGTGAGATTATTTAAAGGAGGTAATAAATATCGCTAATTTTGTTCAATTTAACAAAATTAGCGATTTTGGATTAACTCCCTTTAATTTCATTCAAAACTCCTTCCGCGCACTCATTCAATTTCATCCCAAAATCATTCCAAAATCAATCATCTTGTCAATTTCACGATGTTCTTAGCTGTATTTATCTGTGTCATATTTTTGTCACTATAACTAGTAATGTTCCCACGAAAGAACTTGACCTTACCGATTGTAATAAACAATCTAAGAAATCAAGTATGTATTCTTTCCCTTAAAAATTGAAATTACCTCCTCAAAATTCAAACGATTCGTTCCTGTTAACCCTTTCCTGTTTTACAAAATTTTGGACCTTTCCAAATTCAAAGATTTTGCAGACGAAAATTTATAGTGGATTTAATTTGAAAAATAACCATTCAGTAGGGTAGAAAATAGTGTGGAAAAAGAGGAAATTGCTTGTCAGAAGCAATTTCTTCTTTTTTCACAATATTTTCTCAATCATAAAATCACAGGCACGTAAAAAGCATGGATTAAACAGCAAAGGGTAAATCATTTCTGATCATTTTATTGAATTTCCGTTTTGCTTTATTTTTCAAATCATTGAATGAAAACTTGTTTTCGGTTGAGGAAGTTACGAAGTTAAACCCTATTCAACGAAGCTTACCAAATGTTTGTTTAAAAATTAGCCTTCTCAGGTTTTATGATATCTTTTGTTTGTTTGAATGGGTTTTACGCCGCTTTCAACAATTTCGCAGTTATATCGCGGCGGTCGGAGCACCTAACAATGGATTCCTGGTATTTCTTTCACCTGTACTACCATTTTACCCTTTCCTAGCCTCCGACTGCTATCTCACATAGGTTTACGATTATCTACCCATTGGTGAGAGACTTACGTCGGAAAGGATATTTTCCGCCACCGGGGATCGAACCCACGACTTCCAGATTGGAAGTCTTATGCCTAACCAACTGCGCTATGGTGGCGGTCATTATTTATGATAGCTTTGACGCAGGACGTATCCGCTTAGAAGCTACATCGAGAAGCACTAAGTTAAGTTGTTGATTTTTGTCAAAGTTAAACGAATAGAAGTGTCAATCAAACAGAATCAAACTAAGCAGGTATCATAGATGCACATTATCAAATTCTTAAGTTTGGTCCGCGAATTGTTATAACGTACAGACCCTATTAATAGATTTTAGATTTTGTAAACAAATTACATGAAATTCATGAAAGAAATGGATTGCTACATGAGGTGTTCTACATTTACCTAATTGCAATTTAGCCTACCGTCATACTGAATGAAATTTGCTTGCAAAATACACTAAAATTAAAGAGCTGAAAGATCTCAAAGAAGAAGATACATGCCACATATGTGCAGGCTTATCTTTGTCTATACCTCCTGTAAAAGCAGGATTTTTCTGGATTCAACATGACAAGGGTTAGTACTCATTTCAATCAATAAGCATTGAAGACGCCAATTTATAACCGTTTCAGTCTATCTTTCCTAAAATCGCATCCTTCATGAGACCCCCCCCCCTCCCCCGGTGATATTTTTTTATTATCTTATAACTATACAAATATCCGTGTGATAACATCCCGTATGATATTTTTCATGATATCACATAGTTATTTTTAGAACAATGATATAATGAGGTTATTTTAAGAAATTTGCATTCCTGTTAGAAACATCTGCGAAAACAAGGCAAATAGAGGTTATAAGATAAATATAATACATACTTAGTGTATTGTATGAAAAAAATATCTAACTCGGTTGTGAGAATTGATAATTGTCTCGACAGAGTCTCGACAATTTTCAATTCTCCCAACCTTGTAAGATATTTTTTTCATACAATACACTAAGTACGTTTTATACATTTATTATATGGACCAGTGCGTGACTCTTGCACCAATTCCACATGTGTCATATATACATTGAACAGCCTGGATATTCTACAACGAATTAAAAAGATCTCTGATACATCTGATAGGGAACCGAGACTTTAAGTGCGCAGCGACATATCGCGCGAGTAATCTAGGCTCGGCTGAGACTGTGTAGACTGTTCTCAACTTTAACCTTGCGCAAAATTGAAAAAGATAAATAAATAAATAAATGAAATTGCCATGCACAGGCTCATATGTTTTACAAAATACCTACGAAAATACGTAACGTCGTATTAGAAGAAATCACTTAAAAGAAACACTTTCTTCTTTAAACAGAACGTTTCTTTCCAAAAGAGCACAGCGCTTACTTTTCAATTAGCACAAAAATATAATATGACCGAAGTGCATTTAAATTCTGCGATACTCCAATTAATGTTTTACTCGAAAGTTCTCCTTAGATGAAACACGAGCAACTAGTGACTCAATGAAATGTTGAACCGGTTGTACTGTTGTGAGAATCAAAAGGAAATAATGGGTAAGCACATCAGCCACCGCGATATAACTGCAATGCTGTTGAAAATGGCGTTAATTCCTTACAATCAAAACAAAGAAAACCAAATTAAATACAGACACACAAAATGTCAGCTTATTGTAAAATGTATACATAATCTAATTGAAAATATTTCCTACCTTTTAAGACTCGATTGGTCTTCTTTGACTCGATATGCCACAGATATTAATCTGTCAGTTAGTGTACTATAGGAGGTCTGATATTCAATAAAAACTAACAAAACGGACATGTGAAACCCATTTGTAAGAACAAACAGTTACTAAATTGCTCCAGATCGAGGGGCGATTCTGGTTTCTGAACTGTAAATATCATTTTTGCCTGACCATTTCCGATATTTTTGGTACTTAATGGAAAGGTTTGCAAAGATTTAATGTATCGAGTACCCACAACATAGAGTGAATCTGAGAAGTAATTGATACAAAATAAATTGTCATCTTATCGATGACAGTGGACATTTGAAGTAATGTAATATATTGATAAATGGTGACAATTTGATACTTGTATCTTATTTAAGAGCAAAACAGATCGAATTACGTTGTTTAAACATCTAATGGTGTTAAAAGACAAACTCATTTTAGTCCGAAAGTATTGAACCATTGTACCAATCCATATTTCAATCTTGTTTGAATAATGTTTGCTGTGATAGGATTTACAGTAAACAACATCGTGATATTGACAAAACGAATGTTATTGGAACGATTTTGCAATGAAATTGAATGAGTGTGTGTAGCGAGTTATGAGTTAAATTAAAGGGAGGTTATTCAATCTCGCTTAATTTGCTCAGGGTGATTTGCACGTTTTAATGTATAGATGAATAGCTGAATTTGATTCCAATAAAAGGATGAATGGCAATAACTCGAATTAATGAATAGCCTATATATGTGAGCTTAAATAGATGTTTCACAGTCTGTTTTAATTTCCAAGTCTACGACATCAAAACCTGGGAAAGCGCCTAAAAGAGATATCTATTGCTTTCCCAACTTTTTTGTATCATAAACGCGAGTCAGGGTTGATACAGTTGATAACATTGTTAAATTGACATTCAACTCTACGAAAACCATTCTAGATGACTCACTTAGCATTCATTCATTCATTCATTCATTCATTCATTCATTCATTCATTCATTCATTCATTCATTCATTCATTCATTCATTCATTCATTCATTCATTCATTCATTCATTCATTCATTCATTCATTCATTCATTCATTCATTCATCCACTCACTCATTCATTCATTCATTCATTCATTCATTCATTCATTCATTCATTCATTCATTCATTCATTCATTCATTCATTCATTCATTCATTGTTTTATTGATTGATTGATTGATTGATTGATTGATTGATTGATTGATTGATTGATTGATTGATTGATTGATTGATTGATTGATTGATTGATTGATTGATTGATTGATTGATTGATTGATTGATTGATTGATTGATTGATTGATTGATTGATTGATTGATTGATTGATTGATTGATTGATTGATTGATTGATTGATTCATTCATTCATTCATTCATTCATTCATTCATTCATTCATTCATTCATTCAATCAAAATACTTACTAAAAACGCATACGATCAAACGACTGCACAATTTCAACATCGATTGTGGATTTCAAAGCGTCTGATTAGTCATTAAAGATAAATAAACAGAAAAGTGTGGTTATTTTGATAAAGGGAGGTAATACACTATCGCTAATTTCGTCCAAATGGACGAAATTATCGATATAGTATTACCTCCCCTCAGCTTCATTCGACGCTCGCCCAACTCACTCATTTAACATGATCCCGATATCATTCCAAAATCATTCACCTTATCAATTTCACGATGAAAGTAACTGCATGTATACCAAATAAATGTCCAGATGGTTTCTTCTCGCGCGACGGTTCACATAGCATTCATGCAGCCGTAGTCCAATTTACTTTGTAATTTGTGCAATATACACATGTAAGCTAAGAGGATTAAACTAAACAAAACTATAATCTACTTTCTAAATGGCATTAAGCTACCCTTGACCTTTTAGAACTTAAAATTGGGGTTGCAAAATGAGACGACGAGGGCAAAAAGCTAGACATTTACCTCGAAAAAAATGAACACGTGCAACAAAAATACAGTACACATGCAAAGCGGGGTAACATTCCTCAAACTTTTCTCGAACGTTTTCATGTTGAACGCAAGCCTGGTTGTCTTATGTCTTAGCATTATGTTGCTGCAAGCTTAGATAATTAGAAGGTTTTGCATGATTCAAATTAATCCTCGAAACACATAACGCCGTTTGCGAATTGACATCATCAAAAATACTATGACCTCATTTCTTACAACGAAAATACAACGTTGCTATATACGTTCTTTGCTCATTTGTAAAGTTATCCCACTATAGGTAAACCATGCTATCTGAATGTTTATAAACAGACTTTCGACGAGTTTAATATAGAGAAATTGGTACCAACGATTTTTTTGCTGTCACGGTCTTTTGACTATACTGAAGGATCACAGAAACACAAAACTACTTGAATTACTACAATTGCGTGCAATCCTTTGAACTACATCTGTTAACGTCATGTGTCATAGCGTAAAAGTAACATGCTTTCGAAACCGACTTTATCATGAAGAAACTAAAATTGGAACGACATAAAGCATTGAATATCGATTGGGAGAAAAAAGTGTTTTACTTGATGAGTTTCTTTACTGTTTCAGTATACAGGTGATTACATTTGTTATTAAGTACCGTTATATCATGTTTTTTGAATTTTACTTCAGTCCACCCCTACTCGTGGCTATACCACATTTTCCCGCGTTTTCGAATACCCCGGTTGGACTATAGTGCACAGAAACAACACACGCGTATTATCAAAATATTCAACGGGGTTATTTCACTCCCGCAACGTAGGTCACTGAGTATTTTATAATTTATACCAAATTTCAATTGTCGAATAAAAGAGCTTTTTTTAGCCAATCATAATGCGCAAATCCTGATAGAGAACCAAAATTAAATAATGAATGAATAAATAATAAAAGTCTTAACGGAATGGTCAAAAAGGAAATCCCAATTTACTTCTAAGTAACCTGCAAAGCGTAATGAACGTAGAGTAACTACAGTAAGAGCTAAATTTTGTTAGATTTTTCTACTGGGAATCTATTTGGTTTTCTAAAGTTTCAACTAAATGTTTACCGGGTTTTGAAGGTTTTGTTTCCGTCATGTTTTCGTCTGAAATAAAATATTACATAATTTGATATCTTTATAGTATGTTGTAAGGAATATAGAGAATAACATGCTAGTGTCTTAAAATAACAATGTTATCTGGTCGAGGTTGGGAGAATTTATCATGACGAAGCTTTGCCGAGTAGACAAACAGATTAGTAAATGTATAGGTGTATTTTCAAAACTGAGCTCTGACCTAGGCGTTGAGTCCATTACGATAGGTTTATGAGTAAACCTTCAGATCTAAGACAAGCACTAAGTTTTATTTGAAGGATAGTTTGTATCTTTTTTATGTTTGTTTTATCAATTTTGAAACAATAGCACGGAAATTTAACCGTTAAAAGTAGATTTCACGGCTCACCGTTCAAAATCTACCTATACTAGGGTTAATATTCTATTATTGTTGAACCTTTTTTCTATTTTTATGCCCCGGAAAAGATCCAAGTTTAAAAAACAAAGGGCAATAACTAAAAAAAATAAACCCGATAGGATTATCGTTCTTTTGCACTATTCTTGCCCTTGATGAGACCTATTTACCCATGACGTTTTATGCTCATAACGCGTATATTTTAAGAGATATGCTCCGGACAAAATTAAAAAAAAAATGAAGGAATGAAAGGACAAATACTAAAAAATAAGCTAGGTATTGTTATGGTTATTGTTGCACATCACTCCATAATCAGGAGATAAATAATACTGCCGAATTTCAAGTTAATCGGACATAATGTGACAGAGTTATGTTTCGAACAAAGAATTGCACGCTGTCCGGATGTCCGGACGCCCAGACGTCACGGGGGGGGGGGGGGGGTCCTATATTACGTTCTTTCTTCGACGGGCGTATGAAAAATTAAAAGTTGCGAAATTCAGGAAAGTTTCACTATAAAGGGTTCCGCTTTTCTTGTAAGCCACCAATTAATTTGTAATTCAATCCACGTGGGTTGAAATCAAGCGAGCAAAAAATATGTTATTGAAAGACTGTCGGTATATTTTCAATACAGATTAAACATAGTCCATTCACGTCCTTTTGATATGGATTGCATCTTAACTACATAACTCCCTGCCTTTTTTTTTCGCCTTCTATAGACGTTATATAAATAAGTCAGATAGATATTTAGACCCTTTATTTTTGCAATAGGCGAATTAACCCTTATTCTTCTGAATTTAGATTGCGTTTTATAAAACGTCTATTTTCTGTGAGATTTGATACATTCCAGTGCTCCCGCGCATATGAAATAGTAAGCAGATAGTGTAGGCTAAAATCAGACTGCACATCTGTGCAGGCTGGTGTTTGTCTATATTGTCTGGCAAAGCCTTGTGTACGACATGAACAGTCTGATAAGAGTTAATTACATACATAAGTTACATAATCCCATGTCTTTTTTCAACCCCTTTTAGACGTTATTTTCAGAAGAATGAGGTAGATAAAATCTTACGTTCTTTCAATAGACGACTTAATCTGAGGTTGCATTGGTGTTTGACGTCGCTTTTAACAATTTTTCACCCGTATCACGGCGAAGTTTGCTTATTCAAGTGCTTCCAGGGTATAAGTTCGATGCTCTAAAATTCCAATGCCAAGGACATTCCTTCAGCCCCAGAGGCGCGGCCGGGGTTCCAACCCACGAGCTTCGATTACTCCAGGAACACAAATCCGACGCCTTAAGCACTGAGTCACGAAGAACCCTAATCTTGGATTGGATTAATCAATGTTAAAGGAGTTTGATCTCACTTAATCTCTCCAGTGGTCCATATGTACGATTAATATAAAGGGCAACAATATAAAATCGATATTCGATATCCCCATTTACATCAATAATATTGCCAATGCTAGAAATTGACAAGCTTTTGAACGGGTATAGGGGATAATTGAATATTGGTTAACATGTTGAATGACATTGTTTTTTAGTGTTGCCAGTAATGAATTGATCCTGTATGGGATAGTTTGATTCGAAAAGCAATAACAACACGTTCAACAAAATAACAAAATAATTATCAATTATGAATTCATAGTATCGTAGACCGATGTATTTTAAGTTCTTATTTGGGTTAAATGGAATTCAACAAGAACACACATTACGAAATGTGTGTTCTTTAAAGCCAATCTGCAACATATGCGAAAAGACTTAGCCCAACATATGCTATATTTAAGGTAGTCCTTAAAGTAGTCCTCTATGAGAAATATACGTATACGATTTGACAAGATTGTGCATAAAAGGTTAAGTAATCTTTTCTTATGACATGGACGTGACGCCGTCATAGCGCAATTAGTAGCGCATCAAACTAATCTTCAAACATTGGCGAGTCACGGCTGCAGCACATATCCGTTCCGACTTAAGTCTCCCATCAATGGATAAACATTAGTGGGAAAGTGGGCAATAGAATCTAATGTTAGACTCTCCAGCCGCCGTGAGTTGGTTGAAAAAACTTTAAAAATTGGCGTTACATTTAATTAGAAAAAAGATGAAAGAAAACCTTGATAAATGAAAATATGACATTATACGCGACTAAGATTTATGATATGTTAAGGGATTTAAGAATAACAAAGGGTATAATAATTTTTGCAGGGATTAAATGGAAATATTAAAAATTACTGCCCAACCCGTCGATACAAAAGGAAAGGAGCAATCTTTAATTTTCTGTATGTCCTATGTTAAATCTCAAAATGGATTCACTGTAAAATTTATTTTTTTCGTGCAAATTGTAAATGTACACGGCTTGTTTTGAACGAATATCTCTGCTTCATTTTAAATGAGAATTATCATCATACAAAAAATGAATCGTTCATTTAAATAGGATCTAACTGATTGCAAATGATAAGTTTAACGGACATGCGTTAAAGCAATTTGCCCCGATTTTTTTCGATGAAGGGACATAAAAACTGTTAACCCGCACACGTTTAAATGAGTGATCAAATGTATTATTTGTCTTGACCTATATAGACAATATTGACCTTTGATCACTCGATCAATCTTATGCATCTATACAAGGTTTATTCGTTTATCTTTTTTAAAAGAAAACGGTTTAAATCAAAAGTAAAAAAAGACATGCAATAAATTCTTTCGTATTGTATATTTATTCATTGAGAACACCCAAAATACTTGAAACATACAATATGTATGATATGTCCCGATTTGACCCAGACCGTTTTATCTCAAGTTATTTAATATAATGCACCTGAAGTTGGACAGGTGTTTTGTTTGGATTACGGCCATAGATAACCCATTTTCCTACGATTGTTCGATAACATACTTATGCGTCATAAATACATCGATAGGACAGGAAAAATACATTTAAACATCTGATTATTTTGAGCAAATGCTTATTCTAAATTGTTCTCTTAGCGGCAGTAAAGTGGGGATTTCATTCGAAAATTTAACTTCTCATAAAACTAAAAGATTTTGTAATCGATGAATGAAAGCAATTTTCCGGAGATTACTAGATTACATGTGTGCATGGTGTTCAGGGATTGAGTCCGGACAGCCACAAATACATTAAAAAATCTGCAATTCGAGACTTCAGCGCAAGTAAGTACTAAGTGTCTATGTTAAGACACTAAGTACTGTCTTGCACTGAAGTCTCAAGTATTGTCTTGCACTGAAGTCTCAATTACTATCTTGCACTGAAGACTCGAACTGAGAACAGAAATCATAGGTCAGCAAATACAAGTTATATGCGTAACAAGAGATGTTTGTAAAACATTTGTTAACACCCCCCCCCCCCCCCAAATAAGAGCAGATCAATGTCATTTTCTTTACCTATCAACAAAGGGCAATGAGTAAAAGAAATATGACATGTAATTTTAGTTTCGAATGATTCATAAATAGCCTAGGCAAGTCTGTTTAAATCTGTTAAAGATTAATAAATTTTGCTTCGAGGAAATGATATTTTTTTTATAGGACTAATATAAAAAGCAAATAGTCCCGTTAACGATATTTATATGTATTTTATTTCTTATCTAAAATTTCAAGATAAATTTGCGATAAAGAGTTGCACGTGCGAAAAAAATCAAAGAGTCTGAAAATATCCAAATTTTCGAATACAGAAATAAAGAAAGGTCGACGAAATATGAGGCAATTCAATTTTAATAGATGGAATCGAAACTTTTCAAAGATATGTGACTCTCTGAACATATAATGGTTATTCACCGTGCAATATGAACATTTTGTTCTTGGAGTAGGGTAGAATAGCCAAGTCGAATCTAGACAATCATTGACTTGATACGTTGGTCAGTAGTTCCGTTTTGAGACTTGGCGAGGAATAAGAACTTAATTGAGCCAGCGTCAAAACCAAAGAGGGGTTTTAACCCTTTGCTGTTTAATCCCTGCTTTTTACGTGCCTGTGATTTTATGATTGAGAAAACATTGTGAAAAAAGAAGAAATTGCTCCTGACAAGCAATTTCGTCTTTTTCGACACTATTTTCTACCCTACTGAATGGTTATTTTTCAAATTAAATCCACTTTAAATTTTCGTCTGCAAAACCTTTGAATTTGGACATGTCCAAAATTTTGAAAAACAGGAAAGGGTTAAACATATGCGCTCTCATGGAATGTTCAATACTGAAATCGTACATTACATGTATTTTGATGAGTTCAGAATGGAAGAACGAAAACACATTAGTGTTCAATACACAAAATACAATAAAGTAAGAGATATTACCTGTTCAAATAATTATCCGATGAAAAAAGGCCATTAGCCGTTCATAAACCAACGATATATCTACAATTCAATTTTCAAAAAGTGTGTAGAATGCGATCAAACTTCTCCCTTTTCCACAAACATTTTGATGTAAATCTACTAAATTTCAATTTAAAATTGAGAAAAAATGGTGAACAATTAAGTAGGTAGTTACACACGCGTTATTTAAGTTTCGATATTAATATTATATACTTATAAACACTAAGTAAATAAAACTACCGCGTTATATTGGAACTTCTTTTTTTGACAGCCGCGCGCCCTTAACAACAGGGGAGATAATCCCGTATGTAAAACATATTAATTATAATCTTTTCTTTTTTTCTCAACAATTGAAAGATCGATTTTTAAAGGGGATTTTTTGTGTGTATATGACTTGTTTAAACTTGCATTTAATTAAATGTATTTGTGTCAATGTCGATAATTTAACGCGTTTCATTGCATATCTTTTAACATTTCTATAAACAAGGCATATTTCCGTTCATTCATGCATCAAATTAATGGAAACTTTGTGGGAAAAGAAACAACTGAATGCGGAAAAAATATCCCCTTTCTCACGCGCTCTACCTTTCATTGCACAGTTTATGGTTTACGCTATTTTTGATTTTTTATTGTTTTTAATTTTGACTAGTTTGACATTATTTTTAAAAGCCTATTCCAAGTCCGTACTAAACTTCTACAAAACTTTACTCACCTTAATCGACTAACTATACCTTGTTTATGTAGAGGATAGTATTTAGCCCTTCCCTGCGTTGAGAATGACAAAACTTTGCAAACTATTTTCAAAATAGTACTCACTTTGTATGCAAAGCGGGGTATAATTTGCAAACAGTTCGCGGTGTTTTGTTACCCGGAACACAGGGCTGCTACAAGTAAGAACACGTTCGCAGTTCAACGTCCGAGAAAAGTATTCCCGCTTTTGAATTCACAAACTAGTCATATATAATAGGTAGACTCTTGAACAATTTGTACGAAAAGGAAAAGTTAAGACATGCATAGTGCACGAAGGACAAAAACAGGGAGAAGCAGGAATGACCTCAATTCCACCCCCACTCCCTAGATGGATCAGGGCATATTACTTTACCTGTGTCCGTCTGTATGCATTCCCGTCTGTCTGTCTGTCTGTCTATCTGCCTGTCTGCAAAAACTTAACCTGTAAATTTAACAGGCAAATTTTAACTGCAACTTAACCTGCGAACTTAACCTGCAAATTTAAACTACACCTACATAGTTAATCTGTAAACTTAACCTGTAAACTTAACCTGCAAACAAAACATGCAAACTTCACCTGCGAACTAAACATACAAACTTAACCTAGTAACTTAACCTGCAAACTCAACCTGCAAACATAACCTGCGAACTTAATCTGCATAAATAACCTGCAAACTTCACATGCGAACTTAATCTGCAAACAAAGCCTGCAAACTCAACTTGTGAACTTAACCCGTGAGCATCACATATTCCTGTAACTTCAACATTTTTCGAGTGACTGTGCTTAAATTTGGCATGAAAGTTCCACTCAACAAAACAAATCGGTCGAGGTCAAGTTCATCTGTCAAGGTTAATATTAATCACCAATATCAAACTTCTTAAAAGTTGCTGTTTTGGGAACATTAATTTCTTCTACGAAACATCTTTTTTTTTTTTTTTTTTTTTTTTTTTCGGGGGGGGGGGGTCCTTTTGGAGGTTTCGGCAACCGAAACAGAGTAAATAAAACTTGAATAAGTTGTACAATGAAAAAACATATTTTTATGATATCATTTTACACCAAAAGTGGTTGCAACTAAACTGCCACCACTTTCGGTGTAATTTAACACCTTATATTTCCAACTCAAATTCAGGCGAGATTCTTACACCAAACAAAGTGTAAATAAGTCGACGAAACAAGTGTAGAGTTTTTTCAGAATCAAATAAAGAAAAGTTACACCTTGCACCACAACTGGTCTTGGAGCACAGCGAAAATCGTTTTACCCTTTCCTGTTTTACAAAATTTTGGACCTGTCCAAATTCAAAGGTTTTGCAGACGAAAATTTAAAGTGGATTCAATTTGAAAAATAACCATTCAGTAGGGTAGAAAATAGTGTGGAAAAAGAAGAAATTGCTTGTCAGAAGCAATTTCTTCTTTTTTCACAATGTTTTCTGAATCATAAAATCACAGGCACGTAAAAAAGCAGGAATTAAACAGGAAAGGGTTAAATGATCCCTTTAAATGTGTAAAAGAAACACATCGATTGATTGGTGTAAGAAAAGCCATTGCCAATAGCACAAATAAAAGTTTCTTACGCCAATTATGTTGACCAATGAATTGTTTTCCTGTTTCGAGAGTTAACTCCATGTAGATTGAATTGGATTTTGTTATATACGAAAAAATATATGTTTATGTATACATAAAAAAGAAAAAAAGTTTAGTTTCATTGTAATTAGCGCATTTTAACATTAATGGTGTAGACTTTTGCAATCTAGTGTAAAAAGGAAAGTTTATACCATAAATGGATTAATGATGTCACAACGAAAGAGAATCTTTGAATTTTGCTTATAGTTACACGTTTAGTACGAACCATTGTAAATAAGTGTAATTTGAAGTTGTCAGCCCAAATGGTGTTATGTTTTCCATTGAAAGAGCTGAGTATCACCAATTTGTAATACACTTTGATTACAAACCCTTTTTGGTGTTATATAGCACTTAAAGAGAGATAACTATCACTTAAAGTGCACATTTTACACCTTGTTTGGTGTAGACAAATGTTACATGAATTTAAGTGTTATTTTCTTTCCTTCTTTGATGTAAATTAACATTCATTGCTACATTGTGTAGGGCAGCGGACCCGTAATAGTTCCGCAACGTTTCGGAAGTAATGAGCTTTAACAGTGTTAACCGAGGTTTCCTAATGATTTTCATTAGGAAACCTCGATGAACATTGTGAAAAGTCATGAGTTCCGAAATGTTGTGGAGCTATTACGGGTCCACTACATTTAAACATTCGTAAACGACATTTTCAATTTGCTAATATTCAAATTCAACGTGCATAGGAGCGTTTTCCAGATCGGAGTTACCATTTTTATTTACACGTAATGTTATTTCAACTGTTTTATTATTATTTTTTTACAAATCCCGTGTTTCAATTTAAAACGCGTTCACGGAACGCTTGGGAACATAGTAATTCTGAACACAGGCACGTTTTGGTCGCTGAATGACAAAATCAAACTTGCTCTATATTGTAAGTGTTACCGGTCGAATTCAATGTTACCTAATTCAAGAGAGACTACTCATTGTTAGTGTGGTTGGATTAAATGTAGACTTCCTTCCCTTGGTTAATAACCGGTCAATCGATTGTTTTGTTTGAATGGGTTTAAGGTTCATGTAAAGTGTTTGAGACAAATTTGTTTTTGCTTTACCGCTATAGCTATGGCGGCCATATATTGCTTAACTGCTAGTGCTCATAAATACCTTCATTTTGATATATATTATACCTGGACATACTGCTTATTTTTGGCTAATGAAGCGCCCTTAAAATTGGGTCTCAAGCACTTTATATGAACCTTAATGCCTTTTTTTTAACAACAAATCCCATGGAACACCTAAAAATGGATTCCTGGTAGTGATCGCACCATGACAACCATTACACCATTTCCTAGCCCCCAGCTGCTATACCACATCGGTTTACGGTTATTCATTCATTGAGAGGCGATTGTCGGAAAGTTTAAACAGTCAGTTACATCTTGAAATTGACAACCATCTCAATCAAACCATTCTTAATCACTCTCTCAGCGCTCGATTCATTAATTCATTCCAAACATTCACTCAAACAATTCAAAAACGCTCCAAAATCACTAAAAAAAGATAAGATCAACAACTATATTCTAATTTAATATAGCTAGAAAGAAATCGCGATTTCACCGACATGATTTAAATTTTAAACGTCTGATTTGTTCTTAAAGAAAAAAGGAAGCTACTTATAGAGATATTTATAGAAATATGCATATTCTATTAAAAGGAGGTAATATATAGCTAATTTTGTTCAGAATGAACAAAATAAGCGATATTTGAGTACCTCCCTTTAATTTCACTCAAAACTCACTCGTCGCACTCATTCATTTCAATTCCGAAATCATTCCAAAGTCATTCACCTTGTCAATTTTAAGATGTTGTTAACTGTACATTTGCCGCAAGGGATCGAACTCGAGACCGCGCGGTTTGAAGGTAAGGAGTTTGACGCAATACTAACTGCCACATGACGATCAAAGCACAAATGTTAATTTTCGAAGAAAAAAAATTGAAAAATAAAAGAAAATATAAAAAAATGCCGATTTTGTATTTAATCCTCCAGTATTTCCACAGTGTATTGTCTAGGTTTAAATTTGACTGTTGAGACTGTCCTAATCTATCGATACTCGTTTCGAAGGGTAGCGTCGATTGGACAGATTACTAGTCTAGGTTTAAGTCTGAGTAGAGTCATAAAAAGTCACCATTTTGATAAGCGCTCGAGGAAACGCCCGCTAGAGGCGAACGCTTTCAACATCCCGAAAGCAGGGCTATTCTTATCTTATTTTTGCTCATACCTCAGTATTCTGTTTTTCTAGACTTGTTAATTTCACAAAGGATTAGAGCACTTTTGAAAAAAAATGGCATAATTGAAACAATCGAAGCGCTTTTGATTTCGTCCCTTCATTGTCAACATAGCTTATGTATTATTTAAATAGCGAGAACAAAGCAGTAGAAATTATCAATATACTCTCCATACATGAATGATTCTGTGAATATTCTGTCGGTTCTTTATGCGGGCTAATATACATTATATTTCTGTATTAACGGTTCAAAATGACATACAGCCGTGGCAGAAAGCGCAGATGCTACCTCTCAATCATGAGGTCCCAGGTTTGAAACCCGGTGGCGGCACTCATCCTTTCCGGAATGTCTTTTCCAACATTCGGCTGATAATCTTAAGCCCTGTGTGGGATGGGCAGCTTTAGGCTAGAAATGGATGGAGTGGTATATTAATACTTGGGGAAGGGGGCATCAGAAAAATATGGATAGGTACAACAGTCGCCACAATTTGAGTAAGGAACCTTCCAAAATTGGCGTTTAACTGTACACAAACAAACAAACGATGAAAAAATGAACCAAAGCGATGACGAACATATATAATCCTGTGCGTGACAATTCACGCAACAAATTCAAACCTGCTCGAGGTACAAATGTTGAGTAGCTTTGACAACGACATGGTGCAATAATAATAATATATGCTGACTGCATGACGATGGATAAAGACCTTATATATCGATATTGTGCATAGTAAAGACTCTGATCAGACTGTAAGAATGGACTGACTGGCCAGAAATTTTGCTTTGAGCACAATTGAAACTGTTGGAAATGCCACGCTATGTCTCATATTTATATAATATGATTAGGTTGTTAGTTTCATAACTCTGTAAACTAAAAAAAAAAAAAAATAAAAGAACTCCTAATTTCTTAAAGAATTTCAACCTTTAATTCAATGTGCATTGAAATTTAATCGATACTGAAATGTATTATGGAAAATATTGAAACAAAATGCTCGAAACAAGCAATTTCTCTTTTTTCCTCAATTATTTACCACTATTTACCACGAAACCCCTTCTGTATGCCAGCACCTTAATCAAATCTTAGATCCGCTGCTGGGGGGGGGGGGGGAGGAAAAAGTTGTAGCTCTGAGAATTTGGATGCCATAAACGATAGATAAATCAGTACCCGACCGATCAATATTTTAATTAAACTATAAAGTCACATGATTCCGTTTTCATAACGACGTGTCCAATTTTACCCAGAATACCCGAGCGTTCCGATAATCGACCGCCTGTTTCACAGAATACTTCAAGCGCCAAACAATCAAAAGGCTTTTATTGGTTTTGTATGGGACATTGAAAATTTTCTTGTCAACATCATAGCCGATTTGTAATGCTGATCAAAATGGCGCCGGTGAGTTTATGTTGTTTATTTACATTGCTTTTAAAATTCTAGCCATTATAAGGTATAATTACAGTTTTTCCTGCATTTATTTGAATTGTTTATTTCTAAAGTGTCTGTCGTATATCAAAGATGTTATTGTTCAATATGGACTAAACACATCGCTAATCGCAAACGTTAAGGTTTTTAATTTTAAATTTTGTTTGAAAGATAAAGAAAAAATATTCATGTGAACACCATAGCCGATTTGATTTTGTGATCAAAAAGGCGCTGGTGAGTTTATGTTGTTAATTTACCATGCTTTTGAAATTTCTATATATCTTATTATAATAATTACTTTTACTCTTTTTTTCCAAACATTCATTTGAATTGTACATTTCTTAAGTCACAGTTCTCTTTTTCTACTGTATAGAACAAACTGTTGCCATTCAATATCAAATTTTGAATCGTAACAAATTTGATTTGGCAATTTTGATAAAAATAGGGAAATATTTCATGTTAATATCATAGCCGATTTCAAATGGTGATAAAGAATGGCGCATGTGATTTTATGTTGTTTATTAATATCGTTTCTTTTAAAATTTCCTTTGCGTATATTTTGCGTGTACAGTCAATGCTCAGCGACCCTTTTTATTAAGCGACCGTTTTCAAAATCCCCTAGAAATCAAAATATATCAAAAAGTAGGTATTAATGGTCTAAAAATTATTGAAAATAAATCCCATTTTGTCAAAACTTACCAGAATCGTCTCAGTGAGACGGTTCTATTGAGTTTTAACAACACAGGATTAGTGAGAATTTACCAAAAATAAGCATGTTCAATCAAAAAAAGATGTCTCTTATTTGTCAAAAACGTGTCCTAAGCGACAATTTTCTATAATGACCGCTTTTTTGTGGTCCCGTTAGTGGCCGCTTACTAAAAGTTTTACTGCACACATGCATATGTCTAAGGTATTATTTTTCCTCGTCGGTGGTTTATCAAAAATACTATAGGTGTATTTTGTAAACTGAGCTCTGACGTAGGCGATGAGTCCATTATCATAGGTAAATCGGGTATAATTAAAAGGCAAATGATAGGAATTTAACCTGGCCCCTTTCACTGCAATTATGAAAGTACATGTTTGAGTGAACAATACTTTTTAAAAACAAGCAATTCAAGTTGGTTTATAAGGTAGATTTCAAACTTTCTTAATGCGCTATTAAAACCTGTTTTATCAATTACGAACAAATGGCACGAGAATCTAACTGTAAAAAGTTGATTTTACGGCTCACCGCGCAAAATCTACCTATATAGGTTGATTTTGCGCGGTGAGCCGTAAAATCAATTTGTACCGTTAGATTCTCGTGCAATTTGCTCAAAATAAGTAAACCAGGTAAAAATAATGCATTGAGAAGGTTTAAAATTTACCTTTTAAACCAACGTTACTGCTTGTTTTTAAACGCAAGGTTTACTCAAACATGTGCTTTCATAATTGCAGTGAAGGGACCAGGCTAAATTCCTATTATTTGTTTTTTAATTATACCCGATTTACCCATGATAATGGACTCAGCGCCTACGTCAGAGCTCAGTTTACAAAATACACATATATTGTTCAATATAAATTGCGAATCGTCTACAATTTGGCTTGACAATTTAAATTATGATGACCATTATTAATCAATGGCATGTCAACGTTCTTTATAATATTTTTTTTGAAATGGTACAGATAAACCTATGTTGTTCATTTAACACGATTTTCAGAATATTATTTTACCGTTTATTACATCAATATTCGAGCACCTGTGTGATATCTAAAACAATTTCAAATGCGCACAAAGCAAAGACTTTGGACAGACTGTTCATCCACACAGTCTGTCCAGAGTCTTCACTTTATGCGTTTTGTAATTAGATAAGTTCTAAAAGTATCTTAAGGCACTCAGAAAATGTTCTAATTTCGCGATGTTTTTGTCTATGTAGATCAGTGTGTGCGCCTAACGCCCATGTCAAATTGTTGGAATTGTCCCGCACTGGACCATTTATATGTGGCGTCGCTGGTCTAGAGGTAGAGCGTCAAAATCTAGACCAAGAGTTCTGTTGTTCGATTTCTTGGAGCTGCTATCGATCTTGGTTCTTTCATTGGCCCACATTTGCGAGTACTTGTGAATTTTCTAAGAAGCAGAATCGAGAGGGATTAAACTTAGTTGTAATTACTTGTTTCCAATCCATATAAATTATGTATGTTTAAGCCAATTTTATAAGGCAATTTCGATCGTTACAACCTATATGTTATTGAGATTAACATGGCACCGCAAAGCTACAGCGATTTTGTAATCCTTATCGTCTACGCTTATGCTAATTTTACAAACAAAATCGGCGACGCAGACATGCCGGCGATTCATTTTCTTTGTCGGTCGACCAGTAAAATAAATAAATAACTAAAATACGTCGGAAGTGAAGGGTAAGAAAAGGCGTCTGCGAAAGGTAGAAAACCGGCGATCAGTCGACGATGCATTATTGTCACAAATCTAAAAGACGTCGTAGACTAGTCGGCAGGTTTTAACTTGAAGATAAAACACACCGACGCGACGCCAATCACAAAACATCTACTATCGATCAGTCGGCGACTAGCCGGCGACTATAATCGCCGATTTTATCACCGATTCCATATAAAGACGTCGGCGCCACATCACACATGCGTCGGAGCTTTAATGTGAGCTTAGTCATTTGGAAAAAAAAAAAAAAAAAAAAAAAAAAAACACAACCAAATGTGCCCTCATCACGCAAAAAAAAGGGCCAATTGGGAACTCCATAAACTAAATAAGTAAAAAGAGAAGGGTCAAGCAGAGGTCGCATTTTGAAAATAAAGGTTGTGACCCGTCACGCGAAAAGGGACCATCTGGGTAGTGTGTAAAGTGTCGACCCTAGTCAGACTGCGCGGTTTGCGCAGACTTACTAGGGTCGAAACTTCTCGCACTGTGCTTATTTTCTGAATCTAGAATGTTCAATCTACCTTCCGTGCAAGAATTTTTCAAATGCGACCTTTGGTTGACCAATGCTGGACCAAATCTCTTTTTCAAATATTCATTTTGCAAAGTTCCCAGATGGCCCCTTTTTGCGTGACGGGTCACACATATGTGCACAGTTAACAACATCGTGGGAATCATAGAGCAAGGTGACTTTATCGGACAGCGTCTTTGGCGTACTTATAGGTATTATTTGGCTTATTTCGCCTGAGACTCAATGCATATTCCGTATATCTTCGGAAGATTTCCGAATTCTTATTGGTAATTTATTGATAAATACACAATTTAACCAGCAAACGAGAGCAAGAAATAATAGCTCAGTCGGTTAAGGTGCGCACTCACAAACATTCATCTGTGAGTTCAAACCTCCCGCGCGCCCTTCTTTTTTTATCATACTTTTTTCGTCCCTTTTAAAATCCCACGGTAAGGGAATATTTTTTTCTCCTTGATATCAGAAAACGACCACTTCCAGTTAAATCCTTTTGAGACAGATCGGGTGCAAAAGAGTCTTTATCATTGTATAAAAGTGAATTATTAACCGAACTTAGGTATCTTCCATCGCGATGAAAATACATGTATGTTTACCATTTTTTTGAGATGAGAACAGTGTTTCCCGGCTAATCCTTGTTTCGAGCCCGTCCCCGAAACCACGAAGAAGAATAAAAACACTGCCTTAGTTACCACATAGGTACTCGAGACTAGTAGAGCTTCATTTGTTGTTGTTGTTTTATCACCATCATTATTATTATTGGAAGTATTGGTATGAGTCGTATTTTTGTATGTGCTAGAAAAAGCTGAAGAGACAAGTAGGTTACATTCAGATTGGAAATGATTATTGCATTCATTTTTCGAATGATTTTGATAAAGTGTTAAGTAGGTTAAAATGATAGCTTTATTAGAAAATTAATTCATTTTTATGTCTTCTTAATTTAATTAGCCAAAAAGTGAAAAACGTCGTCCCTTCTGAAAAAAAGAGTCATAAGTGATCGTAAGACAGACAAAAAAAAATATAAAAAATTTGAGTTCAAGAAATATAATTTCTAGTCCTCGGTTTGAACTCGTGGTCTCTAGAACAAGAGGCAGACGTCTTAACCTCTTCACCACCGGTTTGATAACTCTATCCGCCGCCAGTAAACACTTAATTCGTAAATTGATTTAGCGGAAATCGTTGACCATCGGGATTTTCCGATTTCATTCGCGGAAAATAAACAGAGTCTCAGGCGAAATTAGCCAAGGAATATACCATGCTATGTGAATGTTTATAAACAAGACTTTCGACGAGTTTAATATGGAGAAATTTGGAGCAACGATTTTATGCTGTGGCAGTCTTTCAAATATACTGAAGAATCACAGAAACACAAACTACTTGCATTTTAACCATCCTCTGACTTACATCTGTAAACGTCATGTGTCAAAGTAACATGCTTTCATACTTAACCACAAAAGAGACGGTACACCAGGATAATTTTATTCAACAGAATTTCTTTAGTGAACGTTTTTTTAAATAAAAAATCCATCGAACAATTCTTTTCAATATTGATGTGAATACTAATCTTAGCATTAGCGTTCAGAAAACGAGTATGCCTTCGTCAATATCGAGGTTCAAATATTTAAGCCCCCGACGCGGTATGGCGAGATATATTAAGCCAGGGCTCGTGTTTGACCCTTAAGCCGGGGTTTTGACCCCCAAAAAATCTGGAAATATCTTAATTTGACCCAAAGAAATTTCTCCCAAGGGGGTCATTTTGACCCCTTTGAGAGGAATTACCAAGGGTCAAAACATGGTTTTATACCTAAGATTTTCAGAAATTACTATCTAAAGTCTTACAAATATATTACTTATTTCATCATTACAAGAAACAGTTATAAAGACTCTTAAATATGCAAAATTCTACGTATGATTTGCTTTTTCTGTTGTTTTGACCCCTTTAAATTCAGGTTTGACCCCCAGGATTTCTTAGATGAGGAGTCAATGACTCCCCAATATCAAACACTAATACGAGCCCATCTTGTCGAGCCAAGGGTTACGAACGTTTTACTTATCTTTGTATTCGAGAAGATCTTATCGATTCGATACCCCTTGACTCGTGAAGATGATACGAGCCCTGATTAAGCTTTCTTAAATCTAATCAGTGGTTGGGGTGTTGTCTCTGAATGGTTGTCTCATTGATATGATACAGTTATGAACATCGCAAAATTGACAAGTTACATGATTTTGGAATGATTTCTGAATGATATTGAATGAGTGTGTGTAGCAAATTTTGGATACAATTAAGGGAGATAATTAAATATCGCTAATTTCGTCCAAGTTGGACTAAATTAGCGATATTTATTACATCCCTTGCAGAAAAAAGCATGTACTTTCAAATTTCAATTTTATTGAAATGTTGATCGTTTTGAACGATTTCGAATTGTCCGGAGCGTTTTTGTGTGATTTGAATGAATGAACGGAGCTTTGAGTGAGTGATTTAGAGTGGTTTTGATCGAGGTGAATGTTTTTTCACGATGCTACGAACTTTATGTTTTTGAGTAGGTTTTGCTGCTGTTTTAAAGACTTATTCCAAAGCTATTTGTTAGACAACCCATGTGTCTGGTTATTTCGTGTGTCTTATTCCTAAGTCGTTTATGTGTGACGTTTCTGTGCGATAGCACAGTCTGATCTAAGCCTTTTCTTTGCGCATAAATGAAGATACTAAAATAAACCACGCTAAAGCTCTCTTGTCCCTCATCAATCGGTGGATTACCGTAAACATATGCGGGATGAGCAGCTGGAAGAAATCAGATGTTATATAAGAAATTCTAGAAATATATGGTTATGTGCTCCAATTGCTACGCTAGGCGTCTAAAGAAGCTTTGCGTATTAAGCTATTAAGCTATTTTCAGAACGTTTTGTGAAGACTCTGTTCAGTCTGCACCCACTTGTGATTACAGTTTGAAACATAGTAAATACCGTTCAAAATCGCTCACTCTGAGCTGCATTCATTCATTCAAAAACATTCCAAAACGCTCCAAATTGACTAAAAATATAAAATCAAAAGCTACATTCCAAATGTAAAATTCGCGTTCACTGACATATTTTGAAAAATATAAGCGTCTGATTTGTTCTTGAAGAAATTGAAGCTATATATAGAAGTTGGATGCATATTATATTAAAGGGATGTAATAGATAGCGCTAATTTCGTTCATCCTGAACAAAATTAGGAAAAAATTGGCTTACCTCCCTTTAATTTTACTTAAAACTAACTCCTTGTGTTCATACAATTTCATCACAAAATCGTTCATCTTGTCAATTTGACGATGTTGTTAACAGTAGTAATCCTGAACGCAGTGCCGCATTTACGATTTTTATATTTTATCATAATTACAGCTAACTTCAGATTCTTTAAGGTAGTGGACCCGTTATAGTTATGCAAAATCTCAGAAGAAATGATTTTTAACCATTGTAAACCGAGTTTTCCTAATGATTTTCATTAGGAAATCTCGGTTAACATTTTGAAAGAATATGTGGTCCGAAATGTTGCGGAACTATTTTGTAAGCTTGTGCGCAAAGTAGCCACATGGGAAATCTGTCTTATTTTGGAGGAATCTTTACATTTTCGGTATAGGACATTGAATTTTAAGACATATAAGACATGAAGAGAGTGCTTTCTAATTTTATTGAGGTATGAAACTTAAAACCCTAGCACACTCATGTATAAACCCACCTCGAAAAATATCTCTTAATTGATAGACAACTAAAAATATTTGTTCTCGGCTTGAAATGACAGCTTTTAAACTAATGTAAAAAGATAAGTGAACATTAAAAATGCATTGGTTTTAGTTCAGTTGATTTGCGTGTCCAATAACTTGTTTGTCAGAAGAAGAATTGATAATACAAAACTTGTTAAAATCGGAAACTAAGTTTGCATTAATAATATAGCGGTTTCAATTTGAATGAATTGGCTTTTAGTGGTTGCAAGACATTAAAAGACTACATTTGCATACAGAAACAAATCATTAATTTTCAAAAGATGATTTTGAAATTTATTAAAAGTAAAATGCCAACATTTGACAGCAGATTTAAATGTATTTGAATTACAAATATGATACTTTTGTTTTCATCGATCTATGAATATAAAGTATCAGATAACAAATCCAAATCACCACGATGAGAAAAAATACAAACATTTCATAAGGAATGATTATTTGAAACGTCTCATCGATACGATTCAAATGAGTACCCTCAACATGGGGTTTGGTTATGAAATTACATCTTGATATTGACATTCACCTCAATCAAAACCATTCTAAATCGCTCACTCAGCGCTCCAATAATTCATTCCAAACACTCACTCAAACCATTCAAAAACGCTCAAACCCATTGAAAAATATAGAATCAACAATGTCATTCAAAATAAACTGGATAAGAGAAAAAATGCGATTTCACAGACAAAATTTAAATTGTAAGCACCTGAAAGGTTCTTTAAGAAATAAAAAGGTAGTTTTACAATTTGTTGGCATATTTTATTAAAGGGAAGTAATTAATATCGCGAATTTTGTTCATCCTGAATAAAATTTGCGATATTAATTACCTTCCATTAAATTCACGCAAAACTCGCTTCTCACACTCATTCAATTACATTCCTATATTATTCTCAAATCATTCACCTTGTCAATTTCACGGTGTTGTTAACTGTGAGACTTTTTTGCCCCCTCTTTTCCGGACCCCTGAGAAATCATATATATTTGTATTTTTCCAGAGGATGCGGTTTGCAGACCTGGCCTGTTTGTCGGTCTTGCTCTTTTGTCTGCCACAATTCATAGGTGAGTTTTACTTTACCGTAGTTTTTTTTTTTACCATAAGCCGCACCGGTGTTGCATACGTCTATGGCGAATAGGGCTGAAATGCCTAAGTGGAATGAAAAGTTGGTGGCTGCGACAAAGCGGTATGAAAAATGAGAGGGAAATCATAGATAGGGACAACAGCCCCCGTGATACGAGGGGTGTTCCAGAAATTCGTGGACTGACGCCATATCTCGAGACCAGTTAATCGTATGAAAATTTAAATCATAACACCTTATTCTGTTATCTTTTTTTCTGCTAATGCACCAGATGTTGAGAAAATAGGCCAAACAGCAATCTTTATACGAGCGAACAAAGACATGCACTATGCGCCAAGCGGCGCACGATGCGACTTTCTAACGTACGTCGTTGATTTCGAGATGTTCAAAACACTTTACTGTGATATCAAGGTATTCAATAAAATCATCCCGAATTTCGATTTACTACAAATAATTACTAAAACTGTAATTATATCACCAATTTTCAAATTGAAGCACCTTAGTCTCTGCGCCGCTTGACACTATGTATGTCTCTATGACAACGACTGGTGAGCGCGTTATGTGGATTAACAGGATAAAAAGGCTACAAAATAGCTCAGTATTGATTGATATTCATCATATGCAAATTGCAATGATTTCCGTTGAACAGTTTTTGAGATATAAGGATAGTCCACGAACTTTTGGAACACCCCTCGTATAACTCAATTACTTTAAAATGTGGCGTTCAACCACAAACGAATAAAAAAAAAGATCCCGACAAAAAACAAACAAACAAAAAATAAACAATCAATCATCCAAATAAATAATAATCGAATAAAAATGAAATGTGTACCGACACGCGAAAAGGAACCCTCTGGGTAGTGCATAAAGTGTTAACCCTTGTCAGACTGCGCGGTTTGCGCAGACTGACTAGGGTCAAGACTTTTCGCAATGTGCCTTTATTCTGAATCTAGAATGATCAATCTACCTTCCCGTGAAAGAAAATTAGAAATCCGACCTCTGGTTGAGCTGTCCTGGAACCAATCTTTTTTTTAAATATTAACTATACAGAGTTCCCAGATGGTCCCTTTTCGCGTGACGGGCCACAAATATAAATAAAAACAATATTCGTTCCGACTATTTGTCTCTCACCAATGGGTTGATAATCGTACACCTATGTGAGATAGCAGCTGGAGGCTAAAAAGAATGTGATGGTTGTACTGGTGACAGAAATACCAGGAATCCATTGTTAGGTGCTCCAGCCGCCGCGATATAACTGAAATAATGTTGAAAGCGGCGTTAAACTCCATTCAATCAATCAATCAATCATTTTCAGTGGGCGAGACGAACTATTGGGTGTCTTTGCTCGGTCGAGAGAGTCACACGATAAGCCAGACATCAACCCCACTGTACCTGATTATCAACAATCAGAATGACGACAACATCACCGTCACACTGAGCGGGTCGAATTGTCAAAGTGTCGGAGATTACGTCATCCCTTCGGCCAAGACCCGGGATCCCGAGACCCTCCGGATAAACTGCACGGGGCTGGTACCGGACGGGATAGAGATTGCAGCCAAAGGGCTGAAAGTGTCTTCGACCGATGATTTCCTTCTTCATGTCGTTCAAGAAGATGAAGCATTACAGGTAGGGATAGATATCGCGAAAGGAAAAAAAATAAACAAACATTCAATCAATCAATCAATCAATCAAACAATCAAACAATCAATCAAACAAACAAACAAACAAACAAACAAACAAACAAACAAACAAACAAACAAACAAACAAACAAACAAACAAACAAACAAACAAACAAACAAACAAACAAACAAACAAACAAACAAACAAACAAACAAACAAACAAACAAACAAACAAACAAACAAACAAACAAACAATAACGGAATTGCATTATAAACGTCGAATGTGTACTAGGAGTTCTCGCTAAACTCCGCCTTTTTCGACCGACTTTTCTAAGCTTTTTTTCATCGATTTTGCACATACATTTTGTGACATTTATCTAGATAAAGAATCATGGTATCAATTACAGTTCGAAACAGCTAGGAAAGGTGTAATGGTAGTACTGGTGTGATACCCGGAATCCATTGTTGGGTGCTCCAGTCAGCGCGATATGACTAAAACAATATTGTAAAATCGATTAATCTTTCATTGAGTGACCATCAAAAATCTTTATTTTCACGAATCGCGAACCCACGAGTTAAAGTACAGCTTTTGATATTCTTGAAATGAAATTTTGTTCGATCTTACACGGAAATCAAACAGTTATTCTATTTCTTTCATAAAAAAAAACAAAGCGCTGAAGGCACTGGAGGTGGACGTTTCTGGTGGCATTGTGATGAATATAAAATGAGACGAAAAGAAATTATCCATGTAAACATGTTATAAATGTAAAATGGATCGACCCAATATCGGCAAGTTTCAATGTTAATGCAAACTTTATAGGAATTACAATGGTTTTTTGACTTCTTTTTGTTAAGCCCATATTTACGGTTCAAAATACGAATGAAATACGACATTAACACCTTAGGTTAATTTTGTTTATAAATGAAATATGTGCGACCCGTCACACATAAAAAGGAGCACCCGAAAAGAATTTGAAAAAAAAAGATCGGTGCCGGTCAACCAGTGGTCGCATTTCCAAAAATATTTTACGCGATACCCATGTCGTTCCTTTTTGAATGGCAGGTCACATAATTATCAGGGGCATCCAACCCTCTTTAATCCGCATGAGCTGTTTACTTCACATTTAATATAAAATTGACTCTAAATTTAAAGTAACTAAGAGTGTGCTAATGAGAATTCGTCATAGATTAGTAACTTTCATATGCATATCCGCAAATAGCACCAAACAACTATATTGATAAGGAACAAATGCAATCTCGCAAAAACAGCTGCGGCTTCAAGGTTAATGATATCATTGAAATTTTATGTCTCAAAACGTAGGCCTACAATTCTTTATCTAAATGTAGTGTATTCGATGAAATATGAATTGCAAGACACTGTTTTGCTTGTGTTGATTCTTCTCATATTTTTTCACGAAGCTTGGTTAAAAACATCATAAATCATTAATGGGAAAACGAATATTTCTGGTATACTTGTCAGCATTTGGAAGAAAGAAAATGAATGAAAGACCTAGAGATTGTCAAAAATAGGCATCGTTCCCGTGTTCTTAATATTTCAAAATTGGGTTGAACGGCTGATTAGAAATCCGCTATACCCGGGACCGCTATGGGCAGGTCAAATGCTATGGAAAATACATCAACTTTTTAGATGTAGACAATGTATGCATGTCCAAAATGGCTTTTTATTGCTTGAAGTTGTCCGGAGAATCAATGTCGTAACTCCGTACATCACGAACGGTATCTGACGTCACTAGTTTGGTCTATGGGCCCGGTAAAGCGCAAAACCTCCCGAGAAAGGCACTCAGTATTTTAGACTGGTCCTACTGTCGACTCATGTATGAGGCTTTAATGACAGTCGACACAGGGACCAGTCTATGAGTATTTCCCCTTGGGATGTACCATCTCGGAAGGTATTGCTCTTTAATATCCAGGGTAGGAAACTTCTTTGCGAATGCGATCGTTTTCCGTTACCCATGCAATAAAAGAAAGAAAGAAACAAACCGACCTAATTTGATAGCGTGGGACAAATAGAAGCAGACAGTATATTTGCATTGTGCTATACCCTTAGTTTTTTCAGCGATTATAGCAATTAAATAACCAAAGGTGCGTTCGTTGGAGAAGATGCAAAAATACCGCTTGGGTATGATTTTTAAAACCATTTGGAACAATTTTCGAATTAATGAGTGAAAGATTCGTTTTCCTTCAGGGTCTCCCTATTTTACATTCACCACACATTTACATGTATAGTTTCCCCCTTCTTCTCGTTCTTGTCACTTCAATGCCACCAGAAACGTCCACCTTCAGTACTTCAGTGCTTTGATTATCCCCCTTACACCACGGAAAAACCCAATAGGCGAATCACCGCCTTTTCTATAAATAGCATTCTTGCGCGAAACAAAAAATCCCGTGGTCTAGGATTTGAAGATGATTTCTCATTTAATAGATGTCTTTATTTAATATTCTCATTGTATAGAATTCTTGAATAGTGCCATTTTCAAAATGTACAGTTGTCGAGCGAAGGTAAGTCTTGTAAGAAAAAAAAAAAATTGAACCAAAGCCGTTACAATTTTTTAAAAGCTATTAACAACTGACAGGATTGTTCTCACGTAGTACTAACACTTGGGTGACGTAGAAACGTCCCCCAAAAATGATTCTTTTCTTAAAAACGTCATTTTGCATGAAATCGCGCGACTACGCCATGGCGTCATTTCGCTGGTTCAGCGCGCTACAATTGTTACTGCCTATATGCTTATAGGCAGTTACAATTATTTCGCCCTGAGCCGTCGATCCGTTTATTTGGGTCGGCCTATATATCGTCAAATAAAGCTAAATAAATTAAATTATGAAATAATATTTGTTAATTACCCAACCTAGACCAAATTGATATATAAAGACACCAGCGTTTTATTTTCTACACCTCTAATTACAGGACCCAGTCGGACGCGAGGGGTATTTGGCCTTCAAGGAAGGTCACCTTGGAAACGAATATTACGTAATCACGTACTGCCACACCGGTGGCGTGTGTCAATTCTCCGTCCTGGCAACCGAGGACGCGTCTATAAACGTACGATTCCCGAGGCAGTTTTCGGGCAACGCTTCTTGCACTTCGACTTCCGGTTCCGGCGATTACATTCCCGTCGGAACGTCGATCCCGTTCAGTCTGAGCTCTATGGATATTCTGCATATAGAGAGCAAGCATGACCTGTCGGGTACGTATATCTCCTCCGACAAGACCATTGCCGTTTTCGCCGGCGCCAGGAATGTGCCGGCTTTCAACACGAGCAAAGTCGGCCATTTTGTCGAACAGCTTCTGCCGATTAACAAATGGGGGACGAGTTATCTGGTGATGCCTAATGACCAAAATGACAACGGGGACATAATCAACATCGTCACCAAGAACGATAACACCTCCATCGAAATCTTAGGATTCTCTCCCTTTGTTGTGCCGCTAGCCGGAGATTCGAATATAAGACGAATAGACTGGGGTCTGTCAGCCTACATCGTAGCCGACAAACCGATAGGAATTTCACAGTTCATGTTTATAAATTTATATGACAACGGGGACGCAACGAAACTGCCGTCGATGGTGACAGCACTCGCCACAAATCAATGGTCAAGTGAGAACTATTTTTACGCTTATCCCGGATTTTTCAGCACATCTCCAGATCTTTACGTCTCCGCTTCAACAAGTGCTAGCGCTGCTCTTAATGTACATCCCGTGTCCTCTGGGTCGTCCTCTGGGACTTTCCCGGGCGATAATGTAGAAAGGTCTGATGCTAAAGTTGGACATCAAACTGTTCAGGGATTTGTTCGGTTACAGGGCAGTGATGCCGGCGGCCATGTTTATATGGCGGACAATATTGCCATGCTTGGAAACATCAACACAGTTGAAAACGAGGTAAAGAGTTAAATATATGTCCCGTTGAGTAAAATGTATCGGCTTTGTAGTGCTTGAAGTTAAGACCCTAGTCGGGCTGTGCCGATTGAACAGACTGACTAGGATCGAAACTTCTTCGCACTTGTCTTATTTTCCGAACCCAGAATAATTATTCTTCCTAACTACGGAAAGAATATTGAAGTGAGGCAATCTCTCTATTTGAACAATCTCTTTTTCAATTATTCCTTTTATGGCGTTATAGATCGCGGTCCCAAGAATGGTCTAGGTGCAAGTTTGAGCCGACAAATTTGTCAAAATTGTTTTTATATAGCGCTACAAAACACTTTCGGAATCTAAAGAAAATACAAATAACATGTTAAATGAACTTTAGATATTGTTTTTATTCTATGGTTATAGACATTAAATTCTTTGAAAGACCTTAAGAATTTTCACATTTTTTTGCAGCGAAATTTACTTGGCTCCTATAAGAGAACATTGGTGTGGTGCCGACCGAACCCCTCTTTGATAGAATTAAGGAAAGTCACGAATGATGCTAGGATTATTATTGTCATCATCAATTTCATTATGGCTATTCCAATTATGACGAAATAGTGTTCATATACCTTCAATTTTTGAGGGAATTCAACGAAATTGCTTTATTAACAAAAAGGAAATAATTTCTGGCGAGCGTCACAGTGGCAACATAACCCTCTTGCTTTCAGGAATGTTCGGTAGTGTTCGGTTACCCGGGAGATCTGCTAGATAATGACTGCGACCACAAATACGATGAGGACATCTGCACGCAAGACGATCTTGGTAAATATATTCCGTCAGGCGAAAAGGGACTTTGCAGAAAGTGCGTAAAATGCGTAAACAAAGATACAGATGAGAGGACTAAATGACAGTCTTTAATCTTTATTTCTCATTGAAACCACGTGTTGTGTGTACACATTTTCATCGTCTTGTTAAGGCGATGAAAATGTGTACCCACAACATAGGATTCACGCAAATATAGCTGAAGTAATTTTATCTGAAGATCGAAAGACTTCTCTATCTGTTTTTCTGTTGAAGTGTCGATCCTAGTCAGTCTGCATGGATTGTGCAGGCTGTCAAAGGTCGACACTTTTTGCGCCTGGCTGGTTTCCTGAATCTAGAAGAATTATTCAACCTTTCTGTACAAGATTTTTTCAAATGCGAACTCCGTTAGACCTATACTGGAACCGATCATTTTTTTCAAATATTTTTTTGCGGCTCAAGATGGTCCCTTTTTGCGTGATCGATAACCGACATCTAATTTAGATTATTCTCAAATTCAGATATTTCTTAGAGAAAACTTACTTCCAACAATTGAACTTCATGTACAATTCTTTTCAATAATATGCAGAATAGCTCCACTGTTAAGTAATTCAGTGAATTTTTAAGCGATCGTCGAGACAATGTTTCTTTTCGATAGTGTAAGACTTTTATGACATGAGATAAATAGAGGATATTGAATGAGTGGTCATGGAATACCGAATTTATTAAACGAGTCATCTATAAACAAATAAAAACGAGGCTGCGCCGAGTTTTTATCTGTTTATAGATGACGAGTTTAATACATTCGGTATTTTATGAGCACACATTTTATATTCTATTTATAATATGACCCGAATTTTTGCGAAAAATCGTCAACATTTTTGAAATTCACCATTTCAATTTTCCGCGAAACTTATAACGCCGTTTAAAACTGACGTCACAATACTCATAAAATATGACGTCATTTTCGCAGTAATTTTAGCATTGCAATTGGCTTTAAGTTGCATAGTTATTCCAATAGTGTAATAACACCCTTGTAATATCAAAAATATTCAACGGGGTTATTTCACTCCCGCGACGTAGGTCATATTATAAGAGTGTTTATAACGTAACAATAAGAGTAGGAGGACGCCAAATCTAAGTCCCGATGGTGAGAGATCATGATGGTAACGCCCAAGCATGATGGCGCTTACGATGGTAATCACGCGAAAGCAAGATGTTGATAATCTTGCACACATAAAAATGTATATGTGAGACCGGTCGCACTTACAGGAACCATCTTGGAACTCTGTAAAATAAATATTTGAAAAAAAGAAATTGGGTCCAGCAAAGGTCAACCAGAGAACGCATTTCAAAAAATATTTCACTGGAAGGTAGATTGATCATTCTAGATTAAGAAAATAACCGCATTGTGAAAAGTTACGATCCTAGTCAGTCTGCGCAATCCGCGCAGTCTGACGAGGGTCGACACTTTACGCACTTACCCGATAGTTCATTTCGCATGACGGGTTACATATTAACAGTCCATTATTCAGTCGGCTTAAATGTTTATCATCCTTAAGAATTGTATTTATGCGCAAAGCAAGGTACGGGTTCCCAAACGTTCCATGAAAAGGTATAGCCCTTCAAGAACGCAAAGCAATCATTTTACAGATATGTAATTTTATTCTAATTGCGTTCACCAAGATTGGTGCATTCTGATTGGCGGAAACACTGGTTTCGTTACTCAATGAACACAATTTTGATTATACAGCTTTTATGTAAACTTTCACAGAAAAGTAGTAAAAAAACGTATTTAAGGACAAATCTTCACATTTTTGCTTCAAGAAATTAAGTTATAAGATATGAAGATAGTATTTGTTCATTTCATTGGGGTATGAAACTAGAAAAAGAATCACACTGTATTACGCTTACGCTCTCTGAAATCAACAAATACTCTCTTCATGATCTCTTATTTAGTATAGTTTTACCACAAATATGACCAAAAACCTTTCTTTATATTTTTTTCTAAAATGTCATTCTTATGTCCAAAATATTTTATTCATATCTATTCGAATAATTGAGTATACAACTATCCCTTAAGCTTGCGCTCCCGCTTGATATTATTTTTTGAAAATGAAATATGGAGGGTACATCTATTTTTAACTGTCTTTATGAAGTATGAAAAAACGTCTTAGTATGAATCCACAAATCGCTCTGCGGATCCATACACTGTGATAAGGTTTCTAGCTTAATATCTCAATGAACTGAAAAATCAAACTCACATCTGAATTAATTATAATGATTTTACCACAGTGACGTCATTCTACCTTCCGTACGACGTCACCAACGTTGGGGCACCAATCCACACGGAGATCTACGATATTGGCACCACTAAAATCATGCACGTGTCCGTGATCACGTGCGGCCTTCTACAGATTGGGCTGAGGTCTACCAACGATTCAACGAAAACCGCTGCCTTACAGGTCTGTATTATATGAACGCACGGTTCGACGCGGATGTGAAATTTGCCAGATTATTTTTGCTACTGTTAACAACAAAACTGCCGACATGAATTATTTTGGATTGATTTCGGAATGAAAGTAAATGAGTGTGTGTAGCAAGATTCGGGTGGAATTCTGGGGAGGAAATCCAATATCGCTAATTTTGTTCAAGATGAACAAAATTAGCGTAATTCCTAACCTCCTTTTATTATTATTTTTTTTATTATTTTTTTTTATTTCATAATACGGCATGTCGGCAACAATATTGCCCTTGGCCGTCTCACAATATAATAACAATACGGAACATGACAAACAAATAAACAAATGAAAGATGACAAATAAATAAAACAATATCAAAAGTTCGATTTTGAATATAGTGATAGAATTTTTTCTTTTTTAATTATTTATTCGTTTTCCTGATGAGCGACCAAACCAACGTTAACACAGCTACATCAAGGCTGTATTTACTATGCCTTGGTCGCACAACCATAAAAAACTAATTTGTTTTCCATAAGCTTTCGAACTCTCTAAGATATAACTTACTTGAGTTAAATCTGTGAGAATCCGAAATCCCGGTAAATTACGATTTACATGAAGAGTGATTTGAGTGTTTCACGTTCTAACGTTGTATGCATCTTTAATGAATAGTGCTAAATTAACAGTAGATATTCTATTTTGTAATTTCATTAAACTATAGAATTTGTTTAATGTAGGAAATGCGGTATTTTTAAAATATTTTTGACGTAACTCTCTATATTTCGGACATATCATAATGAAATGGTATTCGGTTTCCACTAAATTAAGATTACAATTTTTACAAATTCTGTCATTTCTGTTAACATTCAAATGCCTACCGACTTCAATTTCTAACGAGTGTGAACCTAGTCGAAAACGTGTAACTTCTTTTTTAGTTTTTGTACTTAAAGGTAGATCAAGGTAGTTTTCGTATTGAAAGACATCCTTAAAATTAATATAATACATCATTTTTTATATAGTTGATAATTTCGATTTCCATTCTTGTACGAATTGGTCCCTCATTCTGGTTTTGAAAGTATTTGAATAATTTAAATTTGAATCAAAATCATAGAAAGATACATACAACTTCTAAAATAGCTCCCAGTTTCTTCAAGATCGAATCAGACCCTCATATAACTTCAAATATGTCAATATATGCGTCATTTTGGAGCGTGTTTGAGTGGTTTGAGTGAGTGTTTGGAATGTGAGTGAGTCTTTGAACGGAGCGCTGAGTGAGTGATTTAGAATGGTTTTTATTTAGATAAATGTTAATTTCACCAATTTCACGATGTAAACTAACTGTAATGCACGGGGGATATTACACTTTTGCAATAACTATGCAAATGAGCTGAGAGTCGATGAGCAATCAACGATATCTGCGGAAACGATATTATATTGCGGAATAACTCTTCGATAGATTTCCATGATGTATGGATTCATCGTATAAATTCAGACCATATAACCAGAAGACTATCGAATTTGTGTACGTAAAATACCGGTATCAAATTTATTAAACTCGTGATCTTAAGGTTCATGTAAAGTGCTTGAGACCCAATTTTAAGGGCATTCATTTGCCAAGAAAAAGCAGTATGTCCAGGAATATTATATATCAAAACGAAGCTATTTATGAGCACAAGCAGTTGAAAAATATAAGACTGTTATAACTATAGCGGTATAGCCAAAACATTGTGGAAAAGGGTCATTTTGTACAGAACAAGCAACTGCATGACTGTTGGATAAAATTGGCTCATATTTTAACAAAGTCTAGCCTAAAGTACCATCCAGGTAGTGCTACAACCATTGGTATAAAACTCAGCCACAAAACGTAGTTATGCAAGCAATTTATTTCGACTTATTTTATAAACACATATGTCATATATGTCATTCTAATTTTGTAATCGTGTAGATCTTTTTAGGGTATGGTGTGTTATCACAACATAAATAGACATTTATTGTTTATATACCTGTAAGGTTGTTTAGCAATACATCAATTTCTATTTCACAGAATGATAAATACATAGTAATACTGTAGATTATTGAATTAAAAAAAACTATAATTTGAAATAAATCGCAGAACATATTTCACAATATTATGGTGTGATGTTGCACCATACCTTACATCTATTTTGAAAACAGACCAACCCGGTTTGACAAGTATGTTGACATCATAAATGGAAATTTGTTGTTTCAAAAGAGCCTTTTGAGACTGATTTTTATATCAACGGTTGTAGCCATACCTGGATGGTACTTCAGACTGTATTTTGTTAAAATACGGGGCAATTTTATGCAACCGTCGTGCAGTTGCTTGTTCTGTACAAAATGGCCCTTTTCCACAATGTTTTGGCCATACCGCTATAGCTATGGCGGTCTTATGTTGCCTAACTGCTTGTGCTCACGAATAGCGTCATTTTGATATATAATATGCCTGGACATAGTGCTTTTTGCTTGGCTAATGAAGTGCCCTAAAAATTGTGTCTTAAACTCTTTACATGAACCTTAAATAGATAAAAATCGACATAGCTTCCTTTTGACCTGCTCATATATCCCATTTAAATTGATTTGGTATTGCATAACTACTTATTCAATATTGAACAGTTGAAAGGGACTATTTTTTGCTATTGGCGTAGTTCATATTATAATTTGAACCTTGAACCTTGAAAATAAAAAAAATCTGACTTTAAGATGATACAAAGTGATTTCATTTAAAGATATACATTGTAGTTACAATTATTATTATCATCATCATTATTGTTATCATTCAAATTTATCCACTTGTGCATTTGTTTAGTAGAATAGAGTTTATCTATTTATCAATCAATTTATTTATTTATCTAACAATCTGTTTAAATATCGTTCCATTCAAATTATTTATTTATTTATTTCCTGTTTTATTCGAGTCTAGATAAATTTTGTTTCATCTCATATAGATTTGAAACGAAAACTCGTCCACAGTTTCGCCCAGCTTTTGTAAGACAGTGTGATTAGGTTTTTAAAATTTTAAAAAAATATCTGAAAAATGTATGATAAAAAATATACCGCCAAAAACAGTAATCGATATCCAGAAATTGATTCCCATTCAAATCAAAATTATTCTTAAATATTCACTCAGGGTTCCATTCATTTATTCCAACCACCCACTAAAATCGATAAAAAACGATCCGAAATAATAAAAAAGAAATCGTTTCAAGACGAATAACATTTACTTCATGTCGGTCAAATTAATCAACGATTTTATTGGCTAGTTTGAATTTTAAAGAGTTAAATTGGTCCACGGAGACACACAAACGGAAAAGAACGTATATTTTATTAAAGGGGATAATAAATATCGCTAATTTGTTCAATTTGAACAAAATAAGCGTTATTGTATTACCTCCCTTTTATTTCAATCAAAACTCGTCCCACACTCATTCAATTTCATTCAAAATTCATTCATAAATCAGTCATCTTGTCAATTTCTCGATGTTGTTAACTATAGAAGGTGAATTTTACCTTTTACATACATTTCAGGTTTCTCAATCATACATTTTGCTACAATCGTGCAACCCGAGTTGTGACATAGATGCAAATGTTCCCGTCACCGTCAACGATTGCTCGAATGACCACATCGATTTTAAATTGACATTAGGAGCCAATATGGAGGTAAGTGCCCCAAATTTGTGACTCGTCACGCGAAAAGGCACCATTTCGGGAATCCGTAAATAAATGTTTGACAAGATATTCGGTCCAGCGAAAATCAACAAAAGATCGCATCTTTTTAAAAAAAATATAGTACAGTCAGATAGAATGACCATTCCAGATTCAGGAAATAAGCAAATTACGAAAAAAAAAAAAAAAAAAAAAAAAGATTCAAGTAAGCCAGCGCTGTCCGTTCAGTCTGACTAGTGTTGTAAGTAAGGAAAATTTTATTTTAAGTCGGCAAGACAGCATATGAAATTAAAACTTTTGCAAAGTACATAGAAATGCAAAAAAGAATTAGTAAAACAACTACTATTAACCCTTTCCTGTCCAATCCCTGGTTTTTACATCCCTAAGTTTTTGTAATTGAGAAAACTATTTTCTACCCTACTGAATGGTTATTTTTCAAATTAAATCCACTTTAAAATTTCGTCTGCAAAACCTTTGAATTTGGACAGGTCCAAAATTTTGTAAAACAGGAAAGGGTTAATTTAGTAGTATGTTGTCACTTTTTGAACTCTCTAGATGGTCCCTTTTCCAAGGACGGGTCACATTTTACCCCGCACGCAACTAAAATGCATATAACGATCCAGGCCTACGTTCAGAATGCAGAAAGGTTTGCGAACGTTTTCAATGTTATCCCGCTTTGCACGTGTGTAAAGTGAGATATCATTTTAAAAATGTTTCGCGAACGTTGCTGCGTCCTAAAAGGAGGACTGATTTATTGGCTCAATGAGTAGATGATGGAGCCCAACCGAAAATGTCTTACATGCTTATCCAAAATATACACTACCCAAAAGTTCTAAGTGGCCACTTTACCTTTCTCCATTTTTTACACATTTTCCGCTTATATTTTGAAATTTGAACTTTGTCATTTGAGCGAGTGGACATTCAGTCATCATCCTATCCAATTGTTTTTTAAAATCATGCATCAGTAAGCCCTAAAGACGGAATTTAATGCATGTACCCTCAAATTCAAAAGTCACAAAATTGACACTTTAAGAGAAATTTGAAATTTTCGATACTTGAAAAACGCAAAGCCTATCAATCTGATGTACAAATATCGGTGGTACAACGCCTGTGGACTTCTAAAATTAATAATAAATGCCAAAACTTTCTACATAATCCTTATACTCACAAGAAATGTCAAAAATACCCCACCCACCAATGTTAACTTTGAAATCGAGGGTACTCCTACTTTCGCTTAATTTTAAAACAGTTATTGTTGGATTATGTCACTGATTTTTCTCTTGTTGAGTTCATAAATGGCTAAATTATTCAAGCGAAAACGGGATGATACAATGCGGCCTTTATAACAAATGACCAAAAAGGCAAGTTGCCGCTTAGGAGTTTTGAGGAGTGTATGATAGGATAAAGAATTACTACGTCATTCTAAGTTATATTTATAACTTCAATCGGATATAGGCAATCGAGCACCAGAAGTCCAAAGATAAAAACATAAACGTCTACGTCAGACGTCGTTTTCGTAGGAATTAGAGGGGTCATTTTGGGCCTCTACTATAACTATAGTTATTTACAGAAGTTACCATTCCATATTGTTCTGTTATGCTATGATATGTTATGTAATGTTATGTAATATGTATAAATTAACTCCCATATGCATATCTTTAAAATAGATAATCCAAATTCCTGTGTTAAATCTTTTGAAATATTGACCCCGATTGACATCTACTTCAACCAATTTTCTTTATAATATAAAATCTGTATAATATGATTATGACTCGTCACGCGAATAAAGGAACAATCTCGGAACTCTGTAAAATAAATAATTAAAAAAGAGATTGGGTCCAGCATAGGTTAACCATAGGGCGCATTTTAAAAATTCTTTCACAGGAAGGTAGATTGATCATTCTAGATTCAGAAAATAGGCAAAGTTTGAAAAGTTCCGACCCTAGTCAGACTGCGCAGATCGCGCAGTCTAACTAGGGTTGACTCTTTACGTCCTACCCAGATGGGTCACATATTTATTTCACAGAGTACCCGGATTGCAAGGATTTCGATGTTTAAGTGAGCCTAGACTGGCCTCAGTCGTTTTTGTTAGCAATTTCAAAAAAAATGTTTTGTTGTAGTTCTATAACAAGTCTCTTTAATCCAAGCTCATATTAATCAGTGCTGAACAAATACGACTCTTCTTCTCAGAGACAGGGGACTAAATTGGAATTAATGTAATGACTGACACATTTAATTCCCTTTGAAAAAATACTGCAAAGATGAGTCTGGCGGCCAGACTAAAGTGAGCCCCTTAGAAATTTACTCTGTATGATACAAGCAAGCGTATCTAATGGGTTTTTCCAAATTTGGGGCCGCCGTCACAGCGCAGTTGGTAGCGCGTCGGACTCTAAGTCTAGAGGTCCCGGGTTCGATCCCCGACGGCGGCACTCATCTTTTCCGACTATTTGTCTACCACCAATTGGTTGATAATCGTAGACCTATGTGAGTAGCAGGTGGAGGCTAGGAAAGGATGTGATGGTTGTACTGGTGAGAGAAATACCAGGAAACCATTGTTAGGTACTCCAGCCACCGAGATATAACTGAAATAATGTTAAAAGCGGCGTAAAACTCCATTCAAACCAGCAAACAAGTGAACCCCTTAAAATTTACTCAGTATAATACAGTCAAGCGTATTTAATGGATGTTTTAAAATTGGGGCTCTCGCTCGGGCTTCCTAATAGAGAATAAAATGTCTAATGTCTAATATTTTTGTGTTGAGGGCTTGGAGCGGCACTGGCGTGAGTGCCCATATTTGCATGGGCACTTGCGACAGTGTTGCTTTGGGTCCTCGTTAAAGATACAAGTGGTTGAAAAGTTTCTGTAAAGCTAAATCAGGGACTCTATGTATGTATATGTACATTTAGGATCCGTTGCTAAATCAATATGCTGTCTAGTAGTAAGTGCTTTTTTAGCTGTATAAGGTGATTCTTTATGACTATTTAAGCCATGCTATTCACTACATTTATGGATTTAATGCTACTTTCTCACCAATATGTTTTTGTGCAAATGTCGATGGGACCTTGATGTTCATTTTGTTTTAACAGCGACTCACTACTACATTTAATTTATGTCATTTGCTAATCTTTATTTATTGTATGATCTGTTTTGTTTTCGTGGTGACAGTCCTATCATTGGATTTTAGACCAATAAAATATTTGCATTTGTATTTGTAAAATGTTGAAGTCTTAAAATACTGGGGCCAGTTTCATCAAAACATTTAAGACGCATTTTGTCTTACCGATGACTTACCACATATTCAGGACAAAAGTCACGTACCACCAATCTATCAATACCAATGTAAAGTGATTGTTGTTATTACTGTTTCGAATGCCACCAGTTAGACAAAGGGCCAACTTATTTCTGGCCCTCTTTCGGGTCGGATGTAGACTGGTCTCACTGTCGAATATCAGAATAGCCTATTCTATGCTATTCTGATAAACGATATGTGGACCAGTCTATAGCTAGTAGCCCGCTTTCTGAGAGAAACTCTGATGTTGCGGGCAACAGTACCCGCCCAGGGTCAGAAATAAGTTGGCCCACAGATACGGCTCAAATGATTTGATGAAACTGGTCCCTATAGTCATTTGGTTCAGGGTGCAAAGCTTCGTCAAGAAATTTCTCACAGCCTAGACAAATCAATATTTCAAGACACTAACATAGTATTCCTTTTATCACGCACTCATTCTTCGGTGCTTGAACCCTTTGCTGTTTAATCCCTGCTTTTTACGTGCCTGTGATTTTATGATTGAGAAAATATTGTGAAAAAAAGAAAAAAATGCTTCTGACAAGCAATTTCTTCTTTTTCCACACTATTTTCTACCCTACTGAATGGTTATTTTTCAAATTAAATCCACTTTAAATTTTCATCTGCAAAACCTTTTGAATTTGGACAGGTCCAAAAATTTGTAAAACAGGAAAGGGTTAATTTAACGATATCTTTAAAATTAAAGAAATTCAAGTAAAACTGTTTCTGGTTTAGATCATGAATATGCAATTAGACTTTCAATAAATAGACTGCCTGATATCAGTTTACGTTATCAGTCAGGTGATATCAGGCCAATATGGGCTTTTTTGCATGATAAATGATTAACACAGGGACGGTTGACACCTGCAGGATCGAATCTCGATTTCAAATGCTTATTCTACAGAGTTCCTTCATGCTCCCTCTTCGAATAAAGGGTCACGTATTTACCCCCCCCCCCCAAAAAAAAAAATAATAATAATATTTAAAATAAAAAATATAGGGTGACGGGAATGTGGGATTCAGCTTGTCGGTCGGTCCGTGTATAGCTTTTTCGTGTCCGCTCAATTTCTCGGCAACTAATGACCGGTTTACATTTAAACTTTACTCATGTGATCAGTATCAAGCAAAGATGTGCATGTGATATTTTGATTATGATCCATTTACTTTGGCAGAGTTACAACCCTTTGGTGGGAAATGGCTTTTCATTATGGACAAGAACTTTTAAGTGTTATTCAAAGGTGTATCAAGGACTTTGAAATTTATACGCACTCAGTGGGCGACCGACATAGTATTAAAGGCATTATGTGGAATGCGACAAAAGATGAATAACCTCTGTCCGCTCCCTTTGTATGATTTGAGCGCTGGTGAAAAATCTAAACATCGTAACTACAGCTTGAAAAGCTGTAGTTTCGATGTTATGATCATTCATCAACGTTATTTTTCAATAGAGGATGATTTCTTTTACGCACTTGCGTAAATTGCGTAACGGGAATTACGCCCTTGTTATAAGTCTGATTTGCCACATATTTTCTACTTTTCCGCAGGTGAAAGTTGGAAGCTCGACTGGCCAGGTAGACCTCCGAGGTTTGGTAATCGACCGTCTACTTTTTATGTCACTGGTACGAGAGTCGCGCGTGTCTATAGGTAAGGTCACTACGATTCTGCGTAATATAACTCGGGAAAAATAAGGGCCTAGACATGAAAACGCGTCATATCGCACGTGGGTTTATGTGACGTCGTAAACATTTCTATAGATGACGTTGCGAAAAACAAAATCAAAGAAAGGATAAATTGGGAATGCTATGATGAATATTACATGTTTTACTGCGTTTTGTCAACAAATTGTAATTTGCACAGCCCAAAGGATCTTCACAAACGATCCGAAAGATTAAAAAGATGTGTTTCTTTTTCGCGCCAAGCGTATAGAAATAACCGGAGTACCCCCGTAAGCCGAGTTACTTGAAAAAGAACCCCTTCCTTCATTATCGGATTTGTTTTAAGCTTTAACAGATTTTTCCTAATATATACGGTACATGTCGTAAAAGACATACAGCATAAAAAGTCGCTTGCCCTCGACGGTAACAATGGTACATGAATTTTAAAAAACCTACTGACAAGGTCATAAGATGTATCAATTTTAAGAGCTTTGAGAGACAACACAAAGTTATATCGAATTGATCTAAGCAACGTTGTCCTTTCTCTTCCGTGAGGCAACTTGTACTCGCCCAACTTTCGCGAGGATTGAACATTTACGGATTAGAAATATCCAAACTCTTTACATTTATTGAATTTCTGGACTCGTAAGTCATAGACATGTTCTATCGGTTTGATATTTTGCTATATTTTGGAATGCAAGTTGTGTAAATATATGTGTTCATATCTTCGAGTAGCAGTTTTCACTTTTGATTTAAGAAGGTTTTGAAATGATTGCATTAAAACCCTGCTTACTAAGACCGTAAATTCTAGTGCAAAGTAAACATCAATCATTTCTTCATATTACACCTTTGTCGGATTTTTCTATAAATCGCTGATAATGGAATAATTTAAGAAAAATGTGTTTGACATCTACCTTTGTTTTCGGATTTTCGCTCTATGCAGCTACCTCTTAAGTACCCGTATGTCTCGAGGCAACAAATTATAGTTGACTCTTATTGTAGCATGTTCCCTCGTTTACCACCCGTGAAAGGTAAATCAAACTTACACTTAAATAAACGATTATCATTTGTATATTGCAGATATTACCGATAAAGACTGTGGAAAAATCATCATTGGTAAGTTTTCCTTACAGTTTTTTTCATTTTTAATCGGTCGATTTACAATCGGCAGCTGTCTGCGAATCAAATTTACATATCTAATAAAACTGCCCTTACTCCAAATTGGTATTGACATTAATATCCATTTAGTTACCAATTTGTTTTGAAAATTGCTATACAGAAATTGAGCTTCGATGAGCTGTTTCTCCTATTTGACTGTTTCATTTACTTTTCGTCATTCTTTTTATGCTTTTTTTTAAAAAATATTTGAAAGAATGACATCTCTTCGGTTTTTAGCACGGCTCTCCGGAGAAAATCCCAGTGATTGCCCTTACTTTGGCTTAATTCTTGTTGCATTGTTGGTGGCGTTGACATAGACGTTGTCTTTGACAAAGCCGTTGGCGTTGGCGTGACAATATTAACGTGGAACCTACTACAGCACCGCAAAAGAGCACACTTTTATAAATATAGAACAAAGAAGGAACAAAATTCGGTGGGGTCTGACCCAATGTCCTCATGCGTTGTTCAGGTCTTCTGGATGCTTAAAGTATTTTATAATATGAGCTACGTCGCGGGAATGAAATAACGCCGTTGAATATTTTTGATATTACACGGGTGTTATTACACTAGTGGAATATCTATGCAAATGAGCTCAGAGCGAATAGCAACGCTATTTTGTATCCGCGAAAATGACGTAATTATGCATATATTGTGACGTCAGTTTAAAACGGCGTTTTAAGTTACGCGGAAAATTGATACTTTGGATTTCAAGATTTTTGACGATTTTCGCAAAAATTCGAGTCATATTATAAAAAGAATATAAAATTCGTGCTCATGAAATACCGAATTTATTAAACGAGTCATCTAAAACAGATAAAAAGTCGGCGCATCCTCGTTTTTATCTGTTTATAGATGACTCGTTTAATAAATTCTGTATTTCACGACCACTCATTCAATATCCTCCATTAATAAAACTCCTCTTCATTTCTTATAATGAACAGATCGCTGATGTAATTTCAAAAAATCGAAAGGCCAATCAAAACTATGTAAATTTGTAATGAGATTTATCATGCAATGAAGCCTGTATTGACCTGATATCACCTATCTGATAACATAACATGATATCAGGGAGTTTATTTTTAGAAACAATTTGCATACACTTTCACCTCATTTTTTATCAAACTTAAGCAATGAAAAATGATTGCATGATAAATAGAATAACATGATAGTGTCTTAAAATATCAATATTATCAGGTCTCGGCTTTGAGAAATTATCATGACTCGGCAAAGCCTCGTCATGATAAATTCTTCCAACCTCGAAAAGATAACGTAATATTTAGACACTAAAATGTTATTCATTTTACTACCCATCCTCTTGATATTTGTTCTCTTTTATTTCAACTTTAATCATTTTTCGGGGCCCGAACTTCGTTTTGTTTGATATGGGGTTTAACGGCGCTTTCAGCAATCTTTTAGTTATATCGCGACGACTGGGGCACCTCACGATGGATTCCTGGTATTTCTCACACCAGTACTAACATAACACCCTTTCCTAGCCTCTAGCTGCTCTCCCGCATGAGTATACGATTATCGACCCATTTGTGGAAGACAAATAGTCGGAAAGAATGAGTGCCGAACCCAGAACCTTTTGATTAATAGTCCGAGACGCCTTAAACTTCGTACATTCAGCTTGAATAAGATGTAGTTCCGACGTTTATGAAGCTTTGCTTTGCACACTTGGAAAAAAGTTGGAAATGCCACGTACATAATCAATTGTTTTCTTTAATTTTAAGACTTTTGTAATGGAACTATTTTGCCTACGGATGAAAACAGACAAATACAATGTTACTACCTTCTGAAAAAAAATGTGCACGTTTTAAATTTTCGCCCAATCAGAGTCCTCGATTTTCGATGACCCAAACTAAAAATGGAATTATTTTTCAGGTGAGGAAGACAATTACGGGAACCATTTCATCATTCCGGCGGGATGGGAGGGTATTTTTCCCAGAGCCCCGGAACTTTACGTAACAAACAAAGGGACGTCTAGTGTCAATGTTCAAATGTTGGGCTCAGACGGTTCTTCTCTAGGCAACGAAGACATACCGAGTCAAGATTCCGTTCAGTTACAGACAGCCCCAGGACAAAATAAATTTGTAAGTTTATTTGGTGCTTGTATATGAAAAGGCATTTGATCCCTGCTGTAAAACGAATATTTGATAAATATATAACAAATGGAAAGCATATAATCAAACGTATTTTGGTAACGAAACCCGCGTGACATCAGCATATTCAAGATTAAAAAAAAAAAAAAAAAAAAAAACAATTGTCCGAAAGGATATCGATGGCTTAGCGCGAAACAGTTGTGACTGCCTATATGTTTATAGGCAGTTACAACTGTTTCGCACTGAGTCATCGATATGTGCTGCTGCCGGAGATCAAACCCATGCCACCCAAATATTTATGTTTACATTTCTTCGTCATTTAGAGCTTTTTTTAATGGTTTCTGTGAGTTTGGAATGAATGAATGGAGCGATGATTGAGCGATTTAGAATGGTTTTGATTCAGGCGAATCATTTCGGCAGTAATGATTTTCATTAGGAAACCTGTTAACATTGTGAAAGATTATGTGTTCCGAAATGTTGCGGAACTATTACGGGTCCACTTAAGGGTGTAGACTCAAAAAATGAAGCTTCAAACGCTCTTAGTCCAAATTTAGATAGACATCCCAACCAACAAGCTTCATTAACCGGTTACCCCAAAACAAAAAAGCTGTTCAAAGAAAAGGTCACTCACTACCCCAATACAACGAATCACAATCCTTAATGTTAATTGTAGATCAATAAGAAATAAAATCTCCGAACTGTATCAAATGGTCAATCAAGTAAAACCTGATGTAATCTGCTGCACTGAAACTTGGTTGAAACCAAACATGCATACAGCAGAAATCTTCCCTGACAGCCTGGGTTATACTGTTTATCGTGATGACAGAACAGAAGGACAGGGAGGTGGTGTACTATTAGCCATCACAAAGTCCTTGCTAAGTCAGGAGCAGCCTGACCTAAAAACGGAATGTAACATATGCTTGGCAAAGTTAAGCATCCAGGGAACTCGGGATATATATTTCGGATCCTTCTAAAAGCCCCATGAAAATGGCTTAGAATCTATGACTCAACTACGGCTCTCCCTGCAGAAACTTCCTAAAAATGGAATAGTCTGACTTGCAGGCGACTTCAACATGCCCGAAATAGACTGGGAAACAGAGTCCATTAAAACCCAATGTAGTCACAAGAATATATATACCAAATTCCTTGAAAATATTATTAGCTACAATCTTGAACAAGTGGTGAAAATACCAACAAGAAACAATAATATATTAGATCTTTTCCTCACTAACCAACCATCACTAGTGAGTAATGTTAAAGCCCTTCCAGGGCTAAGTAACTCTGATCATGAAGTCATCTTTCATGAAATGTGCATAACCAAGGGCCGACTGGACCAACCGATAAGAAAAATACCATGCTACAAAAAAGCAAACTGGCCTAAGATAAAAACTGAACTAAGAAAATTCCAGATCAAGTTTAGTGAATCTAAATTTATAGACCCAAACCTAGCCTGGAACAGTCTCAAACAGGAACTTCATAGGCTATGTGAGTCTTGCATCCCCACCAAAGAAACCGAACTAAAACAAAACCTCCCATGGGTCACAATTGATATACGCCGACTTATACAGAAACGTGATAAACTGTATGCTAAACTCAAAAAGAAAAGTATTGTACCAAACTCTAATCAGGGGTACAAATCCCTAAAAGCTAATATCCAGAGAAAAATGTGCTCCTCATACTGGAACTATTTAGAGACAGTAATATTTACAGCGGATAACCAACCAGGCCGCAATAAAAAGTTCTACAGTTTTATTAAGCACAATAAAACTGAAAACTGCGGTGTAGCGCCGCTCAATCAGAAGGTCTAACTTACACTAGTGCAAAGGAAAAGGCAAGTATACTCAACAAACAGTTTAAATCTGTTTTTTCACCCCCACAACCATTAAGCCTAAAACAAATATGCTCAAGCTTATTAAATCCCCCTATCCATAATATGCCACCCATCAATATCACTGTTAATAGAGTTGATAAGTTACTGTCTAGTCTGAATCAAAATAAAGCCTCGGGCCCTGACCAAATCGCCCCAAAACTCCTCAAAGAAATGCACCTTGAAATTGCACCTATTCTTACTTCAATCTTCACCTTATCGCTATCTACAGGCAAAGTTCCTGATGACTTGAGGCGTGCCAATATTGCACCAGTCTTCAAAAAAGGCTCTAAGGCCAAAGCAAGCAACTACAGGCCAATATCCCTTACCTGTATAACGTCAAAATTATTAGAACATATTATTGTCTCAAATCTTATGTCATATTTTGATAGACATAATATTTTTAGTCCTTACCAACATGGGTTTCGAGCCAAACGTAGTTATGAAACACAGCTATTGAGTTTTTCCCAAGAAGTCTTTGACAATTTGGATCAAGGCCAGCAAACAGATATAATAGAAATGGACTTCTCAAAGGCCTTTGATAAAGTTGACCACTACAAACTTATCCATAAGCTAAATTGCCTAGGTGTCAACAATGAAGTCTCAAATTGGATAAAATCATTCCTCAGTAATCGAAGCCAAAAAGTCATCGTGGAAGGTCAATCCTCTGAACAATTCCCAGTCATATCAGGTGTCCCGCAAGGCTCTGTACTCGGGCCCTGCCTTTTCCTAGTATTGATCTCGCCTTTTTGCAGATGACACCATTGTATACATGACGATAAAGGGACAGACAGACACGACAACACTATAGGAAGACCTGAAAAGCCCCGAAAATTGGAAAAGGCAATGGTCCATGGAATTTAATCCGGATAAATGTGAGGTCATAAGGATCACAAGAAAGAAAAAATCCACATTGTTTCCATATGCTCTCCACAATAAAATCCTACAAACAGCAGACACTGCAAAGTACCTTGGAGTGACCATCTCAAAAGATCTTAGATGGAATCCCCACATTAACAGCATCACCTCCAAGGCTAAAAATTCCCTCAGATTTATTCAAAGAAATGTAAAAACCAGGAACAGACAGGTCAAAACATCAGCCTATATGACATATGTAAGCCCACAACTAGAATATTGCTCTATAATTTGGTATCCTTGGCAGAAAAACCTTACATATAAAGTGGAGAGTGTCCAGAGGGCTGCAGCTAGATATGTCTGTGACAACTTTGACTATCATAACAGTGTCACGCAAATGCTAATCCAACTTGGATGGACAACTCATGAAAACCGTAGATTACAGGCCTCACTTATCATGCTTTATAAGATAGGGCCTACAGAATAACCTTGTCTATGTTGACAACCTAAACTTCATCCCAACTAGAAATTCAAATTACCTAATCCCCAAATCCCACACTCAATATCATATGAACTCGTATTTCACTAGAACACTAAGGTACTGGAATGGTCTTCCAAGTGAAATAAAACTGAGTCCCAGCCTCGAGATCTTCAAAGATAGGCTGGTGAACCTCACTTTCTAATGATCACAATGGTTTTTCTTTTAACTTTGCGCTCTTTAACCCTTGATCCGAGATTTTTAAACTTTCACTATCAGTCTTTTACACTTTTAATTACTGCACACTAATAGAACTTTTAACACGGTTTTTCTGACACGCGCCTCCCAGTCATAATAGGCATTGATTGTTCGGGAGTAACATGTAGATGTAGATATTAAGGGATAAGTAATCGGGCCTAAGTCAGAATATTTTGGTTGAATTCCTCATATTTTGAATTCCTAGCATATTACTGTGATGTTGTAATTTCGTTATTTAACGGCATCTCCGTTGCCAAAGGCCCTTACGACATTTACGTTCTTGTGACGCCGATTACGCCAAAGACGTGAAATGTTATCTTCAACCGAATTTATGAAAACACACATAGAGGATAATCGTTTGTTTCAGTGTAAGATCGATTTATATTTCATTGAGTGAACAACAAACGCTATATTTTCACGGGTGGCAGAGCCACGAAGGAAAATATAGCTTTTGTTGTTCACTCAATGAAATATTAATCGATTTTACTCGAAAAACAATCGATTATTCTATTTATTTAATGCAAAAATGAGACAAAATGTGAAATTTCTATGACATATTTTCGTAAAGCGCGTCATTTTGCACGTGATTGCTATGCAACGTTCATTGTGACGTCACTTATTTCGCCCCGCATAGATGACGTCAGATAGGATGAAATGCACAAAAGCAGGGTATAAGTTTTTGATAATTTCACTGCTTTTGCAGTGAGATTGCCAGTGATAATCTACCGTTATTTCTCGATAAGCCACCGAAAAGCATTAAAGAAAAACTAATAATTCTAATAGTCACCAATTTAAGGACCTTAACAATCAACTAATGTGGATAATTTAATTTCCTATATTACTAGGTAAGTCTAAAAGCCAATGGAGAAGTCTCGGTTCATGCGATCTACAATAACGTGCCCAACGGAAAAACTTCTCTGATGTTCTTGCCTGCAGACGTTCTAGGGCCCATCTATCATTTTCACTACGCTGAGGGTAAGTTTTAAATTGAAGAAAAGGAAAAAAAGGAAAAAATTGCCACTCCTGATTATTACTCTAAAAAAATGAAGTAAACTATACTTAGTTCCATAAGAAAGTATGCAGTTTCACTTTTTGCATTTTTCTTGATTTCTACAAGGTTGGAGGAAAATTATGGAGTAAATTTGATACCATACATAAGTACAGGCTGATCTTTGTCTAAAGCTCCAGCCAAATCATGAATATTTCTGTCTAAGCCAGACAAGCGTTAAGCAAAGTTCTGTCTAAGATATTCTTAACCGTGTTTTATTTTTCAGGTACATACAATAACATGTTTGTTCCGATCATAGCAGACCGAGCTGTTTACAAGAGAAATGAGGCTGGTTTCTGGACAGGTGAAAACAGCATGAATATAATGAAGACGCCAGATCCTGGCTACAGTAAGTTATTGTCGCTATTTTTGACATGGCAGTGTGGAGTCGAAATTGTCTAATTAGGGCAGAAACTGTGCAATGCAAAGCATTTGGATGGGTCGATTTCGGCATTCCTCGGACCATGTCATGATATCTCGGTATCCCTCAATGTCATAGTTTCATGTAACGTTGTGGCGTTTTTTATTACGTCATTTGTTATCGCAAGTCGATTTCCATGATTTCGGAATGTTTTGGAGTTACCAGGTGTCGGGTCGATTTCAAAATAGTAAATTACACTGCTATTACCTTAAAGGTTCATTGCATGAGCACTGGCGATTGATTCATTATCCAAAAATTGGCGTGTAGGTTAATTTACATGTATAACACTTATTTAATAACTTATCAGACGAGACTAGATTGTGAAACAATCGCCTTTGTGTTGATATCTGAAACAAAGCAAGCGTCCTGGTTTTTATTTAAGGTAGTCAACCCCTAATAAAATGTGCCAAAATCGGCTCCAAGTCGGATGAATAACGAATATGAATTGAATGCAACAATTTTGACATACTATATTTCTGTAATACCAGTAGCTACAGTTAAGAAAAGACCAAAAATAGCTTTGCGATTTTACAAAAAAGGCTGGAGCACGGCTTATCGCCAGCTAATTAGCGGGTTTTTTAGCTCACCTGAGCACGAAGTGCTCAAGGGGAGCTTTTGGGGTTACTTGATGTCCGTCGTCCGTCGTGCGTCGTCCGTCGTCAACATTTACCTTGTGGACACTCTAGAGGCCATATTTTGAGCCCAATTAACCTGAAAATTGGTCAGAATGATTATCTTGATAAAATCTTGGACAAGATCGAAATTGGGTCAAGTCGGGTCAAAAACTAGATCACAGGGTCAAATCTTTGAAAAACCTTGTGGGCACTCTAGAGGCCATATTTTTAGCCCAATCAACCTGAAAATTGGTCAGAATGATTCTCTCGATGAAATCTCGGACAAGTTAGAAATTGGGTCAAGTGGGGTCAAAAACTAGGTCACGGGGTCAAATCTTAGAAAAACCTTGTGGACACTCTAGAGGCCATATTTTTAGCCCAATCAACCTGAAAATTGGTCAGAATGATTATTTTGATGAAATCACGGACAAGTTGGAAATTGGGTCAAGTGGGGTCAAAAACTAGTTCACGGGGTCAAATCTTAGAAAAATCTTGTGGACACTTTAGATGCCATATTTTTAGCCCAATCAACCTGAAAATTGGTCAGAATGATTGTCTTGATGAAATCTCGGACAAGTTTCAAACCGGGTCAAGTGGGGTCAAAACTAGGTCACGGGGTCAAATCTTAGAAAAATCTTGTGGACACTCTAGAGGCCATATTTTTAGCCCAATCAACCTGAAAATTGGTCGAAATGATTATCTTGATGTAATTACGGACAAGTTCGAAATTGGGTCAAGTGGGGTCAAATACTAGATCACAGGGTGAAATCTTAGAAAAACCTCGTGGACACTCTAGAGGCCATATTTTCAGCCCAATCAACCTGAAAATTGGTCAGAATGATTATCTTGATGAAATCTCGGACAAGTTCGAAATTGGGTCAAGTGGGGTCGAAAACTAGATCACAGGGTCAAATCTTAGAAAAACCTTGAGGACACTCTAGAGACCATATTTTTAGCCCAATCAACCCGAAAATTATTCAGAATGACTGTCTCGATGAAATCTTGGACAAGTTCGAAATTGGGTCAAGTGGGATCAAAAACTAGGTCACGGGGTCAAATCTTAGAAAAACCTTGTGGACACTCTAGAGGCCATATTTTTAGCCCAATCAACCTGAAAATTGGTCAGAATGATTATCTTGATGAAATCTTGGATAAGTTCAAAATTGGGTCAAGTGGGGTCAAAAACTAGGTCACAGAGTCAAATCTAAGAAAAACCTTGTGGACACTCTAGATGCCATATTTTCAGCCCAATCAACCTGAAAATTGGTCAGAATGATTATCTCGATGAAATCTCGGACAAGTTAGAAATTGGGTCAAGTGGGGTCAAAAACTAGTTAACGGGGTCAAATCTTAGAAAACCTTGTGGACACTCTAGAGGCCATATTTTTTGCCCAATCAACCTGAAAATTGGTCAGAATGATTATCTTGATGAAATCTAGGACAAGTTCGAAATTGGGTCAAGTGGGGTCAAAAACTAGTTAACGGGGTCAAATCTTAGAAAAACATTTTAAGATTGTTAATTCAGGTGAGCGATTAAGGGCCACTATGGCCCTCTTGTTTTTTTCAATTCAAGAAGGTTTAAAACTTAAAAACGCAATCAGACTTAAGTATGAATATGCGAAGCAGATTCTTACTTCAGTGTGATTAGTCTTTTTTAGTTCATGCACCCATGAATTAAAAAAATCTCCCCACCTCTATAAAGCTACGAATGATTCCCAAGTTCTTCCTGTGAAAAAGAAATGAAATGCGACCTATCTTTGAACATTTTTTTTCAAATATTCGTTTTGCTGAGTTGCTAGATAGTCCCTTTTGATTTGACTTGTCATATTTGTCTCATTGTAGCGGTCGAGGCCCAGGCCCCTTTTGCGCTTTTTAGCTACGACAATGGTGGACCAGCGCCAGCGCTCGCCCAACTACCACCAAAAGAGTTTCTTGGCCAACGGTTCTTCATCCCAGCTATAGATCTGACGGGCCTCGCTGCCAGCGGGGATATCACCATCATTACTACTGAAGACAGCACATATTGTAAAATACTCGGGGAGTACCATATGGAATATATAAAGGACTATCGAGGTGATATTATTGAACGCGAACTGTATCAAAACGAGGTGAGTTCATGTACCGTATAATTAACACAAAATAATCTGTGTACTTATGTTCTTGTACAAAACAACCTTGGTGATAATCGAACGTGATCTGTATCAGAACAAAGTGAGTTCATGTGACGCAATTATAACAAAAATTATATACTCAGAACATAAAGTTAAGGTTCATGTAAAGTGTTTGAGACCCAATTTTAAGGGCGATTCATTAGCCAAAAAAATAGTATGTCCAGGTATATTGTATATCAAAATGAAGCTATTTTTGAGCACAAGCAGTTGATTAACATAAGACCGCCATAACTATAGCGGTAAAGCCAAAACATTGTGGAAAAGGGCCATTTTGTACAGATCAAGCAACTGCATGATGGTTGGATAAAATTGGCTCATATTTTAACGAAGTACAGTCTATAGCACTATCCAGGTAGTACTACAACCGTTGATAGAAAACTCAGTCTCAAAAAGCTCCTTTGAAACAATCAATTTCCATTTATTTTGTCAACATACTTGCCAAACCGGTTTGGTCTATTTCCAAAATAGATGCTAGGTATGGTGCAACAGCACACCATAATATTGTGAAATATTTTCTGCAATTTATTTCAAATTATAGTTTTTGAAATCACAGATCTATATCAAATTACTTTATATTATTGATTCAGTGAAATAGAAATTGATTTATTGCTAAACAACCTTACAGGTAAATAAACTCTTAATGTCTATTCATGTTGTGATAAAACACCATACCTTAAAAAGATCTAAATGTTTACAAAATTAGAATGAGATATATGACATATGTGTTTATAAAATAAGTCAAAATAAGATGCTTGCATAACTATGTTTTGGGCTCGAGTTTTATACCAACGTTTGTAGTAGTACCTGGGTCGCACTTTAGACTGTTTTTTTTTTTTTTTTTTTTCAAAATATTAGCTAATTTTATCCAACAGTCATGCAGTTGCTTGTTCTGTACAAAATGACCCTTTTCCACAATGTTTTGCTATACCGCTATAGCTATGACAGTCTTATGTTGCTTAATTCCTTGTGCTCATAAATAGCTTTAATTTGATATACAATATACCTGGACATTTGCCCTTTTCTTGGCAAGTGAAGTGTTTTAAAATTGGGCCTCAAACACTTTACATGAACCTTAAGCGCCACTAAGTTTTAAGTTAATAAAATTTCTATCGAAAAGTTTAATAACGTTTAGTCTTTGCCCTATATTATCATCCAATCAGAATGCTGGATTTTTAAAATTTTTGGTGGTTTATTTTCCATAAACTACCCAGCTTAGGTTTATTTTGATAATTATTTCATTTAAACGTCAAGGTTTATTTGTTATACCACGCATGCGTACAAACTAAACTCTACCCCCTCAGGAAAATGCAACGAGCACATGAAAAGTAAAGGAGAAAATCGTAATTCACGTGCATATGTTGCACTCCCCACATTCTACACTGATTTGGACCTGGTTGGGCATTACATGGCCTGATGATTTTGTTTGCATATGATTTAACCCCGCTTTCAACCTTATCGCAGTTATATCGCAATGACTGGTGAACCTACCCATGGTTGGGTCGCTTACTTAACATTTATGAACTTATTTGCTTGTGTATGTAGCTATATGATTTTTCATAGTTTAATTAATAAAATTTCTATGTCTATGTGTAAACAGATTAGTATACCATAGGTAGATTTTATGAGGTGAGCCGTGAAATCTACTTTTAACCGTTAGATTTCTGTGCCATGTTTCGAAATAGATATAGCAGGTTTAGATAACTCATTAAAAAAGTAACAATTTACCCTTCAAAGGAAAGTTATTGCTAGTCTGTAATCGCAGAGTTTACTCACTACATGTACTTTCATTATTAGAGTGAGGGATCAGGTTAAATTCTTATCATATGATGTTTAGATATACCCGATATACCCATGGTAATGGACTCGGCGCCTACGTCAGAGCTCAGTTTTGAAAATACACCTACAGTAGGCCCTTCTCTGACAATGACCATATTTGAGTTGGTGTTATGTTTGAACAAATTTGTTGATTAAAAATTACTGGCACATTTTATCAAATTTAATATACAATCTATTAATAACATCTAATACCATAAATCGTTTATTCTTGCGAAAGTTCTTGCAATACAAAGTGGACATATATCGTATGTTCGTTCATCTACAGAACGGAGGGAATTGTCAGGTCAATAAAAACAAACAATACTTCAAAGCCTCGGTATTTACATGCATATTTCAACAACGCCATATTTGGAAAGAGGGGGCGTTCACTTGTAATAAATTCAACCGGCTTATTCCGTGTAAATCGTGCGAAATGCTGTCAATATTATAAAAGGCGGTAAAAAGACTAAGTCAGTTAAACGCTTATAGTTGAAAATTAAACGATTTAAACAGCCTCAGTCGGTCGATACGCTCCCTCCTTTCGGCTGTTTAAATCGTTTAATTTACAATTATTAGCGTTTAACTATTACTTAGTCTTTGTCCTACATTATCATCCAATCAGAAGGCTGAATTTTCAAAGTTTTTGATGGTTTATTTTCCATAAACTTTCCAACTATGGTTTATTTTGATCATTATTTCATTTAAACGTCGGGGTTTATCTGTTATACCACGCATGCGTACAGACTAGAAACTACCCCCTCATAATTAAGCAATGACCACGTGATAAGTACAGGTGAAAATCGTAAAGCACGTGCACATGTTGTATAACGAATATCATGTGTAGATTTTGATCTGGCATGGCGTGGATTACCATGTCGAATCTCTTATGGAACGGCAAAGTTTTTACTTGCCTGTGCATCTATTCAAGCAAAGTAACGCTAACTAAATAGCACTAATTGAACAGTGCAATAGGTCATATACTTTTTTCCTAACGTTTTATTCCATTAAGCTTCTCGTTTAATTACTTTGGTCCCTTTCTAAATTTGGCCAAATCTCGTTTCATGATCGGCTATAGATGAGGCGTATTATAGTCCACCAAAATAAACAAGGACAAATTAATTAAGATAGCGACACAAGAAAAAGCACACGAAGGGGGTCATTGCATATGCATATATCCTAAGTTTGGTTGACTGTTTAACTTTTTTTTCTCAACAGAATAGTATAATCTGCTTAGTTGTTTATGTCCTTAGATTGCCCTTCATACACAAGTTTGTAAACAATTACTGGCACATTAAATCAATAAAGAGACTTCTTATTACATACGATAAAACGATACCGTTAAGTATTTTATTCTTTCGAAGTAAGGTGCAAAACAGAGTGAAAAAAATATTAGATTTTCGTTCATCTTTATTGTCGGGTAAATAAAGCCAAATTATACTTCATATTTTTCTCCTGTTATGGCTCTTTATAAAGACTCGTAATTTGCGTGCACATTTTATCAACTCCATATTTGGAAAGAGAGGGGCGTTTACTTGTAATAAATGTATCTGGCTCGTTTCCTTTAAATCGTGCAATATGCTGTCAATAATACAAAAGGCGTGAAAAAGACTAAGTCAGTTAAACGCTAATAATTGAAAATTAAACTATTTAAACAACCTCAGTCGGTCGCTACGCTCCCTCCTTTCGGCTGTTTAAATCGTTTAATTTTCAATTATTAGCGTTTAACTATTACATCTATGTTGTCAAACGTATAGAACAACCTTGTAGCTGTTGATTAAAAACGTTTCGGATGCACGTGCATATTCAGCAAATCTCGTACAATGACTGTAAAGCCAGGGCTCGTGCAAAGTGGAAAATCAGCTTTCCTGTCAGAGAAACTTACGTCGTGTAGCTCGTGCAATTGTTTACATTTCGATTTGAAACTAAGTCATGACAAGGCGTAGATTGTCTACAAATGAAAGATGGCGAATAATTGGAATGCGAGATTCTGGAATGTCTTGTAGAGCCATTGCCAGACAGCTGGGGTATCACCACAGTGTCATAACACGTTTGGTACAAAAACACGCACAGACAAACGACGTTAAGGACCGTGTCAGATCTGGACGCCCTAGAGTAACGTCTATTCGAAAGGATAGCACTTTTGCGTCACGTCAGACGTCTGCCCTTCACCAGTGCGCCTGGGACCAGGGACAACTGGAATACACACAGACGGGTCTCTATTTCAACAGTGCGAAATCGACTTCGGATTGCTGGGTATAAGGCACGAAGACCTCTCAAACGTCCAAAGTTACAACAGAGACACATCAATGAACGTCTAATATGATTTGGAGCGAGGGCACGTTGGAACTTGGCATCATGGCGTCGGATCTATTGGTCAGATGAGTGCAGGATGTTGTTGCATGTCACCGATGGCCGAATTCGTTTTTGGAGACAACCTAACGCCCGATTTGCACCAAAGTACGTCCAACCAACCTATCAGGGTGGCGGTGGTTCCGTTATGATATGGGGCTGTGTCTCCTACGGCTGTAAACTGAACCTAGTGACAGTTCTAGGAACATTGACTGGCGATAAATATCGCGATAACATCCTTTTTCCTGTGGTAATTCCACATTTTGACAATCAACCTCTTCGGACAAGACATGGATGATAACGCCAGACCCCACATAGCAAGAGTCGTGGCGGACGAACTAGGTTAAATCCCTATCATTTGCTTTCGAATTATACGCGATTTACCTATGGTCATGGACTCGACGCCTACGTCAGAGCTCAGGTTTGAAAATAGACCTATAGTTCCTGTACCACAACGACAACAAAAAAAACCCTGGGTGGAATAATCGGACGTGACCTGTATCAATATGATCTGCCCTGACTTCAGGATGACAAAACGGTACTTAAACGGTTTTCCAATTATTCCCCGCTTTGCACGCAAGTGCACGTGCAAAGCGGGGTATAATTGGGAAACTGTTTGCACCGTTTTGTCATCCTGAACGTGGGACTGTATCATTCGTCTGTTTCCTTGTGAGATCGATTTACTTTTCAATGAGTGAACAACGAAATCCAAATTATCACGAGTGGCGTATTGGGCTTAATCAAACAATAACATTAAAAATGTCCCACTTTTAAACACATGCATTTGAACCTGAGGATTTGGCCACATTGGTATCAAAGTGGCACAAGACACTGCATAGAGAGAGCCAAAGAGTGGCAAAATGATGCTCTGACTGCATTTCAGGGCTTTCATGCCTTTGGGTTTAACTATCGATTGGAGAAGTGTTTGGGTTGCTTTACCAGTAATATTAAAATTTTCTGTAGAGCAGCATTCTCAGCACTTTGATTGTAATCAAATTATCATTTTCTGATTTCAGATTTTTGAAATCTATTGCAACAAGCCTGCGCAAGTCATGTTACAAATAAAGGCGAACGACAATTCATGGGGCAACCTTCTCATTTTACCCCACGTAAACCAGTATGTGCATGAAACTGTACTTCCGAAATTACCTACAGGCAATTATGAAATATTTAAAAGGTAACGCTTGTTTGTTTGAATGGGTCTTTTCCCGGGTTCGATCCCCGACGGCGGCATTGATTCTTTCAGACTATTTGTCTCTCACCTATGGATTGATAATCATAGACCTATGTGAGATAGTAGCTGGGGGCTAGGAAAGCACCTGATGGTTGTAATGGTGAGAGAAATACCAGGAATCCAGGAATCAATCAATCAATTGAATGGGGTTTACGCTACTTTCACCAATCTTTCATTTATACAGCGGCTCGAGCTCTTAACAATGGATCCCTATTATTTCTCACACCAGAACTAACTGTCCTAGCTTCCAGCTGCTATTCCACATAGGTCTACAATCATCAACCCATCGGCGAGAGACAAATACATGTACACATAGTCGAAAAGTTTGACTGCTCTCTTAGGGAATCGAACCCGGGACCTTTTGAACGATAGTCCGACCGCTTCCACTGCGCTATGACGATGGTTATTTAACATACAGTCAAACCTGTCTTAAGAAAGCAACCAAGGGACATTCAAAAAGTGCTTGCTTAAGACAGATGCTTGCTTAAAATAGGTCAATGTTCTGTATTTCTGTATGTCTTTTTTAATTGAGCGGCTAATCCACTTTTCGTCACGGCATTTACGTTTTTATTTAAAATCAAACTCGACTAATTTAAATATTATTACTCTCTTTCCACAGTTACGCAATCGCAGACAATGGCACCGCTCTGCCAACGCCCTATGCAACTGGAAGTACGCCCCAGGACCACTCTGATCGTTCATGGGAATACACAGGGGGAAATAATCCGTTCTTCGTCATTACCGTTGTGAAGCACAAGACTGAGGGCAAATATTACTTCTTGACGAGTGACGTGAAGTTTGATACAAATGGCAACAGGGTAAGTCGGAGAGGAAACAGTAAGAAACATCGTGGAGTTGACAAGTTGTGCGATTTGGGAGTTATTCTTGAATGGAATTGAATGAGTGCTTGGGGCGATAAAGTTTTGAGTGTAATTAAAGGGAGATAATACATCATCGCTAATTTCGTCCAAATTGGACGAAATTAGCGATTTTTATTATCTCGCTTTATATAAATCTCCGTGCTTTCCATTTTTTTGTCTTCTCATACTAATGGGACGCTCCAAGACCCTCATCAGCTGACAAAATCGTGGAATCATTTCGTGGATTGAATGTCGATCGGTTTGTTCTATTTTCCTTTTTTTTTGAAAATTTGGAGCGTTTTTGAATAATTTGAACGGATCCTTGAGTGAGTGACTTAGAGAGCATTTTATCGGAATAGCAGTCAATTTCTCGATGTTATTAACTGTATGCCCCCTTCGAAGAAGAAGGGGTATATTGCTTTGCACCTGTCGGTCGTTTGGTCGGTCCGTCTGTCCATCGGTCGGTTGGTTGGTTCATCCGTCAACCATTTTTTTTGTCCTGAGTATATCTAAAAACTATGGCAGCTAGAATCACGAAACTTCACAGGTGAATAGATATCATACATATTTTACAAACATCTCTTGTTTGTTTCATTGAAGGCACGAGTGAAAGCACAGCTTCGGTTGTTCATGAAGTGAAAGATTAATCAGAGTACTAGTAAATCATGTATCGAAAATCATACGATTAATCTTTGGCAGTGTAGCGTTGCTTGTTCGCATTGAAAGATAAATCGAATTTAAAAATGTACTAACTTGAAAAATAAAATAAAAAATGCGATGAAACGTTAAAATTTAAGAGCAAATTATTTGACAAAAAGTCAACTTATCAGAGAACGGGCCACAGCCTAATTGGTATGTCCAATAATAAATGCAGGACGTGTGGTTCTCGATCAGAATTTTCTTTTTTTTTTCTCGAGCGTCTTCTGAAATATTAAAGGCTAAAATCCATCGACTGCCTCGGTCGCCTATTGGTAAATACACTCAACCAGTGACCTGGAGGTCCGTGATTCGAGCCCCGCCTAGCCGGATGTGTTTATAGGCAAAACACTAAATAGTCAGCCCCAGAAAAAATAACAAATCGAATACATCTTGTATGTTTTAGCCCAAGCTGTTCGACTGTTTACGTCATATTATTCATTCAAGATTATACATTCAAATATAAAATTGACTATCACCTGTTCACTTAATAATTTCATAATATCAACACCAGATTTTCAAATAATAATAAAAACAAAAATGTTTATTTGTAATCTAATGACATATACCGATTTTAATCTGATATCCAACGGCACTCATTGTAAATTGTTGTATGTGTTTGATTGTATGATGGGCCAGTGGCCTGATATACTAAATAAAGTATGTAACTGTTCAACTGTTCATTTTGTTTTTTTTTCCAGCTATGCGTCATAACATTAGGAAGCCCTGGTGACGAACTCGACAATGACTGCGACAACCTAGTTAACGAGGAAACTTGTCAAGTTGTGAACTTAACCCCTGGTGAAATAGGTATAATGAGGAACATAGCCAAAAATGGCCACAGAAAAACACGAGCCTGTGCATGAGGTTTCCAACAGTATCAAATATGCACAAAACAAAGACTCTGACCAGTCTGTGCATTCGCACAGTCTGACCAGAGTCTTCGCTATGCGTTTAGTAGATAGATAAGGTCTCAAAGTATCTGTAAACCACCAGGTACCTAAATTTTTACAGTATGTGGCTGCTTACGCTCCTCAAAGCTTGCACCTCACACCTCGCTCCATTCATTTATTCCAAACACTAACTCAAATCGATATAAAACGCTCCGAAATTATTATAAAACTTTTCGAAATCGTTCAAATCGGTTAATTTTTTTACTAAAAACTATCAAATTATTCTACAATTCTATTTACTGATATGGATTTAAAGTGTCTGATTGGTCCACGAAGACACACAAACAGAAAAGTACGTATCTTTTATGACAGGGGGGTAATACACATCGCTTATTTTGTTCATCTTGAACAAAATTAGCGATATCAGATTACCCTCTTTGAATTCCACTCAAAACTCGTTCCACACACTCATTCAATTTCATTCCAAAATTATTCATCCTGTCAATTTCACGATGTTTTTAACTGTATAGAGAGGCAAACTCAAAGAGTATGGTTTTCCACTCGAATGATTTTGGAAGAACTTGGTAGGCTTTTCAAGGAATATGGCTAGAATAACGAGTATTTCTTTGTTTCTTCATTTAGCTTAGTCTAATTGAGACGATTCTAATGGGCCCCAATTATATAAGATTTAACAATAAAGCATATTGCGTTAAAATATGACCACTTTAGAAGGGATATTGTCTTCGGTAATGGGACCATTTAAAATGGTCGCTTAATATAAGTGGTCGCTTAATAAAAATGGGCGCCCGATTAATTTAGACTTGACTCTTTTTACAGATCCTGATATCGATGGAACACTATTCGAAGACTGCCAGGCTAACTGTAAGTAAAATATTTAGATATCCTTGTAAAAAAGCTTATGCCATAAACGTATTTTAGCTAGACTATACTGAGTTCCATTAGAAAGTTTGCACTTTTACTTTTTTCATTTTTCTTGATTTTTACAAAGTTGGAGGAAAATTATTGAGTAAATTTGATTCCATGCTTTAGTCAGGACCTTTGAAAATTAAAAGTGAAACTAGTTTATGAATGCTCAATCAATTTTTATGGCGATCTAAATCTGACAAGGTTCCATTTTGTTCAACGACGTTTATTGGTAGTCAAACCACGCTGTAGCATCATGCATAATTGTACTGAAGATGTGATTTTATGCTCCGGAAAGCCGCAAAGATTAAACTGAATGCATTTTCACACCAAATTTTCGTCTAACGCGTGATGCACTTGCAAAATATGCAAAATCAAATGTCTCAATTTAGAAGATTTCTTTTTGCTTATCGCGCGAGTTTTGTTTTCAAATATCGTTTGCACATTATTTTGGGGATAGTCATACGACGTTTCATGATCGCGTAATTTCAGAAATATTCAAAATTCAAAAGTGCACACTTTCTTTGGGAACTAAGTATATTTTCAGAGAAAACCTTAGATATTTCGCGTCGATTGCGTCGGTATTGACGTTGGTGTTGGCGTTATTGACGACATTTGTGTTCGCCTTGTTGTTGGCGTAGGCGTGACAAGCTTTAAAACACGTAATATCTCTGTTGTTATTGAATAGAGCTACATGAAACATGAAACTTGGTATTTAATTTCTCCATCACGAGAGCTATCAAGATGACAAGGAAGGGGGGCGTTTTTGTCCGAGTTATGCACCCCTTTCGACCTATTTTTTTTTTTTTTTTTTTTTTTTTCATTTTGCAGGACATGCAGTCGAAAGTTTGTGCCCGTAGGCGGCACTATTGTTTCAGAAGTGTGACCTTGATTAATGAGCCTGTGCGTGATATTTCCAACAATTTGCTTTGGGTGCAAACATTTAGCAGCGTAATCACCCACCTACTGTAAATATAATGTTACCTGGTGGTGTACCAGTACTTTGATACCTTATCTCTCTACTAAACGCGTAGTAAAGTTTCTGGTCAGACTTTGCTATTTACACAAAGTAAAATTGTTGGAAATCTCACGCACAGGCTAAAATGGTATTTACTTTGTCACCTTATCTTGGTAGCTCCAAATGTGCACCAATGCGTTCGAACGTTATCACCATTATAAATTTCGGATTACCGTCCGTAAGCGATTGTATCAAAAGTATTACTTATTCTATTAATTGTTTGGTCATTTCCATTATTAATGATACCGATTAAGTAAGTGAGCGAATGAGAAAGCGAGCGAGTGAGTGAGTGTTTAAATGAGCGATTGAGCGAGTGAGTGATAGTGGACGGGTGTGTGTGAGTTAGGAATAGGGGTGAGAGTCTGGGATTGCGAAAAGGCAACATTGTAAAAAAGACACTTTTCTATCTCATTGTTGGTTGAATTTGTTTTTGGAATGGAATTAAAAGAGTGTATGTAGCGAGCTTTGAGTGAAATGAAAGGGATACAAGCCAATATCGTTAATTTTGTTCAGGTTGAACAATACTAGCGATATTTATTACCTCTCTTTATTAAAATATACATATGCGTTACTTCAAAAGCTTCATATTACTCCAATACTGACTGATTCCCATTCAGTACCCAATGGAAAATAAGTTTACTAAGACAATTTAGATGCCCCCCTAGATAAATTAAGATTAAGCAAGATGAGTGTCCGTCTCAAAAGAATTGTTTGTGGTTCGAGCCCTACCGTCGCCGGGGTGTGTTTATGGGTAAAACACTTAATAGCCCGCCCCAGTTCACCCAGCTGTAAAATTGGGTAGCAGTGGGTTTTAACCACTGCCTCTCTCTCAGGAACGTATAATTGCAATCCAATAAAAGAAAGAATTCTGATTAGTTTAAACCGCATCACGCGGGGAAATCCATTGCACTTTATTTCTGTATAAAATGCAATAGGTCTTTCGAAAAACCTCCGACCTTCGATCTGCAAGTCCTGTGTTGTCGGAGCTCGAACTAACCTAGTTCCCGATCATCAACGCAACATTGCTATTTAATGATTTATGAATTAAGATATTTTCGAGAGAATTTACGATTGCAAGCATGCAGTTTTGACGAAGACCATCAAGCAACCCTCTCAACTAAGACCGACCACGCCGTTTTCGTTTAAAATACAGATTAACTTGGCAGAAACAAGTGTTTTGTCATAAGTACCTCTACGAAATTCAAAGTTGTCGTTTATTTGTGTATCATTTGTTTTACTTTATGACTTTTCACTTCCATAGCGAGATAAAAAAAAATACACAATCTAAAAATACGCGCAGAAAGTAGACTTGATGTTTGGCCGAGTATTTTAATAATTTCTTCGATCTAGAGGATTGCAATTAAAAAGGACGAGTGTCTTTTTCTCTGAGATTATTGGGGTATAAAGTGCAATTGCCTTAGCACATGGCTTAAACATAACGCCCGTAGGGCGTTATTTGCCATGTGCTTAGGCAATTGCACTTTATACCCCCAATAATCGCAGGGAAAAAGACACTCATCCCTATAGAAAACGTCAGGATTGAGTGTTCGAGATCGATTCGATAAGACTTAGCCTTCGTCGTAATCGAACTAAAATAAACTGGTATAAACTAAAACTAATTGAATTCAGGGTGCATCACAAGTTGTGAAATCTGATTGGCTGAAAAATTGGCTTTATCTATCAATGAAAGTAGTTTTGAGCACGCAGCTATTTTGTTAGCTTCGATGGCAACTAGAACAAAAGGTTCACCGTACAATATACATGGCTTTTAAGGATTTATCTTTCACTTTTGTTCCATTGTTGGGAATTATAACATATGAAGAGATTATTTGTTAAATTCACGGAGGTATTAAATTTAAAACCTTATCACACTTAATTATGAATCCGCTTCTGTTATTCATTAAGTGTGATTAGTTTTTTTAGTTTTATTCCTCGATGAAATCAATGGATATTCTCTCAATCTCTTTAACACAGCACAGGAAGATGCTTATGCCATTTTTTCAGCCAATCAGAATGCTCAAAGAGTGATCGAATCACCCTGAATTAAATTATTAGCCAAATAGTTGCAAATGCCCTAAAGCAACAGCCATCGTTTGATAAAGACACATCATTGGCGACAACTGGTGGCTAAGAAAGGATTTAATTGTAGTCCTAGTGTGAGAAATAACAGGAATCCATATTAGGTGCTCCAGCCGCCGCGATATAACTGAAAGATTGTCGAAAGTGGTGCAAACACGGTCCATACAAACGACAATTATCATTTTGATTAAGTTGGTTTTACAGCTAACCCCTACGTTAATCCAGCCCCGTTTCTAAACCTGTCAACAACAACAACAACGTGCCCGCCACCTTCACCAGTAACAACAGGGGCGCCGATGACTTCCACTCCGTTCCCTACCCAGACCGCACAAGTCGTGCACAACAAGCTGTCCGCTGATTGGTACACGGGTCTCGTTTTCCCACCCCTACCCCCGGCGGCCTCACCTCCGACATTTGAGCCAATTGTTCCCAGTGGCACTCCGACAACGACACCTGCTTCGGTCTCCAGTACGCAGAATACAACAACTACAGCGCCTTCCGGAACAACAGCTAGTGAGTTGTCCTTTTTAACGCATTACTTATAGATTGAACAGCATGTTTTTATGTAAAAAGAGACGAGGGGTCGCTCCGAACCGATCCTGGACTTTGTGAAAAGTTTTTGTCATCAGACTTGAAAATCCAGCCCTACGTTACGGATCACCGAACGGTGCAAACAGTTTTCCAATTATACCCCGCTTTGCACGCGAACGCACGTGCAAAGCGGGGTATAATTGGAAAACTGTTTTCGTCGTTCGGTGATCTTGAACGCAGGACAGATTTCAAAGCAGAACCTTCCGTTGTCAATATTCATCAACGGATCATCTCGATGAAATTTGAAAGGACAAAATTAATTTTCCTGTAAATTCCACGGTGATCTTACTCCAGTTGTTTCTGAAGCCTAGTTTACATTTGGTAAACGGAGCCCGCACGGCGCCCTTAAGGTAGCAATGGACACATGGTGTCATTTTTTTCCGCCTAATGAATTTTTTTCTTGTTCACATATGTTGTAGATATACATTGTATAGGCATAATATCAAAATTTTAAGGTACCTTTCCATGCTCGTTTTCATGCTAGAGTAATCTGCCCTTGAGTGATACTGGCCATTTTTCAGTTAAACGTTTATATTCGTTTTAGGTCTATTATAGACTGAGTACCAGCTGATAGCTATAAACTACATACATGTTGAAAAGTCTTATACATGTACACAATGGCTACTGCAAAAAAATTTCTCTTTGATCAATTGTTTTTGCATAATGTGCATTCCAAAGCTAAAAATGCACATTTTTTTGTAATTTTAAGGGGAAAATGCCACAAAAACCTATTTTTGGAAGAAATTATCCAATGAATTTTTTCTTATTTTCCGATATGTATAAAAACCATATTTTTCCTTTATTTGGTTAAAAAAAAATAAGCATACCTTTCCATGCAAATAAGAAAGTTTTTCGTTATTTTATTATGACCCCTCCTTGTTGAATGACAATTATAAAGTATTTTCATTGTTAAATTCAATGATCCAATTATTCTATTGATATGAAATGTTGTAATGAAGTTCGGTTGAACTTTTATTATGATTTTCTACGTTATTTACATAAGCAGAATCTAATGAAAACCGACCTTTTTAAACAACGGGCAAAAAGAGCCGTAAAATAAACGAAAATCCACTTCCGGTTTATAGAGTCGAGAGGTCGCTGTCCATTGCCACCTTAAACTTATCGTATTCCTAAAATAATGTAGTGTTCATGCGGCAGTATGCAATGTCATTACGTTCATTGCACGTTTTCATAGGTGTTAAAGACCTTGCTTTTATATAAAAAGTGATATAGAGGATAATCGCTTGTTTCAGTGTAAGATCGATTCGTATTCATTGAGTGAACAACAAAAGCTATATTTTCACGAGTGACGGAGCCACGAGTGAAAATATAGCTTTTGTTGTTCTCGAAATAAAATATTAATATTAATCGATCTTACTCGAAAAACAAACGATTATTCTATATCTTTATTGCAAAAATGAGACAAAATGTGAAATTTCTAGGACATTTTTTCGCACAGCGCTTCATTTTGTGCGCGATTTCTATACAACGTTCATTGTGACGTGACTTATTTCGCCCCTCATTGATGACGTCAGACAGGATGAAATGCACAAAAATAGGGTAAAGTTTTTGATAATTTCACTGCTTTTGCGGTGAGATTATCAAGTGATAATCTACCGTTATATCTCAATAAACCACCGAAAAGCATTAAAGAATATGAAATCTTTCGAAAATCTTAAGACCGCACGGAGTCCGTAGCCATAGACACGTTGTAAATGCATTTCAAAGGCGCCGCACGGACATATCACGGTCCTCGTGCGATGCGTTGCCTACAAATCTTTATCGCTTCATCCTAACGGTCTTAGAGCGGCCACCTTACGGAGACCGAACGGCGGCTGTACGGTGCTCAGTTAATTTAGCTGATCAATTGAACTCTGTCCGTGCTATTATCGCTCGATTACATGAAGATTGCAGCACCTGAACTGCAAGGACTTTTGAATGTTTTTTTATATATATATATACTGCGCACTACACAATTTTGTGAACATATACGTCGTAGAAAGTGAAATCAGACGATGTAAAAAAAAAGAAATCATACCAAAACATACAGGCTGCGATAACGTACGTACGTATCGTCCATGACAAATGGCAAAACCAGCCCTGCGTCCATGATGACAAAACAATGTAAACAGTTTATCAATTATGTCCCGCTTTGAACGCAAGTGCACGTGCAAAGCGGGGTATAATTTGAAAATTGTTTGCACCGTTTTTGTAGGCTTAAAACTTAAAGAGGCCCTTGCCAGTCAAACATGGTTTAAACAAGTGTGAAAATACGACTTTACTTTATAAAGTGCACAGTAAGTTACATCGTGAACTTGACATTCAACTCGTTCTAAAACCCTTCTAGAGCGCTCACTCAGCGCTCCATGCATTCTTTCCAAAAAACTCCCAAAACATACGTATATAGCTAGAAAAAAATCGTCATTTCACTGACATGATTGAAATATGTAAGCTATTTATAGAGATTGAATGTATATCTTATTAAAGGGTTTAATAAATATCGCTAATTTTGTTCATGCTAGCGGTATTGGATTACCTTCTCATTCAATTTCATTCAAAAATCATTCACTTTGTCAATTTCACGATGTTTTTTTACTGTAAGACATTGTAATATACTAAACTAAATTACTCATAAAGAATACGTAATTTCGTAGAAAACATTAAGCTTTCTCTCTTTACATGTTTATTGTCAATTCTTATGAAAGGCACCAAATGAGTTTTTCAACACTTTTTAAATTATGGTAAGATATAAACATTGGCCGATTCGCTTCAAGCGTGGTCTAAACCTATGTTAATGGACTCGTCGCCTATATAAGTGTATTTTCAAAAGTGAGCTCCGGCGTAGGCGCTGAGTCCATTACCATAGGTAAAGCCGAAAAATAAGATGTCTCGTTTACTATATTTTGGGGTAAAAATTGGACAGAGCTAAATCCGATGCTAAAAATCAGTTCTAATTATTGTAGGGAAACAAAACAGTGACTTACTCTATTGGCTGGCAGGGGTCATCAATGACAAGAGGTGAAAGCATGTTTTGTTAAATTAGTCTTTGTCAATATTTTCTCCTCTTTCGCTTACAAGTTTATTTTTTTTTTGTTTATTACTTTGTTTTCGTTTCCTATTCATAAAAACCTGTGAGTATTAAAGTTGAAATACTCGCCATATATATGTTCTAGAAATGGCAACTTGCTTTCCATGTACATTTATATAAAAACAGGGAATAATTTAAACGTTCGAGAACGTTTTGTAATCCTCAACGCAGGTATCTTTTGTTTTCTTTTGTTTTGTTTGTTACTCCCTGCTTTTCTCCTTTAAAAAATTATCGCTTTCATTTTTTTTTCCAAATTAGGCCTTCTTTCAAAGTGATGAACGTTCCAGAACGTTTATAAGTAATTTTCAACACTCTATGTTAGTACAAGCTGAAGGCGTGGTACCACGTTCTTAAAGTTTCGAGAATGAATTTGCCTTGAACGAAAGGTAGCCGTATGCTTAAGGTTAATCAGCCCTCGAAATGTTTATTACATTTTGTCCCGCAATTCACGCAAATGCAATTACCCTTTCTTAAATGTTTCGCAAATGCTTTTTACAGTTAAGAACATCGTGAAATTGACAAGATGAGTCAATTTGAATTTTTCTTTTTAGTGATTTTGGAGCGTTTTTGTATGGTTTGAGTGAGTGTTTGGAATGAATGGAGCGTTGAATGGTCGACTCACTTTACCTCAATAGAAGCACTGTTCCGTTTGTTTTTCTTATTTCATCACATTTGCATCTTCTTATAATTTACATTGGTCTTATCAATCAAACAATTTCGAGATTAACATTTTTATCATTTAAAGATTTTCTCAAATGTGACCCGTAACACAAAAAGGAACCATTTGGGAAGTGCATAAAGTGTCGACCCTAATTAGACTGCGCGGATTGCGCACTCTACTTATTTTCTGAATCAAGAATAATCAATTTACCTTCCCGTGAAAGAATTTGTGAAAGCGGTCTGTGGTTGACCTGCAATAGTATCAATTTCTTCTTCAAATTTCGTTTTTACAGAATTCCCAGATGGTCAAATTTCGCGCGATGGGTCACATATCAATATATATATAGTTGTTTGAATTTCGGTGACAGACATTTTTCTATGTTGATGCAATAGTGCATTAATTGGTAGTTCCCTTTCTTTCTTTTTAGCTCACCTGAGCACGAAGTGCTCAAGGTGAGCTATTGTGATCGTAGAATGTCCGTCGTCAGTCGTGTGTCGTGTGTCGTCCACAATTTCTTAAAACATCTTCTCCTCCCAAATCAGTGGACAAATCTTAATGAAACTTGGCAGGGGTGTTCCTTTTGTCAAGCTCTACCAAAGTTGTTCAAATAAATGAAAGCCATCCTTAACTTTCCCTTTACCCTGAACAAAAATGGTGAAAATATGAAAATCTTCACAAATCTTCTTCTCTGAAACCAGAAGGCAGACAGCTTTCATATTTGGTATTTAGCATCATCTAATGGACCTCTACCAAGTTTATACATATCAAGACCCTGGGGTCATATTTGGGCTCCACCTGGGTGCAACCCTTTTTACATAGAACCAAAGAGCGAAAATGTTAAAAAATCTTCTTCTCTGAAACCAGATGGCAGATAGCTTTTATATTTGGTATGAAGCATCACCTAGTGGGCCTCTACCAAGTTTGTTCATATTAAGACCCTGGGGTCATATTTGGGCTTTGTCCGGGCGCATCCCTTTTAGCTCTTCTGAGAACGAAGGGTAAAAAATGAAAATCTTAAAAAATCATCTTCTGAAACCAGGAGGCCGACAGCTTTTATATTTAGTTTGTAGCATCATCTAATGGACCTCTACCAAGTTTGTTCATTTCAAGACCCTGGGGTCACATTTGGGCTCCACCCGGGTGCAACCCTTTTTACATAGAATCAAAGAGCGAAAAGGCATATCTGTCTTGCTCTTGGCTGAAAACATTCCATGGTATTGATCTTATATAGAAATTACTTCCTTGTTGACATCTGCCTATTTAATTTATGTGATGCCCCAGGGATCAAATAGACTCATGTGAGCGATCTAGGACAATCATGGTCCTCTTGTGTTTAATAACAGCCAGCCTTTTTAAGCATATAGATCCAACTTTAACAGAGATTGAATGATTTTCATCCATAAAACAGAAAAATGAGAACCTATTTATAAACAAAATGCTATATGTAAAAACATTTACGGGTAGATGCAAATGCACAAATCATCGCAAGTGATCAAAGGTCAATTCTATCTAAACCTATAAGCATAAGAATAAAGCCATGGCTCAATGCGAAACAGTTGTAACCTCCTATAAACTTATAGACAGTTACAACTGTTTCGAACTGAATCATAGATGTGAAAACATACAAAAAGGAGTACAAGTGATTGTCTCATTATGCGATGTCTTTTGGTCTTACAATGTAAGAAAAACATCTGGTAATGAAACAATCACCTGTGACATAGACTTTTGTCAATAGGATGGGGTCTCACGAGATGAATTATTCTATTTTTTAATTTTGTACTTTATTTATACCAACTGCATCGTTCGATCAAGTTCTATGCCATTTTAAAGGACAAATGTATTGAAAATATCTGGAAAAAGATAAAGCAGGGACATAAGTGTAAAACAATCACATAGAGGATAATCGTTTGTTTCAGTGTAAGATCGATTTATATTTCATTGAGTGAACAACAAAAGCTATATTTTCACAAGTGGCAGAGTCACGAGTGAAAATATAGCTTTTGTTGTTCACGAAATGAAATATCAATCGATCTTACTCGAAAAACAAACGATTATTCTATTTCTTAAATGCAAAAATGAGACAAAATGTGAAATCTAGGACATATTTTCGTTTAGCGCGTCATTATGCACGTGAATGCTGAGCAACGTTCATTGTGACGTCACTTATTTCGCCCCGCATAGATGACGTAAGAAAGGGTGAAATGCACAAAAGCAGGGTATAAAATTTTGATAATTTCACTGCTTTTGCGGTGAGATTATCATGTGATAATCTCCCGTTATTTCTCGATAAACCACCGAAAATCATTAAAGAAATGTTGATTACTTTTGTTATTTTTTTCTACTAGCCCCAGAAGAGACATGTACGACGGATTGCATCTGTCCATGCGGATGGGTCCAAGAGAAAAACTACACCAAGGAGGAACTGGACACCTTGATAGCAACCATAACAGCCAAGCTGAAAGTACAGAAAAACAAGCTTAGCTCACAGGTCAGTTGATTTCAGTTTTCTCATCATATCTCGACTTTCAACAATCACCGCGAAACTCAAATCAATACAAACTAAGCTCAGCTTAAAGGTAGGATTAAAGCTTATCTCGACACATTAATTGCAACAATCGCCGCAAAGCTCAAAATTTTTTAAAAAAAAGGCTGAAGGTACAGAAAAACAAGCTTATATCACAAGTAGGTTAATTTCAGTTTTCTCATCATATCTCGACTTGCAACAATCACCGCGAAACTCAAACCAAGAAAAGCCAAGCTCAGATTAAAGGTTGGTTTTTATCTTGTTTCGACAAATTAAAAACAACAATCGCTGCGAAGCTTAAACTTTTTGAAAAGGCTGAAGGTACAGAAAAACAAGCTTAGTTCACAGGTAAATCTTTTTAGCACACATGAGCTTATCGTGCTCAAGGTGAGCGTTTGTGATCATTGAATGTCCGTCGTCCGTCGTGCGTCATTACACGTCAACAATTTAAGTGATGACAAACTAGAGGCCACAAATATGAACCAATCATCATGAAACTTTGTCAGAAAGTTTGCCAAGTCCCAAGGATGAACCCCTTTGAAAATGGGAAGGATCCGCGTCATAACACGGGAAAAGGGTCCTTAATGACAATTTTCTTGTTAACACTCTACAGGCCACAAATATGGCCCAATCATCATGATACTATGTCAGAATGTTGGTCAGGTCATAAGGATAAAACTAATGGAAAATGGGCAGAATCCGTGCCATTTCACGGGAAATGGGCCTTAATGACAATTTTCTTGTTTACGCTCTAGAGGCAATAAATATAATCCAATCTTTATGAAACTTGGTCAAAATGTTTGCCAGGTCACAAGAATGAAACCCATTGAAAACGAGAAGGATCAATGCCATATCACAGGAAAAGATGTTTAAATGACAATTTTCATGTTTACGCTCTAAAGGCCATAAACTTAAGCCCAATCTTCATGAAAACTTTGTCAAAATGTGGGCCAGGTCATAAGGATGAACCCCATTGTAAATGGAAAGGATCCATTTTAGGTCACGGGCATCTTCACGAGTCAAGGGGTATCGAATCGATAGCTTCTTCTCGAATACCCTTGGCTCGACAAGATGGGTCACGGGAAAAGGAGTCTCATTGACAATTTTCTTGTTTACTTTCTAGAGGTCATAAATATTGTCCATCATTTATGAAACTTATTCAATATGTTGGCCAGTTCACAAGGATGAACCCCATTGAAAATGGGATGGATCCATGCCATATAACAGTAAAAGGGGTCATCTTGACAATTTTCTTGCTTACACTATAGAGGCCACAAAATATAGCTCAATCTTTATGAAACTTGGTCAGAATGTTGGTCAGGTCACAAGGATGAATCCTATTGAAAATGGGAAGGGTTCATGCCATATCATAGGAAATGGGGTCTTAATGATCATTTTTTTAAGTTTACTCTAGTGGCCACAATTTCTGCCCAAACTTCATGAAACTTGGTTTAATGTAGTTTAATGTCTCCTTTATGACATTTGCCCATTCAATTTATGTGATGTCCCGGGGTCAAAGGGACTCAGGTGAGCGATCTATGACCATCATGGTCCTCTTGTTAAGTTTTCTTATCATATCGCGAAATACTAATAGCAACAATCACCTCCAAACTTAAAGTACAAAAAAAGTAAGCTTATCTCACAAGTAAGGTACATGTATTATCATAATCGGTTTTAAGGGGGGGGGGGGGGGGGGGGAGGAGTTACGGGTGTGATGGTTAAAAGGATAATTGGGTAAGCAAAATGTCATAGCTGAAGTTTCGCCAAATTTAGGACTATCGATAGGAAATAACATTTTCGGTTGCACATCCAATCATCGAGGAAATAATTAAGGATCCGTGCATGTTTGGAATTCCATTTGCTGGACTACAGATAACAACATCGCAAAATGACAAGATGAATGATTTTGGAATGATTTTGGAATGAATGAATGAATTTTGTCATTTTGGGGCGTTCTTGATCGATTTGAGTGTTTGGAATGAATGAATGGAGCGCTGAGTGAGCGATTTAAGATGGTTTTGATTGAGATGAAGGTCAATTTCTCGATGTTACTACTTGTAGTTGGTTTCAGCAATCGCTGCCTTCATAATGCGAGTTGGGCTATTATTCAAAAGGTCTCATTTTATATCCTCGACGGCGACACTCATCCTTTCCGAAAAGTTATCTCCCACCAATGGGTTGATAATCGTAGATCTATATGGGCTTGAGGCAAGGGAAGGATGTAATGGTAGTACAGTAGTGAGAAATACCAGGAACCCATTTTTAGTTGCTCAGGCTGCTACGATATAATTGAAATATTGTTAAAAGCGGTGTTAAACCCCTTACAAAAAAGTTCCAGCAATAATTGTCAAGCTGAGAGAAAGGTCCAATTAGCTTACAACTTAGTTATGATTGTTATTATTCTAATAAGTATAATCAATGATTTTTGCCCTGGCAGGGCGGAGCTTTAAAATGGATCGTTGCATCTCAGGTAAGGATAAACTGTTTTTTTTTATTTACCCAGTTTAATAAATATTCCACTTATAAAGCTTGAAACGTTAAATCGTCGGCGGGTTTCCTAAACCCCGTAACTTCAGCTTGGATAAGCTGAAGTTACCGGGTTTTTGCTGACCAAAGGTTAAATGTGTTCACTTTTGATAAGCACGTTATTTTTTTTTTTTAGATTTTGAATGCAGTCATGCACATGCGTAAACATTATATTTTCCAAATATCTTTTGAAAAAAAAAAACAATAATGTAAATAGTAAACTCGCCAAATTACGTCACGACTTAGCCACACCCTGCCAGATGAGTTATAACGCAGAATAAGTGTGACAATGTTCTTATATTCATATCATCATGAATTCAAAATTGATTCTTTCCATTTCTAATGAAATCATTGGTATCGAGCTAAATAATTAAATATTTTTTTCTAATTTTAAGACTTTTATTGGAGCTATTTCGTTTGCAAACATACAACGCACATGCGCACTCATAACTATTTTGTGGGGGTATGAATAATCAACCAGAAGGTAATAAATTTGATAGAAAATATAAAAATATGAAAAATAAAATCTTATTTCAGCTGAGAAAGAAGACCAGTGCCCCTGACGACCGACCATCAGCAACCGCCGTTGGATACGTTGGATTTACGTTCTTGATTATAACGATTGGAGCAATTACGTTACTAGATATAACGTCGATCATACGTGATTTACGTATGTTACGTAGCAATCTCCGGGAAGTCTTTAATATCTGATTTTTCAATGACAAAAAGTTCATGGCATTTGATATGATTATTGAATACTACTTTGGGGCAGACATTTAAGACCTAGGAGACGATTTGCGTCAATCATGTTGAATTTACATACTTTACGCGGAAATTCTCTATAGATTTTATAGTTATATAACATTTTATTTTTTTAAGCCTGTGATAAACTAGGTACTTACTAGAGAGTATAATGCTATTGGATTTAACATTACGTCATTACGACGTGAAGTACGTATGATACGTTGTAATCTTATTGGGGTCCTGAACATTGCGTGACATTTCCAACAATTTCACATGTGCGCTAAGCAAAGCTTCTGATCAGCCTGTGTAGCCGCACAGTCTGACCAGAGTCTTCACTATGCGCTTTGTAGATAGGTAAGGTCTTAATTGCTTCCTAGGTGGTCAGCATATATTCTTATTCAATTGTGTTGTTGTCTAATCTGCTCGAAGATTCTGTCTGGCGAACATGAAAAATGTTGGAAATGTCACGCACAGGCTCATATTTGATTACTTAAGTCATTGCATACCTTTGGTAACTGATTTAGCTATAACGATTGGAGAAATCCTTCACATCCTTTTCAAAGAATCCGAGATATCGGGTTAGAATCTTCAACACTTCAACTTAAGTGATATTTGTCAAATCAACATGATTCTGCTTTCTCCTATCTTGAGGTATAAATTTACCACCATAGTAAATAATATTGTTTCTAAAAATTTTAGAAGAAGAAATTAAGATATATGGTAGTCACAATAGTAAGAAAAGAATTAAGAAATTATTTTTTCTTATATCTTAAAGCACATAGTATGTTTATTTTTTATTTTTGCACGGTTAATTTTGTAAAAAAAATGAAAAAAAAAAAATGTTTAAGCCTTGCATCGGTATCATCGTGGCAGTTGATTTGCATCTACGAAGGGTTGTATTAAAAAGTACAAAATCTAATAAACCTCTAAATTTTTATAGGTATTACGCCCTTCTAAATAGGTTGGGTGCGATCTATACTTCATTTGTAGCTTTCTTAATCTGACTGATAACAACTGGTAGGTATCTGGGTACCAGAAAATGAGTTACATATTCAGTGGGTCATTGATCATTGATTATGACTCACCTTCATCCCTTACCAACGTAGGGAAATGCATTGATTCCGAGAACTTGGTTTGCAAAGAAAGGCTAAATATTTCTTAAAATTTGTAATGTCCTTTTGATTTCTTTATTTTCTAAGACCACCCCTGCGTTCAGGATGAAAACGTTAGCGAAGCGCTTTCGAAATGATTCACCGCTTTGCACAAGTTTGCACGTGCAAAGCGATGTATCATCTCAAAGCGCTCGCGAAACGTTTTTACATCCTGAACACAGGGTTGCTGTCAGAGAAAGTTAAATGATAATAATGATAAAAAAAGATTAAACAACGGAAATTCCTTAATGCATGTGCGGATCCAGGAATTCTATAAAGGGGGTTCGATGTCGTCCTAGAATTCGGGTAATTAGACCCATACTGGAGTGACCCCACCGGATTTAGGCCTTCTTTGTTCTATATAAAATTGCACTGTTTTCCGGTGCTCTGGTCGGTTCCACAGAAAGGTTTGACCTTTAACCTCTTTAGCCCTTCATCTTCGTTCAATGTCCTACCTTAAAGTAAAAGAAAACCTCGTAAAACCCCCTTCAACTTTTGGGGTACCCAAGCTTAAGTAGAGGTACCGTCTTTTTTCCACCTATGAAGAGGACAGTTACTTTGGGTACGACCCCCACCCGTTATCCGTCCTTTCGCAAAGGAAATCGTACACAAAGAAGGTCAAATCAGGCGTTAAATCAAAGAAGAGATGCAAAACTAGGTGAAAAGAACAAAAATGAGCACACGGGTTACCATTTTAATATCAAAAATAACGTTTCAATGACGCACTACTTTTCCTAAAGGATCTAATTTTACCATACAATGACCTCCGGAAGAAAATTCCAGTGAGGTCAATCCTACTATTCTTGCGTATATACAAGGGTCATCCAAGAAAAAGTGAGACTGGTTCTATATATCGAAAACTGATGAAGATATTAAAACGAAATTTTACATTACAATTATGTACATTACTATTTCTAAGGTGATTGGTACTTTATCTAAATGTGTTGTTATACGACAAGAAGCCAATCTGTCCTGCGTTTAGGATGATAAAACAGAGCAAACTGTTTGAAAATTTTACCCCGCTTTGCACGCAGGTACACGTGCAAAGTGGGGTTAAATTTGCAAACAGTTGCTCTGTATTAACATTTTGAACGCAGAACCAGTTCGTGCGAAAAGATTTAGAGACATTTTCAACAATTTTATATATGTGTGAGGAACAAGCATTGGACAGCCAAGACTAAAGTACGCAGAATATATATTTTTAATGCATTTCATCTACAGCAACTTTGAGTCAGGCGTCATGCGCATGGTGAAGACTCTGATTAGACTGTGCGTATGCACAGGCTGATTTGAGACTTTTCATTGCGCACATATTACGTCGTTAAAAATGTCACACATAAATTCAAATACTAGATTATTCCTTTAGATGTGGCGTATCTATTTTTGTATTTTTAAATTTTTGCAAATTGTTGTTGTTAAAGCTTGTTGATAAAGTATTGCTTGCTTAACATTTGTGACCCGACATTCGGAAAAGGAGTATCTGTGAACTACATAAAATAAGTCATCCGTCATCTAGGAAAAACCTGCCTAATTGACAATGAAATTGACATTATATGACAATAAAATTGTCATTGAAATAGACTGTACTCCAATTGTAAAAAAGTCAAAAATTCACTATGCATATTCAACAATAAAAAATATGTTATTTCCAAGAAGAATAAGATGGTATTTACATGTTAATGTAACTAAAAGAAGAGTTTTTATGCGCCGATGGTAATAAAGTGGAAATCGTTGAGGAAAAAGGATCAGTTGCTTGTTTCAGGGCAATTTCTCTCTATTTCTCAATTTTTTTCTTCGATATTTTACCATCTCTATTCGATTTCAATGTTTATCGTATTTACGGTTTGCATTCTTAGAATTAGTCTAATCTTATTCATATTGTATTATCTGGTTAAGACAACTGAAATGACCAAAAATGACGTCATTAAGGCAACCTTTCCTATATAACGGACCAAATAGTTAAAAAAGATTGACATAGGTGAGGTCAAATAGAGGGCGCTTTTAAGATAGAAATTCTAAAGGAAAGTAGATAATCATTTTAGATTAAGAAAATCCGAAATTCGTGACAAGTTTCGATCCTTGTCAGCCTGCGCAAACAGCGCAGCCTGACCAAGATCCGATACTTATTGCGTATTCGGGTTGGTCCTTTTTCGACTTTTGGGTCGCGTTTTTGATCGCGGATGAAAGGCATTTGTAATCGAGTACTTGTTTTCTATTTTATTCAGGTCTTACAATGTGATTCGGAAGCAGGCGCAAAACGGAACCATTACTGTCCTTATTTCTCACAAAATTATGATGAACAACATTCAATCTGAGTCGCAAAAAATTGTTCAATAAAAGCGCTCGACTAAATTTTAACATTTGTCTAACCTGACCTATTTTCAAGATTACAAAATGCTTAAGAACGCATCAGATAAGTTACCCTACATTGTCATTTGTAATGTAATGGATATGTGTTATATATAAAACGCTCTCGCGAGAGTTTTATCCCCTGTTTAGGAAACATGCGATTATTGGAGAGCTAGGCATACACAACATAGTCTATTTCGGCGAAAAACTGTTATTTGATAACCCATTACATTTTTTGGGATTCAACAGAATTGACATTTGGTTACCAGCGATTACTTACAAATCCGTTGAGTGACCATTCTTTTCCTGTTGGTTTGTACTATTTGGTAACTGATATACAAATTGCACGCTAGAATCGCTTCATAGAGACGATTCTAGCGTTTTCAACTTTGAACAACAAATGATCCATCAAGAAGAAGCTTTTAAGAAACAATATCCACTTTTAGAACAAAAAGCGATATCAAAGCGAAAATTTTACTACTAAGGTCGCTTTTTGTAAGCGGTCACTTCAGAGAAGGTGCAAAATATATTGAACTAAAGTTGTTTTATTATTGACCTCTTTCACGTTGTGTGTTACCACAGAAAAATATTCTACGATCATGAGTAAACGTGGTATTTCTATGAAATAATTTCAAAATGTTTGTTTATTTGTTGTGTTGCTAGATGCTTTCGTGATTTAAATTTGTTTTGTTTTAGAGGTTTATAAAAAAGTTTTCGATTCTATTGTTATTTATACTTTCCCTTTTCCCGTAGATGGATTTGAAGCAGCTATTAATTGAATTATGAACGTTTTTTATACATACCACTCAACCTGTGTTAAGGATCAAAACTGAAAGAATATACAGTCAATCTTGCTCGAGCGATCACGTCTTTTAGGCGACCATTTTTTTAAGCGACCGCTTTAAAAATCCCCTTCTTTAGATAAAAGTTTCCTGAAAAGAAGGTATTGTTGTTCGAAAAAATATTGAAAATGAATCCTAGGTTGTTACCCACACATTGTAAAACCAGCATTTTTCATATTTCTAAAGAACACAATTAAACTTACCCTTTTCTATTAACCTATACACAGTCTCTTAAATATTGTATGAACTAATTTCCAAAACCACACGGTTTCCTTACAATAAGAGAATAAAATAGCAAAAATCTGCAGAATTGCCTAATTTTCCCCAAAAATAGTGGTTTAAAGATAAAACAAATATGAAGCCCCTCTGTTTCGCAATATGGGCTTCGTATTTATTAAGCTACATAATTTTCAAATTTTGTTGAAAAAATGGACAATTGTTCAGTTTTAGAGCTCCTTTAAAGGCATTTTCTTCAAGAAATGGCATACTCATAAAACACATTCTTTGTACAATCTGAGAGAAGGAGACGAGGGTGACCATGAAAACTCGGTTCCGCTGAGATCATTTGCAATCAGAAAATGTCGATTTGACGGGGCCAAAATCTAATGTTCGTGAACATTGTTCATTGTTGAATCACCAATCACCTTCGACCGATCGTTGACATGCGTAATTTTTTTCTTTATGAAATTATGATAAAAAATATATACTTGTAAAAGGAATAGATTGAATTTGTTTTTGTCAAAATGAAAATTCTCCTGAAAAATGCTCTGTCTTTCATTTTGATCTCTAGCAAAAGTTGAGTGGCATATTTGACTGTCCTGTTATCAACAGGAAAGCTTTCGCGAAACGTTTGGAAATTGGTTCTCCGTCAGCTTAATTTAGAGTGGGGTTTTATTTTGCTGCGAATGGTTTTAGTCCTCGGAAAAAAGTTAAAATTCTTGAGTTTCATTCTTGTCCATTTGTTTCGTTGAAGAAAAGGGCGTAACCTCTATTTCGCACATTACGCAAGTGCGTAACAGAAATAATTATTCTTTCGAACATATCGTTGATGAATGATCAAAACGTCGAAAATACAGCTTATTCAAGCTGTAGCTACGATGTTTTGATTATTCACCAACGCTCAACTCATAGAATAGGGGAGCTGACGAAGGACTTTCATATTTGCCAAAGTCCACATATCGCCTTTATCCGATTTATTCTATGTTGTGCGTCTTCTGAGTGGGTAAAAAATTCAAAATCTTAGTTACACTTATGGAAGATATGAATGCTGGTTTCAGAAAGCCTACTGATCACTACTCTCAATAAAAAGATAGATTACCTAATAAAATCGATTTGAGACCCCTCACGCGACAAAGGGATCATCTGGGAATTCTGTAAAATAATTATTTATACAAGAGATTTGTTCTAATGCAGGCAAACCAGAGATCATATTTAAAAGATTCTTTCACTGGAAGGTAGATTGATCATTCTAGATTCAGGAAATTAGCAAAACTCGGAAAAGTTTCGACCCTAGTAAATCCGCGGAGTCCGCGCAATCTGACTAGGGTCGATACTTTACGCACTATCCAGATGGTCCATTTTGCGTGACGGATCACATTTATTCTTAGATGACTATTGATCTTCGTCTTATCCCGCCATTTTGTTTAAATCTTTTCGGAGGGCGACTTAAACGTAGTGCAATTAGTCACGTCGTGAAATTGACATTCACCTCGACCAAAACCATTCTGAATCACTCACTCAGCGCTCTATTCACTCATTCAAATCACTCAACCCATTCAAAAACGCTCCAAAACCCCTGAAAAAACCGATTTAAAATCGTTCATTACGATTTTTTTTCACAATATTCAAGATATTGGATTCGAAAGCGACTTATTAGCCCGAAAAGATACACAAACAGAAATACACGTTGATTTTTCAAGGGAGGTAATAGATATTGCTAATTCGACCAAGTAGGGCGAAATAAGCGATTTTGGATTTTCTCCCTTGTAAGTCATTCAAAACTCGCTTAACATTTCATTCCAAAATAAAATCATTTACCTTGTCAATTTCACGATGCTGTTTACTGTAACCACGGTCGAAAATTAAATAAGATGTAGTTACGAAATTTAAATCGCTTATTATGGATTTGTCGTTTGTTTTATGTTCACAATCATTGCTTTTAGAGAAATATGACCATTCATTCCATTTCATTCGAACAGCATTCCAGAGTCATTCACCATGCCAATTTCATGATGTTGCTACATGTAACCGGCATACCTCAGTCGGTAGACCGCCTGACTTCAAATCAAATGGGTGACGCTAAAAAGACATTTGCTTTCGGTGGCGACGGTGAATAGATGGAGTACACATACAGTTATTTGTGTCCGTAGTCGTGATGTCGGGCGCCTCGCTCTTGGTCAAGAGGTCCCGAGCTCGATCCTTAATAGCTCAGTCTTCTGTCAATCTAAGCATTTTTCTGTCAATCTAAGCAGTTTGCTGTCAATCTAAGGGTCCCGAGTTCGATTCCCGGCGGCGGCTCTCATTCTTTCCAACTATTTGTTTCTCATCAATGGATTGATAATCGTAGACCTTTGTTGGATAGCAGTTCAAGGCTTGGAAAGGATGCAATGGTAGTCCTGGTGTGCGAAGTAATAGTAATTCAGGTGCTCCAGTCGCCGCAGTATGACGAAATGCTTGGTAAAAGCGTCGTAAAACCCTATTCAAAGAAACAAAATTTATCCCCGTAATATAACCTGTTGATCTCGGGTCTTTCGCCGGTCGCCAGTCGGATTCTGGGCGAGAATTGGTGAATTGCCATGAAAGTTTTGGTAAGAGGTATATAGTTTAGTTGTGTCCATCAATATTCGTGCATTCTGATTGGCTGTAAAGTTGGTTTAAATCACCAATGAAAACAATTTTTAGTACTATACGCAGCTGTTTTATGAGCCTCCGCAAAAGCAGTCCCGTAAAAAATCTGTTTCTAAACTGACAAACCTTTTCATTTTTGCTTCGTGATATTAAATTATAAGATGTGAAGATAATATTAATATTGATTTCATGAAATTATGAAGCTAAAATCCTATTCACAGGCATGTATGTTTCCGTTTTGCGTATGCATACAGTGTGATTAGGTTTTTTAGGTTTTTTAATCTCTTCATCTGTAAAATATCGTATTCCCAAAGTTTCTGTAGATCTAAAATAAATAGGTTTAAGGAAACGCCAACATTATTTAAATCGTTATTAATTACCACCCTTTAATAAAATATGTATACAACTTCTGTAAATCGCTTCTAATTTCTTCAAGAACAAATCAGACGCTTATATTATTTCAAATATGTTGACTGAAGTGTACGCGTTTTTTTTTCTATTTATATTCATTTTGAATGCAGCTGTTGAATTTATCTTTTAAGTCATTTTCGAGCGTTTTTGAGATGTTTGATTGAGTGTTTGGAATGAATGGAGCGCCAAGTGAGCGGTTTAGAATGGTTTTGATTGAGATAAACGTCAATTTCACGATTTAACTAACTGTACGTTCAGTTATGTGTAGCTGTGTGTTTCTGTCCTTCGAATTTCAACGTCCGTAAATGATTACAAGGACTAGCCGGAATAAGTAGAGTAACCTGAAAGACATGGGAAATTAAAGTTAATCTTATCTTAAAATTGATGATCATTCATATCAGGACCTTTAAAAATCTCTCGCTCAGCGCTCAAAACATTCATTCCTAACACCCACGAAATTCGTAAAAAAAAAAACGCTTCAAAATCGTCCAAAAAACCCACTATTTCAAACAAATCGATGAAACAGTCGACTGAATTAATTGGCTTGTGGAGATTTTAAAGCGTTTGATATATCCGTGAAGACACACAACAAGAAAAGTGCGAAGATTTTATTAAAGGGAGGTAAAAATTATCACTAATTGGACGAAATTATCGATTATGTTTTTTCCTCCCTTGAAAACCATTCTTAACTCTTCACACTCATTCGAAAGTGATTCAACTTGTCAATTTCACTATGTTCTTAGATATATGTCTGTGAGAAAACAAAACATGAACATTTTAATGATCTAATATATGTTGTGTCCATCAATTTTCTTGTATTCCGATAGGCTAAAAAAAGGTTTCATTTCCCAAATGAAAATGATTTATAGTATGCGACTATTTTGTTTGAGCTTGTTCCAAAAGAAAATTTTACTTTGCTTAACGAATTTGGTCGGTCATTTAACACTTTCCTGTTTTTCAAAATTTTGGACCTGTCCAAATTCAAAGGTTTTGCAGACGAAAAATCAAAGTGGGTTTAATTTGAAAAATATCCATTCAGTAGGGTAGAAAATAGTGTGGAAAAGGAAGAAATTGCTTGTCAAAAGCAATTTCTTCTTTTTTCACAATGTTTTCTCAATCATAAAATCACAGGCACGTAAAAAGCAGGGATTAAACAGCAAAGGGTTAAAGTGTTCGCTGGAGTAAGATATACTGCTAAACCAATACCGAACTAAAAGATGTACACGATAAATGGTTGTTTCAGTGTAAATTTGATTCATCTTTCAAAGAGCGAATAACAAATCTTTATTTCCTCATAAATGGCTTCGCCACGAGTGAAAAAAATAAAGCTTTTGTTGTTCAAGAAATGTACTATTTTACGATCTTATACAAAATCAAATAATTAGTCAATTTCTTTCATGCAAAAATGAGACGAAATGAGAAAAAATAGGATAAAATTTTCAAAAGTGCATCATTTGTAAACGCGGAATTACTAGGCAATTTCTTCTCGTCATCCTTTCAATTAGCTCAGCTTATAACGTCAAATATGGCGATATTAACGAAAGCAAGGTATATTTTTTAGTTATGTCACCGTATTGGTGGTGAAATTACCAAGTGATAAGGTGTTGTTATTTCTCGATTATTTACCAAAAAGCATTAAGGTGGTAGATCTGTAACGTTTAGGAAGTAATAAACTTTAACAGTGTTAACCGAGGTTTCCTAATGATTTTCATTAGGAAACCTCGGTCAACATTGTCAAAGTTTACGAGATCCGAAAAATTGTGGAACAATTACGGGTCCACTACCTTAAAGAAACATCATACTCACCAAAGGAGTATATCTGTTCGCTTGCCAGACGCTTTTGATTCGTCAAGCGCATTCTTCCCCTCCCAAAGAGTACCATCAATAGGTGTGCCAGGGTTATTCGTCAAAGAACTAGTATCACTACACATAAAACAGAAAACATTCTTGTAGACTACACTTAGTCCATCCTCTGACGAATTCACGAAGGGAGTGTTCAACTCTCTACAAGCAAGTTCTATTAGATCAAAATCCTCCAATGTTTCTCTCAACCGTTCATCGCATTTAGAGACTAACCTCTGTCCATTGCATGTTGTTGGGACCAGTTCTATACCAGAGGGTGGCTCGAATGTCAGATTGCAGGTCTTAGGGTCTTGCAAATTAAATTGTTGAAGAAAGGTTTCTATAGTACCGTCATAGTTTGAAAAATTAGTTTCAAAGTTATACTGATTCTGACCAACGCCGCCGAATGGATTGTTTGGTTGAGTGAGCGTATCTCCGGAACGCCAAAAGCCATTTGGGACCGTACCGGATATCGTGAAGCCATCGTCTCCGATGTTGGGTTGTGTAAACGTATCTTCCAAGCCTTGAAAGTCATTTAAGACCGAGTCTTCAGATCCAATGCCACCACCGTTCACTTCATTTCCAAAATCGTTTTCACCATTTTGTGGGAAAGTGCCAAATCCCACGCCATCCTTGTTTCGTTGAATAGATGCGTCAGCAATTCCTCCGCCATTGTTATTTGGCTGAGTAGATAATCCATCATCGTTATTGTTTGATTGAGTAGCTACTTCCCCAAAACCTTCGCCAATGTTGCCTGAATGAGAAGCTTCGTCACCGATACCTCCACCATTGCCGTTTGGTTTTGGAACGTTGTTGTTTGTCACTATATTACCAAATCCTCCGCCATTACCGGTTGGCTGGGTAACTATATTACCAAATCCTCCGCCATTTCCGTTTGGCTGGTTGATTGTATTACCAAATCCTCCGCCAAATCCGTTTGGCTGGTTTACTATATCACCAAATATTCCACCATTTCCGTTTGATCGGGTTACTATATTACCAAATCCTCCAAAATTTCCGTTTTTATCGGTTACTATATTACCAAATCCTCCGCCATTTCCAATTGATCGGGTTACTATATTACCAGATACTCCGACGTTTCCGTTTTCATCGGTTACCATACTACCAAATCCTCCGCCATTACTATTTGATCGGGTTACTATATTACCAAATCCTCCGCCATTACTATTTGGCTGTGTTACTATATCACCAAATTCTCCCTGATTTCCGGAACTAAATCCATTTGTAGTAATCATATCGTTATCAATTCCTTGATTTGACGGGTTCACTATTTCACCAAAACCACCCAGACTACCATGTGATACATCAACTTTCAATTGACATAAATTGTATTCTTGCTGCGTCGTTTGAAAATTCACATTTCTATTTTCTAGACCTGGTAAAATATCGCGAGACAACGCCTGAAAGCCAGACTGTGTACGACCGATCCCAAAGTCATTTCGAGGAGTTGATACAGTAAATAGATTTCCAAATCCCCCGTTACTAATTGACCGAATGGCTCTGTTTCCAGGCGGCCCTGACTGATCTTGAGGGGTTCCTAGTCGTAAATAATTCCAATCTATTCCAGTAGAAGAAGCGACCGTGGGCGAGCCTGTCATTAAGCTAATGTTAACAGCCCGACACTGTGTATTACATACAGGTGTCCAAGGAATTAGGTCAGATTCCAACTCCCCGTTACATATTGCACATATCAAATTCTTGTACGTTTTGCCCGTATCCTTATTAGATACCAAAATATTCCCTATAAATGTATGATCTATCGCACACATTGTGTGATAAATCTCAGTACTGTTTAAAACGCATGTTTCAATCACACTTACAAGTTTATGAGGGTCGGTGGTTGGAGTGGCACACGTCTCGTTACCAGATTGATCAGGCATTGCGTCGCGATCTATAACATCCAAACAACAATCGTGGCGGTAGTTACAGAATTTGTCGCAAGAACACCGGCACTTGTTCCCAGCTGTCGCTCGATGTTGGCACGTCATCGGTGCTCCACATATCGTCTCTGATACATCAATGAGTTTTGCTAATTGCGTTAGATAAACCTGAGATGAACCTAAAGTAGCGGACATTGCTTGGTGTCCTAGGATTAGAATGACTAATGATGGAATGACTGCACTTTCTCTTGAAAGCATCATTTGGTGACAGGTCTGAAAAGGGAAAAGCATAAACACTGAAACGAACTACTACACGGCCACTTAGCTTTTGCTGAAAAATAATATTTTCTTTGGTATCTGAAATAGTTAGTAGTCGAATTATATTAGAAAAATCATTTAGGCAGAATCTTCAATTAATATCGAGTCGAAGAAATTGAAGAAAGCAACAAATTTGAAGGGAATTTAGGAGTGCCCCCTGATTTCAAAATTAACATTGGTGGGTGGGGTAATTGTGAAAGTGTATGGCCGAGAGAGAGATAAAACAAAGGATATGATATTTCATTCAATAATTTGATTTTTGACACGTAAATGTCATTGAAGTGTGGCACTTGTAAGATTAATTTTACAGTATTTGCGCGACAGAAATTTTAAAATTCCTTTAAAAAGTATTATTTTTGTGACTTTTTTCATATGATGGTTCCTGTCTTTGACCTTTTGCTACAGATACAAAAGACATAAATTCGATCCCATTTTTCCTCAACAACACGCCAAATTGAACGACCATTCATACAGATATGTAATATGCATTACTAAATGACTTAACGATCTTTAAATCTTGAAAATACAAGGTGGACGTTTAGAAGTTCGTTTCAGTTTAGATATCGAGGATTCAGCTCAAAACTGTACTAATTGTCTATTCAACGTATAGACATTTAGTTAGTACATAGAGGATATTGAATGAGTGATCATGGAATACCGAATTTATTAAACGAGGCATCTATAAACAGATAAAAACGAGGCTGCGCCGAGTGTTTATCTGTTTTAGATGACTCGTTTAATAAATTCGGTATTTTATGAGCACACATTTTATATTCTATTTATAATATGACCCGAATTTTCGCAAAACGTCGTCAAATTCTTGAAATTCAACATTTCAATTTTCCGCGAAACTTATAACGCCGTGAAAAACTGACGTCACGATATATACATTATGACGTCATTTCGCTGTTACAAAATAGCGTTGCTATTCGCTCTGAGCTCATTTGCATAGTTATACCACTAGTGTAATAACACCCGTGATATATCAAAAATATTCAACGAGGTTATTTCACTCCCGCGACGTAGGTCATATTATAAAGTCTTGAACTAAACATAGCCTAGGATCTGTAATGAACTTTTATTTGATTCAAGCGGGTCTTATTCGTGAATAGAAAAAAGCTATTAGATGAGTCTTGGTGGGTATATAATACGTATTTAGTTTTTGTATGAAAAAAATATCTAACGAGGTTGGTGGAATTGATAATTGTCGAGGCTCTGTCGAGACTATTATCAATTCCCACGACCGAATTAGATATTTTTCATGCAATACGCTAAGTACGTATTATATTTATCTCATAACCTCTATTTACTTTGTTTTCGTCGATGTTGTTAACAGAAATGCAAGTTTCTACAAATAACAGCATTACGTCATTGTTCTAAAAATATCCATGTAATATCATAAAATTATCATATGCAATTGTTATCACACGGATATTTGTTTAGTTATATGATGAAATATTTTTTCTTTTCAAAACTCGGTTAAGATCAGATTGTCTAAAAATTAATTAAAAATTCTTTTTTGAACATAGACAACATTTTTGTACGTTAAAAATCAATATTGGAAACGCCCAAAATGACACCGAAAGACAAACGTGTATACGGTGAGATCCTACTCATCTGTAAGAGAATGATATTTCTGATGGCTGTTCTTTAAAAAGGGGGGCTATATGAGGAAAACATTCGTACGCTCAAAACAAAAAAAGGAGTATATAATAAGAATGATTAGAATATTCTTTTGAAATGCTTAAACCGTTACATTGAGTATTGAGCTAAGAACATCGTGAAATTGGCAAGACGCATGATTTTGGGTTGATTTTGGAATGAAATTTAATGAGTGTCTGGAGGAAGTTTGAGTGCAATTCAAGGGAGGCAATCCAATTTCGCTAATTTTGTTCAGGATGAACAAAAATCAGTGATATGTATTACCTCCCTTTAATAAAAGATACATACAGGTTCTATGAATAGCCTTCTATATCTTCGCGAAGTCATTGAACGCTTACAAAATTCAATAATGTTAGAGAAATCGTGGATATTGTCTACCTTTTTTTTTTTTTTTTTTTTTTGAATGTAGTTATTGGTCTTAGCATTTTAAGTGATTTTGAAGCGTTTTTGGATGGAGCGCTGAGTGAGCGATTAAGAATGGTTTTGATCGCAAAGAGTGGCAATTTCACGATGTTATTTACTCTACATGACGTTAGTTAAGCGGGCTGAAAAGTGACGCCATCGTACCATAGCAATCACGTGCAAATGGCGTGCTTTATGAAAACTGGTCATAGAATTGGTCACTCTTGACTCATTTTTGCATTTAAGAAATAGAATAAACGTTTAATTTTTGAGTAAGATCGATAAGTATTTTATTTTGTGAACAACAAACGCTACATTTTCATTCAATGTTCCGCCAATCGTGAAAATATAGATGTTGTTGTTCACTCACTGAAATTTAAATCTTTTTTTGTTAATTGAATATCTTCAATTTCCAGAATTAGTGTTTTTTTTTTTTTTTTTGTTTTTTTTTTTTTTTTGTTTAGTTTAATAGAGCATTGTTAATCCTTCTAGTATCCGCAATTAATTTCTAAACTTATATTCATTTTTCATTTTTATATGAAAAACAAAAGCTCATTTTTTGGAAAGCTATCTTAAAGGATTCCAATTGAAACTACTGATTAATATAATTAATCATTTGACCTACCTATCACTCTTTTTCAAAAACTAAACTGAATATAGCAAAGAACATTCCAATTTTTCAAAACAAATAGCAGTGTACAGTCGAAGACTTAAGCAATACCTCTCTTAAATAGAAAGAATCAGACTGGTCCTTAATATAACCTTTCACATTGAAAGGGTCCATCAAAAACTTCCGAATGACGAGTGTTCGTTTCAATTATCGGTGGACAGGCGAGCCTGTCTCAATCGATCGATTTTGGTAGCGTAGATGGTACAGGTTCTCCAGTCTACAATTGTCTGTTCGTTATAGGATGCATAAACATTTATGGCAAGAACAGGTACGAAGCAGTGTTCAATATCTATATAACTTTTAGCGAATATTTAGAACGCTGTTTATATCACAACGTTTAGTGACGTTTTATGACTTTTCAGAAGTTGACAATCCGCAAAATTCGC